>OZ037776.1:41548873-41661373 GCA_964035525.1 Porites cylindrica | reverse complement strand
AAGTCGCTCTAATAACACAGCAAATACAAAAACAGGCACGGATTAAACGGATTGATATTGAAACACTGAATTGTAGGTTTTTGAAAAGTTGTTAGCCTAACAGTTTTTCAAAGTTCATTTTTGTTGTTTGTAACGGTTCATACGATGCTTAGGAGGTATATTTGTTGGTCAAGAAGCTGTGATTTTGTCATTTACAAGTAATTTATTTGTTAACGTTATGTTCCATAGTCCGCATACTGGAAGTGTAACAAAACTTTAATGTATCGACCATTAAACGGCAAGGGTCCAAGCATGATCCCTTGTTGGACCTCTGCTGGAAAAAAACCCATTTCGCCTTTCCTATTTTGCGCTGTTTAGGACAATCGATGATTCTGAGGCCACCAGCGAGGATTTTGTGATCTTTTACATCGAAGGCCTTTTCTTAAGTTGAATAAAACAATTCTTACAGTGGGATCAGATCCACCAGTTTGTCTGGTTCAGAAGAGAAGCATGTTGAGAAACGCATGCGTGTTAGAGGTCTTGGGCAAGGACTCAAACTGGCTATCACCTATTTTTCTCAACATAGCTGGTCGTACATGCTTTAAGAGTTTTAGGCTTTTCAGATAAAAATGGTGTTACTGTTATAGGGCCGCAAAAGTCTTCACGTCCTTCACCGGCTTTTGTTTCTCTGAGGCCTGTTTCAAACGTTGTGCTACTGCCGTGTTAAGCTGGCTCGACTGTAGCTCGACTACAGCACGACACTAGCACGACTTGGTTTCAGACTTCGAATTTAATTCACACAATGACAGTCGAATGGAACGGCTGTTGTCAAAAACAAAACACAAAATTAAAGACGGTTTAGCAAACTTTTAAATATATTCTAATGTATTTATAATTTATGAATTGAGTTCGGCACGGCGGTAGCACGACGTTTGAAACTAAGTCGAGTTACTGCCGCGTAGCACGGCAAGCCTTGCCGCGCTACACGGCAGTCACGACTTGGTTTCAAACGTCGCGCTACTGCCGTGCTAAAGTCGAATTTAATTCGATCAATTGAGTTCGGCACGGCAATAGCGCGACGTTTGAAACGGGCCTGAAGGGATGTACCAGAATAGCGACATTCTTTTCCTATAGTCGTCTAGGATGAAAGATTCAAGTATAGACTGAGCGGGCACTAAGGGTGGAACAGTTTTCTAAAAGTCCTTCTTGGTGAAAAAAGACCTTTGTGATATTTTTGGCCAAGTTCAAACCGTTAGACTCTTTGTAATCCGATCTACACGTCTTATGCTCACATTTAACGTGATTTATATGGAAAAGAAACATAGTAAGGTTTCTTTGACCAAAGGCCCCCTTAAAGTCGTTTGATAAGATTTTTAAAGTTGGATTAATTCATGGATTGATTTGGATCGTTGAGGAGATCGCATAACACATCCTTGTTTGGATGATTGTCTCAAGGATGGACCGTGACCTTCTCGGAACAGGTGTTCGCAGTGCACATCTGACAACCTCCTGGAGGAAAGGGCGCATAGCGAAGCGGTTACTAACCCATAAGTCTCTTTTTTTAATTTTTCATTTTAAAGTAAACCGTAAACCGCGGGTTGCAGCTCTACCGACAGATGGTCCTATAAACCATGCGGGGGTCGTTGAATGGACTCTTTATGAAGGTTAATGTGGAGATTTATCAACACTAAGTCAAGCGTCCCTATGCCGCGAGTCGGAAATTCACAGTCTGTTTCAAGCTGTAGCAGGTTATCCCCTGACCATATCGTAACTAAAATTCCCACATAATTAATTTGCAGTGCCACACGGTATTTACTTCAGTGTAATTTAGCAGATCAACTAATTATAAAGGACAAGAAAAAATTTATTTATTTCAATTTTTTTTGTTGTTACAACGGACTTAATTTAATACGTACACAACCCGAAAGTAGCACAGGCTATTCGAGGCGAGTTGTTCAAGTATAATTAACTAGATTATTAAATTCTAAAAAAATATTACAGAAACGTAGGAAAACGACAATGATGGAGGCCGTAGAAGAGCAGGCAAAAGATTTAACATGAAAAGGGAATTCTTGTTAAAAAAGGGAGGATGTATAGAACAGACTAGTGCGAGAAGTCCGTTCTCTCTTTTGTACTTAAATCATACCAGTGGAATGTAAAGGCGATCTATGTAGTACGTTCATATCGATCTGTTGTGGAATGTCTTACTAGACCTCTATTCTTGAACAAACGTTTCTCCTACCTGTTATAGCAGTTTGAAGATTCCTAACAACCCGTGAGTTTGCTATTGATTTCAACGTCGGCAGGTACCCATAGAAAGGCTGAGTACTAAACCTGAGGAAAACGAAATCTCTCGTAGACTATACTTAGAATTGTACGGTGTAAACACTTGACACAAATGATTTTGGGGGGGGGGGGGTACCCTGTTTAATCTTGGACATTAATGAAGTCAATCTACGATTATAAAGTGACAGTAACTTAGCTTCATGAAATAACTGTGCGCAAGTCATTGCTGTGTCACACTACATGGCTCTAAGAGCTCTCAACTCCTGAAAGTCTTTTCTATTTTTTAGCTTTACTGGGGCGACAAGAGTGCCAAACTATGCGCCAGTAGGAAAGGCTGAGTAAAATAGCAGTGACATATACAAATGTTAAATTAGGTAAATGGCTACTTGCTGTTTGTCGTAACTTAGAGAATTTATATTTACATTCGTCATGAATATAGGATGGCGTCTGCACATGCGGATCAACTTGCCAAAAGTTCAATCTATCGATTCAATTGGTTTTGACTGGTGTCATTTTATGATTTGCATTTTTATTGTGAAAATTAGAGTTTGAGTGTCTGCTGTCAAATGGTATAATGGCGACCACTTTACTTTAATTCTATTTTTCTGGTAAAATTACCATTGACCGACATTCTCTTTTATTCGAGCTCATTAGTGATGTTTAGAAGTCGAACAATATCATAGTTCTTATGAAAGGCTTATTAACCGCTGAATTAACTGACTTCCATAAAACAAAATGTTACTTATACCTCCGTAGGTGGCTTTCGTGGATGATACTAATTTCTGTTAGCATTCTTGTTGGCTGGCATTGCTGCAATACAGATGTTCATCATCAAATATATTCAAATAATAAAAAACTAAGCTGAACAAACAGGAAGGAAAAAAAATACTATGCTTCAGGAAGAATGTAAAGTCCAGTCTTTGGATTCTATACCGCTCTGACCGCATAAGGCAAAGACCGAGTGAAAAAATATGTTTTTCGTCCGGGAGACTGTAAAAAGAGAGCGGGGGAACATTAATTTTTTCTTTTTTCTTTCTTTTTTTTTTTTTTTTTGTCATTTCTTATTTTTTTATTATTATTGCCAAATAAATGCTTTCTTTAAAAAGAAAAAAAAACCTTCTCCTAGGATAAGTTGTAGTTTTTCGGTCAAGTATTAATACATACATGAAACGGAGATATTGATTTTAAAAACAATATGTAAGGTACATAAAAAACGTCAATATAGGACTCAGTATTTAATAAATAATTCGTTTTTTCTGTTCTCTTCGCGGTATTGAAAATATCAGTATCATTCCACGCTAATTCTGATCAATGTTACATAAGGAAAAACCGGCCACGTGTTAAAATTAACAAAAAAATTCAATAAACATACATACGTGGATCATACTTTTTCCAAAGTAAAAGGAGGATTAGTTATTTCTCATTCAATTTTGGTGATTCTTCTCTCTGTTACTCAAAGGTGCCATAATGATTTCTTTGTATTGATGGATTCTCGTTAGATCATGTCTTGTAATCAAACAGTGCATGCGCAGGGCATGCATGTTAAATTCAACCGACCTCTCGTCACAAGAGCTTCGATCCTTTTGGGTCAGCGTCGGGGATCGAGAGAGCAATCTCGATCCCTGACGCTGACCAAAAGGATCGAAGCTCTGGGAACGAGAATGAATCAACCGAAGACAGGTCTATGTTAAACTGAAACACGATTAATCAAACGATTGACCTTTCAGAAGGATTTTGGAGTTAGTTTATCATTTTTGCTATATACAACTGAATGTCGTGTGCATGTCTTGTATTCGTCCTGCGATTCCGATCCCAGTAAACTGAATGATGTGCTACAAAATGATTTCTTGACCCAAGAGAGGATTTCCTTCCTTCTTCTTTGTAATTATTACACTAACGTAGCTTTCAAAAGATAATATTTTCTTGGATAACGAATGATATTACAATCAGCAGTCGGTTTCCAGTCGGCTTAAATAAATCAGGTTCCTTTTTGTTGCAGTTTGTGTGATTGGAGGCATGGTTGCAGCAATCAATGTTTCTAAAAAAAATCGACGTGCAGTTTTTTTAGAACTGCCAGTGGGGCCAAGCAAATATCTGAAAAAAATTTAGATCAAACTTAACAGGATCAAGAATCCAAACTGACAACAGGCAAACCAGCTGGCTATTTTCAAAGCTTGACTCAGGACTATCCAGAACAAATCCAGCTATCGGTCCGCGTGGGACTTGAGCTTGCAAGTCCAGCACTCTATCCGCTCGGCCAAGCTCCTCCCCGGGTGAAGTTTGTTTTTCTAAGAATAAAAAGGAAAACAGCTGGTAGCCGCAATCAGGCATGGTAAACCTTGAACACTAGTCGCGCGATTAACCAATCCTGTTTTCAGTCTACTTCCTCTAGGTTCTGTTTCATCTTTGGCTTTAGCAAAATATCGCACGTGCGAGTTAGTTATACCTTGGCGCAAGGAGAGTTAAACCGAGCTTGATCCGCTTATGCTTGATCTCGCTTATGCGAGATTATGTAAAAGATCTCAACTCAATACAGGGGGAGGGAAAATGTCTGAGGCGTTTTTCCTATTAATGGGATTTGCATTACACTGCAGTGAATACTTAAGCAGAGATCTATAGTGATACATAAGGATAACCAGCCAGAGTCTTGTTCAAGTTGTTTGCAATCATAATTGTCAGTAACTTAAACGGCCTGGAGGAATCTAGCTTTTTTCATAGCTAGTTTCTTTGTAAATTCGGTTTCTAATTTGGATGGTCAGGGTGAATTGACACTATTCTTAGCCCCCTAACCAGTTTAATATATTTCGTTTACTTAGACTTAAATGGAACATTCTAAACACAAAACAGCTTAATTAATACACTGAAATTAAAAAAAATGTGTTTCAGCCCCCTTAAAGTGCCAATCTAGCCCTGCAGGCCAAAGTCTGATTCAGCTCCTCCTGGAGCCATTTGAGCATAAGTTTAGCCAAAACAGCCCAATCAAAAGGCTATTCCAGCCCACGCTGGGGCCCATTGAGCCCTCGGGTCCAAATTAGCCCAAGGTAATTGGATGTTACGTCTTGGCCCTGATTTGAGGGAGCCAAATTACACTCAAAAAATAGGACTGCATTTTACTAACAGAAACGGCCCCATTTTTAGGGTAAACAGATCTTTCTGATCTACAGTGTATAATCAGGACTTTAATTTCGAGAGACGGGCACCAACTGGCCAAGTTATGGTTACTGTAATATATCTCTTCCCACCAATATTCCCTTTGCAAAAATGCCGATGTTTTACTTAGAGAAGGCGGATGAACCGTATTACTAAACTAGTAAACCGGGGCCATGAGCAGCCCCAACACTATCGCTCCCTACTATTTTCAGGTTAATTACAAACAGGTATAATTGTTCTTCTCGAACGATATTTATTTCCCGTGACCTGGACGCTTCATCAATTCTCCATTCCTCAGTTCACTTCTGTTGGTCTTTCCAGACAATGTTCTAGGAAGATCTTCGATAAATTCTACCTAAAACGTGAAGTG
Organism: Porites cylindrica; assembly: GCA_964035525.1. Classification (NCBI taxonomy): domain Eukaryota; kingdom Metazoa; phylum Cnidaria; class Anthozoa; order Scleractinia; family Poritidae; genus Porites; species Porites cylindrica. The sequence goes on along the minus strand of OZ037776.1, from coordinate 41,655,588 downwards.
AAAAGAGTTTCTTAATTAAAGAGGTGTCACAGAGAATTCAGAACTCAATATCTCGGCCTTTTGGCAAAAATAAATTGATTTTTTCCTGTTCTCATGCTTATGTGCCGAAGAAACTACTTTTGTTACCTTAAGCTCGAGAAAAGCTCAAGTTAGTTATCGTTCTATAGCGTACCATAACAAATGAAGATGCCTCATTGAAAGTATCCTAGTATCCGGTTTATTTCCTTTAAAATCTAACCTGTTCCTTTTATGCCTCTTGACTACAGTTCGAAAATAAAGCCGGAGCACAATTCCATATTATTTTTAGTCACGAGGCGTCTCGTTTGATTTGAAGTCTTGTATAAACAATATGCATTATTAATTAGACTAAAGGCAATTTAATTGTGTTCGATTTGGTTCCTTTAGAATAAAGGAAAGTTATCACCATAGCGAAGGTACATGAGAGGCACACGGTCATTATTACAAAAAACGTTTCTGTTTTCAGTGACTTCATTTTATTTACTTTCGGTGCGATAGAATCAGTTATAAACAAATTTCGCAAGCAATTAAGTTAGCTTGTAATTCATGCTTTTATAAATTGTAATGTTCTAGACTAGGCCACGAAGTTCAACGGAGCGTGATCAATCAGTTGTCAATCAACCATCTAACAGTGCGCGCCACTGTCTCGATAACAATCTCGTTTAGTACGCTCCTGTCAGACCAGGGGCAAAGGCAAAAAGGCAACGGAAGGGGGAGAAGGAAAGACGGCGACAAAGTCCTGGACCCCAGCCTGACAATCACTACGTTATACACTGTAAATCAGAAAGATCTGTTTCAGCCCTAAAAATGGGGCCGTTTCAGTGAGTAAACTGATACCGTCCTATTTTTAACCTGATTTGGCACCCCTAAATCAGGGCCACTTCAGTCCAGTTACCTAGGGCCGATTTGGACCCGGAGCTGAAATGGGCCCCAGCGTAAACTGGAATAGCGTTTTGATTGAGCTGTTTTGGCCTAGATTGTGCTCAAATGGCTCCAGGAGGGTCTGAATCAGACTTTGGCCTGCAGCGCTGAATTGGCAATTTGAGACTGAAACAGATGTTTTTAATTTTCAGTGTAAGCAACCTTTCGATTTGACTACTGAGTACAACTGAGATTGATTACGATTGCGAGTTTTCAAACCAAATTCTCGTGCCTCAGTGCAGAAGCACATAACCCTGGTTGGTAACCGGTCAAGTTGCCCGAAAGTCATCTCGCCCGACTTTTTATATCGCCTGAAACCAGAGTCATGTCGTTAGAAATTTTAATCAAGTCGACCGAAATTTAATACTAAAGAGTGTATGTAATACATCCCGTTCTTTAAGCGATGATAAATTTTAACCGTGATCAGCCCTCGATTAAAAGGCCGCAGGTAGAAGCAAACTTACAAATAACTAATCCCGTCCGCAAATAAACACCGTAGCCATTCTCGGGCACCCAAACAGAAGAATGCGGCGTTTAAACGCGAATTATAATAAAAAACTCGGTACAACTCGGAAATTTACACCATCCAGACAATTACACACCCCTCTGTAGCAGAGCCAGTGAAACCCAACCTAGTGGTTTAATTCAGTCTACCCAGTAATATTTTAGCCTCCCCGGTACCTGGTGAATAGTTTGTTTCTACCCGGCTAATTTTTTGCGTCCCCGGTAACTTTCTATTGTGACCTCTACAAAACTAGTGTATTTCGTTATTCATATTTGTTTAAAAGAGGCAAAGATAAAGAAACATATTTAATTACCATTGACAAAAAAACATCTAAAGGGTACCAGTAATAAATTTCGCATGAATTGTGTAAATCTTTTTAAATTACTTCTTCTCGCTAGAGCAATATATATAAGTTTTTCAAAAGTTTCGTAGCGGTAAAGATGTTAGGCCTGCTACCCCTTTTAGCTTTTATGGGAGGTACACAACTAAGAAAAAAATTCAGTGTAAAATAAGCCTTCTAAGTGACGTTTTCTCCGAGAAGCCGGAGAAGTTATAGATTCCACTAGGTCTGTGGCAGAGGGGTCGCTGTATTTGTGATTCTATCCACTCAGCAAAATAAGAGAGACACTGGAAGGTAAAACATTTTTCTGTCCTAGTTTACGTAATATTTACAAATAATTTACCGAATCTGTTTTCAGTGATTTAAAAAAATGCGATTCTGAAATAAGCGCTTCCCTTGAATATCTCGGTGCCGCTATTAGAAATAAAGCCGCACCGGAAAAGCTAAAAATTTAATAAACGCAACGGTGTTTGATGGAGTAAATACGGTACAGTCGAATCTCCACTAACTGCCACCTCTCTACAACGGCCACTTTTTTTTTTGTCCCGGTAAACAGTCCATACATTTACTCTTGTTTAAGCTTCTCTACAACGGCCGCCTCTACAACGGCAACGGCCTCTAAAGCGTGTCGCTTACTGCCAAAATAATCTCTCCAAAACGGCCATTTTTTCAGTAACTGATAAGAACGTCATGAAATTTGATCCGTAAGGCGCGCTGATGATTAATCGCGGCAATCATATTTTGACTGTGTTCAATTTATACTGCTAAAGTTAGAATAAATTGTCTACTATATAAAAATATACTTGTCTTGTTTCAAAACATTATTCAAGTTTTTTTGTGTGTGTATCTTATTTTTCTAAATATTGTTTATGATTTAATTAACATTATGGGATACAGTTAGCTAGATGAATTTGTCATATGACTTCACCCCTACCTCACCACAACAGCCACCTCTCACAACAACTGCCACTTTCTTCTGTCCCCAAGGCGTTGTAGAGAGTTTCGGCTGTTTTCATTGGGTTAACAATTGCACCTAAAAATGTAGGTCACGTGACAGTAATCATTTAAAGATGCCAAAATTCCATTCTATCTCGTCCGATAAATAAGAACTTATTTTATTCTGGAGATAAGGCTTACTTTGAGCGGAAAACTGCCTCACCCTTAGAGGGCAATGGCAACTACGAGAAGGAAGCTGATACCCCGCGTGGACAATCGGAAGGCTAAAGAGCCATGAATAGCGGTAACTCGTACCATTGCTGTGCACACAACATTCGGCAATCGGTAAGCACTTTTTAGAAGCCACAATAAAAAAATCTTCCGAATGAGAGCCAATAGTCCAGTTTCGAATTATAAATTACCGCTGAATACAAACATTAACGACACACTCATACGGGGTTAGCCTCGACTTGAAGTGATATATTCTGAAATTCTGGCAAGTAAATGTTTGAAATTTGAATATACACAATAGACAGAGTAAAAAACAGGTCTTTTTCTCGTTGGAATTTGTGAATATATTACTTCAGATGGAGGCTAAGGCTGTAAAAAATGCGTCTTCACTTCTTTAACTCAGCGGTCATAGCGAACTCGAAAATGGACCATTTCGCTTTTTAAGAATGGCCACGAAAAATATTATTGGGGTATGGTAATGTATGATAATGAATTAAAAACAAAGGGAAATAAAATTTAAACCAAGTATAATATTCAACCACAGGAACTCCATCAGTGCTGAACTCTTTGTTTAACTTGCAACGTATTCTTATAAGTTACTTTTCTTTTTATTCATCTAATTGTTTTTCTTGTATAATTTATAGAACCCGTAAATGTGTTTTTACGTGATAATTTCATCCTAGAACGTCGAAACGTCGTCATTCAAAAAGTTGAACGTTTTTAGACATTTCTGAAAATGATTTTAAGCAATATTTTCTCGCAGTTGCTTATAGTAAAGTGTTAAGAAAATGGCTCCTTTTTAATTCTTTAAATAAGAGGAAAAAAATTAACTTAGGAATGTGATGAAAGTGAAGCGGAAAGTGCTCAATAACAACCCAATTTTACGAAACGAAATAAACTGAGAACTCGTAGGAAAACATTTATATGTACTCTCAACAACGATAACTTCACAAGACACAGCATTTTTTCAGCTAATTCTTCTTTATTTGCACACACACTTCTTTTGCTATGACAACCAGAAATCAAAATGAAGTACGAACTTAAATATACGCCTTATCATCTGGTTACATTTACTTTATTTCGTTTGTCTATTTCTTCAAAGTTTCTAAAACTTTTCATTTAACCTTTCCGTAACAGCTTTAGTGAATCTAACACACACAAAAAAATATGGAAAAGTCATTGAGCTGCTGCTTCAGTTACGGCTGTGGGGGAGCCACCTCTTCTATGTAGATCTTGGAGACTGAGTTCCAGCCTGTATACGCGTCGCCAGTTTTGATACCACCAGCGCACTTACCGACCCAGAATCCCACGCGGACCGTGCCCTTACGGAGCTTCTCGCAGATTCCTTCGATGTGACGTGGGCGATGTGGATTCTTTTTCCAGCTAGTGCCATGTCTCAAATAAAATACACCATCAATGGCTGCCGGAGCCGAGCATTCTGCACCATTGAAGGTAAAGTACCACCTATGGCAACACTCGTGGCAGTTACCGACACGGAAATCGCCATTCCAGAAGACACGCAAGGCTGTATTGTCAGATGTTTTCTTGAAAATACATTCCTATGGAAAGATTAAAATAACGCTTAAATTGAAAATTGTTATAATGGCCTAAACGCCTCGTGAAGCTTTGTAGCGTTTATCTTATTCAGTCTCTTTTCTTTTTTTTATCTACCAATGCTTTAAAAAGCATATAGCTTTTAATCTATGGTTATATGTCGGTCCTTAAAACTTTTAAAACAAATAATAAGTATCAATATTTATTACAACTTAATTACTACCTAAAATAGTTTTAAAAGAAATTTTGGATCCGAGTAATAACAACATTTAAGAAAATGTAAGATTAGCGATGACTTAAAAAAGTGTTGGGTTGAATCTTAGGTTATTGAATGGGTCGTACGTTTAGTGTCAAGACTTAACTTTCCCCAGTATTAATCATATTTATCCGTGTTTATATGTAGGATAATACGAAATCCTGTCGGGATAATTCACATCCATATCCGAAGATAAAAAGCACAACATTCAGTGGCATAAATCTATTAAGAGTTAAGTGTTTACCTTGATCAAACCAGTGTCTCTGCCATCGTTTATACTCTTAAATACACACTGTTTCCAGTTACTTCGCAAGGAATTTGCAGAACCAGGAGTTCCCTGTCGACCTTGGATGCCACGAGCACCTGGTTCACCTTTGCTTCCTGCTTGACCAGCCGGTCCCGAGGGTCCTGTGTCTCCTTTGTTTCCTGTAAGACCCTTTGTTCCTTTAGGTCCTTGTTTACCTGATGGTCCTGCAGGTCCAGGGCGTCCAGGGATGCCAGGTTCACCTTTGCTTCCTGGTAAACCCGTCGAACCCGAGGGTCCTGTATCTCCTTTAGGTCCCTGCTTTCCACGAGATCCTTTATCACCTGTGTTTCCTCTTGGGCCCGTGGGTCCTTCAGGTCCACGATTGCCGGGTGATCCCGCGGGTCCAGGGTTTCCTGGGATCCCCGGAATTCCTGGTGCGGAGCAGCAAGCACTATGACCACATGACCCAAATGATGTCTGTTGGGTACACTATTATTAATGAGCATAAACGCATTAGTTGATCAATACATCAGCAGACTAACTGCTTTGTGTAACGGAAAAAAGGAAGGCCTGATAATATTTGTTGATTTTTTTTCGTGCTATCGCTGTCACTGATTATATCGTAACACGACGTGTTGGAGACTGTTAGTAGGATTAGAAATAATAATGGGATTGTTGCCTTCTGAGAGAAGACATTTTATATGTCCTCAGGTGAGGGCGACACAAAAGGAACCGAGGAAGACCAAGGACGAGATGGAGGGACGACTTAGATCGTCTCCTAAGACACTGGCACCGTGTCAAGCAAAACGTGGTTCACTGGAGGTCAATGGGGAAGGACTACGTCCTATGACGGACATTCAACGTTAACGGCTGAAACTGAAACTGAGGGGGAAATTCACTTTAATAATACACAAAAGTTTCTTGAGCTTTACAGCTTGCTTCACAAAACTTCATGGCCTTCTCCTCCGTTAAATTCCGCATAAGATTTTGTTGTTATAGCTAATTCTCTGACTGGCAAGTACGTGTGATGACGTGGTTCTGAGAGCCACCAATAGAGGAATTCATTTGTGTGGCTAGTTATTGGATCCGCTACTGACCAAACATCCTCAGATGTAAGCCCTCCTAAAACCCCTTACAAAGATGTATAATTCCAGGGCTTATAAGCGGTAGTTTACGGTAATCAGGAAACGTGTAGATTTGATGGTTTGGTCATAGCTTGGACCAGAAGTTCGATCAGAAAAAGAAATTCAAAAATTTTGTATCGATTTGTAATATACCTCTTTCCTGGGTGTTTTGTTGCTGCTACTGTTGCTCTTCGTGGAACAGAAAGTAATCAACAGTGCATAAATCGCGATGCACAGTGGTACTTTCATACTGTTCATTTTGGTTTCGTTTTATCTTGGGAGCTGGAAAAAGGGATAGCATGTTAAAGTGTAAGCCACTGAGTAACACAATATCATTGATAATGCAACGTATTGGTTTCTTTACACAGAAATATACAAAGTTTTATTAATTCAAATATCAAAACTAAATTAAACAAATATTTCAATTCATTATAATTCTTTACTTACCAATAAAATATTAACATTAAAATTGATATTCGTATTCTGGCTTGTATTGAATGATTTTCATTTTAAAAATATGAAAAAGCTTGGCATTCTGAATAGTCCATCGGCCTCGTGAGTGCTCGCCGGCGATTTTCTGCAAGCTTGAGCTTTAAGAAGTTTTGCCCAGCAAATATCGGGGCTTCTGGCCTTTCTGTTCGCTCCTTACTGGTGAACCTACTTGCGTCATTTTAGCTGAGTTTTTCTGCTTCTTTGTGACAAACGTATTTAAATGTAATGATCTTAACTGTATTTTATCACGTATTGCAAACTTACTATGACTCAAGGACTAGCGTTATCAGCAATGTATCTGGTACTATTTGGAATGGAATGGGAAATAAAGAAATAAAATAATTAAAAGGAAATAAATGAGTTTCTCAGTCTTTTCCCAAGTTTAATAAAAACTGATCGAGAAATCATGCTTTGGAAAAAAATCAGAAACAAAACGAATTTAGTACTAACCTTTCAGTTTTAGTGTTGCTGCAGTCTGATTCTAGGAGCTGCTGAGAGTAAAATGAATATTTCTGCTCCACCAAAGAGCTATTTATCCGTACTGAGTCAACATTACACTTTCATGTTACAAACACGTTTGAAAAGAGGTTACGTGTGCAGTAAATACGAATGTCGAGGATTTTTACATCGACCAATAACATGGTTGCTTATGAGAAGACATTTGTTTTTGCACAGTATCAAGAAATGGCTTGTTCGAGGCTAATAAATGACATGATGCAATAACAAGTTGAACTTTCTGATGATTGGTTAGAACGTGGACATGTCTCAGTTGACCAATGAATTGTCAGCTGTTTCCTTTGTTGTATTTCATGTATTTGTTCAAAGACAGAAGGCGAGAAATGTTCACAGAGGTAAAGCTCGTATGTATGGCATTTGGGAGAGTTTCCATGCCATTTTAGTGGCTCTTATTACTCAATCTCTTTGCTTTCTTACTTTTCTCTACGCTGCTTTTTTACACTGAAAAAATACAATAACCCCATATCAAAGAGGTCACACCATAGCAGGTCCACTCAGTATACACACCCAATTTACAAGTGAGAACTAAGCTTTCTTCATGTTCCCAAAATTGACTCTGAAATTTTATGCGGGAAAAGGAGACTCTTAATAAAGGACTGGTTATTTTTCTCTCCAATTTTTCTTGGTATTTCGAGGCATGATATCTAAGAGATATAAAGTAATCCTAAAACTAAAATTTTGAATGGGTGTAGCTAACCATGCCGTTTTCTACCGGAAAAGGGCAATGTTTTAAGCTTCCAACTGAAAAGCTTAAAAACTTCTGAATTTCTGAGTTAACACGGGGTTTTTGGAGAACGGACCTCTTGAGCCAGAGTAAAGATTCCGAGACATGTAAGCAACATTTAACAACGAGACTTAACCAGTGACGGGCTCATAGTCTTACCACTTACTCATTTCTTCACTTTAAACACATTGACTCAACTTTACTTACCTGAGAAAGCGGCTTGTTTGATGTATTTCTGCGATTTCGAATTCGTGCGTTTATTTCTCCTTGAACTAGTTTAAGAGACGGTCAATTTTCCACCTTATTGACTTCATCAACGCTGTTCGGATATAACAAGCCCCACTACCTTGGGACCTTACGAAACAACAACGGTGACCAACGGAAACGTCTAAAATACAATACTAAGAAGAGGCCAAACTAACCCTTTCATTCATTGTGGCGAGTATGCGTAGCATATTACCCTCTTCCTTCTGAGCGTTTTTTTTTTTTGCTCCAGAGTGTAAATATTTTCAAACTTAGACTGGCTACACAACAAAGATGCTAAGAAATTGTGTCTTTTCAATTACAACTTTCCTCTTTCGTTCAGAAACAAAACGATTAAAATGACGAGCAAAACTGTCGCTGCTTTTACACGGTATGGTACGAACATCGCAGTATTCTTTAAAAAATATGCATTTTTGTTGCACGTTCTCAATAAAAACAAAAATCAAATATTATCAATGATTTGTCCTGGACTTTCTGAAAATCGCAAAAATTAATTCCCAGCGGCAAAAAAAAAACAATCTGTCCTAATCGCAAATAGTAGTTCCCGCAAAATGCAAAAATCTCCAATCAGCAAAAATAAACTTCCGCAAAAATTTCGTGTCACACGGTTTACATTATCAAGAAAAATATTTACTCAATACTTACGTTAGTGCTGAAGGCAGAGAAAAAACTCTATTGAGAAGAGGCTTGAAAATGGTAACGGTATAAATCAAAAACAAAACTGCACGCTTTTACCTTTTTCTGTAATCCTTCTCTTGTCGTAGAGATCTTTTAACCACCAATACATTTTCTTTTTTGGCAAAATAAGGTTTTCGAGAGAACACGTTTTTAAATCGTCATTAACACTCAGAAACTATGCAGGTGCGGATCCACTCCGGTTTCCCCACCATTTTACGGAAATCAATCAATCTCTTTATTCTGATAAATAGATTTTTAATAATAATAATAATAAAACTTTCCAAGTTGAAATCTAAAGATTACTCAGGAAAAAGGACTTTAGGGAGTTAAAATCCAATCAATTTTAAGTATGGCCAGTATTTATCCCAGATCCGTGCCTGCTACGCTTTGCCCTGTCTCAATAATGACTGTACAAGCCCAGTTGAGTGAGGCGTAATTAGTCGCAGGCAAAATTATAGGAAACCTTAACTGAACGATGTTAGGATGTGATGTAACAACGACAGCAAAAATTGTCCCACGTACAAATCAAGTTCCCACCCACCGCTTCCGCAACTTTTGATGAGCAAGGACTCAGTGTCTCGTGGCCGTCGCGTCGTTGGATCTTAAAAGTCCATAATTATAACTGAAAAAAATTCCTGACACATAAGCTCTTCATTTCGCTCTAAACCATCGCAAAAAGGCGTTTATGATTTGATGACGTCGAAAGCCGGTTTACTGAAAAAAAAAAAAAAAAAAGGCACGTTTTGCTATAATTCGCCCACAGAAACGTTCCATAGCAAAAATGGCTTTTGGTCTTGTAGCAAAATTCGTTTCCAAGTTGTAATATTTTAGAAAAGTGATCAAGATTTTCATAAAGAAACTTCAATGAGCTACTCACCTTTTAAGTATTTTACCCAGCACAGGCACTGTGTGTTGGCAGGAGACAAGCAACAAGCTAAAATCGAAAAGTAAGAAGACATTTAAGATATGAGCTTAAATTAAAGAGAATGAGCAAAGAATCCTAAATCATTACGAACCTAAATCCTCGGTCTCGTCGATCCTTGTTTGCGTTAACTTTTGCTGATGACAAACTCCAAATGTTAATTATAGCTCTGATGGCGTTCTCGCCTTAACAAGTTTCACTACTCCATGGTTGATCAATCAGTTCAACTCAGAAAGATCCGTCTTTTATGTCGTCGATCATTGCTCCATTGTTTATCATGAATAAAAAAAGATTACTCAATTTTAGGAATAAAAAAAATCTTGAATGTCTGAGAAAAAGCTAGGTTACTCTAGCTACAGTCACATAAAACCTAATCAGGCAAACTGCTAATTTGTGGCGTGAGGATCAAGAATTTGACTGGCTCAACACCAGAGATGTCCGAAGTAAGGATTTCTACAGATGGTCCCAGATGTCTAAACTGAAGAAACAATGACCGGTCTGTCGATGGCGAAAACTACTTTTTTAAAACAGGCTATAATTCGCAGACGTTTGTACAATTATAAGAACAACAAAGTGTCATAGAGGTTTAGGTAACCTCAAAGCGGAGCTCTCATCCGAGAACAAGTATTAAAAATTATTAAAACACATTTTGGAAGGGAGAGAGTCACGCAAACTGTTGTTTATAAGGAATAAAAATAAGCCTATAAGCTAACACGATGGAAGATAGACAAGATACGTCGGCATGTCTTTTTCAACCGGGTATCTATTAAGTGCATTTTAAACCTCATAATGTTATCGGGTGTAATGAGCTCTAACATGTACAGACTGAGGCTACTTTCTTTCAATCAAGAACAATCTGTATCGCTCTAATTTTCAGATAAAATAGCTTGCCTAACAAAAATTGATCAGTATGCTGTAATAGAACTAGAAACCGTGAGAAAAAAAATTGAAAACAAATTTACACTGACATCGTTCAATTTGCTACTCTTGCTAAACGCGCTGCAAAAACGTTGAATTAAATTTTAGTAAGTAAATTTTAGTAAAGCGGGACACATCACTTAGCCTCGCTATGGCAGTTAGCCTATTAAAAGGGCATATAACACAGAAAAAAACTGCTATTCTACTTCATTGCAATTCCGATGGTGAATTCTTGGAACACTTCTTGTCACAGTAGTCATCTCTTCAGTTTCATTGCAATAGTCCAGGCAATCTATTGTTAGTAACAAAAATATACCGGCAAATAGCTAATGTTAGATTGACCTAGTTGTGATAATGAACATAAATGGACTTGTTCCTTAAAAGCGAGTATTTTGATTCGTGAAGGTTCCTTCTATATTTACAGCGGATTTACACTTTCGTAAGAATCACTAAAACAGTCGTAACAAAAGTAAAGGCCTACGAGCCCCAACCAGCTGACACCACCGTCGAAGATATTATGATTTGAAAGTCAGTGATTGACTTGGTTTTGGCAGGGAGCACCCGAGAGAAAAAAATGAGATGATGAAAGGAAATTTTGTCAGAATATATCATATTAAAGGATAACTTACCGATGCCGGTACTTTTGCTGTCACACGCGCGGCAAAATTCATCATCATCATGATCAAGTCGAGTCGATCTCAATCGGTCTAGTGCAAAATTAAAAAAGACATGAAAAGCAAGATAGTTGGGTGAAACTACTAAAAACATTTATGAGGGAATTCTCCACCCTACTCATCACCTCCTCAATCACTGCTTTTTGTTTCTTTAGTAAACTAAGAGAATTCATAATGACATCTCGGCATTGAGTACTGAACGAAAAGACATGATGGGTTTTACTCAGGCAGTTTAATCGACCTCAGTAATCGATCGTTCACGGTAAGAATTGACTAGAAGTTGAAATTATATTGCTTGTAAAATAATCCAAGGCCTGACAAACGTTCTACCTGTACTACTATTTTTAATTGCCACTGATTAACATTAGTTGTGATCTTCGACTAATGATTACTGGTCCTTACACCCTGGTGGTGATAAACGGCGTAGGTATTGAAATATTATTACACTTGAGATTCCTTTCCTTTATCCGTTTAGGTGTCATTTTTTAATCAGCAGCCTCTCTTTTGGGATATCGCCGAATCGGCTCAAACTGAACAAAAATGACTGAAAGAAATAATCCCATATTTGTACCACGGCTGGAGGAAATATAAAGCTTTTTATGCGATTTTTAATACAACCGAATGGCGGCATCATTTGACTGCACGCAGTGGGTGGTACATCTAACTGATTTAATTCGCAAACAAGAAACATCACTTATTCAGAACTATGTATAATAATACGTTATAGAGTGACCACGTGAAATAGGTAGTAGAATACTACGCACTATTACTACTTCTACTGTCTTCTTTTGTTTATTTGTAGCTATTTGGCACTAGTTGCTATTAACTCTTTCACGAGTCAAGTAACATCGCTCTGGGAAAATGAAGGATTTTTTTTCCCGCTTTCATGCTGATGTGCTCTTAAAATAAACTGCTTTCTCACCTTGACGTTTAGAAAAGCTCAAGTTTATCGTTCCATAGCTTACCAAAGCAAATGAAGATGCCCCATTGAAGGTATCATGATTTTAGCCAGCGGTTCATTTTCTCTAAATCTAAACTGTTCCATTTATGCGTCTTGATTACAGCTCGAAAATAACGCACAAATCCATTTAATTTTTATTCATGATGTTCTCGTTTGATCAAGTCTTGTAAACAATGTGCATTATGAATTAGACTAAAGGCAATTTAATTATTCTAACATTTAAGTATGCGTTCGATTTCGGGCCTTATCAATAAGTTAGCAAGTTAGAAGAAAATTATCACGATAGCGGAGGCACTTGGGAGGCAAAAAGTTACACAGTCAGCAACTTTAATCGATTAAACGTTTCTGGTTTCAGTGAGTCCATTTCATTTATTCTTGGTTAATTGAATCATTTCTAAACAAATTTCGCAAGCAATTAAGTTAGCTTGAAATTCATGTTTTAATGTTCTAGACTAGGCCACAAAGTTCATCAGAGCGTGATCAGTCCTTGTCAATCAACCATCTAACCATGCTAACAGTGCACGCGACTGTCTCGATAACGATGTCGTTTAGAACGCTCCTGTCAGACCAGGGGCGAAGACAAAAAGGCAACGGGAGGGGGAGAAGGAAAGAAGGTGAAAAAGTCCTGAACCCCAGACCCCAGATTTTCACTTGCAACTGCGAGTTATCAGAAGCATATAACCCTGGTTGGTAACCGGTCAAGTCGCCCGAAAGTCGTCTTGTCTGAAACCAGTCATGTCGCCCGAAATTTTTAGTTAAGTCACCCAAAATTTTAATAAAGAGTGTATGTAATATATCTCGTTCTTTAAGCGATAATGAGACAAAACAAGCGGGATAATTGTGTAATTAAGTCTTGTTCTTCAAGCATTGATGCTATGATGAGACGAAAACAGCGGGATGGATGTGTATTATATAGAGGATATTACACGGTGGCGCGAAGATATGAACTTTATTTTCGAGTGGCAAAACAATATTTTACGAACGAGCGCAGCGAGTGAGTAAAATATTGTTTTTGCCACGAGAAAATAAAATTCATATCTTCAAGCCGCCGTGTAATGTTCTTTTTATTATATAGATATAAATGACATCGATAAAATAATAGAGGGAAATTCCCAAAATTACGTCATCGATAAACTCCCGTGTGAGATTATGGAAAATAAACCACTCGGGTCCCGGATGTAGTTTTTATGAATTTTACGAGTGGTATCAGAGATATATTTTCCAGTAAAACACTCGCGTCTATATAATAAATACCATCATTTATCTATTTATGCGACGAAGAGACGAAACAAGCGAGATGACTGTGTAACATATCTCGTTCTTTTAGCCTTGATGAAACGAAACAAGCATGTCAAATCAGTAATATATTTTGTTCTTAAAGATTTGATGAAATGAAACAAGCGCGATTAAGATGTTAGGATGCTGCTGCGAGAATGATAAAATTTCGGGCGACATAACTCTGGCTTCGGGCGACTTGACCGTTATATGCTTCTGGTCTCATAAAATTACGTTTTACAGTACTATCTATGTGAGTTATGTGCTAGTCAGCAACAGGCCAAAAAGAGAAATAGTTAACGTTCGAAGGAAAGTCTCGTACTCGTACTAAAGGTAGCCAATAAAAAACCCGATATGAAAAAACATGATTGAACCCGACGAGCGTGCAAAGATCAGGAAGAACAAAATTCAGAGAATGTTGAACCGTCCGTTGTGGTTACAAATTTAGGGTTCTTTACTGAAAAAAAAAAAAACAAACAAACAAACAAACAAACCAACAAACGATAGTCAGCTCCTCTCTGCTTGCTAATCGGAGCGCTTACTGGATTGGCATGGTAAATTATTATAATCAAAAATCAAATATCAACAACCCAGAATTTTTCCATGACTTTCAACTGTAATCGCGATCCGAATGAAATAACCAGTGACCCTCTGCAAGAAGCAAGAGCTGTCACAGGGGAGTGAATGTTCAGCGACGCACAAGACACTATTTGCCTCTACTTCGCTTGCTAAAAGCTACAATTAATTAGTTAATTATGTAAGTTAGAAAACGAGGAGTTTTCTCACGTTTTTAATTTCCGGTTTTTCAAAGTTTATTTATTTTATTTATTTTTTTACAATTTATATACATCAACGATTAAATTGACAAAAATATAGTACACTAGGGGATAATAATCAAATTTCCACTCTAGCCATAAAATACAATTCTGCAATGGCTACGATGAAGGCCAGCACAATTCCTATGATCACTCTCTGAAAAAGAAATAAAACAGATGATTGCTTTGTCTTTGCAATTTGAGAATTGGCTCTTCATGACCAGAATCTTGCTCCTATACACAATCCAATATTATTAATGAAGCCCGTAACTATGAGTCCATTTTAAAAAAAGTGTCCCAAAATGACGGTTCCCTAAAACGTGGTTTGCTTTAAAAAAGCCTTCATGAAGTATTCAGTGCAACATCTGCTTTTATATCACCAACATCTACGTCAAGTAACTAGGGGTGCTTATCAAATTTTGTTCTAAAGAGATGTTGAAAATTCCGCTTGAAAGGTTAATGATAAGGTCATTTTTTGGAAATTCCAACCGAAAATTGAGGACAACAATTTTCAGAAGTCCTTTCATTCTGGTTGGTTAAACCAAGTGGAATACTACACACCGATTGCCAATTTTTTCGGTTCCAGACTTCAGCCGCACAAATTTGCCCGTTTTTGGATTCAAATGATAACAGATGTAGCAGTTCTACGGTAGACTGGTAAATTGCACATGATTATGATTTGGACTCCCCCTGAACCGGATTTTTCTGTAAAATTGTTATTTGGATTACTTTATGCTTCCGTTGCTTCCCTTTATGACAAGCTTAAAAGTCCTACAAGCCATCTTCTTAGCAGGCAAAAATAAAACAACAACAACAGCAGCAAACTTCAACCATGACCAGCCTACTTTTAAGTTCTGATTAATGCGGTGGTGTCGTTTTATGTGACTGTCCAGAATACCATAAATTACACTGGCTGGATTTAAGATGCTTGATTGAACCTGATTGTTACTCATAACCCATTTATTTATTACATACCATAGCAATGGAGGGAAAGGCATATTGAGATGCAATAAAACCAAATGCAAATGATGCTATTATTGACAAAAGAAAGTTGATTATAGAGGCCAACTGCTTGCTGACAGAGCGAACTAAAAGGTAAACATTGACAAAAGAAAATCAATTCTGTTCCTTTAACGTATCCTAACCTTGACTGACATGCCTGGTCAACCTTACAGCCTAAGTAACTGCAAGTTTTCGGTTTTCAGGATGCATATTTCTTATTTTAATCCTGAGGGTGGTACTCCCAATACATGTAGAGAGGCTCCGCCCAAGGAGGGTTCCATTTTCAGACTTCAGGCAGATAAAAGGGTAGGGATTTCACTAGTTGAAAACTATAAAGGGGAGACAAATCGGTCTTTTCGGTCTGTAAGAGGAACCAAAAGGGCTAACTGATGTTTTTTGGGGCTGAGAACAAGTCAAGAGGACATCCTTGTTTGGCCATTTTTTGATTATTTAAAAGATGGTGCATTTACAGCAGTAACAGGGATGCAGCATTCTTAAATAGGTATGTCAAAAGGGTACCTTTTGCCAGTGGAAGGTATACAATTCAGGGGTACCTTTTCTGTTAAAAATGGTATGTAAAAGTGTAAGGGGTTGGACCTCTGGGCAGAGCTTCTTCTGTATAATACTTTGTTGCGTATCTCCCCAGGATTTCAACCTTCCACCTTGCAAAGTAAAGAATAACTTCAGATTCACTTAGACAAAGTGACTTGGTTTAATAACATAGAACAGTTCTCAAGTCTGACTTAGCACTGAGATTTAAGTACAAGTAAAACTACCAATGAGAAATACACAGTATGGAGGCCCTGTTGGGGTAAAATTCTGACAAGCCACGTGGCCTTAAAATAGCAACATAACACTGTACTGTCAGATGAAATGGCAACAAACAAGACGAAAGATGGGTGGGAAACTGAGACAGTCACAAGGAAAATCCCAAATACAATAGTGAAATATCAAAAAAGACATGGCCTTCTCTTCAATACATGAAATGTCCACCATTAAAATTCAGAATAGAGACTTACATACCCCTGCAGCCCCCACCCACCCCCCCTACCTCAAAAAGCCTAAGTACCTGCTTACAAATACCCTAGAGTTTTGGCTATAAGTGCTATTTTGTGCCGAGACACTTTCAGTTTCATCAGAAAAATACAAATAATACACTACAATCAGTGACACCCACCTTCCTGTCCCAGTTGTATTCCATTGCTTTGGTGCCACTGTAAATAAAACAGCAAAATAACATATTTTTATTTTCATTAAAATGACAACAAGGAATCCTTCTTGTGTTTATACTACTACATGAGAAATTTCTGCAATTTGATTGGCTTAGAGCAGTGGTATTTCAGCTTAATTTGAAATACCCACATGTGAAAATTACAAAACTTTTGTGGGTAGTAGTATAAACATAAAATAGCATGATTTGTACGTGATATTTGGCATAAATACCACTCATGATATTTCAAAATTGTCTCAAATTTCACTCGCCTAACGGCTCGTGAAATTATGTGTAACAATTTCGAAATATCACTCATGGTATTTATGCCAAATATCACTACACATCATGCTATTGCCTGTACTAATGGTTTTCAACTGTACATGTTTGGTTGGTATGATCAGGGCTCAAGAGTAGTAGATTAAAACAACCAGTGGGCGTCTAGATGTGTTTATATGTGTGTTTTTTGTTTCACAAGAGAAATGTTTTTTTAGTTGTAAATGCCACACAAGAAAAACCACCTGGTCTGGGCAGGGAGGATACAGTGCTGCAGGTGGTGCACCAACCACTGCAGCTGTATTAGATAAAGTTGAAAATTTGAAAGTTTCATTTTCCCGTGAACAGCAGTAAATAACAATATATACAGAAATGTTCGCTATTGTTGTCCACAAAAATATAGAACTTGGAGACCATACCCTGAATAATGAGAAGCTCTCACTTGTAAACACAAAATTTCTGATAAACAAGAAAATGACGGTTAACCTTGAGAATCTCAATCTATTGAGTGGTTTAAAAATGATTTGTTTATTTGTTAAAGTAGAACAAAATGTTTACAAAACCGCCAACAAGAGCGCCTTGATATACACTAACCAAATCCAGCTTCTTTCTAGCAATTGGCCAGAGGCTGAGAGCTATCTCCATGATCTTTCACGTGTTTTTAAAAAGAATAAAACAAAGTTCTATGAGGTGAAATAACTGCATTTCAAAAACACTTCGTTTCCTGCAGACAACAACCGAACATCAATATTGTTCAGTTTTTAACACATTACTAACCATAAAAACTTCATCCCGAAATATCTCAATAATGCTCTTACAGATTTCACTTGAACTTCACGAACATCAAGATGGCTATTGGAAGAAAAAGTTCCCATGAACAATTTGGAAGATTAGTTCCCAGTGTTGAGAAATACAGCTGCCAGTAAAATAGGCAATGGCATCACTTCATTGCTATGACAACTCCAATGTCATTGTAACCCTGATCATGACAAATTTTCATCTTTATCTAATACACTGTACAGCTATGGTGGTAATTTTTCCAAATCTTTGTTAATGGCAATGTAGTTTATGCTCAAATTTGGGAGGTACTGACCCTGAAAAACAATCAAGCTACCTTAAGTAATAAAAAAACCTCTTAGAACCACTCGACTGTCCAATACCTTGCCTACACTTGCTCATGTAGGTAAGCAGAGCATGATGCCATTTGAAGGCAGAGAATAACAACAGTTCAGCTTACAAGAGCAGGCAGACTCAAGAGGAAATGCAGAATGATGGCAGACATAGAGAAGGGACAGAGATAGATGGAATAACTGGGGAGAGCTACCCACCCCAGCAATCAGTTCAACAGCTTTGGATAGGTCTGGCTGGGAAGTATGGATTAGCCTTATGTGTCTTGTTGTATGAAAAGGATACATGAAGGTGAAGGTAAAAGCAAAGAGTTGAAGTTCAGTTCTCACTTTACAACAAATACACTGGTAGCTACCTGATACAAATTGAAAACAAAAAAGACTGAAACACAGCATTTTCACCTTTCTATCAACATTTGAAACCATCCTGTCATACTCTGCCCTTTCTTGCTCTGCTTTTAGCTTTTTTAGACGAGCTATAAGTTCTGGACTCTAATACAAAGTAAAAATTATAATTATGCAATGATAAAAGAAATCAGTGAAAAGTCAGTGGCATATATTACTGTTAATAACAAAAGGCTTATTCCAAAATATAAAAATTCATACTTGGCTCCAAAGTTGAGGGGTATGAAACAAAAGAAATTGCATTAAGATTAAGGGATGACTGAAAAATAATCCAGATTATGTATTTGTATGCATTTTGTCTTATATTTCATAAGATTTCTTATGGATTATTGTGATTGGATGCAATTTGACCTAAACTGAGCAAAATTGCACCATCGTACATGTATAAAATCACAGGACCTGAAAAACTAAATAAAACAGTTTCTAAAAAAGCACTTTTGGATATTATCATCTGATGATGGTAACACTTTTTGTCTTATTTACTTAATATATATAGAATGTACTCTGACTGATAAATTTGAAGAATGTGACCGGTGTTTTAGACTTGTGATACTGTTTTGAGGACAAGGCTACAAAGCAATTTAACAAAATAAAACTGCAGGTTGGTAGTGGAAATGCAACACATAAATCGGAAATACCAGTCCTCACATATAGCATCAGGATGCAGCATGGCTGAGTGGTTCGAGCCTTGGACTTTTAATTCAGAGGCCCCGAGTTCAAGTCCTGCTCTGACTGCTAGCTGGATTTGTTCACGGGAGCCCTGAGATCAAATTCTTGGCCACGCTTGTAACTAGCCAGCTGGTTTGCCTCCGGCCAGTTGGGATTCTTAACCCTGTTATGTCTTATTTAAATTATTTGTTTCATACATTTGCTCGGCCCCACTAGCATAAGTGCTTTAAATACTGCAGAGGATAAATAATGGAATTATTAATTAATTTATTTATTTTATAGCTGCCTCTCAATACTCCCCATCGCTTGGGACATTTCATAAATGAGGGGTTTGCATTTTGGCCTTTCCATACTACTGACATAAAAAAATCTTGTAGCCAAGAGGTTCCAGATGTAAATTTGTTTTATTTTCTGTTCCTCCTTGTTGATGATCATAAATTTTCGAGCTCTGCTACATGTATGAATGTGCAGGTACTAGAAGAATTGAGCATTCCTGTTCTCACTGTAAACTTCTCTGGACTGATCTCAATTACCGTTTCCTTGCCACAAAGATTTAGTTGAGAGGATATGTGTTAAGACAGAAACTCATAAGGGGTTGTTCAACCCCTTATGAGTTTCTGGTTAAGATCAATGCACTTTCTATTTGGTGATTATTTCATTAATTTGCATAATCTTTTCTCTCAATTACATATTGTTTGGAGAAAATTGATGCTGGGTATGGCGTAACTTCACAGTATAATAACTAGATAAATCTTTTAAACATACCTTTTCTGGTAACTTTAAAGGTTCAACATAAACTTCACTTCCTGCCAGCAGCTCATGCAAGTATAGTTTTGAATCTTGATCTAGAAAGATGGTTGGATAAATTTAAAGAGAAGCCTAGGAACGTTCTAGCTAACGTCAAGGCAGCATTGGGCCTGTGGTTTTCCTACATTGGGTTTTGAAGGCATACGCTATGTGTCAAAACGGGTAAATTTGCTAAGAGGGGGAGATTTGCTTTGTTATCATCTGAGTCCCTCGCTAGCTTGGGATGAAGGATAAGAGACATAAGAGTCATTGGACCCCTCAGTTCTTTCTCTTACCATTTTTAAAAGAACAAGAAAAGAAAAGAAAAGAGAAAAAAACGGCCACAAGATTGCGCCTTGCACAAACACGCCATCCTCAAGGGCACTAGGGGCTTACGTCCTGCGATAAAAATAATTCCTGAATTGTACATTTTAATCAATCGATTCCTGGACAGAGGCTCAAAAAACTTTGTTTATGATGTACATGAGGCCTACCGGTATTCTCTCGAAGACATTCCCAAAGTTGTTTGACTAACTTGAACGGAATGGCCACTTTTCCTTCCTTTTGTCTAATTCTTTCGTTTCTTTACAGTATTTTGTATATTTTGATAATTGTTTCTCGAGATCCTGTGGAACTGAGTTCCGTCTAATAGCTTCTAAAATGGCATCTTGGATGCCCTTCGTTAGCAATACTTCGACCGCCATGTTTTTCTAATAATTACGTCATGTATGGTAAAATGACGAGGGACGCAATTTAGCGAAAAGCCGGAAGTGGTTGCCATAGAATGTTGGAATAGAATGGAGTCTGTCTCTAGGCGATGTATGATCGACATTGCTTGTGATTTGTGTCGTGATTGGAAAAAGTTTGGTTACGTAAATGGCCTGTCAAAGGAAGTTGAGCAAATTGATCAAGATTACAAGAGAAATGTATTTGAACAGGCATACAGAATTCTACAGGCTTGGCAGCAAAAAAAGGCATCTAGGGCAAATTATCAAGAGCTGGGAGAATCGTTTAGATCAGGAACACTGCTACGCATTGATTTAGCTGAAAAATATTGTGAAGGAAGAAACCAAAGCCCCTCTAAAACAGGTAATCGGTAGATATTTTACCCGTAATAATAAACGTCTGTCTGATCTGATTAATGTCCTCCATATACACGAGGCTGAGCATGATATTTAGAATTATGAAGCCGAGTGGATATTAACAACCTCCTCAATATGCAAAATTCTCCATATCATGCCCAGCCTCGTTCACGATAAAATTGTTAATTATAATGATTATTTCAAACCTTGTTCCCCGTTAATTCTCTGAAATCCTGAATCACTTTCTTCAACTTAGTTTTAATTATACTTTGAAGATTATTTACATGGGACTTCACAGGTAGCCCAAGCTCACTATGAGAGCCCTGAACAACATTATCCTACTTAGCTAATTAATTATTCATACAGCAAGAAAATTATAAGACGTTGACACTACTGTCATCTGGGTGAAAAACTGTCGCTCCAAAAAAGGCCTTAAACAGTGCCTAGGAGGTCTGAAATGCAGCTAGAATACAAAGAAAAACAAGAAGATGCTAAAGGTAAGCTTCAAAGCGATATTCAATGTACATTTTGCTAATTTAGTGAGCAAAGAATATTTCCCCATACAACGTGTTATAATTTTCTTGCTGTATGAATAATTAATTAGCTAAGTAGGATAATGTTGCTCACGGCTCTCATAGTGAGCTTGGGCTACCTGTGTGTAAACATGTAGATAAAATGCACTTATTAGGTTTTACATACAGCCACTTTCTTTCTTGAAAGAATAAATCTATGCATGCATTTTTTGCCACCAAATTCTTCAACAGCAACTTTCTACTGGAGGAAATTTATGCTCACAGTCACTTGCAAATATGCTAGAGCTAGAAGATGATTTTGTGACTTATAAATTCCAAAAACCACTCACCTTTCGCGAGTTCGTGAGTGTTAAAAAACATAATTGGAAACCCTGTAAAACCAGTCATTTATTAGTGTCATCTCTTGTTGCTGTAGAACAACTGTAGAACAACCGCATCCACGGTGGTCACTGAAGCATGGACATGGAAACTCCAACATTTTCAGAGCGTACCCGGGATGGTAGACCAAACTATGCAAAAAAGGTGCTTGCCTTGGTATTTTTTGAACATTTTAAATAGACTGGTATTCTATAGTTGTATAAACTGTTGCAAATGTTTGCAATTTCTCCTGTAACAAGACCGCGAAGACAGGCTAAGGAGTCCGCCATTTTGACACTGAGCCCCAGTTTTCCTCGGTTAAGTCACCAGAGAGTCGTTCCCAGACTGCTGAATATTTGAAGCACCATTTACGAAAACAGCGGCAGCATTTTTTAAGACAAAAACTGAGACAACAGAGGCACCATATACAAATATAAAGGCACCAGTTTAACAAAATAAGAGGCACCATTAACAAGTTTAGAGGCAACATATGTGAAAACGAAGGCACCATAAACAAAATTGGAGGCACCATTTACAAAAACAGAGGCACCATTTATGAAAACGAAGGCACCATAAACAAAACTGGAGGCACCATTTACAAAAACAGAGGCACCATTTATGAAAACAGAGGCACCATTTATGAAAACGAAGGCACCATAAACAAAATTGGAGGCACCATTTACGAAAGTAACGATAGCTGAATTTTGGCGGTAATGGCACCCCATAATTTCCACGTACTTGTCTTGAAATAAATATATATTCTAGGTGTGAGATTTCTCTGTTGCTTGTTTTTGATCGCGGTGCTCATATTGTCAAGTTCAATAATTCATCGATACAGTACATCAACTGTTCGTTGACCGTACATGCTTTTGCTTCAAAAAGCTCGGCTTATGCAGTCCAAAATACCGAGACCGTTAAAGTGACGTCTATCGGAGATAAAATTCAAAGGGAGGGAATAGCCCCAACAAACAATAAAAATAACAAAGACATCTCTATATTTTAACACAACACCAGCTAAGCATTCGTTACCCTGGGTACCAGAGGTTTTTCTCGCGTGCGGCGGGACTTGTCGGCCGAAGGCCGACACAGCTTCGGCCGTAGGCCGAAGCAACCGGAAACCGCGCTAGAAAAGTCTCTGGCACCCAGGGTAAGCATTCGTCAAACATAAGCAGAAAAAAAGCTTTATTAAGAAATGGCAAAATATGTATACAAAACACCCACTTCCTCTTTACAATGGACCCTAAAAGAATAATCGAAATGTCTTTAAAGGTTTTATACGCCGGTTGAGGTCTTACGGCGTGCTATTCCATGACATTTGCTGGCCTGCATATTTCAAGATCGCCTCGCGCGGTTGCGACCGGAAGCCACCATGAGAAACCAATTTTACCTAAAATAATGAGACAAAAAAGCTTTAATACTATAAACCAGTGAATTTAAACACTCATCATACCCTCAAGAGATAATACTTGAGTTTTGATCAACGAAAAAAGAGCGAATTCAAGAAAAAATGTCCCATCTTCGCAGGACTTAGCATAAAGAAATTGAAAACTTCGCCTTGCATCTTAGCGAAGAAAGGGCAGAAAATGCGATATTTCAAAACGATCAAGACAAGCCCATAAAAATCGCGAGGTCGAAAGAGGTCGGAGCGTGGAACTAGTATCAAACATCCCTTGTCTTTCCGTAAATATCGACCCCACGGTCGGCACAAGTTGAAAATTTGATTTAGCTCATATTTGGCTCTTCGATAACCCTTAATGAGTAATGAAACATGCCGTAGTTAACGTGTTCTTTTGTTAAAATTCGAGAAAACGCATTTTGCCCGTTCAGAGCTCAAAATCCACTTCCAGTAAAGCGAAATTTTACACAAATTCCATTGACTCGTACGTCAAACCACAACGATTTGGCAGCCTTTGAAGAACACGAATAGTTTTTATGACCCTCTCTTTATTATAAGGCGATAAATTTGTGAAAGTTGTAATAAGTTTGTGGCCAAAAAGGTATTGTTAGAAATAGGCCCTATTGACAATTTCTGCCGTTCAAAATTATAGGGATAAAATAATGCAAATTTTTACAATGCGCTATAGCTTAAAATTCCGCAAATTGACTTTCTACTGCTTAACTAGGCCCCAATCTATCAGAAAATCGAAACAAATCTCTGGGCAAACGATTTTAAGTAGCCCGCAAGACGTTGAGTTCAACCCTAATTTTGCCAAAAAAAAAAAAAACGCGACATTGCCGTGGTTAAAAATAGCGTTACACGGCCCGTCACGCCAGTGTTACCGATAGATATGCTTTAAACAATTTACTTAAAGGCGGATTAAGGCGAAGTTTTTACCCTTGCGGGCTCTCAAAACTGAAAAAAAAGCTACGTGGATGCCCCAAGAGGAGCATATACTTGTATGACAACGTGCGTGAATCATGAAGCTACTGCATGACTCTATATATGACCCATTAAAACAAACTAAGAGGACTTTTTGGTGCTTTGCCAGGCTTACCATAAACTCAGTTTCGGGTTGCTTTCGACGTTTCAGTGGAAAATCCTGAAACAAACGAACATCTGAAAAGGCAATCGCCTATTTTACTGGTTGGAAACTTCCATGCGGAAGTTCGGATTTCATGTCTTCAAACCTTTTTTGAATATTAGTTTCAGGCTTTCGCGGCCGTTTCTCGTTAAACGAAACTGACTTAGGAAAATGGTAAACGCGATTACCGAACGGAATCAAAATTAATCAGTCCTGAATTCTCCTCACCATTTGCCCAAACCGTGAAGCGACCGGTTTACCGATGTAAATAGTAGAAAAGCCTTGATGCCAAGAGCCTGCGATAAAGCTTCCTCTCATCGCTATCTGCCGCCAGGGACATTTCGTCAAAGAGCAGTGAGAGGCGGGTGTATCGCAGACTATGCGTCATATATCTTAAGTACTTTGAGGGGCCTTGTTAAGTGCATAATAGATCGTAGCAAGGGCAGATCGTTGCAATATCTTTAATTACTTATTAAGAGACACCAACAGAAAACTCGCTATTCCTCTACCCCAGACAAATGTTAAGAAAAATAGTTTTTTTGGAGCAGTTCTTTGGAATAGCCTTCCTATATATTGACCAGCAGCAGGCGAAGTCTCTTGGGGTTTTGAGGGCCGGCTGCAAACAATTCTTCTGGAGATCTACACGGTACTTACGTAAAGCGGACTAAGGCTTTCAGTCTTCTAGTCTTCGGTTTGTGGCAAAGACAAAGGTAAGGTTTTGGAGGCCTGCTTGGGCGTCTAAGTTTCATGGACTAAGGTTACGGAGGATGAGGAAAGTCCTCAAGTCTGTCTTTCCTTTTTAGGTGTGCCCATTCGTTCGTTACAAGGTTCTTCTTAGGTTTAGTATTATACTCTATTTTGTTTCCCTATTTTTATTGTTTTCTTTGTTTTTTTGTTTTTTTGCGGAAAAGACGATGTTCTCTTTCCAAACGCTGTTGAAAGGGAGTTTCAGTCTTTTAACCTGTCATCTGCAGTTCAGTATTACAGCTAGAGTTTCCATGACACTAAAACGTCAATCAGTGCAAAGTCTTTCAGGCCACAAAGCAGCCCGTACGTAAGCCAAGAAGGCGGAATAGTCGAGGTAATGGTCTGGAGCAAAACAAAATATTCGTTCCCTCTTGTCTGGAGCAGTGGGGGCACGGCGGGGGAGGGGATAGGTGAGTGAGACTGGGGAGAGAATCAAAAAATAAGTCTAAAAAATAGAATAGAAAATGACAAAGAAAAAATAAAAGAAAGAACACAAGAAAGAAAAAAAAGTTTCACAGTCTAAAAGAAGTTGAAAAGTTAGTACTACTAAATCCATTCCTGCTGATCAATAACAAAGCGCCAAAAGTGCTCGACGCTCAAGTTGAATACCGTATTTATTCGAATAACGCCCA
Source organism: Porites cylindrica (assembly GCA_964035525.1). NCBI lineage: Eukaryota > Metazoa > Cnidaria > Anthozoa > Scleractinia > Poritidae > Porites > Porites cylindrica. The sequence goes on along the minus strand of OZ037776.1, from coordinate 41,629,869 downwards.
ACCTCGAATTAGCGCCCTCCTCGAATAAGCGCCCATCCTAAAGGCAGCAAAGTTAATAAGCGCCCACCCCTACCCCACTCCCTCCCACACAAACTCAAATAAGAGATAATAAGTAATAAAGAGACCCCCCCAAAGACGGAGTTTTCTTCAGAGCATTTTACAGAACCCTTGCTTTGTTACATCTCCGCTTTTTGTTATTATCATTTCTTGTTTTGTTGCAAAACTAACATACTACGCTTGCTGAGAATGGCGAAAATTTAATAAGCGCCCAGCCTCGAATAAGCACCCACCTCGAATAAGCACCCACTCTCAAGGTCCAAAAATTTAATAAGCGCCCAGGGCGGTTAATCGAATAAATACGGTATATACCATAAAAATTTGTAAATGAAGGACGTACGTAGTTAACCTGTAACAGGCCTTCAGGTAGTTGGGAAAACGCAAAGAAAAGTGGGCTAGAAAAAATGGCGAAGGGGCGGGGTTAGGGAGAGAGGGCGAAAGGTCCTCCTACTCTCTCCCTCTTACTCTCTTCCACGTTTGTTTTCCTCCGTTCCCCATTTCGCGCCACTGTCCACTGTCCACTATCCACTATCCACTGTCCACTGTCCACTACGCCTGGAATAGGCTAGTTCATAGTGGGCCAGAGAGTTTTTTTCCAATGGCGATGCAAGGGATCTATAGATGTCCATTTAGGAGCATTTGCCAAAGCTCATGATCACGCTGTAACTATTCCTGCTTCAGCATTAGTAAAACGACACTTTTTTTTCTATTTTCCGTTTTGCTGTAGAGAAAAGTTTTTGGTGATTTGTTTTTGATGATGGTGTTTCATCGTCGATCAAAACGAGTTAAAATGTTTTCTGAAACGTTCGTTACAATGTAGCGTGATAGTAATACATCGAAACGTATATTTATACTTATACATAATTACTTGAAAGAGAAAACTCGCAAGAAAAAAAAGGAGTTCTAATTAGTTAATATTGGATATCCCCGTCTTAAATTTAACGTATTTATGCCTTTTGACGCATGCTTAAATTAATAAAACACACCACTGTACTTGTTTAAAGTTTGTTTTCGTTGGGCTCCGGTCGTCGACGTCTTGCCGACGTCGCTCAAAAAAGCCTACTTTTGGGCAATTCTACACTATATATTGTATCCAAACAAAATGACTCTTCTAAATAAGATAAGTGTATTGAAAGATGTAATATAGATTGTATGCTGGAATTTGGCATGTGATCAGCGTTGAATAGAATGTTGAAAGTGAATCTGTCGTTAACACCGCTGGCGTGACGGGCCGTGTCACGCTATTTTTAACCACTGGAATGTCGCGATTTTTCGCAAAATTAGGGTTGAACTCGGCGTCTTGCGGGCTACTTAAAATCGTTTGCCCAGAGATTTGTTTCGATTTTCTGATATACTGGGGCCTAGTTAAGCCGCAGAAAGTCAAGTTATTGCGCATTATAAAAATTTGCATTATTTTAACCCTATAATTTTGAACCGTAGAAATTGTCAAAAGCAAAAGGGCCTATTTTTAACAATACCTTTTTGGCCACAAACTTATTACAGCTTTCACAAATTTATCGTCTTATAAGAAAGAAAGGGTCATAAAAACTATTCGTGTTGCACAAAGGCTGCCAAATTGTTGTTGTTTGACGTACGAGTCAATGGAATTTGTGTAAAATTTCGCTTTACCGGAAGTGGATTTTGAGCTCCGAACGGGCAAAATGAGTTTTCTCGAATTTTAACAAAAGAATTCGTTATTTGGGAAAACTAGCTACGGCATGTTTCATTATTCATTAAGGGTTATCGACGAGCCAAAAATGAGCGAAATTCGAATTTTGAACCTGTGCCACAAAAAGTCGATTTTGGTCGATATTTACAGACAGTCGCTCTTACATAATTTATTGGGGCAAAATCTTTCTAGAATAAAGACAGTTTTCAATAATTGAAAGACATCTAAATAAATATTTACTTGCGAGTTAAACCAGCATGGCTTAACAGGGTCGTAAACGAGTCAGAGCAATAATGCGTGAAAGACTGGGTCGGGCAAGATGTCGGAGTAGACGTGTGCGATTTTGCTCCGCTCTTGGCAATGTTGTATGGCCGAAACTGTTAAACGAAAATCGAGGAAAAGCTCTTCAACATCTTCTGCTGACGATAATCTTTCCCCAGATGGCAAAAAGTTAAGACACGACGCTTCGCTCTCAGATTCCGAACTGTGTGAATCGGACGAAGTGTTATCTATACTGAATATGGCGGGGGAAGTTATCCCGAAACTTGAACAAGTGTTGGAAAAACTTGAGAATTTGGAACGGTATGTAAAAGCAGTTGACGAAAAAGTTAGTAATTTGCAGGAAAAGGTGGATTGTTTCGAGGCTTTCAAAAACAAAACAGAAAAAAAGATCAAAGAACTGGAAGACGGATTGGATTTTGCGAACACGGAACGCGAGTCTTTCAAGGAGAAATTTGACAAGCTGAAATGCGAAATTAATCAGCTCCGAGACGAGAAACTATACATGGAAGTTTATCAGCGGCGGGAAAATCTTCGTTTTTTCGGAATTAAAGAAGAAGCCGATGTGGAGGATGCGAGAGAGGTTTTGGTTGGATTCCTTAAAACAGAGCTTGGTATGGAAAATGCAGACCAAATCGAATTCCAAAGGGTCCATCGTGTTGGAAAGCGTGTTTCTTCTAGTGGTAAACCTCGACAAATAATCGCACGTTTTTTGAAATATCCTCATCGTGAAGAAGTTATGTCCAATGCTAGAAAGCTAAAAGGAAAAAACTTTGGAATTTCGCCGGACCTTCCAAGTGAAATTTTGGAAAGAAGAAAGAAGAAGATGAAGCAATTTAAACAAGCGAAAAAGGACGGTAAGACCGCTTTTTTCAGTAGAGCGGAGCCAGATAAATTGTTTATTGATGGTGTTGAGATGTAAGAACATTACAAAAATCATTTAGGCCGCATATATTTTCTAGTTGTATTTTTATTATTTTGCCAAGAACTGTGGAGCAAAAACCAGAATGCTATTAATTAAGATCAAGACTGCAAGGTGCCAGTCAGAGGTGGCACTAACAGCTTTGGCTGGCCGCTATTTTATTTCTATTTGTATGTATTGTGTTTGTTCTTTGTGGCCATTGTTAGTTTTTGTCATTGTTTTTCGTGTTATTTTCGTATTGTATTGTTCTCTAGTTGTTACTTTAATATTTGTCTTACTTTATTTAGATCTAGGTTTACTTTTTGTTTTACGTTCGATTGCTTTCTTTTGTTATTTTCTTATTGTTCTGTTTTCTTTGGTTATTTGCATGATATACTCGGCTAAGGCTACTGATTGCCTGTTTTTCAAAAGAACCGTTAGCGTTGGCTTCTCTCATTTGAAGTTTACAGATTATCTCGTCGGTCATGGGGCACCAAAACATAAACTTTAAACTTTTATCATTAAATGCTCGTGGAATTCGCTCTTTTGATAGAAGGAAGTCTATTTTTAATTGGCTGTTTAAATCTTCTGCCGATATATGTTTCCTTCAGGAAACGTATAGCACCCCAGAAGTGGAGAATGAATGGAAAAAACAGTGGAGAGGCAAAACGTTCTTTTCTCATGGAACTAATCATAGTAGAGGCGTTCTTATTCTTGTTAAAGATCAGCTAGATTTTAGACTGCAATCCTTAAAGGTTGACTCGCAAGGTCGATACGTTCTCCTTGAGGCTCTTATTCAGGATTCTCCATTTGCACTTCTAAACATCTATGCACCAAACAAATGTGCCGAGCAGTGCGATTTTTTCAACAAAATTTCAGAGCAGCTTAAAAGCTCGCTCACACTCGCGGATTCTTCTTTTGTTATCGGTGGAGACTTTAATGTGATTTTTGACCATGATCTTGATGGAAGCGGGGGTATTAAGAAAACGAAGGAATCAGTCAAAATTCTTGAGGACATTTGTTTGGAGCAGGATTTGATAGATATCTGGCGTGTTAGAAATCCGACGGAGAAACGCTTTACGTGGAGACAGAAGACCCCAATTATTCAGAGACGTTTGGACTATTGGTTGGTAAATGATTCTTTGCAGGACGACATTGTTTCAGTAGACATAATACCATCTATTAAATCAGATCACTCTGCAATTACGTTGTCGATTAACGGTATAGATGACAGTAAACGCGGTCCAAGCTTTTGGAAGTTTAATTGTTCTTTAGTGAATGATAATAATTATTGCGATCTCCTTGACACAAACATCAAAAGTTGGCTCGAAGAATTTAAGGATGTTGTTGACAAGCGTGTCTTATGGGACTTGCTAAAATACAAAATTCGACAGCTCACTATAAGTTATAGCAAAACAAAAGCTCGGAACCGGAGAGCTAAACTTAACGAACTGGAAGAAAAATTGCAGAACTGTACCAAAAAGTGTGACAATGATCCATCAAGACAAAATGTTGAAGATTTAGAATGCTTACAAGCAGAATACGACCAACTGTATGATTACATTACTCAAGGAGCTATTGTTCGTTCCCGTGCAACGTGGTACGAAAAAGGTGAAAAGAACAACAAATATTTTTTGAATTTGGAAAAATCAAATAAAAATAAAAGTTGTTTGCGGAAAATTTTAAAAAGCGACGGAACAATAGCAGTTGACCCTAAAACAATTATGAATGAATTAGAATGCTTCTACTCTAATCTTTACAAAGAGAATAATAGTCATTCATCATCATTTCTAGAAGACTTAAAGGAAGTTCCTACCTTGACTGAAGAGTTGCGAATGGTATGTGAAGGAAAGATAGAATATAATGAATGTTTTAATGTTTTACAATCCTTTCCAAAAAATAAAACGCCTGGGAACGATGGACTAACAATAGAATTCTATGTGGCTTTTTGGTCTTTGATTGGGAAACCTCTAGTAGACTGCATCAATTACTCTTATGAGTTTGGAGAACTTTCAAACTCGCAAAAACAGGCTATAATCACATTAATTGAAAAAAAAGGAAAGGATAAACGGGTAATTAAAAATTGGCGACCTATATCGCTAATCAACGTTGATGCGAAAATTATTTCTAAAGTTTTAGCGAAGCGCCTGGAAAAGGTCTTGCCAAATTTAATACATCCCAGTCAGAATGCATTTGTTAAAGGTAGGTCCATATTTGACGCAATTAGAACGATTGATGATATTGTGGATTACACCAAACGGAACAGTTGGTCGGGATTTTTGATCGCAATTGACTTTGAAAAAGCCTTCGATACCCTAGACTTTCGATTTCTAATCAGAACATTACACAAATTTAATTTTGGCTCATCTTTTATTCAGTGGATGCGTGTTCTGTACAAAAATGCATCCAGCTGTGTATTAAATAATGGATTTACGACTGGTCCTTTTCTACTAGGTAGAGGTGTCAGACAGGGGGATCCACTCTCCCCTTACCTCTTCATACTAGCGCTTGAGACCCTAGCTATAAAAATAAGAGAGGACTGCAATGTACAAGGGCTTAAAATTGGAGAAGAAATGATTAAACTGTCTCTATTTGCAGATGATAGGACCTGTATATTAAAAGACAAAACATCTTATACAAATCTGTTTCGTATTCTCAACTCTTTTGGAGAGTGTTCCGGCCTAAAGGTGAATGATGAAAAAACAGAAATCATGCCTCTAGGAGATAATATCCTACAGGAGAAAGACTTCCCAATTCATAGTATTTGTGAAATCATAAAAATCTTGGGGATATATTTTGGTTATGATGAAAGACAAAGGAACAACCTTAACTTTAGTCAAACTTTAAAAAGTATAAAGGAATCAATCAACGTATGGAAATGGAGAGGGCTCTCCCTTTTAGGAAGAATACAGATAGTCAAAACTTTCGCTATCCCAAAGCTTATGTTCAGAGCTTCGGTTATACCAGTCTCTAAAGAACTAATTAAAGAGGCAAACTCAGTTCTCTACAACTTTATTTGGAATGGGAAAGACAAAGTCAAGCGCCTTGCATTGATATCTGATATAGAAATGGGTGGACTCAAAATGTTGGACATTCAATCTATGATTTGCGCTAAACGAATAACATGTTTAAAGAAATTATTAGAGGATTACTCAAGTCCTTGGAAAGTAATCCTAGACAAACTTCTGTTACCAGTCGGAGGATGTTTTGTATTGCACTGCAACTTTCAAACTTCTAAATTGAAAATCAATCTACCAGCATATTATAAGGAATGCTTCGATGCGTGGTCGGAGGTTAATGGGAAGACTCCAAGTTGTTACGAGGAAATCATTAACGAAATTATCTGGAACAACAAATTTCTTTGTTATGACAAAAAATCGATGTACAGGAGAGATATAGTAAATTTAGGCGTCATAAAGATTAAGGATTTAATTTCTGCGAACAACTCCTTCTCGTGCGACTTCTCTTCACTTACAAATCCTGAACAAAGATTTTTTCTTATGAGTATTATCAATTCGATTCCCGCAGAATGGCGCTCACTTATTAAAGCATCTACAAACGTAACATCAGCTAATCCCATACCCATTACCCAAACTATTAAGTTGCCGAGTGGTAATGTAGTGCCAATCCTTGATATCTCTCCTAAACAGATCTATCAAACCTTTCTGCAGCAAAAGCAAATTGCGCCCACCGCAAAACAGAAATTATCGAACAAGTACTCAAATATAGATATTGATTGGGAAAAGGCTTACACTTTGGCCTTTCATTGCACTTTGGACACAAAGATCAGGGAATTTCATTACAAAATTTTGAATTGTATACTCTTTACAAACGTGAAACTTAATTTAATTGGTGTAGTGGAATCGCCAAACTGCACTTTCTGTCAAGAAGCAGCGGAATCTGTCGAGCATTTACTCTTCTCCTGCAGGATATCTTCTGAGTTTTGGAAGCATGTCTTGTCCTGGCTTAGAGATAATGATGTTCATGTTGAGACAATTAATGAGTCTGATGTGATATTTGGAAAATTTGATATTGTAGACGACTATATTCTAATTAATCATGTTTTGTTATTAGCTAAATATTACATCTACTGTAGGAGATGTCATAATAGCGTACCTTCAATTAGAGGTTTTATTGCTAGGGCAAGACGTGTCTTCAATATTGAGCTCCATATCGCCAGGGAGAAAAATAAACTTCTTTTTCATTATCAAAAGTGGGAGAAGCTAACTTATGTACTTTGTATTAGTTGATACACGTAGGTTCGTTAAAATTAGTAGGCATCTTTATTGTTATCGTGGTTGTTGTAATATATATATATAATTTCGTTGTTATTGTTATCCTTTTCTTTTTCTTTTTCTTTTCTTTTTTCTTTTTTTTTTTTTTTTAAGTAGAATTGTATATTCACTTAATTAATGTTTATTCTTAACTAACATTGTAAAACTCGTCTTTAATTCAATAAAAAATTTAGCAAAAAAAAAAATAAATAAAAAATAATGCGTGAAATGACCTTGGAAACATTTTACATTATCAATCAGATACCAAAGATTAACAGGGCTCATTGAAACTTGCCCTAGATGAGCTGTATCTTGAAATTCAGGTCATTGAAAATCTCCCAGAGAAGACAGAAATTAGCCACGAAGCATCCTGGGATATATGAAATTTCCTCCTTTGCCGAGGGGTGTGTTTGCAGAGTACGGTATGTAAACACAACATAGTTGTGACGTCAAAGTCTTGATGTTCCGGCGCTAATCACGCACTTGTGACCACGATTTTGAAACAAGGTTTGAATATTAAACTCGATAAGTTTGCTCTATTTACCCATTTCTTCGACGATTGATACTTCAAAAAATCTATACAAACATGCTGTAACGAAGTCTGTTTGTTTAAGTTGATATTTCTAGCGAGAAAAATCCACCTTTTGATAAAAGGTTTTTGCAACGAAACAAAACCTGATCACGCGTATAAAACTTAGTGTACACCACTTCGCGACTAGTAAGTATTTCTCTTTTAATCAGCCCCTATAACCTGAGGTATTGCTTTTTTTTTTTCAGGAAAAATCAGTTGAAGCGAGATGCAAAACTAAATTCGAATTTGAGACGGCATTACGGCTTGATATTGGGGGCATTGGTAGATGGTTTATTCCGTATTGGGAAGGAAACGGGAATACATTTTCTTCCCAAAAACAGTCATTATGAAGCAGTATCAAAAGCCGTCTGAAATTCGAATATTGTTCATAGAATTTTTGAGAGGATTTTTAAAAAGTTTAAAAACAAATGAAACTTTTTTTTGTGCTTTCATAGCCTAACATAAACACACAAGGGGCTGAGAGAAATCTCGAAAATTGTGCAAACCCTCGACCTCGTCTCGGGTTTGCATAAGCGTCTCGAATTCTCCCAACTCCTTTCCAATGGGTTTTTGACCAATCATCTCATGCCGTAAGTACCGTGGAAGCGATTCCGCGAAAGGTTGGGGTTGCCTGCTTCAGCTGCTTATCAATAATGGCGACTGTCTCTAGACGGTGTATGATTGACCTTGCTGGGGATTTGGCTGATAGATGGAAAATGTTCGGTTATCGAACCGATCTCAAAAGCGAGGTAGAGAGAATTGAAGCGAATTACATCAAAGATGTAGTCGAACAGGCGTACCAAATTCTTAAAGCCTGGGAGCAATGTTTTGCATCGAAAGCAACTTATGACGCGCTAGGAGATGCCTTGAGAAAAGCGGGTCGCACTGATTTAGCTGAGAAATATTGTAATGGAGGAAACGAAAACACTGACGGAGACATCAATTACCAAGGTATGTACATTCGCTCACATCGGTGGAATAACGTTTAATTTGAGACTGTGTTAAAAAAACGCGGACTGCAGACTTGCAGACCGGCAGGTAAAACGAGATAAACATTGTTGTGAAATGCTTTAACAGATTCTCTATCCCTAAACTTTACATCTTCGAAATGTCTAGTTTAGGGATAGCGAATCTGTTGAAGCATTTCACAACAGTGTTTAACTTGCTTACCTGCTAGTATGCAAGTCTGCAGTCTGTGCTTGTCGCACACCACTGTACCAAACTATAAAGCAAGCTCGTTGCGTATCACGACTCATGATATTTTGTGACCACCTTTTCTAAACGCTAGATTTACCGTTAAAGTTCCGCTAAACTTGTATACAGAAACTTGATTTTCTGCACGGTTGTTGTACAATCAATGAGCATTAAAGCGAGAACATAATTTTGCTTAGTCATTTAGAGACGCCATTTTATCCTACATGGGGGACGGGGTGGGGGTGGTCTGACAGCGATGCAGAACTTCAATTCCAAAAAACTATTGTTATTCCCGTGCCAAACCAAAACACCATTTTTAACGTAGTTTTTATATATTTTGAAAACTGTTTTTGTTGTATTTGAGAACTGCATTTAAAACAGGTACCTATAATTTTATAGGTTTTTTTTGCTACCTTTACTGGTGTTTTAACCTCTTTTTAATGGTGTTTTAATCAGTTTTTAATGGTGTTTTAACCTGCTTTTGATGGTATTTGAAATTGTTTTAATGGTGGTTCAGTGCCGGATCCACTGACCTTGAGATAAGGGGGGGGGGGGGGGGGGGGGTGGGGGGCCCGGTCGGTCAAAAAACTTTTTTTCTAAAAATACTGAGAGGGGGACCCTGCCCTGGATCCGCCATTGTGTTTTAACCTGTTTTTAATGGTTTTTTGACCTGCTTTTATTGGTGTGTTAACCGGTTTTTAATGATGTTTTCAGTAACCTATTTTTATTGGTGTTTTAAGCCGCCTTTTAATGGTGTCTAAAACTGTTTTTAATGGTGTTTTAACCTGTTTTTAATGGTCCGTGTTTTCACCTGCTTGAGAAAAATGCAAGGGGTGACAGGCCGCACATCCATACCGGCGTGAAACCTTGTGTAAACCTTTCATATTTTAGCTCTAACGAGCATGCCCTTTAGGGATTTTCCTTTCTTGTAGGAAATGATAGGTGGTTCTTTGAAAATTTGGCGAAGTAACGGTTGGTTTTGTATAAGATTCCAGTTTTTCATTAAAACTTCTTTTAAAGTAGACACTGAGGGCTGGTACTGTGTCACGAAAGGCAATATTTCTTTTTCCTCTTTGTTGTTGTGTTTCAGGAGAGCAGACTCCCTCTCTGTGAACTTTATATCTGATAGAAGGTTTTCTATCATAGTTTGTGGGTAGCCTCTGTCAATCAAGCGTATTTTGAAATTTGAAATATTTTCCTCAAACGTAGTTTTTGAGGAGTTTGTTCGTAGGATTCTCAAGGCTTCTCCTTTGACAAATCCTTTTTTAACGCTCGGCGGGTGACAAGAGGTGAAATGTGTGTACTGGAAGGTTTCCGTTTTTTTAAAATGTGTCTTTACATCAAGGATAGATTTTTCCTTGAATCTTGTGCCTTTGTATACAATTGTGTCTAAAAACACAGTCTCAGTGTCAGATATTTCGGCCGTGAATTTGATAGTTGGGTGATGTAAGTTCGCTTGTTCGATGAATGCTTCGATGTCTGGTTTACTGATGTCCCATAGGGAAAAGATATCGTCAATGTAGCGTTTCCAAACTGTAGGTTTAAAAACGGTTCTGCTTAGAATTGTCGTTTCAATATGTGCCATGAAAATATTGGCAAAAGAAACTGCTGTCTTTGTACCCATTGCAGTGCCATGGGTTTGTAAGTAGTGTTTTCCATTGAACTGGAAAGAATTTTCTTTGAGGATTAGTCTAAGCATTTCCCTCAGGTAATGTGTAGGAATAGGAGGGTTGTCTTTGTAGAAGTTTTCATATGCTTTGCAGACAATTTCAATGCCCTCGTTTTGTGGTATATTTGTGTAAAGACTTGTGACGTCCATCGAGACAAGAAATGTTCGTTTTTTCACCTTTGTGTTTTCAATAAAATTTATAAAGTCGGTGGTATCTTTAAGGTATGATTTCTGTATTTTTGATATCGGTTGTAGTAATCTATCAACAAAAGAGGAAATTCTTTCTGTTGGACCATCGCAGCCGGAGATAATTGGTCTCCCTGTAATGGTTGGCTTGTGAATTTTCGTTAGAGTGTAGAACTCTGGTATTGTGGGTGGATTAGGTGTTTGAGATAGCCATTTTCTTGTCATGTCATCAATATGATTTTCACGGTGAAGATCTGTAATTAGGCGCAAGACCTTGCTGTGCGTTTCTTTCACCATGGGTTGAGAGAGAGGTCTGTAGTTATGTTTGTCTTCGATTTGTATTTGACCCTCTCTTATTTTGTCGGTTTTGTTCATGACTACTGTAGTGCTCCCCTTGTCCGCTTTTTTAAGGTTGATGTCTGTGTTTTGCTTTAATTCTGTTAAAGCTTCGTGTTCCTTGCGTGACAAGTTATTTTTTGGCTTTGTTATTTTTATCTCTGCGAGTTGTGATTTAACTTCTTCCAGATAACTCTCGAGGGCTACTGATGGTTGAACCGAAATATCTGACACTGAGACTGTGTTTTTAGACACGATTGTATACAAAGGCACAAGATTCAAGGAAAAATCTATCCTTGATGTAAAGACACATTTTAAAAAAACGGAAACCTTCCAGTACACACATTTCACCTCTTGTCACCCGCCGAGCGTTAAAAAAGGATTTTTCAAAGGAGAAGCCTTGAGAATCCTACGAACAAACTCCTCAAAAACTACGTTTGAGGAAAATATTTCAAATTTCAAAATACGCTTGATTGACAGAGGCTACCCACAAACTATGATAGAAAACCTTCTATCAGATATAAAGTTCACAGAGAGGGAGTCTGCTCTCCTGAAACACAACAACAAAGAGGAAAAAGAAATATTGCCTTTCGTGACACAGTACCAGCCCTCAGTGTCTACTTTAAAAGAAGTTTTAATGAAAAACTGGAATCTTATACAAAACCAACCGTTACTTCGCCAAATTTTCAAAGAACCACCTATCATTTCCTACAAGAAAGGAAAATCCCTAAAGGACATGCTCGTTAGAGCTAAAATATGAAAGGTTTACACAAGGTTTCACGCCGGTATGGATGTGCGGCCTGTCACCCCTTGCATTTTTCTCAATAGTGGTTTAACTTGCTTTTATTTTTATTACCCCATTATAGTCTATTCTGTGGCCAATTATAGACCCCATCTTAGTCAATTTTGGGCGAATATGTAACTTTCGCGATCCCGACTTAGTCACTTTCTATTTTTACGAATTGACCCATTTTTTAGATTGACTGAAGAACGCTTTACTTTTCATCTACAGTACAAACATTCTGGTACGTTTGCTAACCGTAAATATAAACAAAAAAACTCACCCCCAAAAATCCGAAAATGTGCGACCTCATTCTAGGAACACTGTTGAAAATGCGACCCCATTATAGTCAGTCCAGTCCTGAAAATGCGAGCCCATCAAGCGGCACATCCCCATTACCCTCTTATAAGGAAGTACCCCCCCCCCCCGGGTTTAAAAGCCAAGGAGAAAATTTGAAATTCAGCAGAAAAAAAAATACATTGTAACTGATTACAATGTTTCAAACTGGCTAAAACACCTATGGTAAATATTTTTTTAAAATTTAGCTTGTCATTTCCATATAGAAACAGTGCGATTTCGTTCAGGTCCCTCTCGATGTCATGATCTTTTTTCAAACTTAACTTCATAAGAAATAATAATCGGGAAGAGATGTAGAGTAAGCTGATAATAAGTGAATGTCTCCTTGCTCTAAAGTTAAGGCGAGCGGTTTGCTTAATTATACTACTACATGAGAACGAGCGAAACGCGAGCGCGCGTGAAAATCACCCCACGCGAGAAACGCGAGACGCGGTGGCGAGACAGAAAAATGAGGGACTACAGACAAAGTCCAAGCTTTTGACCCTTCACGGCCGACCGATTTTGGAGTGTGAAGTTCGTATTCCCCTCCAAATCAATTATGCGCATCCAATGGGATTCTTTCCCTGATAATAGAATTTATACAGACAAGCAGAGTATTTGTGATCAATTAAACAGCCATTTTATAAATGTTGGAAATGGCCTAGCAGATAAACTACCAAAACATGACATAGACCCTTCAGTGTATTTAGATAGAACTATGACACCAAATGGTTTTATGTTCCGTGGCATTTGCTCGACTGAAGTATATGACAAAATAATGAGTCTGAAAGTAGACAAGTGGACATTAGATATTCCAAGAAAATGCATAAAATTTGCAGCAAACCATATATGAGGCATTAAATATGGTTTTCAATCAATCTCTATTGCAAGGAATATTTCCGGAAAATTTTAAAGTTTCAAAAGTCACACCAATAGATAAAGGGGGTGAGGAGATGGATCCTTTTAATTATCGACCTATCTCTACACTCTCTGCATTAACCCAAATTTTCGAAAAAATCATTTATGAACAGCTTGTTAACTACTTGGAAAAGCATGAAATCCTATACGAGTTCCAATTTGGCTTTAGAAAGGGACATTCAACCTCACAAGTCATTGCAGAAATTGCTGATAATTTATGTAATGCGATGGATAACAATTTGTATTCCTGTGGGGTGTTTTTGGACTTTTCCAAGGCGTTTGATACGGTGAACCGCACAATTTTGCTTTAAAAAAATGGAACGGTACGGGATACGCGGCGTGCCTCTCCAACTTTTTGCAAGCTATCTCACAAATAGACAGCAATATGTACAGATGGGAAATACAGTTTCGTCAAAGCAAACAATGGCGTGCGGTATTCCACAAGGGAGTTCCTTAGGCCTAGTATTATTTTTAATCTACATAAACGATTTACCAAACTGTTTAAATGCTCTAACATTTAGAATATGTGCAGACGATACAAACGTTTTTGCCTCAGCCCGCAACCTGAAAGATCTTGAGGAAATAGTTAACTCTAAACTTAAAAAAGTGAAAATATGGTATGATGTAAATAGATTGTCAATTAATTCCACTAAAACAAACTTCTTGATCATTAAATCGTCAAAGAAAAAAGATGACCAAATAAATATCAAAATTGAAAGTGCAGATGGTACAATAAATGTGCTGCAAAGGAAGCAAAAAATAAAATATCTAGATGTCTTGCTTGATGAAATGATGTCTTTCAATCACCATATTTCATACATCTGTACAAGAATTGCGCGAAACAATGGTATTATGTGTAAGCTGGACATTATCTAACTCTTCTACAAATGAAACAAATCTACTACAGCTTAATATACCCATATACCTCTTATGCAATATTAGCATGAGGGAGTGCATACAAAACTCATATTGATAAGATACAAGCTAAGCAAAATCCTTCTGCTAAGCTTATTTTCTTTGCCACCACTTATGGTGAACACACAGAAAGTGCAATTCCCCTGCTAAATTTATTAGACGTTCTTACGGTACATAATGTTTATCGATTTGAGATTCTAAAATTCACGTACCTCTGGCATAAAGGCCTCCTGCCAAGGCTGTTCTCAAACTATTTTCAATATGCCAGTAATGTCCACAAATGCATTACCAGATATGCATCGAAACAGAATCTTTACGTAAAAAAAGGGCGAACTAATAAGGGGAAACAAACAATCGGATATGCTGCATGTACCGTCTGGGACAAACTTCCATTAACTCTTAAAGAACTAAACACGTACCAATTCCAAAAACAATTGAAACCTTATTTGCTGTCAGAACAACATAGTTAACATAACTTAAGCATATACTCTTTCTTTCTTAATACATTGTATTTTAAAACTGCTTAAGTCTCTGGAAATAAGTTCTATCTCAGTTCTCTAAAACTTTAAATTCTGGAGAACTGGCTAGAACATCTTAGGATTATTTCAGCTCCAGGCCTTATTAAGTACAATTAAAAAAATATATATATATATATATAATTTTTGCACGGGCTCTCTTGCCAAGAGAAGGTGTCTAGGTTCAGCATGCTTCTCATTTCCCGTTACGGAACCTCCCTTGCGGTTTCGCACTGGAAATTAAGGATGGTACTTATGGTTGAGCACCGATCCAGCCGTCTCGACCAAAAAAAGCCATTTTCCGGACCGGTTTCGACTTTACTGTCTTCTTCAGCGGATTTTACAGTTTCAGCATGTCCGGTCGCTTACGCGCCGTTGGACTTATTGCATTAACTATGTGTCACAACTCTTTATATACCATAAATTGACAATTACGTGTATGACGTGGGTATGGCATCAATAGATATATATATATAGAAAGTAAACTTCTGTGTCGAATGAAGATACTAAAAACAATGAAAAACGAAAGTCTTCTTTGCTTTTGCGCTACGCGTTTCACCGCTGTTGCGGCTCTTCAGGCATAGCAAAGTGTTTTTATTAACTTATTACGTCACAGACGTAATTGTAATTACAATTATAATGGCTCTTGTAATTCGTAGCACGCGCGAGTAATTAGCGTAATTTCAAATCATTGAGAACGGGTTTATAGTTCAAAATAAAAAACCTCTCTTTGTTTTTTCTCATGCCCTTGGAGGGGCTGAGAATCTTGTAAAACGGAAAGATAGTAAACTGAGGAGTCAATCCCGCCGCACATTCATCGATATGCTTACTGCTCCCAGCATACGTGTGTGCGGGTTTCTAATTTGTTGTTTATGAACTGTCACTCTATTTCTCAGGACATCACCCATTTCTCCTATATAATTATGTCCACATCCTGCACGTGTTATTACGTAAATCAAGTTCGTTGAGGTGCAGTTCATCGAGTGTTTTATCCGAAATGTTTCATTCGTGGCGGAGAAGGTAAATTCTTTACCCTGTTTTAAATAGGGGCATGTTCCGCACCGTTTTGTTCCACAAATTTTAACTTCCGGATCAGTGTCCTTTAGCCTGGAGAAATAGGAGTTAGTTAACATTCGTTTGAGGTTTCTGGGTTGTCGCTGACTGTGAATTACTTTAGTCTTGTTCATAATGGATTTTAATGAGGAGTTTTGGTTTAACATGGGGAGTGTTCTCCTGACCAGCTGGGATACTTGCGGATTGTTGGGATTGTAAGTTGTTACCAGACAAACGAGGTTATTTTCGTTAGCTTGCTCTCTCACCCTTCTTAACTCTTCCGTTGTCAAGGTGAGGGCTTTGTTTACACCGTAATCAATGATCTCAGCTGGATACTGTTTCCTCAGCAGGATCTGTTTGAGATCGTCTAGTCGCCTTTTCCTTATGTCCTGGTTTTCAACAATCATACATATCCTCCGAGCCAGGTTGTATGGTATGTTATTTTTAGTGTGTCCTGGATGGCTGGATGTATATGGGAGGTATTGGAATGAATCCATCGGTTTATAATAAATATCGGTTGTTAGGAGAGTTTTGTCTTTTCTTATCATCACATCAAGGAACGGAAGTTCTTTGCAGCTAGTTTCAGCAGTAAGTTGAATGCTTCCATCTAAGCTGTTTAAAATATCGTGAAGTTCCTTAATTTATCCTCACCGTAAGGCCAGTTTATGTAGCAGTAATCCAAGAACCTTCTCCAGTTTGTGTAAACACAATGGCCTATTTCTTCTCCCATTTTATTAAAGACCTGGCTGTAGAGTTCGTTCTCCAAATATCCGAGAACAAGGGTTGCATAGCTGGGAGCCATTTTCGTTCCCATCGCAGTACCTATCTTTTGAAGGAATATTCTATCATCAAAGGTAAAAGTATTATTCGTCAGTATTAAAAGGATTGAATCGATAATAAATTCTTTGCTGAAACGTGAGTTCAGGCTCCGTGGGTGTTTATTGATCCAGTATTCCATGGCCTTTACGCCGAGTTCGTTGTTGATGTTTGTGTACAAGCTGTTCACGTCAAAGGAGACTAATATTGTACTTTCAGGTACTATCCTTGGTAAATAATTGAGGAAATCGATAGTGTCCCTCAGATAACTTTGGACATGTAAAGTAAACGGCTTGATAAGGATGTCTACAAAGTTACTGAGTCTACTCGTTGGACATCTAGGACCAGCTACTATGGGCCTAAATTTGAGATCTGCAGGCCTGAGAACTCTGATATATGGTTTCTTTTGGACTTTGGCTTCCTGACAATTAATGATCTTGCTTTTATGTATCTTTGGAAGGCCGTAGAAACCACTGGTTTTAAAATCGAAGTGACAGAGGTAGTTAACCTCTTTCTCTGTAAGGCTGTGACTGTGATTACCTGCTAACTCCTTCATAAGTTTCATAACGACTTTTTCCTTGTTCGCGGTAATTTCCTCAATCCGGAGGAGCATGAACAAGATATGGCGTTATAATTTGAACCAAAGAAAGCAAGCCTTTTGGAACATGCTGAAAAACGAGAACACTAGTGTCATCTATGTTGATTGGTTTTCTAGGGAGAATGCGATAATCCCGGAGAAATTCCAATCCAAAACGTTTGCCAACGAGCCAGAGGAGCTGAAAAAAATAAAAGAGGCACTTTCACTGGAAAAGATGAAGGCACAGGCCAAACTTCACCATGCGGTAGCAGTACGCAACAAAGCGAAATTCGAAGAAAAGGACAGAGAAATGCTGAATGAGATAGAAAAAATCTCTTCTGTCCACGTTCGCCAACAACTCCAAGAGCTTTGGAGGAATGACTGTAAAAAGCAAGAGGAAAAATCCCAAAACCTGTGGGAAGTTAAGAAAAGTTGGTTTAAGAAATTCGAAGACAACGGAGAAAATATCGTCAACTCGGAGGATGCGGCACCTACCCCGCCAACAAACCAAGATCAAAGGCGCGGAAAGCGCAGAAATGCGAGACAACCGCCAAAGAGACGGCGAAACAACAGCCGCCCCAGAAAGAACAACCAAAACTTCAACAACGTAAGTGACAGGAACAGAGATACCGCTAATAGTAGAAATAGTGGCAACAGAGTCTGGCAACAACGAAGAAAGAAGGGACAACAGCGAAACCCAATTCAAAATAATCGTCAACAAAGAAGTCGACCACAGGAAAGGAACTCTAACCGTAACAGTGGAAACAACCGCAGGGTTCGTAACAATAATCGTACCAGTAAGGATAATGATAGGAGCACCGGTAGGTCAAATTACAACCGGAGGCCTTTTTTAGGGCAGGGCCGGTACAGCAATCCGAATCAAACATGATTTCGGAGCTGTCTAGGGAAATGACAAGTGAGGAATGTTTCTGCAATTTAAAGATAGTGAATCTGTCTTCTAAAGAACTTACAGAAGGGCAGATCAAACTTTTATCGAAGGGTCTTAAGTTTACTCCGACTCCGAAAAAAGACATGTGTGAAATTAGCGCCGATATACAAAACTTCTGCACGAAGTTACGGAAAAAGGAATTTTTCGAGGATAAATCGGACGCTTCAGACACCGACGAAAGTCTGGCGAAAAATAAAAGTAACTTCTGCCCTCCTAGAAACAGAAACATTACCCTAGACAATTACATAGATTTCCTCACGAAATTTCCACTTGAAGAATTACAAGTGAAGACATCAAACGTTCCAATTTATCCAAAGAGGAACAAAATGCCCTACAGGAGCTTAGAGGGGACTCTGAAATACTTATCTTCGAAGCTGACAAAGGAGGGGCAGTCGTAGTTATGGACCGCATATACTACGCCGATAAAATACTCGAAATGCTGAATGACTCACAAACATATGATGAAATTACCGCGCGAACAAGGACAAAGTCGTTATGAAACTTATGAAGGAGTTAGCAGGTAATCACAGTCACAGCCTTACAGAGAAAGAGGTTAACTACCTCTGTCACTTCGATTTTAAAACCAGTGGTTTCTACGGCCTTCCAAAGATACATAAAAGCAAGATCATTAATTGTCAGGAAGTTAAAGTCCAAAAGAAACCATATATCAGAGTTCTCAGGCCTGCAGATCTCAAATTTAGGCCCATAGTAGCTGGTCCTAGATGTCCAACGAGTAGACTCAGTAACTTTGTAGACATCCTTATCAAGCCGTTTACTTTACATGTCCAAAGTTATCTGAGGGACACTATCGATTTCCTCAATTATTTACCAAGGATAGTACCTGAAAGTACAATATTAGTCTCCTTTGACGTGACCAGCTTGTACACAAACATCAACAACGAACTCGGCGTAAAGGCCATGGAATACTGGATCAATAAACACCCACGGAACCTGAACTCACGTTTCAGCAAAGAATATATTATCGATTCAATCCTTTTAATACTGACGAATAATACTTTTACCTTTGATGATAGAATATTCCTTCAAAAGAAAGGTACTGCGATGGGAACGAAAATGGCTACCGTAAGAAAGCTGTTTTTTTACATTGATATATATTTGTAAAAAAACAGCTTTTTTACAAAAATATATTTTGTAAAAAAACGGTCCTACACTAAATGTTGCTGGCGAATTCAGCTTGTGTTCATATTAAAGTTGTTTAGCCTTTACAAGTGTTTTCGGGCTTATTTCTCGATCTCTAAAATAAAACACGCATTGCCGTACGTTACAGACCGCCTTTATAGTCCCTAATTCTTATAAACAAATCGGCTGCTGTTTTTATGGCCTTATAAAGTTGCTCTGTGTATTGAAAAAATTAGACTAACAAGCGAGTGTATGTACGCTTGTAGCTATAGGCTAGCGTTTCCTTTTGCTTGATTAGCCGACTGAACATGTTCCTATACATCATGTTGAAAGCTTAAAGTTGTAACGCAGACATGACACTCTTGCATGGATCAACATGGATTTCAACATAGCATGAATCCCGTGATAGAAGTTTAGCGCATCATACACAATACAGGAAATTGCCTAACAATTGCTGTCGTTGATTCTTGCTGAAGATTTTATGCTAGAAATGGAGTTATAATTTATTTGTCCAGTGCCAAGAGCATCAAAGCATTATACACCGTATTCACAAATGGCGAACACGCGGAAAAAGACTGGTGCCTAGTCATGAAAGCGAGGCGTTGGAGGATAAACAAAAATTGCAAATGAAGACTTTCAGTGAACTTGCAGAGTGTTTAGCACGGATTTCACGTAAAATAACTTTGTACGGACTTCTTTTTAAATACAATTACGTGGGATGTCTTCTGCTTTTAATGTTTAGTAGCGATTTGCTGTTTGCAATCAAAAGGGACGCGTATATCTTCAAGGAAACAGGATGATTTTGTAGGTTTCCAAACCATCAGAAGCTCGACAAGTGGACGATGGCTGGAGAAAAGCGGCAAACATGTTGGCCCAAACTTCACATTGAAACCGAGCACGAAAGCCAGCTCACTGCAATTCGGTGAAACAGAAATATAAACAAATCTTGGTGGCAAGAAAAAAAATAAATAAGCGACAGATATATGCCCTACTTGCAACTGTTAACGCAAGAGACGTCTGCCGTTGAACAAAACAGTTCAAGTCGAGATGGAAAAAAGGAAGACACGAAAGAAGAGGTGACTGAGGTTTCGATGAAGTTATGTTTGGTTTTTGTTTGCCAGGAAGTTATTCTCTGGTCTTTATCAATGAAGGACATCAATTAGAACTATTTTTTAGGTATAAATGCAGGAGTGATCTTGAGGAGTACGCTCAAAATTTCAACTTGCTACTCAGCAGACTCGGTAAGCCGGCCACTTATCATTTCAGCGAGTAATTTCGTATTTCTTACCTTTGGCTGTTAAGAGTTTTAACTTTATGTTCCATAATATTTTAAAGTTGAAGAATACATAAATAAATAAAATGATGGTCTTCTTAAACTCATCCAGACTCGAATTCAATTATTCGAAACCGAAGCTTGCCGTGTGCAGTCCTGACAAAAACATTGCCTTAAAATTTTAACCTAGTAAAATGTAAGCTTTATACCACTTTTTTTACCAAGAGCTCTGAGATAATGCCCTAAAAGAGACCAGGCAAATAGCAAGCCATAAGATTCACACACTACAGCTTCTAATTTTGATAAAATTATTTTGAATTATTTCGCAATGACAAAGAAATCATGAGATTTTTGCTAAGCTCTGCCAACGTACCTCTAACAATTCACTCCAAAGCGACGGAATTAATTTGATCCAATACAGAATTGTAGTGATCTGGCTTTCATATTCGGTTTCAGTGTGAGGTTTGGGCCAACATGTTTGCCGCTTTTCTCCAGCCATCGCCTACTCTTCGAGCTTCTGATGCTTCGGAAACCTACAAAATCATCCTGTTTCCTTGAAGATATACGCGTCCCTTTTGATTGCAAACAGCAAATCGCTACTAAACATTAAAAGCAGAAGACATCCCACGTAATTGTATTTAAAAAGAAGTCCGTACAAAGTTATTTTACGTGAAATCCGTGCTAAACACTCTGCAAGTTCACTGAAAGTCTTCATTTGCAATTTTTGTTTATCCTCCAACGCCTCACTTTCATGACTAGGCACCAGTTTTTTCCCGCGTGTCCGCCATTTGTGAATACGGTGTATAGGCAAGTATTTTGTTGACAGTTAAACCGATTATTGTAGCTGATAACCTTGGGAAAATAGATAAATAATACAGAACAATATTCTGTACAGTTTTCGGCTTAAACGAAAGTAGCAATGAAGGAGAGAAGAGAAGGCTTTGGTTGCTGCAAGAGATTGTGACAGGCATTGCTTATAAATAAGACAGTGAACAACCCAGCTATTCTGTTATTGCCTAACATGCAGTTACTGCCGTGCGTGACCTCGGCCGATAAGCATAACAAATGAAATTACTGCCTGTTCCTTCTTCGCATCCAACAATTAGAAGGTCCTGGAAAATTGAATGACAAAGGAAACAAGAAGAAATAATAAAAAGAATAAAAAGGACGTAAATTTTTAACGCTGTCAGCGAGTTAACAAGGGAATTTAAAAGCCCCACAATAAAGGGGACACGGGAACGTGAACGTGACTAGCCGTATATATTATAATCTACGGTTTGAGAAGCGCACGAAAAAGTTCGAACCATGCTATAGAAAACAGCCTGTCTTCGATAAATGGGTTTGTGAAATGGTCTATATGTGTAAAATAGCAGGATTTTTACATAAAAAGGCAGCTTTCTTACAAAAATATCTTTTGTAAAAAAACAGATTTTTTACATAAAAAAGCAGCTTTTTTACAATAATATATTTTGTAAAAAAGCAGCTTTTTTACGTAAAAAAGCTGCTTTTTTACAAAAATATATTTTTGTAAAAAAGCAGTATTTTTACAACCGTTTAATTTGTAAAAAAGCAGCTTTTTTACATAAGAAAGTTGCTTTTTTACAAAAATATATTTTTGTAAAAAAGCAGTATTTTTACAACCAGGTAACTTGTAAAAAAGCAGTATTTTTACAACCGCTTAATTTGTAAAAAAAGCTGCTTTTTTACAAAAATATATTTTTGTAAAAAAGCAGTATTTTTACAACCAGGTAACTTGTAAAAAAGCAGCATTTTTACGTAAAAAAGCAGTATTTTTACAACCGTTCAATTTGTAAAAAAGCAGGTTTTTTACATAAAAATGACGCTTTTTTACAAGGACCGCTTTTTTATGCAACATATATATATATATATATATCTATATATATTCTCTTTCATGTATGTAATTAAGTACAAGGTGAATAAAGGTATTGTTGTATTGTTGTTGTTGTTGTTGTCCCTCACTGAGCTGTCATTGCTGTTGTCATCAGTAAACTGCGGGGATATTTATTGCAAGCAAAAGAAAACCCAGATGCTAATTTTCTTCACGGCTGTTTCGCGTGAAGAACTTGATAGTGTAGGCAACACACGACATTTACTCACGCCAAAATGTTGCTTGTTCCAATGAATTTTTTTTCTCTGACGGGTACATTATGCTCTGGAGGAAAACGTTTTCAGTGAGATAATGTGACTCTTTGGACTGGAGCGCGTAGTTCCTCCCTTGGTGATAACTTTTGAATAAGCACAGCCTTGCGACTGTTCTGTTATTCCCACTTTGTGATCAGGCAAGACCATGGTTTGGGCTCTCCACGCGAACCTCATCAGTTGCTGGGTTGGCTTTCTTCTTAGTGACTTCTACAAGAGCAACTCTAGTTATTTGTTCTGTGCTGTTATTTGTTCTGCTATAGTTATTTTTTCTGTAAATTGTGATTATGTCGAGTGTTGATAGCGGCTGGCGCGTTTTTGACAGATGTTGACAGATTTCCATGGAAGAGCCAATGAACGTTTTGCGTTGTGAGAGCAAGGCGTAAGTTCAAAAGCTTGGGCTTTGTCTGTAGTCCCTCATTTTTCTGTCTCCCCGCCGCGTTTCGCCTTTTCTCGCGAGGGGTGATTTTCACCCGCCTCGCGTTTCGCTCGCTCTACTATTCCTGAGGACAAATGAGAGACTGCTCGTAGTCTAATTAAGCAATGGACCACACTTTCTATGGGTTTACCGGCGTGATAACCCACGCGGAATGTTGCGAGAACACGAGAAAAGCTTGTAAATCACGAGCCGAAAGCGAGTGATTTGCAAGCTTTTCGAGTGTTCTCACAACATCCCAAGTGTTACGCGATTGACAGGTGTCAGTTATTCGAAGCCGTTCCATTTGACTGCTCCCATAAAAAACAAAGTCTCCAGGGATGTAATAAATATCCTTTGTCGGTCCGTACTGTACGTTACGGATCCTCGTTTTTCCCCCTCTAGTTAAATCGAGGGGAAAAACCTCGGTCCGTAGCTTGCAGTACGGCCCTCGAACTCGGTTAGTAAGAGGTATTTGTGCAGTAGAACAGTTTAGTTCACTGTTTTTAAGGTAATTTTGTCTTATGCAATAGAATTGAGTTCAAACTATTTTTCCTAAATTACGGTAATTCATAACATTTCTAAACAAATAGGTGGTTTTCACGTTACGTCATCGCCGTCACGCTGGTGGACGGTAAACAACAGATCGCTCATTGGCTGGTTTTGTTTGTCCACTAACATTTGTTCATTTCCTCATTTGTTATTTGTGTCTCCCGAGACTGCATGAAAACCACCTATTGAACAGTGCGCGTTAGGTAAAATCTTTGCTGGTTGGCACTTAGCGATAGCTATAACTAGTAATAAAATATAGATTTAGCCAGGGCTAAAAGCGAAGCTCTAGATAATATTTATAGTTAGTTCAAACAGAAAAAAATCCTGTAATGCTAAGCGGCGAAGGCAACGCTGGAGAACGGTGAAAAACAACAATAGGTCTAATTAGCAAAAAAAGCAACTTTGCACATGCAGCACACTTTTTTTGTACATTTCTTTGCTGTTGTTTTGCACGACTACAACTTGAAACTTCCAGAAACTTCTTAGTTACACGCTTTATGGAGGAAATGTCGTGCGTGTTCTCGTTCACTTTTTTTTCACAGCCGCTCATTTTTACCTTGCATTGGTGACCGCTAGCATTCTCCATTTTGTCACCGCCGCCACAAAATTTTCATGTTGTTCTTCCAACAAAAAAATGTCTCCTTTGTTTTTTATCTCTCGCAATAGACCTCTGTCGCCCTTTTTCTCGTTGAGCTTCGCTGGCCTGCCGCCTACTTTCTCTTTTTCTCTGTCTTTCTCCTGCTCTATATTCCGAATTTGTGGACATGACAATTAATCTAAGCTAAATACTTTAGACAACACGGATACAGACACAATTTTCGCTTTCAGTTTCCCTCTTTATTGACTCTTAAGTTGTCTCGCTTTACAAGACGCCGGTGGCTATGCGATTTCCCGCCAAAATAACCTCGAGTTGCATTTGGGTTGCCATACCTGTTGATTGAGTTATTTTACATTGGTATGCCTGTGGTGAGGACGGACGGTCGCTTGGGAGGACGGTCGGTCGGTGCACGGTCAAGTGATTACCAAATTTTCTCAGATGGGTAGATTACTTCATTTTCTTACCCATGGTGCTCTGCTGGTGCGCGTCGCGCGCGAGAGCTCCGCTAAAAATCTTTCTGTGGCGCGTAACTGCAATAAATTGTTCTTGGTTCTTTAGAATAGGTAAATAACACAAATTTGCACATTAGAATAGTATTTTCAATTTAAGTAACGTGCAGTTGGAGTCATTTTTAAGAGCAGCTTTCTGCTGTGACTAGGTGAGAGGTCTAACAGTATGCGACTTCTTAGGTGGTCTAACTTCCAAGCTTCTAACACTACGTATACCTCATTATTTACGCTACGTCCCATTACAACAAAAATCTTGTCAAGTGTTGAAAATGTAAGTTGATTTCAGGGTCGGGCAATGGAAAAAAAACATGGTATGGTCATGCTGGCATAATTGCAGCGATGATTGTATATGTGCAAAACTGCCATCTGTTTTTCGTTAACTTAAGTCTTAGGAGCCAATTTTCGATCTGACACAGTGCAAGACAGTGATGTGTTCACAATCGCAAAAGAGCTTGGTAAAAAGTGGATGTTTGTTGGACGCTTGCTTGAGCTCGAGGACACTACACTGGATGGTATAAAATTTAACGAGGGGGATCTACAGCAATGCTGTATCCAAATGCTGTTGGCATGGACACGGACGTCTGGAAGGGAGGCAACCTTTAAGCGTCTTGGAGAAGCGTTGTCCCACCCAACGGTGAATTTACACAAAATAGCTGCAGAGTACTGCACTGAACAGAACGGTGAGTCTCCAAACGGTATTATAAATTTTTAAAATATTTATAACTAACAATTATTGTTCGAAATCGAGATAAATAGGCGAATAGGCGAATACAAAAAAAATTAAGTTAGCCCGCAAAAAGATGCTCAATTACATTACAAACATGATTCGCAAATCGTCAACAATTTAAAAGGAATCGTCAAAAGTTTAAATTACTACTCCATCTGAGGAAAAATGTAGAGCTTTATTTGCTTTTGTCAACTTAATATTAAAGGAAGTTTTGTTTTGTCGCCTCTTGCAGCTGCTGTCAATGGCGGCGCCGATGGAGATGAGCGTTGTTTTTTGTGAAGTGTTCTTTGCCTTATTAACTAGCTTGCACGTACAAGTTCAGAAAATAATTGGTTTCATTCTTAACTGGGCTGCTTAAGGCATAATTAAGTTAGCGCGCGAGAAGATGCGCATGCATCACAAACTTGATTGGCAACTGTCATCAACGGTTTGAAAGGAATGGCCAAAAGTTTAAAGTGCCCTTCACCTAAAATTTATCATTTTCTTATCTGAAACTGCACCTTATTAAAATACCTTCTGCGAAAAAATTTTCCGATTTGAACCAAAGACGATTTTTTTATAATTTTTTAAAAACCTTCAAATTTTCCGCCATTTTTGCACACCATTCGTCTTAGTCTTCTCTCGGAGTATGGCGTCATATGACGTACTTTAAGGAACACGTGACCTTATCGACAGGAAAACATTAAGAGTTGTGATAGGTTTTTCTTTTGCAGAAAAACTTTCTTCTTGCGAAGACATTGTGATTCAATCCTTACTTGTAATTTATCTTTTTTGTGTACCGCTGGGTAATGCGAGTTCCTTAATTTACGTCACATGACGTCATATGTGAGCCTGCTAGTTTGCATTATCAGCGGCGCGGGTGTACCGCAAAAATGTAGACTTCAAAAATTGGTAAAAAAATCGCGTTTTGTTCACACCGCAAAATTTTTTCGCAGAAGTTACTTTAATAAGATATAGTTTCAGATAAGAAAATATAAAATTTTAGGTGATGAGCACTTTAAGTTACTACTCCATATGAAGATAAATGTAGAGCTTTATTTGTTTGTGTCACCTCTTGCAGGTGCTGACAATGGCGGCGCCGATGGTGGTGAGCGTTGTTTTTTTTGAAGTGTTCTTTGCCTTGTTAACTTGCTTGCACGTACAACTTTAGAAAAAAATTAAGTTCTAAAGTGATGACGTCATAAAAATTAAATTTGTAAAATTATGGGATTTGTCAGGACATTCTAAAAGGACAAGGTCCAAGAGGCCTACTTGCCAAAAATTAGCATTCGGGGCAAGTTGTTGTCTCTGAGATATTAGCCCAGTTATGCTCTGATAAATTTGACTTGGGTCATAACGTTTTGACCCAAGTCAAATTTAGAAGGATTTGTATGGAGACATCAGAGAAAAAGGGGCTAATATCTCAAAGGCAATTTGCCTCGAAATGCTAGGTTTTGGCTAGTGGGCCTCTTGGATGTTGTTCTTTTAGAAAATCCTGGCAAATCCCATAATTTCACAAATTCAATTGTTTCTGACGTCTCATTTTAGAACTCTATTGCTTTCATTTTGAACTGGCCTGCCTCAAGCATAAATAAGTTAGCGCGCGAATAGATACGCATACATTACCGAAACGCATGATTGGCAAATCATCAACAGTTTGAAAGAAATCGTCAAAAGTTTAAATAACTACTCCATCTGAGAAGAATCAGTAGAGCTATATTTGCATCTGTCAACTTGAAATTGAAGAAAATGTTTTTCTGTCGCCTCTTGCAGGTGCTGACAATGGCGGCGCCGATGGAGGTGAACGTTGTTTTTTTCTGAAGTGTCAGGCTTTGCCTTATGAACTTGCTTGCACGTACAATTTCAGAAAATAGTTGCTTTCAGTTTTAACTGGGCTGCCTCAAGCAT
Source organism: Porites cylindrica (assembly GCA_964035525.1). Classification (NCBI taxonomy): domain Eukaryota; kingdom Metazoa; phylum Cnidaria; class Anthozoa; order Scleractinia; family Poritidae; genus Porites; species Porites cylindrica. The sequence continues at coordinate 41,602,612 of OZ037776.1, read as the reverse complement.
AGTCAAGTTAGCGCGCGAAAAGATGCGCATACATTACAAAGATGATTGGCAAATCATCAACGATTTGAAAGGAATCGTTTAAATAATAAATTACTACTCCATCTGAAGAGAAATGTAGAGCTTTATTTGTTTCTGTCAACTCAACATTGAATAAGATTTTTTCTGTCACCTCTTGCAGGTGCTGGCAATGACGGCGCCGATGGAGGTGAGTGTTGTTTTTTTTCTGAAGTGTTCTTTGCCTTGTTGACTTGCTTGCACGTACAATTTCAGAAAATAGTTGCTTTCATTCTTAACTGGGCTGCCTCAAGCATAGTCAAGTTAGCGCGCGAAAAGATGCGCATACATTACAAACATGATTGGCAAATCATCAACGGTTTAAAAGGAATCGTGAAAAGTTTAAATTACTACTCCATCTGAAGACAAATGTAGAGCTTTATTTGTTTCTGTCAACTCAATATTGAAAAAGGTTTTTTCTGTCACCTCTTGCAGGTGCTGGCAATGGTGAAGCCGATGGTGGTGAGCGTTGTTTTTTCTTAAGTGTTCTTTGCCTTGTTAACTTGCTTGCACGTACAAATTTTAAAAAAAATCAGTTCTGAAGTGATGACGTTATAAAAATTAAGAGCCAGTCTCTGTAAGATCCTCATATCGAGCTTTGCCTACAAAATAGATTTCGCTCATAATCTTTCTGTAGACTTCTTTTAATAATTATATAATAAATATGAAACTAGACTAGAGAAATTCGCTTCTGTAAAATTTTTTTAACGAGTTTTCTTTCGGCACCACATGAGGGCCTGAGATGCTTGTGAAATATGCGAATCTTGTCAAAATTCAACCGATTGCTCCGGATAAAGGAGTGCGTCCCAAAGCTTCCAGTTTACTAATTATTTTAAGTAAACCTTTATCTTAAAAATAATACGGGTCGGAATCATCGACACCTTTTTGTATAGAAGATCCGAGAAAACACACTTAGCCCCATTTGACCCATTTGGCGAAGCCTGCAATTTTAGCCAAATTCAGTGGATAAAAGTCTCAAAAGTGGCTCACACTTACAGACTCTTCTGCATATCATTGTGCAGTTCTACCCTTCAGCTACTGAATCGTGTGAATAGTTTTGGCGGCCATTCAGTTTCGGTCGAGGGGTGAATAGCGAAAGTTGCCTTACTTGGCCATTTCGCCGGCGTTTCTCCATCGCAAAGTCCAGAAGGATTGTCAGAATAGAAAGCGAGAAATCGGGTATATGCCACTCGAAGATTGTTCATTCCTTAAGACTGCATACATTCAATCACTGTTTTCCAAGTGGCTATGGTTTTAACACAACGAGGAAGGGGTAGAAGACGGTGGAACGTGAACTATATATACTGTCCGCCATGTTTTTGGAGGGTTTGTAGAACTTCAGGAATCCGGAATGCGGAATTCGCAACCCTTTCAAATGTCACCTAGACTGCAAAACAGTCCGTATTTTTGCGTATTCAAGTACGCGCGAGCAGTCAAACAAAAGGTCTGGACAAGGCTGAAAACAGAGAGCGAGACTGGGGAGAGATGCTAAAAATACGTTTTTTTTTCTCTCGCCTCACCCACCCTGTGAGGCTCGCGCGCTTCGCGCGCACAAGACTCTTACGCCACGCTTTACCGATTTCTTTGCTGATTTTGAGAAAAAAACGACTGTTTTGCAGCCTAAATGTCACCTGTTGGAGTATATTATATAGTTTCATACGATTACAATTAGCCGAAGCTCAATTCGCATTACAATAATTATTTCATCTTTAACTTCACAGAATATTGAATAGAATGTCTTCGAAACCTTGGCTTATCAAGGCATTAAGGAACCCCTATTGAGCTTTTTGCTGCTATTCAAACGTGTCAGCAGCTGTTACATAAGTAATAATAGAAAATAAGTTGTCAAAACAGCAAACAACTTTGTATAGTTCCATTTAATCGTTCTAAAACATTTAGCGGTCATCCAGTTTCGACAGTTTGGTCTGAAACCGAGATTTGAAAGTTGCGATACTTTGTCAAAGCTGACGCTCTGCCTCGCTTAGATTACAAATGCATATTTCAAATGCATTGTTAGTTACTGCTGTTCACGTGAAAATGAAACTTGGACACAATACCCTGAATAATGAGAGGCTCACACTTGTAAACACAAAACTTCTGCCAAAATATTAGCGAATTGTAGCCCTTATTTTACTGCCTTACAATATATCAATAATCTTGAAACTAAAAGGTCATATAAAAGGAAGGTTAATCTCAAGAATCTTAAATTTTTTAAAAAATCTATCGAGCAGTTTAAAAATTATTCGCTAATTTGTTAAAGTAGACCAAAATGTTAAAAAAAAAACCACTAACAAGAGCGCCTCGATACATACTAATCAAATCCTTCACTCTAGCAATCGGCTGGAGCTATCTCCTTGATCGTTAACACACGTTTTTAAAAAGATTGAAACTACTATTAGGTGAAATTGCATGTCAAAACCAAGTTGTCATTGCATGACAACACCAAGATTGTCCATTTTTTACCGTATTTCTAACCACAAAATCTTTATCCCAAAATATCTCGATGACGCTCTTACAAATTTCGCTTAAACTTCAGGAACATCGAGGCTGCTATTGGAGGAAAAAGCTCCCGTGAATGATTTTCGAAGAACAGTTTCCAGTGCCGAGATATACTGCTGCAAGTAAAATAGGTAAAAGCGTCATTTCGTTGCTATGACAACTCGGATGCCGTTGCAACCCTGATCATAACAAATTTTCATCTTCATCTAATACAACTGTGGTGGCAATTTTTCCAAAACTTCGTTTTTGGCGACGTAGTTTATGCTCAAACTTGGGAGGTACTGACGCTGAAAAACTGTATCGAGCCACCTTAAGCTGTCCAGTTTCAGTCTAAAAATCTACTGGTGACGCTTCTGTGAGTTCTTTCCGCAAAGGCGCGAAAACCCACTAAATAGCCAATCAGAAGCGCGGTTATATTGAAAAATACGCTAACATAATATATGCATAAGGTTCGGCTCATGTGAAGTTCGACGTATGAATCGAAGTCGATCTTTTGCCGTTCTATTCGACAAGCTCAGTCGAATAGAACGGCAGAGTCGACCCAAATACAAAATTGCCGTTCCTAATTGATTCATACGTCGAACTTTACATGTGCCTACTATGGGTGATTTAAAACTTTCGAAAGTTTTCGCTAAAAGTCCATTATTACCCTGCATACTACAAAGAAGCAGATTGATCTAAGTGAACAGTCCCGACATCTTCATCAGTCTCTTCATGGAAACGTTTTATAATGTGATCAATTCTACAATTTATTGTGCAAGGGAAGCGCGTGCTTCGATCGTCTTGAATATTGAATGACTTGAATGAGTGCAATTTGTCTTGCGAAATTGTGAAAAACTGCAATTATAGGTTTAACAAGAGGACGCCCGAAGGAGTTTAAGCGGTATGTGTTGGCCGTGTAAGAAAGAATTACCGGTGTGTTGAATTGAAATGGAAAGTTGAGTAGTGTATGCAACAAATGTGTGCAGGAGAGACGGAGATGTTCTGTTAAGGACTAATACACCTCCAAGTTGGTCGCTGAAATTAATAAATCAGTGAGCTGTTAGTTAATTATTAAAAATTAAACAAATTATTTTCTGAACAAGTGAAGCAGAATTTTGTGAATATTTTTTCATGAAAAATCACATCGCTTTGACCTCCTGAGCGTGCGAAAAAAAAAAACCCCGAATGTTGTCATATGAAAGTAAGTTTTCGCGCCATATGAGAAACATCGGCAACGCCGCCGAATATTTCATGTTTTTTAAATAGACAAGACGCTACGGAGCGTACATTTCGGCGTCGTGGTTGTGGAACTGATTAATTGTAAATGCGGAGGAATAGTAAGAAATGAAATATGGTAAGAGTAAGGTGTTAATTTTTGAAATTATGGGATTTGTCAGGATATTCTAAAAAGACCAACATCCAAGAGGCCTACTTGCCAAAAACTAGCATTTCGGGACAAATTGTCTCTGAGATATTAGCCCAGTTATGCTCTGATGACTCCATACAAATCCTTCTAAATTTGACTTGGGTCTAATCGTTTAGACCTAAGTCAAATATGAGGTTACTGGCGGTGAATAACAAGTCTAACAAAAAAAAAACAGTGAAAAAAGAATTCTCTACTTTTCTTAGTCACATCAGGCTTCAAAAACAGCATAGCAGTCTCATGTACTGATTAAAGATATGTAAGGTATGGGTAAGGAGTTAATTACGTTGAGCGTGGAATTGGCTGTTACGAGTTCGAATGTTTTGAGGATATAATTATTCACTGACTATCAGCACGCAGGAATGTCTGATTAACACAAGGAAGTTTAATACCAAAGGAACATAGCCTTGTCAGAGCTTTAAAACACAGCATCCGCCAACACAAACTTGACTTGAACTTAAGTACAACTAAACAGCCTCTACCAATAATAACTTGAAAATCGGCCTTCGTCACACTTGACTAAACACAGCAGTCCAGCTCGTCGGAAAAAACTTTGCTCGTCAAAAGACCTCGCTTGGAACTTGTATACCGTTTGACATAAGGTTCTAGAAAATACTAAACGGGCGAATAGTAGTAGCTTTTCGACATATTTTATGATTTCAGTAACTGATGCAAATCTGCTGACTCATGCTGAGATGTAAAGATGCTCTAATTAATTATTCATGAATAATCCAAAAAAGTAGAGAACGTTCTGAGAAAGTCACGCAACGCATGAAAGCAATTTTACTACGTAACAATCAACAAAGACTTGATGTCTTTGTGCAGCCTTTTGTAACTTTAAATTCATCATAAAGCAGTTTGAAAGGAGGGTTCACTCGTGAAATGTTTTTCAACACTCGAAGAGAAATTTCGTGTCTCTGCGCGGCCACGTAGTATCCTTTATTTATTCCTCGAGTAAATTAAAGACTAAATTCGAAGTGATCTCAAGATATCACAAAGTAGTCCGGTTTCATTTCGTGAAATATCCGAAACAAGCCAAAAAGTCGCGAACTTGCACGCCCAATCTTGTCCCGAAACTAGTGCATAATTTCATAACTATTTTTCATATTTCGAACTACCTTCGGTCGCAGTAGCGCAATCGGCTAATCCCTCAACTTAGAGTCTCCTCTGACCTGACGAGTCACACAGGTGAGTCGGTTCAAACCCTAGGGAAGCCAAAATAATAATTCTGTCTTCCTCGAAAAAGTTAAAGAAGCAATCAAAGAAATCGAACTGATCTCGAGATATCTCGAACTAATTCGGCTCTCACTTCGTCAAATAGCCGAATAAAACCGAAAACCTACAGACTTTGCATGCCCAATCTTGTCAAAAAATGGTAACTTTGATACATTCCTGAGCGTCGCGAATCCTTTACTTCGCGCTCCGCCGAAGTAAAAAGTAAGATTCTGGTCTGTCTAGGTGTTTTTATTTTTAAAAAATTGGGGGGTCAAAAATAAGGGCACTTCTTTTTACTAATCATTTTGATTTAGGCTGAAAAGAAAATTCGCTTATTAAGATTGACTGAGATCCCGTGGAGCTTTCCAGGAAGACTGTTATGATTTCAACGAAACCGCGGCGCCCCCCGGGGGGTTACTTTGGTTAATTTTTGCTGGGTATATGCCGCTGGCCTCTCAGAGCCCCTACCCCATTATAGTCTATTCTGTGGCCAATTGTAGACCCTATATTAGTCACTTTTGGGCAAACATGTAATTTTTGCGATCCCAACTTAGTCACTTTCTATTTATGTATCTACCTTATCAATCCTTTAAATAGATCATCAAAAAATGAATTGACCCATTTCTTTTTAATAAATTGAATGAAGAACACTTTACTTTTCACCTACAGTACAAACATCCTGGTACGTTTGCTAACCGTAAATAGAACAACTCTCTTACCCCAAAAATCCGAGAATGTGCGACCCCATTCTAGTAACTCTATTGAAAATGCAACCCCATTATAGTCAATCCAGTCGTGAAAATGCGACCCCATCAAGCGGCACATCGCCATCAGCCTCTTATAAGGAAGTGCCCCTACTCCCCTACCCCCACGCCCGGGCCGCTCCAAAACTATTATGTCTTTTGAATAGATCATCTTGTTGTAAAGTCATCGTTTAAGTGAAGAACGGAAGTATTTTCTTTCTATATTATCGGTGAAATGTTCAGGACAAATGAGCTTTTGTGGATTCGGTTAGCTTTTGCGTATTTATTTTTAGTTGATACGTAATGCCATGTCACGACACGAACGACAATGCGGGACTTTATAGATTTATACCCGATTCTAAAACAATCACAATTAATTGTCATCTCTTCTCTTTTTTATACGTCGCATTTTACTGGAATAACAATCCCGTGTTTATTCAGCGATTTTTCAAACTACAAAACTATTGTTTTGCGTCGCCGACCGTACTTTACGTCTGTCAGAGCAAAAGTAACAATTTGTTTTAAAACTAACTAATGAACCATCCTAATTTGAAGAACAAATTTCAATGTTATTTTAGAAAGCTGTTACTATCAAAACTGTGCAGCTTGTCACGTTCATAGTCAAGGATTATGTTACATGTGAATTAACATGAAACGACCTTTAAACATCAACGCGTGCCCGCTGCCCGATTTAACAACATTTTCTTAAAGCTTTTTGATCGACATGCTACAAGTCGACCTCAAGAGTTTCTTAGCGAGCGGAGTGTTCTTTTTTAGGCCGCGAAGGGACCGATCGAGCTACGATTTCGCAAGTAATAAATTCTAGACGTTCTAGCTTTTTGACTGTAAATCAAGAAACCAACACCAACACCAGCAAGTCGCCCGGCTGGGGCACCTAGACAATATTTTCAGTCGCCGGAGCCAAGTCTTGCGCCGTTAGATCTAGAGCACAGCCTTGAGTCTTTGTCCGCCTCTACGCCAGACTCGTACCCAGTCGCCATTTAAGTGTTTTTTGGGATGAGAGAAGATTGGGGATTAGGTTGAGGCGCGCGGGTTCTCCGCGCGCACCTCAACCTAATCCCCAATCTTCTCTCATCTCAAAAAACACTTAAATAGCGACTGGGTACGAGTCTGCCTCTACGCTGTAAGCTAACTTTTCCCTTCTTTGCTGACGCAGTATCTTTTTTCTGCTTGTGCAATCCAACCTGACTTGCAGCCAATAAAAATCACACAATTTTTCGGGACTGGCACGGGATACGGAAAGTTAAAAAAAAAACAAGGCAATTTTTGACTCCCAAGAAAACGAAAGGAATACGCTCCCGAATTTAAGACGCTGGCTGACTATGTCATAACGCGTAAATAGGGCAAAAAATAACTCTCCGAGGTTTGTACGATAAGCAAACTGCGCCTTATAGCACTGTTTTCCTCAGATGTTATGTATAAAAAGTGTAAAAGGCTGGTTTACACGCCACCAGATTTGTCGGCAAGATTTTGTAAAGTAAACTTGTCGATCACAAAAATCTAGCCTGTGAGGAGAAACGGATGTTTTCACAGGCTAACAAAAATCCGGCATGATTGTTTTTTTTTTTAATTTTGGCCTCCCTTTTAGACAGAGGAATGCAACCAATAAATTATAACGTGTAAATTGGCTGCCACCGCGGTCTATTGTATCTTAAAACCTGCCTTTATAGCATAAAACTATATTTCGGGGCTGTTCAATGAAATTAGCTTTATAAGACAAAAATTGTGTATGTGGGCGCCTGGGTTATTTTGTTTGGGAAGAATTTGTTTTTCAAGCCTAATCTACATAGATCTAAGGTGCATGGTTAATATTTTCTGGGTGTATATCATAAGACTATCAACTCGATGTAGGATTGTTGTTTCCGTCCTTGGACTGTTTGCAAATTATTTTTTTCTAAAGATACTTAGCCTTTCCCTCAAAAATTGTATGAATCTGTCCTATATTTAACTGATTTGTGGATTTCAAGATTATTGTTTGATTTAAATTATAAAATTTATTAACGGGAGCTTCGCTATTAGCCCTAGCTAAATCTATATAGGCGGATTCATCGTCACGTCATTGTTTACATTTGTGCTCATTAGCATAGGTAACCCATAGAAGACGTCGTCGTATATAAAGTTCAAAAATTGAAATAGCTGGTTAATTTGAGCAGTTTGAGCAAGTTTCAGCTCTGTGCAATTAATAACAAAGAAAATAGCCGCAATCAAAAACTGCGAATTTGCTGGGTGGCAAAACGTTGATGAGCTCATACATTCTTTATAAACTCTGCAGGGGTTTCTCAAAGAGAATTTCTCCGAAACTATTCAGTATATCGGGCTCAAATTTTCAGAGATAACTGAAATTGTTATGCTCCTTGAATATTCAGAGATTTTATGTTTTTAGCTTCATCAGATAATGATAAGTATATGCTAACGAGGCAAAAAATGTAAACAAGGATTCGCCTGTATTATATACAATTCCAAGGGCCCTTTCCTGTACTCTTTCGACTTTTCTGGCGTCGGAGGCTTTACAAAAGTGCCATATGTTAGCAATATGTTAAATGGTCGCAATATGTTATGGTAGCAATATGTTAAATATGGCAATATCGATATCTTGTAAACGCCTATTTTGCAGGCTGGGTAGATTGGCACGCTTAAGAAGACCAGAGTACTCTTGTGATTGTCTATTATATCGTTCCTGTACTCTTTTGACTTTTCTGGCGTCGGAGACTTTACAAAGGTGCCATATAAGGTAGCAACATGCTAAATATGGCAATATCGAGGATTTCAGTACATGAAAGCAATTTTGCTTCCGTACGGATTAGGTTTCTTAATCTCGAGAGGACACCCAATCTTTGGCTGGCTTTTTTTTTTACACTGTTCAGTGATATGTTTGCTAAATACAAGGTGTACGTCTTTGTTAACTCCGAGAAGCCTAATGTCCTCAGTACTTTCAATGACATTTCCGTTGATTGTTAATGAGGCTTGGTCATTATCATTTTGTGATTTAACCATCAGCAACTGAAATCTATCGGGTTGGCCCTAAGATAGTTATCGCTATACCAGGTCAAAACTTTTGGTGGCTTCCCACTCCAGGCGAGTCTTAGTATTGGTAGATTGGTGTTACTGACCTGATGAGATAGGTCGTTCTGATAGAGGTTCCATAACAAGAGGCCGAGTGATAAAGCCTGTGGTCAGCCTCGTTTCATTTCTTTCCAATTACTTTTGGCTGTACTAACTTTGACCCTGTCCAGTCGACCATAAAAGAAAGATCGCATTAAATCCAGCGCCCTGTCGCTGAAACCATACACATTGAGTTTTGCCACGGTTTAAAAGTGGTGTAGGAAATCAAAAGCTTTGCCCATGTCCATAGCTAATAAGTAAGCCTTCTCCTTACCGTCAAGGGCTTTCCTCCAGTCTTCAACGAGGCCAACTAGGGTACGTGGACTCGCAGCTATGATGTTTTCATTATATACAGTAATGTTAATTGTTTACACAAAAGATGCTCGAACACTTTGCCAAGCAATGGAAGGACTAATGGTTGGAAGGACTGTGATCGGGCGATAATTTTCTTTAGCTTCTTTCTCTCCCTTTTTTAATACGGGTGTCCATTCTCCCATTTTCCACCGGCTCAACAACACGACGCATTTTTTATCTTTTTAGCCCTCAAATATATATTTTTTAAATTCCTTTAGAATGTGTTTTAAGTATCACCCCTTCAAACACTTAAAAATATTGAGTATAGGCATATTGTCCAGTTGCATGCACGGATTTAATTACGTGGATGGAGCTTTATACCTGGTAAAATTCATTTAACTGAAAATAGCGGGGAGGGATTTGTTGAATTCAGCCTTAGTAGAAATACGGGATTGCATGACTTAAAAAACATCTACTACACTGGCAAAACGACTCATCCCTGGCTCAAAGGCTTACAACGGTCAGTCGTCCGAAATGCTGACAATGTATACAACTTATCTGCTTGCTTCTATGTTATCCGCTAACACCCCACCCCCCACCCCCCGACTGGGACTTAAAATGAAATCTCAATCATTACTAATGGGGATCACGCCCTGATTTAATCTTTCCAGATGGTAAATCTTTAATTTGAAATTTCAGGCTTCCTTGTAGGCTAATAAACTTCTTGTCATTCCCAGGTTCGTCTGGTCCTGCAGAAACAGAGAATCAGCAAATCATCGGCGGTACAGGGGCCAATCGCATTGCAACAGAAGGCGAAGATTTAAGTGGATCTGATGATTACATTGATTTAAAATGAAAATCAGTCCTCACTAGGTTTGTAAGGTTCTTTTCCCTGTATATTTTTTGTGCTTTCCCTCGTACTTAAGGTAGGTATTCGAAAGAGCTCAACAAATTTCTTGTCGCGTGATTTGATATGGTAATCTAAATATGTCGTAAAATATATAATGTGATTGGTTTTAAGTTAGTAACCAACGCCGCTGAATCGAAGTCAGTAGTTACAGGCATCTTACAAAACACTTATTGACGAACTCAAGCAAAACTGATAACGACAGAATCACTGGACAACCAACAATTAGACTATTCAGGACTACAATCACCCAGAATCATATCCCACCAAATTATGAAATGACTCCTTGGTTTAAAGTATTCAGTTTCACTAAATGAATAACAGTAACAATGAAAAGGCCACAAGAACGAATTGCAAAATAAACAAATAAAAAATAAATAACTACTAAAGTAACTACCACATCTTGCTAACTAACTAAAAAAAACTCTTCACATTTTCATGGAAAAGCGTAAATCTTTAGTTTTAAAAATGTTCATACTGGACGCCTAAAGAACTCTGTAAGGACAAAATGTTCCAGCTCTCAGCTATCCCATGAGAAAAAACTGTACTTACGGACTTTATTGCTACTTGGCTTGCCTCTTTTTCAATGATGTAACATCAAGATATTGGTTTCTTGGTGTTGCAGACGTGAGTGCAATCACCAAATGGCGTTTTGCAAAAAATTGAAAAGACACGGAACAAAACCCACACCACTACACAAAAGCAAACCAACAATGGTTTCCACAACACCAAGAAACACCCAACAAATGACGTAATACAAAAGATTTAAAAGACACTGAACAGTACCCACACCACAACACAATAGTTCACCAACAGTAGATTCCTCAACACAAAGAAACATCCAAAATGCTGGAGTGAATTGCGATATCCATGGTGATAAAAGTTCAAAGATTGAGAAATATCTACTTTTATATAACCATTAAATAATTAGCAATTTATGAATGGATAACACTCTCCGAGATCTGCATAATTCTTTATATCCTACGAAAGCCGAATTCATCAATTGCTATATTATTCATTCAAAATAATTCCTAGTTTAAAAACAAGCTAAAACATGCTTACCCTCGTCGATGTTAAGTTCACCTCGATAGTGCATGTTTAGAAGATAAAGGGCTGTTCAGGTCTGCAAATATACTCCAAATAGCTGATGTTGTCCGTTGAGTTGTCTTCTTGCTATGTTTTTAGACAAAATGTTCCGCCGTCTGTTCGGCCGTTTTTCTTTTCACAACCAAAACAACTCAACCTCGTGCTCAGGTCTTCTCGGTTAACGTTGAACTAACCTGCAACTGTGCTGCACTTTTGTCGTCATCGGTTGATTAATCGCAAAATTCTTCCAAATTTGGGCAACAGTAGCTGGTTATGGTGAATTATACGTGTGCTTTTCGACAATTAGAAACGGAGAAATATTTTGCATGAATAATAAGAAAATTTATTAAAAATGTGACATAAAAAAGGAACCGTTGAGATCCTAACACTTTCTTTTGATCAGCCCAGCATCTGTTTACCGAGGCAGTAACCTTATCTCCAATAGTTTTAAGAAAGACTACTCCTGGGTTCAATTTAATAGCATTCACTTATGTTTTTGCAAAAATCTATAGACTCTCGACTTCTCTCCATTTTTTTTTTCAGGGAAGCAAAAGCCAAGAGAACAAACAAATGAGATGTAAAGGGATAGACTGTAGAACACTGGAAACTCCGTTTCGTTTAGCGTCTAGTTACTACTTTGTTGTTCCGCAGGTCCAGTTGTCAGTCAAAGCGGGTTTAAACTAACCCAGGGTTATCATCAATTTTGTAGTCAGCTTAAGGCTTAACGAAGTGAAAGACTGTTAGTTCCTTTTTTCCCTATGCTTTGACCTTGCTCAACAGATTTTTATTTGTAGTTTTGAAGCAACCAAAACAAGAGAAACAGACACATCTGTTAATTAATTTAAACTGCCTTGGGTTAACGCCAATTTGCTTTCGAGTAACCTGGTCCTGAGTAAAGATGACCGTAGTTTACAAACAGCTTGTATCGCACAATAACACCTTCATAGTTTTCACAAGGTTAAGGTTCGCAAGCGGGTGTGTTTTAAACCCGGAACACCCCTGGAACACTCTCAGCTGGACACCACAGAATACCCCGGAACACCCCCCTGACGGGCCGGATCCTCCGGAGCAACCTTATAATTACAATAATTAGGCAAATAAATTAGAAAACCGAATTCACGCTACTTAACGACTTCTGAAGATTTTAAGAAAGTAGTCCGTTGCCTTCAGACGAATACTTAATAGTGTTTTTGTCTGAAATATAGCCAAAAGAGCCCTTGAATGAAAAGAGATTTGATCTCTTCGATCTTCTCGTTTCATTTTAGCTTTATTATCGCATTATGAAATAACGCGTTAAAAAAAAGGTTTTTGGTTCAAATGAACTTGAAGTCGTTTAACTCGTATTCCAAAATGCAATGAACATCGAAGTCGATGTCGTGTAGTTTAGTTTTATATAACGATATCTGTACTGTCTTCGCTCAGATTAAAGGTCTCAACTGTTTGGATAACGCTAATAGCTCTCACCTCTGTTATATAATCACTGTCGGTGCCTATATCGAGAATAATATTTACACTGCCAGCCTTAGCTTTAGTATTGAAGTAAAATCTTATCTTTTTGAGATCGGTGGCTTAATAAAACTCATCGATCTGGAAATGGATATCCCAAAGGTTCCTCAATTTGCTATCGTTAGCATTAAATATCCCATACAACTCCTTTGTCCTCCTCAATTTATTCAGTATAGCGTGATTAGTCTCGCTTTCTTGGGGTAGTCCCTTATATAGGCTCTATAGGTATGTGCCGCGCCAAAAGGTTTTTTTTAGCCGTTTTGGTTTGAAATACGGTGTCAATTTCGACCATTTTTTTCTGAAACAGGGTATGGTTTGTGCCTTCTAGTCTTGAACTGGGTATGTTTGTTAGGAGAATTAGCTACTTCTTCATCATTTGGCGATAAGACCATTTCCCTTTTAATGTTTACGCCAACTACAGTGTACGTGCCGTAACAGCTTGTCATGCGCTCCGGTCACGCGCCGGGCTCCAGGGGTTCAGGTCTGAAATAGGGTATCAAATTTTTGATCAGGTCTGAAATAGGGCAGGGAAAATCACAGATTTTGGTCTGAAATAGGGTAAGGGTTTCAGGAAGCGTGCTGCACACCTCACCCAAATTTTCTAGAAGTACCCACCTCCCCCCGGAATTTTTGGTCCGTTTTGGGGGTCACCAAAAGCAGGCATTGTGCCAGGCGTTCCTTGTGGAGACCGTGGAAACTGGGACTAAGAATCGCTGCGTGATTGAAGCCACGCATGTTTTGCGAAGAAAGCTTAGGAAAGATTAAATTTAGAGCTTTTCCGAAACGTGTCGGTCCTCGACTTCTATCGCTTGAAAGCGTTGATTACTTTGGAGCAAGTGAACACTACTGAGTGGTCGAAAAAAAATAAGAGTCTTAATTAGCAAAACTGCGATAATCGGGTGTTGTGAACTCTCACTGTATGCAAATGAGTCTTGTGATGAGCATGCGATTTATTTTCGGCGAGGATTGAAATGACGTGCATGTAAATCACTTGATATCTGGCAATGATGTAATTTCTCTGGAATCGAGGCCCTTGAAGTTTCGTATATTTATACACGCGTGTAGGGTCCGTGCAAACTTCGGCCAATCTAATTTTCCATTTTCCCAACAAAAACGGAAAAAGGAAATATTACTTATCCTTATCATATTTACATATTTTAAAGTACAAAAAAAAAAATGGAAAAAAAGAAAATGGTCAGGAAAATTGATCATTTTTTCATTTTTCTAATGTTGAAGCCCGCTTCAAAAATACAAAAAATACTGTAAACGGCTAAAAGCGATATTTTGCTATTTTTTATTTTCTTGCTATTGTTAGAAAATGAGAAAATAATAATCTCCGATTCTTAACTCATTTTTCTATTTTTCCGTTTTTCGCAAAAAATAGAAAAACGGAAAAATGAAAAAATCATATTTATTCGCACCATTTTTTCATTTTTTCCATTTTGTTCAAAAAATGAAAAAATAGACAAATAGCATACCTATCGCCTAATTTTCCATAATTCCATTTTAACAAGAAAAATGAAAATACGACAAGTGTTGCGAGCAATTTTCTATTTTTCCTCTTTTTTTTGGATAAATAGAAAAACTTTAACGATACACCCTTTCAGACAGTTTTTCATTTTTTATTTTATTGAAAAAATGGCGCAGAAAAGTGAGAAGATATGAATATTTTAACGGTCAAGAAAAGAAAAACCTAATTCGTATCCACTATCGACTGACTAATTTGGTTAGAAGATTTACACAGAGTCGGCGGAGATGTGGGGGAATTTGGGGGGGGGGGCTTAGTTTTCGAGATGCGGACGTAGTTCCATTCACTTTTGATCTCGATTTCCCTGAAGGTTTGAAGGTTTGAGTTGTCGGGAGTCGACTGTGGATGAAAGCGGCGGGAAAACCGTACCGTACCGTACCGTACCGTCGTGGAGATGAAGAATATGAGAAAGGGTACGAGGAAGGAGGAGAAGGCGTGAAAATTGGTACGGGAAAACGGGGGCGGTAACTCAACGGTTTTCATGCCGGCAACACTATGGTCCCATCACAAAAAAAGCGGTTCGTGAGAGAGATTAAGGGGAAAACAAGAAGGTCGTTGAACAGTCACGTGCACAAATAAATAACGAGCGCGCCAGTGAAGAGGTCAGACGTTTTTAAATTAAATAGTTGCTCAAAAGTAGACTGCTTAGCCTGCCGAAATAATGGATCTTGCCGCAGAACGGGTGTTTTAGGATTGCAAGAGTAAAGTATATTGAATTGTTATTATGGAGAAGAAACATAACGAGGCGCCTAGTATACACTCGCTGGAAAGAACATCTTAATGCTCTGGCCCATACATTTGCTCATACATGTGTTTAAACGTTGGATAGCGACGATCCACCGGATAAATCACTATCCAGCGGCCTGATAATTTTTTATGTATTTTAGGGAAACCAATTGCGTTAATCACTGGATAGTTATTTATCCAGCGGATAGCGTTATCCACCTTTTAAGCAACTCAGCCCTGGAAAGACGAGAGCAAAGAGCAAGTATGGGGAAACGTTCTACAGTTTAAATGCAACAGGAACACTTTATGGTGACGAGGTGTTAGAACAGGTCACAGAGTGAGTCCTAAGTAATGAGGTAAAGGAATCAGCTAATCAAATCCAAAAGTGAATGAAACGACGTTCGCATTCCGAGAACTAAAGGGCCCAAACCCACCCTCGCACCCCACGTCTCCGCCGACCCTGTGTAAATCGTCTGACACTAAAACTAGTGAGTCTAAAGTGGATTAGGTTTTTCTTTTCTTTATTGGTAAATGCTCATGATTTGTCATTTTTATTTGCTATTTTTCATTAAAACAAAAGATGAAAAATTGTCCGTTTTTGTTTGTTTGTTTGTTTTCTATTATTGAAAAAATGGAAAAATTGTTCGCAACACTTGTCATTTTTTTCATTTTTCTTGTTAAAATGGAATTATGGAAAATTAGGCGATAGGTATGCCATTTTTCTATTTTTTCATTTTTTGAAAAAAATGGAAAAAATGAAAAAATAGTGAGAATAAATATGATTTTTTCATTTTTCTGTTTTTCTATTTTTTGGGAAAAACGGAAAAATAGAAGAATGATCTAGGACTCGGAGATTATTTTATTTTTCTCACTTTTCTAACAATATTAAGAAAATAAAAATAGCAAAATATCGCTTTTAGCCGTTAACAGTATTTTTTGTATTTTTGAATTTAACTTCAAAATTAGAAAAATGAAAAAATGATCGATTTTCCTGACCATTTTCTTTTTTTCTCTCTTTTTTCTGTACTTTGAAATATGCAAATATGATAAGGATAAGTAATATTTCCTTTTTCCGTTTTTGTTGGAAAAATGGAAAATTACTTTTTGGCCGAAGTGTGCACGGACCCACTGTGCCTGAGCTTTAAGTCATGAGACTATTAGAACTGCTATAAAGTCAAAAAATGATCATGCTTATAAAATCGCTTATTTGAAATTTACTCTTAACCTGAACTCAAATTCCAAAAATGAAGTATTTTCGTTAAATAAAAGCCGAGAAAACGAAGGCCAAAGTTGGTATCTAAGAGCGGTTTTTTTGGAAATATTTATAATCACAGGGCTGAAATCCGACGCGATACTTTCCGTTGTTGACAGAAATGTTGCAATTTTCACAACCCGACACGCGATAACGCCTTATGAGTTTCAAGTAAGCCAGGGCAAATTATGGCAAAATTCGCTTACATTCTGCTTCCCCAAATTAAGTACGATTGTTTTGATATTTCTAAATCATTTCTATGGCTGTAAAAAGCCTTCACACATCAGATATATGATCCTTGTAACAAGAAAATCGCTCTACGAAAATGAATCATTTTTTTCCTGTTTTCATGCTAATGTGTTCTTAAAAGAAACTGCTTTTCACACCTTGAAGTTTAGAAAAGCTCAAGTTTATCGTTCCATAGCTTACCGAAGCAAATGAAGATGCCCCATTGAAGGTACCGTGATCATGTTAGCCCCCGGTTCATTTCCTCTAAACGTAACCTGTTCTATTTATGCTTCTTGACTACAGCTCGAAAATAGAGCACAAATCCATATAATTTCTATTCATGAGGTTCTCGTTTGATCATAGTTACTCAATTAACTATGGTTTGATCAAGTCTTGTAAACAATGTGCATTATGAATCAGACTAAAGGCAATTTAATTATTCTAACATTTAAGTATGCGTTTGATTTCGGGCCTTATTAATTAGTTAGAATAGGGGAAAATTATCACGATAGAGGAGGCACATGGGAGGCAAAAGTCACACAGTCCCCAACATTAATCGATTAAACGTTTCTGTTTTCAGTGAGTCCATTTCATTTATTTCTGTCGCGATTGAATCATTTCTAACCAAATTTCGCAAGCAATTAAGTTAGCTTTTAATTCATGTTTTCATAAATTTTAATGTTCTAGACTACTGAGACTAGGCCACGAAGTCAGTCAACGGAGCGTGATCAATCCTTGTCAATCCGCGACCATCTAACAGTGCGCCCGACTGTCTCGATAACGATGTCGTTTCGAACGCTCCTGTCAGACCAGTGGCGAAGACAAAAAGCCAACGGGAGTGGGAGAAGGAAAGAAGGTGAAAAACTCCTGGACCCCAGATTTTCACTAAGTTATAAGCAACCTTTCGATTTTACTACGAGTACAAGATTGATTACGACTGCGAGTTTTCAAACCAAAATCGCGTGCGTCAGTGTCATCAGTACACATGTAACCCTGGGCCAAGTTGTTCAAAGCCGAGTTAAGATAACCCAGGGCTAGCACGAGATTTGAATTCAGATTTGAAAGCTTAAAAAGAATTTCAGTTTTCATTTTTTTTGTCTACAAGTTGCCGGATTGAAAGCTCTAAATATAACAGAGAAAATTATCCGAGAAAATGCTTTTGAACACAAGAAAGAGAAACCCGGGTTAAGCACTAGTCGGCCTTCGAACAACTGGGCCCTGGCCCGGGGGGGGGGGGGGTACTCCCATACATTACCTATACGGGTATGTGCCGCCCAACGGGGTCGTGATTTTGAAGCTCCTGATTTAGAACGGGGTATCCATTTCAGAGGCGTTTTCTAGAACGGGGTATAAAAAATTGTGGATCACGGCTTTATCTTCTGCTTAAAATTGTTGCTGATTATGAAGAAACATTTATTTGATGTATGAGTCGAACAAATAAAGAAATATCTAGGGCTATTTCAATTTACAAACTTTCTAGAACGGAATATAAAAAATTGGCCCATTTCTAGAACGGGGTTTCAGTTTTAGGGCGAGTGCTAGAAGGGGGTATAAAAAATTGGCCTATTCTTAGAACGGGGTATCAATTTTAGGGGAATTTTTTTTTTTATAACGGGGTGCCAATTTGAAGTCCCGGGCGGCACATACCCACCCCAAAAAATACCCAAGTGCCCCCCCCCCCCCCCCCCACGGGGGCCCTTGTTGGTAACCGGTCAAGTCGCCCGAAGGTCATCTCGCCCGAAACCAGAGTCATGTCGCCCGAAATTTTTAGTCAAGTCGCCCGAAATTTTGATAAAGAGTGTATGTAATATATCTCGTTCTTTAAGCAATAGTGAGACAAAACAAGCGGGATACTTGTGTAAATAAAGTCTTGTTCTTTACGCAGTGATGCTATTGTGCGACGAAACAAGCGGGATGTGTGTGTACTACATCTCGTTCTTTATGCGATGAAGAGTCAAAACAGGCGAGATGAATGTGTAACATATCTCGTTCTTTTGAGCCTTTCAACTGTGATCGCGACCTGAACGACATAGCCAGCAGTGACCCTCTGCAAGAGGCGAGGACTGTCATGGGCGCGTGAATGTTCAGCGACGCACAAGACACTATTTGCCTCTGCTTCGCTTGCTAAAAGCTACAAGTAAATTAGCAAATTAACTAATTAAGTTACAAGTTACAAAACGAGGAATTTTTCTCACAGTTTCTAATTTCCAGTTTTTTAAATTTTATTTACTTATTTCTTTTTTACAGTTTATCTACATCAATGATCAAATTGACAAAATTAATATAATACAAAAGGGGATAATAATCAAATTTCCACTCTAGCCATAAAGTACAATTCTGCAATGGCTACGATGAATGCCAGCACAATTCCTATGATCACTCTCTGAAAAAGAAATAAAACAGATGGTTGCTTTATCTTTGCAATTGAGAATTTTTTGGCTCTTAATGGCCAGAATCTTGCTCCTATACACAATCCGATATTATTAATGAAGCCCGTTAACTATGAGTGCATTTAAAAAAAAGTGTCCCAAAATGACGGTTCCCTAAAACGTGGTTTGCTTTAAAGAAGCCTTCATGAAGTATTCAGTGCAACATCTGCTTTTATATCAATAACATCTACGTCAAGTAACTAGGGGTGCTTATCATTGTTCTAAAGAGATGTTGAAAATTCCACTCGAAAGGTTAATGGTAAGGTCATTTTTTGGAAATTCCAACCGAAAATTGAGGACAACAATTTTCAGAAGTCCTTTCATTCTGGTTGGTTAAACCAAGTGGAATACTACACACCGATTGCCAAGTTCCAGACTTCAGCCGCACAAATTTGCCCGTTTTTGGATTCAAATGATAACAGATGTAGCAGTTCTACGGTAGACTGGTAAATCGCACATGATTATGATTTGGACTCCCCCTGAACCGGATTTTTCTGTGAAATTGTTATTTGGATTACTTTATGCTTCCGTTGCTTCCCTTTATGACAAGCTTAAAAGTCCTACAAGCCATCTTCTTAGCAGGCAAAAATAAAACAACAACAACAGCAGCAAACTTCAACCATGACCAGCCTACTTTTAAGTTTTGATTAATGCAGTGGTGTCGTTTTATGTGACTGTCCAGAATACCATAAATTATATTGGTTGGATTTAAGATGCTTGATTGAACCTGATTGTTACTCATAACCCATTTATTTATTACATACCATAGCAATGGAGGGAAAGGCATATTGAGATGCGATAAAACCAAATGCAAATGATGCCATTATTGACAAAAGAAAGTTGATTATAGAGGCCAACTGCTTGCTGACAGAGCGAACTAAAAGGTAAACATTGACACAAGAAAATCAATTCTGTTCCTTTAACGTATCCTAACCTTGACTGACATGCCTGGTCAACCTTACAGCCTAAGTAACTGCAAGTGTTCGGTTTTCAGGATGCATATTTCTTATTTTAATCCTGAGGGTGGTACTCCCAATACATGTAGAGAGGTTCCACCCAAGGAGGGTTCCATTTTCAGACTTCAGGCAGATAAAGGGTAGGGATTTCACTAGTTGAAAAATATGAAGGGGAGACAAATCGGTCGTTTCGGTCTGTAAGAGGAACTAAAAGGGCTAACTGATGTTTTTTTGTGGCTGAGAAAAAGTCAAGAGGACATCCTTGTTTGGCCATTTTTTGATTGTTTAAAAGATGGTGCATTTACAGCAGTTAACAGTGCAGCATTCTTAAAAAGGTACGTGAAAAGCGTACCCTTTGCCAGTGGAAGGTATACGATTTAGGGGTACCTTTTCTGTTAAAAATGGTATATAAAAGTGTAAGGGGCTGGGCTTCGGGGCAGAGCTTCTTCCGTGTAATACCTTGTTGTGTATCCCCCCCGGATTCCAACTTTCCATTTTGCAAAGTAAAGAATAATTTCAGATTCACTTAGACAAAGTGACTTGGTTGATAACATAGAACAGTTCTTAAGTCTGACTTAGCACTGAGATTTAAGTACACGTAAAACTACCAATGAGAAATACACAGTATGGAGGCCCTCTTGAGGTAAAATTCTGACAAGCCACATGGCCTTGAAATAGCAACATAACACTGTCAAATGAAATGGCAACAAACAACACGAAAGATGGGTGGGAAATTGAGACAGTCACAAGGAAAATCTCAAATACAATAGTGAAATACCAAAAAAGACATAGCCTTCTCTTCAATACATAAAATGTCCATGCACCATTAAAATTCAGAATAGAGACATACATACCCCTGCAGCCCCCACTCCCCTCCCCCCTCCCTCAAAAAGCCAAAGTACTTGCTTACAAATACCCCAGAGTTTTGGCTATAAGTGCTATTTTGTGCCGGGACACTTTCACTTTCATCAGAAAAATACAAATAATACACTACAATCAGTTACAACCACCTTCCTGTCCCAGTTGCATTCCATTACTTTGGTGCCACTGTAAATAAAACAGCAAAATAACATATTTTATTTTCATTAAAATGACAACAAGGAGTCCTTCGTGTGTTTAAATGGTTTTCAACTGTACATGGACAACTGACAATTTGACGAACAATAAACGACTGTATAACTGTGACAATAGACAGATTGAAAAGCACTAATGACATTACGAGTCTTCCCCCGGGGGGGGGGGGGGGGGTACTCCCTTACAAGAGGCTAACAGGGATGTGCCGCTGGATGGGATCGCATTCTCACAACTGGAGTGACTATAATGGGGTTGCATATAACACGAAGGCTCTCCCCAAGCCTTCCCTACGATACAGAGAGGCCTCTGCGGAGGAGAGAGACACTCAGGTAATAGGCCTGTCACGTTTTTCACACACAAAAACGTTTTGCCGTCCCCTCCTTTCTGCCGTCGTGTTGTGTAAACTCACTAACAATAGCATAATGTGGACGGAAGGTCCATCCGGGACATGAGTTCCCATAATCAGTTGTTTGCAGGGAAGCGCGCCGACAAGCATTTATCTAGCCTGCTTGTTTATCTAATTCTTAATATATAGATTTAGCTAGGGTTAAAAGCAAAGTCTCCGTTATAAGAAAAGCAATTAATTTTAAACTGATAGACTAAGTCAATCCTCCATTAAGCGACCACCCAAAATGCAAAGACTGAGTGGTCGCTTACAAGAATTGGACCACGAAGGGTCTCTTCCAAGAAGACGTTCAGACACATCTATTTTATGGAAGATAACTGAATTGCATGCCATGTCTAATCTACGTCATGTGTGCATGTAGTTCCATGTTGTCACCAAAGTTCTTCGCATATTCTCACTAGCATAGTGCACACAGCGATAGAGATCGGAGAATGTGTCAAGTGGTCGCTTACAAGAGATCAAAAACAATGGAAAATCATTAAACGTCAGACCGAAAAAGTGGTCGCGGTCGCTTACAGGAGATAGTCGTTTACTAGAGGTTCTTACTGCAAGAATTTTACTGGGATAATTTTGTTGTTTTGGAGAGGCGGTCGCTTATGGGAGGAGGTCGCACATGGAGGTTCGACTGTATCTATATATTATATATAGTACTCAGTAGACAGATCCTGATCGGTCATTCTTTTCTAAAGATTTCTTCAGATTTAGTAAGGGGAGTGCACGCGCGCGCCAGCGTTTGAAAGAATAAGGGACAAAAGGTTCTCTAGGGGAGGAGGGGAGGAATTCGTGTCTATCCATTCCCTCCCGATCAGTCAGTTACAGTGGTCAGTCAGGTCTTGCGTTTGCTGACGTCAAAACCAAATTTTCTCGCACGGATAAGTGTAGCAATGGAGGCTCTACTAGTCTCATTCGTGTAAAAGCCGCGCGTGACGATTTGATCAACTAGATTACTGCGTACTCCCTTGTAAAGCAGTCTATTGGTCCTTTACGGTCCCAAGAGAAATTCTCTGGGTCTTTTATACTCCCTAGCAAACAAATTCGCCGTCTTCTCGCAAGTCTACTCTACAGCGGGCAAGCAAGTTTCCCCACCCTCCTCCCCTTCAGCGGCGCTGGCAAATTTTGTCTATCAGCCCACCCTGTGCCTTATGCAAAATTTCTCACCCATGACTTATCCATCGAAAGGCATAAGGTGGCTTATATGCGAATGTGAATTAGTTACTATTAACCTTGGAACGAATTTCCCCAGAAAATTTCAAAAAAAAAAAGTTTTTAACAGGTACTTTTTGTATAAGACGAGGCGCTGTGGTCTAGGAGTCTGCCAGGCAAGCAAGCAATCGGGGTTCGACTCCCAGCGAAACATTACCATAAAAAATATTAAGAGGTTATTATCATGACAGTTACTAGTTATTAATATAAATTTAAAATTTCATATTTAGATTTATTAATCTTAATTTCTAGCTTAACATTATTCGTGGGATATCTGTAAACTGGCCGTATCGAAAGGAAATTAACACAATTTAAATTAAGTGCATGTCCTATGTCCTACATCCTGGGTGCCAGAGGCTTTTCATGCGCGGTTTCCGGTCTCGGTTCAGCCAAAGACTAGTCGGCCTGCGGACGACGAAGCTCCTCGTCGCACGCGAGAAAAAACCCTTGGTACCCAGGGTATATGTCCTACCATGCGGCACGAAATTTAGAGGGGGGGGGGGGGGGGTCTAATTTTTGCGATTTTACCAGCGATCCACAAAAATAAGTTCCCGCAAATAAAAATTACCGCAAAAATTTTTCCCGCAAAAATTTACTCCAGAGTAAACATTCTCTAACTTAAATTCCCTATATAAACATACAGTACTAAGAAATCGTGTCTCTTAAATTACAACTTGTCTCTTTCGTTCAGAAACAAAGCGGTATATATACATTCCAATGAAATACTGGTTTTACATAGGGTACTTACCCGCACCCCTTAGTATTGTTTGAAAATCTGTATTTCTATTGCACGTACGTACTCAACAAAAACGAAGTATTATCAATGTGTGTACTGGGTACTTTCTGAAAATCGCAAAAAACAATAATTCTCAGCGAAAAAACAATCTGTCCTAACAGCAAAAATCGGTTCCCGCAAAACACAAATCATCGCCAATCCGCAAAAATATCACTCCCGCAAAAATTTCGTGCCAAAGAAACTATACCCTCAACCACAATAAATTAACAAAAAACAGCAGTGTACAGCTACTGCTTCTTTATTATTACACACACTTCTTGGAATGCTGATATGACAACCAGAAAACAAAAAGTATTAACCTAAATATACCCCGTATCATCTGGTTACATTTACTTCATTATGTCTGTTCATAAACACTCTGCAAGTTCACTGAAAGTCTTCATTTGCAATTTTTGTTTATCCTCCAACGCCTCGCTTTCATGACTAGGTACCAGTTTTTTCCCGCGTGTCCGCCATTTGTGAATACGGTGTAATGGTGGATAGCAAAAGACTTGATTAACCTTCGCTGGTTTATGATATGGCATAGATAGGAAAAATTGTTTTGGAGTTACACACGAACTTTGTTAGGCGTTTTCTTGCACATTTCAGCTCGATTTTCCCTGGCAATGACTGTACCTTTTCCCAATACTTTATTATGCAGCAATCAAATGAATAAACGTGAATATTTAGGAATGATCTGCAAGAGTTCTTTTGTTTCTGCTAATTAGGCATTTTTCTATCTGCACGACTGAAAATAGAGTTCGCAAAAATAGAGTAAGTGAAAAATAGAGTCTTGAGGTCAGTCTCACTCTCTACTAATCACTAAACCAGCTCTGAGATCCTCCATTCCTAATCATATGGAGATTTGGACTAGGTTAATCGAAGGACAAAATTTAAAATTGCGATGCCGGTGTTTCGCCACTTTTTTTGCGGTGATGCGATGTTTGTTATTTTCTTCCGCGGTGTTGCGGTGTGGACAGTCCCCCAATGTCCCCCTCATTATTATACCTTAAACCCTTACGGAACAGTAAAACATTTCTTCACGTAATTTATAAATTGAAAAAGAAAACAAACTTGTTATGCATTCTAAACAACGTCTTTTCAATATAGCAAGATTCGAACACGAAAACGAAATGCGAAGAAAAGCATTACAACAGAAAAAAAAATTTGGAATCCATCCCTTTTTGGAATCCGGAATCCACTGAGCTGGAATCCGGAATCCAGTACTCGGAATCCGGAATCCACAGGGTGGAATCCAGAATCCAAGACTGTCATGGATTCCCTTACATGGGGCGAAAAAGCGATGTTTACCGCCGGGGTGTGGAAGGTGCTTGACTCATTCATTCATGAGCTTAAGCAACGAAGATGGCGACGGCTACGAAAACGTCACTTAAAAAGTGAAATTGTGAAATTCGTCAAATGTTGGCAAATTTCTTTGGAGTTGAATTCCAAAGGATTGTATCAAAGTTCAGGGAAAGAAAAACAAAATTGTTATTTTCTGTTTCCGTCCTCGACAAAACGTGAAATTAGGCACCTTCACGCTGTGGTCTTGCAACGACGGCTAAGAAATGTACAAAAAAGCGTGATAAAAGTACAAAGTTATTGTTTTGCCAATCTAAACCAATTGCTTATTTGCCGGTCTCGTTGCCGTCGCCGTCGTCGTTGCTTAAGCTCCCTATTTGCTGGTTAAAAGCTGACGTCACAGCGGCCATGTTGGTTGACATTAAAACAGCATCTCTTTGCAGTCTTAGAACTAAACTTTATTTTTTCATGCAAATTCTGCGAGCAACTAACCATGTCAAGTGGTTACGGACCAAGAATGGCAAGTGCGAGAGAGGTCTCATTCTCGTACAAATGTTAGGTTAGCCAGGCGAGTGAGACTCCCTCAGCTCTTGCCCTCAAACATCTTTCTTCTACCTTGATAGCTGAGTTTCAGTTACTCCAGCCTTAAAGGGTTAGAACAGTGTATTCTGGCAGCTCCAGGCAGTTTTTCAACAAGTTTTATGTGCTGAGCACCCTAGATGCCATAGGTTAACTCTTTGGGTTCCCTTCAGCCTTTTGAGCTTAGCGTATGCTGCTTGGAGTTTAAAAAAATGGACTGAAGGGTTATGATTTGCAATGTCAGCTAGGAAACAACTTTTTTTGCTTCACAGTCTGACCCCCGAGCGTTCGTTGGACTCTGATACCCTAAGAAAAAGAACGATTTTTTTTCAAATGTGTGTAACGTCCCAAGTTTACAAATTGAAATCATTTGAAACCCTTAACCTCAATCAATTCCCCCAACGAAGCATATGTTCAGACTCGTTTCTTGAATTGCAAACACACAGACATGCTAGTAGTAATATAATTGGCTGCCAGAAAGAAATCAACTTTTAATTCATCTAGTTTAGTTTGTTTTTTAGTTTCTACAATAGTACTCCTTTAATCCATTAGCAGCTTTGAAAAATTTAAAACAATGAAAACGAATGGAACGACAAAAAGCTTCTCCTTCAGGCCTGTGGAGGAGACACTTCTTCCACGTAGATTCGGGACACTGAATGGTAGCCCGTGGCCGCGTCTCCACTCTTGTAGCCAGTACCCACACACTTACCGACCCAGAATCCCACCCGAACAGTGCCCTTGTGGAGTTTCTCACAGATTCCTTCGATGTGACGTACGCGGTGTGGATTTCTTGCAAAAAATTTAGTGTTTTTCCACACAATAAATATACCATCAATGGCTGACGGGGTTGAGCACTCTGCACCATTGAAGGTGAAATACCACCGATTGCAACAGCTGGGGCAGCCACCGACGCGGAAATCGCCATTCCAAAAGACACGCAACGCTGTTTTGTCGAATGTTTTCTTGAAAATACATTCCTGTGGAGAAATTGAAAGCCGCTATTTTATTGCCTTATCATGATTTGTAGCGTTTTGCTTGTAACCATAATTTTCTCGAGGATCCTCGTTTTTAAACAACGTCATGGCGGCCATGTATTTGTTCCCAGCCAATCGTGTGGAATTTGTAAAAACTTCCTTCAAAGTAGGTGGAAAAGCTCTACATTGATTTTTATTACCAATCTGGCGCAAATAAACAAACAGTGGTAAGGAAAAAAATGCGCATTACAACTTGTCAAAAATAATCTTTAATTACAGTATTAACTTAATAATTAAAGTCTGAGCCAAAATAGTAAGACATAATATATTATGAAGCATAGGCGGATTAATAAAACGCATTTGAAAATTCTTAACTTAAGGTAGAAAAAGGCTGGTTGCCCAAGGTACATAAGTCATAATGTATTGTAAAAATGATGGGTACGATCTTGAGCAGCCTTTTAATTACTAAGCTGTCCGTTTAGCTTACTTTCCTCTTCCTCAAGTTACTTATGTGTAGTAAATGAGTTATGAAACACAATCCTGCTAGACCTAGAAGGCGCTATCTGACGGCAAAAAGCATGACATTCAGGACTATTCAGTTGATTGTTTACCTTGATCAAACCAGTGTCTTGGCTGTTATCTAAATTCTTAAAAACGCACTGTTTCCAGTTACTTTTCAAGGCACCAGGAGCATAACCAGGCGTTCCCTGGGGACCTTGAATACCACGAGCACCTGGTTCACCCTTTCTTCCTGTTGGACCCCCTGGTCCCGCAGGTCCCGAGGATCCACGAGATCCTTTGTCCCCTTTGTTACCTCTTGGGCCCATGGGTCCTTCAGGTCCATGATTTCCGGGAGATCCCGCGGGTCCAGGACTTCCCGGGATCCCTGGAATTCCTGGTGCGCAGAAGCAAGTACTCTGACCACACGACCCAAATGAAGTCTGTTGTGCACACTATTAATAAGGAGCATAAACGCATTAGTTGGTCAATAAATCAGCAGACTAACTGCTTTGAGTAACGCAAAAAAGAAGTAGCCTGATAATATTTGTTGATTTTTTTTCGTTCCTGTTGTCGCTGTCACTTATATCGTAATACGACGTGTTAAAGATTGGAAATAGGATTAGAAATAACAAAGGGGTTGTTGACCTCTGAGAGAGGATATTTTATATGTCCTCAGGTGAGGGGGACACACAACGAACCGAGGAAGAACAAGGACCAGATGGAGGGACGACTTAGATAGTTTCCTAAGAGATTGGCATCGTGTCGCGCAAACCGTGGTTCACTGCAGGACAATGGGGAAGGCCTAGGTGACATTCAACGGCTGAAACTGAAACTGAGGGGGAAATTTACTTTAATAATACGCAAAAGTTTCTTGAGCTTTACAGCTTGCTTCACAAAACTTCATGGCCCTCCGTTTCATTTTGTCGCATTCGTCAGAACGCATCCTAATCTGGCGTTCCTGTGGCACAAAGACAGAAATTTTCAAGCTATCACGGGCGACTGCAAACTAGCAGCCCTATTTATTTTATCAGGGGCATCTCGGCCGGGAAACTGGACTCCTTTCTACTCGATTTCGCTTCCGTAAGTGACGAAAGCGGATCCGGATCTGTAATCAATGATTACCTCTAGTTGTTATAGTTAATTCTCTGACTGACGGGCAAGATGTCGTGGTTCCGAGAGCCCCCGATAAAGACGAACTCATTTATGTGGCCAGTTATTGAATCCGCTACTGACCAAACATCCTCTAAAAGAATAATACAGTAAACTGCTAGTTATAAGCCCCCCCCCCCCCCCCCTCCCAATTACAGGTCCATCTAGCTGTAAACAAAAAAATACTTCCGATTATAAGCCCCCAGATGTAAGCCCTCCTCTTGTTTATATCGTAACGAAATCGATTTTTTATGAAGTTTTAAGTAATGATCCGGGTGAGGTGGATAGCAATATCTTCTGTTATGCAACAACGGTGCTTTCCCCACATAGGAATGTTCTCATTTTTACACAGAGAATGCATAAACCTACATTAAGGCCGTTTAAGCAATAACATGCATTTACACTCCACTTTGAAAGGGTGTTTTTTTGTGTTAAAAGATTTTGACCAATCACAAGAGTTGAAAACAATAACCAAGAAAAGTTTACAATTTTACATGTTGCCCACATAGGATTTCTTTGTTATTCAAACTGAGACCAGATTTTGTTATATGGAAGATGGTTGGAAAGTAAGGATGAATATATGTACCGCTTTATGAAGTTTTGTTAACTTATGCTGTTTAAGCCAATCAGAAGTAAATACAGACAATAGAAAAGTTAGCACCTTTTTTGCATTCCAACATGTTCGTTGCCATTGTTGCTATCGTTCTTATCTGGACCGTTTCTTAAAGCTTAACAGAAGCCAGTAAATACAAAAAGTCCTTTTATTATTATAACCGCGGCCGGATTAGCTCAGTCGGTAGAGCGCTTGACTGCAGAGCGGGAGGTCGCGGGTTCGATTCCGGCGGCCGGACCAATACTCAGGGTCTTAAAAATAACTGAGAAATGAAGGTAGTTCCTTTGCCCTGGTGGCGGCTGGACCCTCGCTTTGCTCGGATGACCACGTAAAATGGCGGTCCCGTCTCCATTAGGAGACGTAAAATATAGTGTCCCAATTAGCACTTTCGTGCTAAATACATTGACACTCAAATAAAGTGCATTTTTTTGTTTTTGTTTTTTAGCACTGCTATAGCTTGTTTCGAGGCCCTTTTTCTGGTCCGCCGGTTATAATACCCCTCAGATATAAGCCGGCCTCCGTTGATAAGCCCTCCTAAAACCCCTCATAAGCGGCAGTCTACGGTAAGGGACTGTGCAATAATTACCTGGAGGGGGGGGGGGGAACTAGAGCGGGGGGCATTACTTTTCCATTCCTTTTTGCTAACTGGAGAAGTAGTGGAAGAGTTGTTAGAGTTCAAATATAAATACTAACATTGGAATAAAACTGACAAATTTAGCAACTCTAAGGTGTTATGATCTATGAACTGTTGTTTTCCTATCTGTCATGCAGTAGGAAAGGAATGCATCTGTTATATATGTTAAAACAGTGCTACTTTATTTGCACTAGGGTTTAATAAAACAGGAAACTTTAATTAAGAGTTGCAAAAGTAGCACTATAATGTTATTCAATGAAAAAGAAAGATGCCAATGTTAGCACACATGGCATCATAATTTAGCAGAATGAAAAACCCAACTGTTGAAATTTTAATAGCAGTAAAAATTTAAAGTATAGTAAATAAAACACAGAATGATTAAGGGAATCAATGGGACGAGACTTCTTTCAAGGGGGGAGGGGGGGTAGTCTTAATATTATCATTATGTTAGGAGGGGGTTGAAATTAATTTTTGCTTAATGAGAGGGGTGGTATGACTTAGTTTTGAGGCATATTTCACCCATTTCTCAACCCCACCCAAACCCTCCCCCCCCCCCCCCCCCCCGCCACGTCCCCAGGTAATGATTGCAAAGTCCCTCATCAGGAAAAGTGTCATGCATGTTGATTTGATGATTCTGATTTATTTCACAAATAGAAATTCCAAAATTTTGTATTAATTAAAAAATACCTTTTTCCCCGAGGTTTTATTGCTGCTGCTGTTGCTTTTCGTGGAACTCAAAGTAATCAAAAGTGCATAAATCGCGATGTACAGTGGTATTTTCATACTGCTCTCATTGGATTCGTTATACCTCGGGATCTGGAAAAAAGATAACGTGTTAAAGTGTTAATCACTGAGTGACACAATATCATAATGCAAGGTATTTGTTTCTATACAAAGAATATACAGAGTTTTATCAATTTAAATATTAAAAGAAATAAATTAAAAAATATTCCTATTGTGGCATACAATTTCAAAATATGAAAAAGCTATGCATTCTAAATAGTCCATCACTTCGCGAGATGCTCGCCGGGCGATTTTCTGCAAACTTTATCGGACCTTTACGAAGTTTTGTGCAGCACATATTCGGCGCTTCTTGCCTTTCTTTTCGCTCCTTTCTAGTGGACCTACTTGGGTCATTTTAGCTGATTTTTTTTTGTTCTTTGTGACAAACGTATTTAAATGTAATGATCTTAACTGTATTTTATCACGTATTGTAAACTTTCTATGAGTCAAGCACTAACGTTGTCTGTCTCTTGACTATTTATAATGAAATGGGAAATAGATAAATAAGATGAAATAAATGAGTTGTCCTTTCCCAAGTTTAATCAAGACTGATCTAGAACTCACGCTACGGGAAAAAAAATTGGAAACAAATTACGAATTTAGTACTAACCTTTCAGATTTATTGTTGCTGCAGTCTGATTCCAGG
The DNA here is from genome assembly GCA_964035525.1 of Porites cylindrica. Taxonomy (NCBI): domain Eukaryota; kingdom Metazoa; phylum Cnidaria; class Anthozoa; order Scleractinia; family Poritidae; genus Porites; species Porites cylindrica. Next base: position 41,572,022 of record OZ037776.1, on the reverse strand, counting down.
AGCTGAGATTAGAATGAATATCTCTGCTCCACCAAAGAGCTATTTATCCGTACTGAATCAACATTACATTTTCATGTTACAAACACGTTTGAAAAGAGGTTACGTGTGCAGTAAATACGGATGTCAGGGATTTTTACATCGACCAATAACATGGTTGCGCAGTATCAAGAAAAGGCTTGTTCGAGGCTAATAAGTGACATGATGCAATAACAAGTTAAACTTTCTGATGATTGGTTAGAACGTGTCTCAGTTGACCGATGAATTGTCAGCTGTTTCCTTTGTTGTATTTCATGCATTGGTTCAAAGACAGAAGGTGAGAAATGTTCACAGAATACGCTCTTCTCACGTATGGTAATATGCCCGTCTAACCTCGTTTTTGAGTAAAAAGTCCTTTGAAATGCTAATCAGACGACGTTTTCGTATTTGAATTTCAAAAGAATTTTTACCCGTAAACGAGGTTAGACGGGCATATTACCATAAGTGAGAAGAGCGTATTAAACCTCGTATGTATGGCATTTGAAAGAGTTTCCATGCCATTTTAGTGGCTCTTATTAATCAATCTCTTTACTTTCTTACTTTTCTGTACGCTTTTTTTACACTGAAAAAAGTATAATAGCTCCATATCAACGAGGTCACACCATATCTTGTCAGTATACAGACGTAATGTACAAGTGAGAACTACACTGAACTAAAGTTTTCTTCATGTTCCCAAAATTGACCCTGAAAATTTAAAGGCGGCAAAAGGAGACTCTTAATACCATTCTTAACTAGCCTGATTATTTTTCTCTTCAATTTTTCTGGCATGATATCTAGGAGATCAAAGGAATCCTAAAACTAAAATTTGAATGGGTATAGCTATCCAGTTTTCGACCCGTAAAAGGACCGGCAATGTTTCAGGCTTCCAAGTTCCAAAAAGCTTCAAAACTTCTGAATTTCTGAGTTTTCACAGGGTTTTTGGAGAACGGACCTCTGGAACCAGAGTAGAGATTTCGAGACATGTCAGCAACATTCAACAACGAGACTTAACCAGGGACGGGCTCATAGTCTTACCACTTACTGATTCCTTCCCTCTAAACACACTGACTGAACTTTATTTACTTGAGAAAGCGGCTTGTTTGATATATTTCTGCGGTGATTTCGAATTCCTGCGTTCATTTATCCTTGAACTAGTTTTAAGAGACGGTCAATTTTCCACCTTATTGACTACATCAACGCTGTTCGGATAACCAGCCCCACGGCCTTAATTACGACCTTACGAAACAACAACGGTGACCAACGGAAACCTCTAAAATACAATACTAAGAAGAGGCCATACTAACCCTTTCATTCATTTTTATATGCGTAGCATATTACCCTCTTCCTTCTGAGCGTTTTTTTTTACTCCAGAATGTAAATATTTTCAAACTTAGACTCGCTACATACAAAAATGCTAAGAAATTGTGTCTGTTCGATTAGAACTTGCCTCTTTCGTTCAGAAACAAAACGATTAAAATGACGAGGAAAACTGTCGCTGGTTTTACACGGTACGGTACGAAAACCGCAGTATTCTTTAAAAAACATGCATTTTTGTTGCACGTTCTCAATAAAAACAAAAATCAAATATTATCAATGATTTGTCCTGGACTTTCTGAAAACCGCAAAAAATTAATTCCCAGCGGCAAAAAAACCCAGTCTGTCCTAATCGCAAATAGTTGTTCCCGCAAAATACAAAAAAATTTCCAATCAGCAAAAATAACATTCCGCAAAAATTTTGTGTTACCCGCCGATGCATTATCAAGAAAAATACTTACTCAATAATTACTTTAGTGCTGAAGGCAGAGATAAAACTCTATTGAGAAGAGGCTTGAAAATTGTAATGATATAAATCAAAAACAAAACAACGCGCTTTTACCTTTTTGTGTAATCCTTCACGCGTCGTTGAAGTATTTTAACCACCAATACATTTTCTCTTTTGGCATAATAAGGTTTTCGAAAGAACACGTTTGTAAATCGTCATTAGGGAGCTTAAGCAGCAACGTTTTTGAGCGACGCACGTCAACCGGAAGTGGCCTTTTTTCATTTTTTGACGGTGGTTTCGCGCAAATTTTCAGTCAAATCGCCTCTATAACAGTAAAGAAGCTAAGAAATACAAATTTTATATCATCAAGGCATGTTAAGAGGGAAAATACCTCACTTCCGGTTGACGTGCGTCGCTCAAAAACGTCGCTGCTTAAGCTCCCTATTAACACTCAGTAACAATGCAGGCGCGGATCCACTTCGGTTTCCCCACCATTTTACGGAAATCGGTCAATTTTTTTATACTGATAAATATATTTTTAATAATAATAATAATAAAACTTTCCAAGTTGAAATCTAGAGATTACTCAGGAAAAAGGACTTTAGGGAGTTAAAATCCAACCAATTTTAAGCATGGCCAGTATTCATCCTAGATCCACGCCTCCTACGCTTTGCCCTGTCTCAATAATGACTGTACAAACCCAGTTGAGTTAGGCGTAATTAGTCGCAGGCAAAATTATAGGAAACCTAAACTGAACGATGTTAGGATGTGATGTAACAACGACAGCAAAAATTGTCCCACGTACAAATCAAGTTCCCACCCACCGCTTCCGCAACTTTTGATGAGCAAGGACTCAGTGTCTCGTGGCCGTCGGGTCGTTGGATCTTAAAAGTCCATAATTATAACTGAAAAAAATTCCGGACACATAAGCTCTTCATTTAGCTCTAAACCATCGCAAAAACGCGTTTATGATTTGATGACGTCGAAAGCCGGTTTACTGAAAAATAAAAATAAAAAACGGCACGTTTTGCTATAATTCGCCCGCAGAAACGTTCCATAGCAAAAATGGCTTTTGGTCTTGTAGCAAAATTCGTTTCCAAGTTGTAATATTTTGGATAAGTGATTAAGATTTTCATAAAGAAACTTCAATGAGGTACTCACCTTTTAAGTATTTTACCCAGCACAGGCACTGTGTGTTGGCAGGAGACAAGCAACAAGCTAAAATCGAAAAGTAAGAAGACATTTAAGATATGAGCTTAAATTAAAGAGAATGAGCAAAGAATCCTAAATCATTACGAACCTAAATCCTCGGTCTCGTCGATCCTTGTTTGCGTTAACTTTTGCTGATGACAAACTCCAAATGTTAATTATAGCTCTGATGGCGTTCTCGCCTTAACAAGTTTCACTACTCCATGGTTGATCAATCAGTTCAACTCAGAAAGATCCGTCTTTTCTGTCGTCGATCATTGCTCCATTGTTTATCATGAATAATAAAAGATTACTCAATTTTAGGAATTAAAAAAAATCTTGAATGTCTGAGAAAAAGCTAGGTTACTCTAGCTACAGTCACATAAAACCTAATCAGGCAAACTGCTAATTTGTGGTGTGAGGATCAAGAATTTGACTGGCTCAAAACCAGAGCTGTCCGAAGTTAGGATTTCTACAGATGGCCCCAGATGTCTAAACTGAAGAAACAATGACCGGTCTGTCGATGGCGAAAACTACTTTTAACAGCAGTTTTTTTCTGTGTTATATGCCCTTTTAATAGGCTAACTCCCATAGCGAGGCTAAATGATGTGTCCCGCTTTACTAAAATTTACCTACTAAAATTTAATTCAACGTTTTTGCAGCGCGTTCAGCAAGAGTAGCAAATTGAGCGATGTCATTGATCAGTGTAAATTTGTTTTCAATTTGTTTTCTCACGGTTTCTAGTTCTATTACAGCATACTGATCAATTTTTGTTACGCAGCTATTTTATCTGAAAATTAGAGCGATACAGATTGTTCTTGATTGAACGGAAAGTAGCCTCAGTCTGTACATGTTAGAGCTCATTACACCCGATAACATAATCAGGTTTAAAATGCACTTAATAGATACCCGGTTGAAAAAGACATGCCTGCGTATCTTGTCTATCTTCCATCGTGTTAGCTTATAGGCTTATTTTTATTCCTTATAAACAACAGTTTGCGTGACTCTCTCCCTTCCAAAATGTGTTTTAATAATTTTTAATACTTGTTCTCGGATGAGAGCTCCGCTTTGAGGTTACCTAAACCTCTATGACACTTTGTTGTTCTTATAATTGTAAAAAACGTCTGCGAATTGTAGCCTATTCTACTTCATTGCAATTCCGATGGTGAATTCTGGGAACACTTCTTGTCACAGTAGTGATCTCTTCAGTTTCATTGCAATAGTACAGGCAATCTATTGTTAGTAACAAAAATATACCGGCAAATAGCTAATGTTAGATTGACCTACTTGTAATAATGAACATAAATGGTCTTGTTCCTTAAAAGCGAGTGTTTTGATTCGTGAAGGTTCCTTCTATATTTACAGCGGATTTACACTTTGGTAAGAATCACTAAAACAGTCGTAACAAAAGTAAACGCCTACGAGCCCCAACCAGCTGACACCACCGTCGAAGATATTATGATTTGAAAGTCAGTGATTGACTTGGTTTTGGCAGGGAGCACCCGAGAGAAAAAAATTAGATAATGAAAGGAAATTTTGTCAGAACATATCATATTAAAGGATAACTTACCGATGCCGGTACTTTTGCTGTCACACGTGCGGCAAAATTCATCATCATCATGATCAAGTCGAGTCGCTCTTAATCGGTCTAGTGCAAAATTAAAAAAGACATGAAAAGCAAGATAGTTGGGTGAAACTACTAAAAACATTTATGAGGGAATTCTCCACCCTACTCGTCACCTCCTCAATCACTGCTTTTTGTTTCTTTTATATTAAACTAAGAGAATTTATAATGACATCTCGGCATTGAGTACTGAACGAAAAGACATGATGGGTTTTACTCAGGCAGTTTAATCGACCTCAGTAATCGATCGTTCACGGTAAGAATTGACTAGAAGTTGAAATTATATTGCTTGTAAAATGATCCAAGGCCGGAGAAACGTTCTACCTGTACTACTATTTTTAATTGCCACTGATTAACATTAGTTGTGATCTTCGACTAATGATTACTGGTCCTTACGCCCTGGTGGTGATAAACGGCGTAGGTATTCAAATATTATTACACTTGAGATTCCTTTCCTTTATCCGTTTAGGTGTCATTTTTTAATCAGCAGCCTCTCTTTTGGGATATCGTCGAATCGGCTCAAACTGAACAAAAATGACTGAAAAAAATAATCGCATATTTGTACCACGGCTGGAGGAAATATAAAGCTTTTTATGCGATTTTTAATACAACCGAATGGCGGCATCATTTGACTGCACGCAGTGGGTGGTACATCTCACTGATTTAATTCGCAAACAAGAAACATCACTTATTCAGAACTATGTATAATAATACGTTATAGAGTGACCACGTGAAATAGGTAGTAGAATACTACGCACTATTACTACTTCTACTGTCTTCTTTTGTTTATTTGTAGCTATTTTGCACTAGTTGCTATTAACTCTTTCACGAGTCAAGTAAAATCGCTCTGGGAAAATGAAGGATTTTTTTTTTCCCGCTTTCATGCTGATGTGCTCTTAAAATAAACTGCTTTCTCACCTTGACGTTTAAAAAAGCTCAAGTTTATCGTTCCATAGCTTACCAAAGCAAATGAAGATGCCCCATTGAGGGTATCATGATTTTAGCCAGCGGTTCATTTTCTCTAAATCTAAACTGTTCCATTTATGCGTCTTGATTACAGCTCGAAAATAACGCACAAAACCTTTTAATTTTTATTCATGATGTTCTCGTTTGATCAAGTCTTGTAAACAATGTGCATTATGAATTAGACTAAAGGCAATTTAATTATTCTAACATTTAAGTATGCGTTCGATTTCGGGCCTTATCAATAAGTTAGCAAGTTAGAAGAAAATTATCACGATAGCGGAGGCACTTGGGAGGCAAAAAGTTACACAGTCAGCAACTTTAATCGATTAAACGTTTCTGGTTTCAGTGAGTCCATTTCATTTATTCTTGGTTAATTGAATCATTTCTAAACAAATTTCGCAAGCAATTAAGTTAGCTTGAAATTCATGTTTTAATGTTCTAGACTAGGCCACAAAGTTCATCAGAGCGTGATCAGTCCTTGTCAATCAACCATCTAACCATGCTAACAGTGCACGCGACTGTCTCGATAACGATGTCGTTTAGAACGCTCCTGTCAGACCAGGGGCGAAGACAAAAAGGCAACGGGAGGGGGAGAAGGAAAGAAGGTGAAAAAGTCCTGAACCCCAGACCCCAGATTTTCACTTACAACTGCGAGTTATCAGAAGCATATAACCCTGGTTGGTAACCGGTCAAGTCGCCCGAAAGTCGTCTTGTCTGAAACCAGTCATGTCGCCTGAAATTTTTAGTCAAGTCACCCAAAATTTTAATAAAGAGTGTATGTAATATATCTCGTTCTTTAAGCGATAATGAGACAAAACAAGCGGGATAATTGTGTAATTAAGTCTTGTTCTTCAAGCATTGATGCTATGATGAGACGAAAACAGCGGGATGGATGTGTATTATATAGAGGATATTACACGGTGGCGCGAAGATATGAACTTTATTTTCGAGTGGCAAAACAATATTTTACGAACGAGCGCAGCGAGTGAGTAAAATATTGTTTTTGCCACGAGAAAATAAAATTCATATCTTCAAGCCGCCGTGTAATGTTCTTTTTATTATATAGATATAAATGACATCGATAAAATAATAGAGGGAAATTCCCAAAATTACGTCATCGATAAACTCCCGTGTGAGATTATGGAAAATAAACCACTCGGGTCCCGGATGTAGTTTTTATGAATTTTACGAGTGGTATCAGAGGTATATTTTCCAGTAAAACACTCGTGTCTATATAATAAATACCATTATTTATCTGTTTATGCGACGAAGAGACGAAACAAGCGAGATGACTGTGTAACATATCTCGTTCTTTTAGCCTTGATGAAACGAAACAAGCATGTCAAATCAGTAATATATTTTGTTCTTAAAGATTTGATGAAATGAAACAAGCGCGATTAAGATGTTAGGATGCTGCTGCGAGAATGATAAAATTTCGGGCGACATAACTCTGGCTTCGGGCGACTTGACCGTTATATGCTTCTGGTCTCATAAAATTACGTTTTACAGTACTATCTATGTGAGTTATGTGCTAGTCAGCAACAGGCCAAAAAGAGAAATAGTTAACGTTCGAAGGAAAGTCTCGTACTCGTACTAAAGGTAGCCAATAAAAAACCCGATATGAAAAAACATGATTGAACCCGACGAGCGTGCAAAGATCAGGAAGAACAAAATTCAGAGAATGTTGAACCGTCCGTTGTGGTTACAAATTTAGGGTTCTTTACTGAAAAAAAAAAAACAAACAAACAAACAAACAAACCAACAAACGATAGTCAGCTCCTCTCTGCTTGCTAATCGGAGCGCTTACTGGATTGGCATGGTATATTATTATAATCAAAAATCAAATATCAACAACCCAGAATTTTTCCATGACTTTCAACTGTAATCGCGATCCGAATGAAATAGCCAGTGACCCTCTGCAAGAAGCAAGAGCTGTCACAGGGGAGTGAATGTTCAGCGACGCACAAGACACTATTTGCCTCTACTTCGCTTGCTAAAAGCTACAATTAATTAGTTAATTATGTAAGTTAGAAAACGAGGAGTTTTCTCACAGTTTTTAATTTCCGGTTTTTCAAAGTTTATTCATTTTGTTTATTTTTTTACAATTTATATACATCAACGATTTAATTGACAAAAATATAGTACAGTAGGGGATAATAATCAAATTTCCACTCTAGCCATAAAATACAATTCTGCAATGGCTACGATGAAGGCCAGCACAATTCCTATGATCACTCTCTGAAAAAGAAATAAAACAGATGATTGCTTTGTCTTTGCAATTTGAGAATTGGCTCTTCATGGCCAGAATCTTGCTCCTATACACAATCCAATATTATTAATGAAGCCCGTAACTATGAGTCCATTTTAAAAAAAGTGTCCCAAAATGACGGTTCCCTAAAACGTGGTTTGCTTTAAAAAAGCCTTCATGAAGTATTCAGTGCAACATCTGCTTTTATATCACCAACATCTACGTCAAGTAACTAGGGGTGCTTATCAAATTTTGTTCTAAAGAGATGTTGAAAATTCCGCTCGAAAGGTTAATGGTAAGGTCATTTTTTGGAAATTCCAACCGAAAATTGAGGACAAAAATTTTCAGAAGTCCTTTCATTCTGGTTGGTGAAACCAAGTGGAATACTACACAACGATTGCCAATTTTTTCGGTTCCAGACTTCAGCGGCACAAATTTGCCCGCTTTTGGATTCAAATGATAACAGATGTAGCAGTTCTACGGTAGACTGGTAAATCGCACATGATTTTGATTTGGACACCCCCTGAACCGGACTGAACCGGATTTTTCTGTGAAATTGTTATTTGGATTACTTTATGCTTCCATTGCTTCCCTTTATGATAAGCTTAACAGACCTACAAGCCATTTCCTTATATATAGCAGGCAAAAATAAAACAACAACAACAGCAGGAAACTTCAACCATGACCAGCGTACTATGAAGTTCTGATTAATGCAGTGGTGTCGTTTTATGTGACTGTCCAGAATACCATAAATTACCCTGGATGGATTTAAGATACTTGATTGAACCTGATTGTTACTCATAACCCATTTACTTATTACATATCATAGCAATGGAGGGAAAGGCATATTGAGATGTGATAAAGCCAAATGCAAATGTTGCCATTATTGACAAAAGAAAGCTGATTATAGAGGCCAACTGCTTGCTGACAGAGCGAACTAAAAGGTAAACATTGACAAAAGAAAATCAATTCTGTTCCTTCAAGGTAGCTTAACCTTGATTGACATGCCTGGTCAACCTTACAGTCCGAGTAACTGCAAGTTTTCGGTTTTCAGAATGCATATGTCTTATTTTAATCCTGAGGGTGGTACTCCCAAGGACGGTTCCATTTTCAGACTTCAGGCAGATAAAAGGTTAGGAAATTCACTAGTTGAAAAATATGAAGGGGAGAGAAATTGGTCCTTTCGGTCTGTAAGAGGAACTAAAAGGGCTAACTGATTATTTTTTATGGCTGAGAAAAAGTCAAGAGGACATCCTGGTTTGGCCATTTATTGATTTTTTAAAAGATGGTGCATTTACAGCAGTTAATAGGGATGCAGCATTCTTAATTAGGTACGTGAAAAGGGTACCTTTTGCCAGTGGAGTTTGAGTGTCTGCTGTCAAATGGTATATATAATGGAGACCACTTTACTTTAAATATATTTTTATGGTAAAATTACCATTAACGGACATTCTTTTTTATTCGAGCTCATTAGTTATGGTTAGAAGTTGAACATTATAATAGTTCTGAAGAAAGGCTTATTTACCGGTGAACTGATTTCCATAAAACAAAATGTTACTTATACCTCGACTTCCACAGGTGGCTTTCATGGATGATACTTGTTAAATTTCTGTTAACATTCTTGGAGTTCATTGCTGCAATGGAGATACAGATGTTCATGATCAAATGTATTCAAATAATAAGAAATTAAACTGAACAAACAGGAAGGAAAAAAATGAGATACTATAAGCGCTGGCGCTAAGAATGCTTCAGGAAGAATGTAAAGTCCAGTTTCTTTCTATACCGCTGAGTGACCGCATAAGTTTCGGTCAAATATTTAATACAGTAACATAGATATAAAACTGAAAACACAACTTTGCTTTATTAAATGACACATAGTATGTTTTTTAAGCGTCATACGATATTTCTCAATGGGTAAGGTACATAACATCAAAAACATCAATACAGGACCCAGAATCTGAGTGTATTATTCCACGCTAAATCTGATCGGTGTTACATAAGGAAAACCGGAAAGTGGTCCAGTCAAATTGTGGTTTAGCATCAAACTAATTGGAACAGAATTTTTTTCAACGCCAGCTAATTGTTAGATGGCTGTTTAGCAACATACTAAAACTCCGCCAAAATCGGTTCGGTGAAACATGAGAAAAATTTGCAATAAAGATGTTCAACTGTTAGATGGCTGTTTAGCAACATGCTAAAAATCCGCCAAAATCGGTTCGGTGAAACATGAGAAAAATTTGCAATAAAGATGTTCAACTTTCACCACAGGAAACCCAGTTTCAGGAAGATCACAAATTCAGACAAAACATCTGATAATTGTGTTTTTATTCTCAAGAATTTTCGATACAACATCGCTAATTTATTTTGGGTAGCTCTGTTTTGAAAAAAGCCGACTAAATGTGTGAGAAACACCTGGGTCAGTGTTTCGTTTGACGGCTTTGCACAGGCTACCCAGCCACTCGTCTGTCGTCACATTCTGTTTTCCAAGCTTTAATTTTTTTTTCTATGACGGTATTTAAAAGGAAAATTATCAATCAGTCTGTGTTAACATGGTTAAAAATATTAGTAATTGTTTTTCTGCGCAATATCAGAAATTCAGTAAGTATTTAATTAGCAGTTTTACTGGCTGGTATTTTTTCATATCCTGCAACATGGGTGCAGATTAAGTAGCTGACCGGTGGTGAACAGTGTGATATGATATTTTGTTCACCATCAGTCAGCTGCCAAATTTGCATCCATGCTGAAGGATACATGCTGCTAAATGTGTGCAACGGACGATAGCTTTGTATTAGTACAAACTGTTTAACCTGTTCCCATTTTGTGTAATCGAGTTTTGTGAGGTAGTTATCTTCAAACCTTGGACACAATATGTGTGATCGAAATCAAGGATTCCTTTTTTTCTCGCGAGATGCACAACCTCCTTTAGGATTATGACTCCCTACTTTACAATGTGAGTAAATAAATATTCTGCTAAGGACTCCGTCTATTTGGTTTTTGCTAGCTCGTAACGCTCTGCGGTTTTCATTACACATGGCCAAATCTGTTGTAAGTAAAATGGAGAAAACTAAGCGCAGTGTGATTGTTCATTTTTTTATCTTCTTGTAGCGACTCTCAGATTTAGTTTAATGTCTTTGTGTGTTCATTTTGTATTTTCTGCGGCAGCCCTTCATTTCTTCGTAAGATGAATAAGTAGATTAATCGCCCTGTAGTCTAAAGGCGTTTATATTCCCTCCTTGCATTTCTTTAGTGAGAACAACCCTGAACCTTGACCAGTTTGTTTTCGTCCATTGGCAAATGAAGACCTCTTTTTCTATAACGATCATGTGGTCCTGTACGTCTGAAAAAAATTTGCAGTGGTCAATGAAGGTCCGAAAGTACTTCACATATGTACGACATTGATGGGCTTGCCAGCTATCTTCTGATGGCTTACGTCTTTTTGCGGAACCTATGTTTCTCTTCGGGTGAGCGTTGTGTAACACTTCAGTTTACTGCATATTAACCTTCTGACTGAGTTGAGTGAATTATGTTCTGCGTGGGGAATTTCCATTACTCTATATACTCTTACAAGATATTTTTACGTACGCATTGTTTTTGCTACCCGGAGTTAATCTTTCCCTTAAAAACCAGCTTCCCTATAATATAATTTATTTCGTTTTCTTGAAACAAACGTTTGCTGGAACAAAGTTCTTACGCGATGAATGTTCCGTTAACCTTTATAATTTTTTTTGCGAAGGTAATAACACTTTTCCTTAAATGAAAACACATTTCCCTCTTATCAAATTCATAGGCATTAGAGCTTAACCTGCTCAACAACTCTGTAGACATGTTAAATTCTGCAAACAGAATACTAGCCTGTGAACAGGCCTTTAGTCGAGAGGGGTGGGCAGAGGGAGAAGCGAAAAGGCCTGTGGACAGACCTTTGGGGCCGCCGTTCCACGGCACCCGCTGTGCATCAGATCCTGATGCAAGCTCCTATTGGCGAGAACACTGATTGTTGAGAGGTCTGATTGACATCGGCTTTTCGGTCGGCACGTAGCACGCGATTTGATCACAGAGTGGCAATAACCATCCGGTCAAAAGACTCAAACTGTCTTTAAAAAAACACTAAGCTGGAGTAAATAGTTACCGAAGCACCATGCAGTTCTCCATAGCTGATGTAGCTTCGGTTTAAGCTGCATTTCAATAACATCTTTTTAAACACTGACGAGCTGGGCCCAGCGTCAGAATACAACATTGCAGAAAACATTACATTCACGGGCTAAAGAAAATCGCTTAGTTATTCAGATCGAGAAGGCACTTTGGAGAAAAGTAAGACCCTTATTCAGCCGCAATAAAAAGCTTTACTCTTCAAAAGAGGTCAAAGAAAATGCTCTTGCATCAGAGGGAAAATCCTGTCGACCAGAAACAAAAACCACAGTAAATCGATATGTATGCTATGACCTCTCAGTGTGAAACAAGCGCCTAAAATCACATTTGCTCAGTGACAATGTAGAACCTTCCAGATAATAATCTATCCCACAGAGGAAAAAACTTATGCGAACAAGCAGCATTTTGGCATAAAGTAAAAGTCGTGTCGGCCTACCATGTAATTTCTGTCGGCGATCGAAGCCCTGCTGAACTCTTTGTACTTGTCTTCGAAGCTTCACGTTCTGGAGAAGTCATGATAGTATCCGTACCTTCCGCATTCCAAGTTCGCTCATTGCAGCGGCTTGTTAAATTACAAACCGAACTAGCAATACGAACGGCTTATTAATCCTCTTACCGGAGATCAACGACTTTTTGCAAAATCAACAATGAGGTTCATGCTCCATTTCGCTTTGTTTTCAGACGGAGCAAAACACCACTCATTTCCTGTTAATTTTCCCAGGAGTTACCCACGCGCGAAATTAATTGACCGATAACGATCTTACTGACAGATGATCGGCAGGATAATTACAAGAGGCGGAATAGCGGCCTCAAATGTTTGTCTACAGGCTCTCTCCCCCCCATTTTCCTTCCCTTTCCTCGCTATTTTTCCCCAAACAGAGAGCCTGTTCACAGGCTAACAGAATACTGCAATGCTGATCGTACTACGTGAAAATTAACTCTGCAAGACATCAACACGACACCGAAAGAACTCCAAACAGAGCGGTATTGTATCCATAGACAGCTGTTTAGCCCTCTTTGGGGCTCGTCAGTATGGCGTAACAACCAGAAAGCTCTGGTAAAAATCCGCGCACTCTGATTTAAGCTCTGACCCAGAACTCTCAACACCCACAGAATCACGCCATACCACGTGTCTTCTGTGGGGCAAGAGTCCAAATGTCAAGTTGATGTCTCGCAGAGAAAATAAATAGTTGGCCAAAACCAACCTTAAACACATGGACAAAACCATGCAAAAATTACGGCATATCGGATCTATAAAAGATCTACGGCCCCAGAATACATAAAGTACAAACATTAACCACAAAGGACTGCAAAGGACCTCAAACGAATATGCCGGAGAACGTAGGATCTATAAAGACCTGATCAGCAAAAATGAAAAGTAGACATTTTTGCTGATCAGGTCTTTATTGATCCTACGTTCTCCGGCATATTCGTTTGCGGTCCTTTGCAGTCCTTTGTGGTTAATGTTTGTACTTCAACAACTCTGTATTGTTGCTGTTGTTGTGCATTGTAAAGAATTTGTAAAACTATCCTCTCCTCCTCTCCAATTCACTTAAATGAAAAGCTTCAAAAAAGTGAAACTTGTATATTTGAGGATGTTGGTACGTTAAGGAAAATTAATGTACAGGTAACCATAAAAGCCAAAGCATTATCTTGCTGGATTTTTGAAAACCTACCGAACGAAAATCGCAGTCTTTGAACTGAGAAAAAGACCAAAGGCAAAATGAGCCCGAGAATCCTCCTAAAAAAGAACAGGGAAAGTGAAAATATAGAGAGCGAGGAGAATTAAAGAAAGGAAGAGAAGAAAGAAAAGCAACAGCTGCACTCTTAGTTTTTAATTTATGTTGACTTCTTTGAAAACATGTTTGAGGGGAGAGCTCTATTTTGGCTGTAACGTCGTTCAAAAATCCAGCGCTGATATATATTTTTCTTGCCCTTGCTGCTAACAGAAATCTGAGAAAAAAGCTAATGATCAAGTAACGGCTTTCATTTTTCAGATTTAAAGCCTTACGACTAAATCTGTCGTAGTTTTACAGCCAACAATTCACTCTATTACCCTGAAAGCCTTCTGTTATTTTGGGGTTCCTTAAGTGGAGCATGAGCTTCCTGTGCAAAAGCCAACCGTGTTTCATATTTGTTTTTTTTGGAATAAAGAAACACTTCGTTTTTATCTTTTCCATAAAAGTAACAAACACATTTTGTGTATTTTTTTTTTCAACGTATAATTTCAAAAAACGTGGGTGTCCTGTGCTAATAACGCTTTATTTTGACATGTTCCACCGAACGGGTTTTGGCGGATTTTATAGTATGTTGCTAGATAGGCCACCCTCACTTAAATGGCGTTGAAAACAATTTTGTTGCAATTAGTTTGATGTTGAGCCTCGAAAATGCCTAGATTGACTGGACTAAAGTGTTAAAATTATACGAAGAAAAAGTTCAATAGCATACATACGTGGATCATTTTTTTTTCCAATTGAAAGTAAAAGGATGGTTAGGTCTTTCGGCTAATTCAATTCTGGTCATTCTTCTCGCTGTTGCTCAGAGCTGCCCTAATGATTCCACGGTGTTTTCTTTGTATTGATGGGTTCTCCATAGACCACGTCTTGTAATTAAACAGGGCATGCGCAGAACATGCTTGTTAAATTCTCTCGAAGGCAGGTCTATGTTAACACGATCAATCAAACGATTGACCTTTCAGAAGGATTTTGTAGTTAACTTTGTCATTTTTTTCTAAATACTACTGAATGTCCTGGGCATGTCTTGTATTTCCGATCCCAGTGAACTGAATGATGTGCTACAAAGTGGCTTTACCAGGAGCCAATTACTGCTTTACCCAAGAGTGTATTTCCTTTCTTCTTCTTAACTGTAATTATTACATTAAGGCAGCTTTCAAAAGATAATATTTTCTTGGATAATGACTGACATTACAGCCTCGAGTTGGTTTAAATAAATCAAGTTCCTTTTTTTTTTTTGCGGTTTGTGTAATTGGAGGCATGGCCGCACAAAAAACATCACAGTTTGTTTTAGCACTGATTCTAGTGGGGCAAAGCAAATGCCCGAAGCAAAAAATTTAAATCAAACTTAACAGGGTCAAGAATCCCAACTCAAAAGAGGCAAACCAGCTGGCTATTTTCAAAGCATGACTCGAGACTATCGAGAACAAATCGTCAAGCTATCGGTCAACAGGGTGCAGGGACGAGTTGTCCCCGCACTGTCCCTGTGTCCCTGCACGACTTGTCCCTTCGAATTTGCAGTCCAGCGCTCTGTCCACTCGGCCAAGCTCCTCCCCAGGTGAATCTGAAGTTTGATTTTCTATGAATATAAAGGAAAACAGTTGGTAACCAACAATCAACGATGGCGAGCCTGTAATTGAAGACCTTGAACAATAGTCGATTAACCAATTCCGTTTTCAGTCAATTTCCTCTTTGTTCTCTTTCATCTTTGGCTTTAGCAATATATCGCACGTGCGACTGAGTTGAAGCAAGACGCAAAGAGAGTTGAACTGAGCTTGATCAGCTTGTGTAAATCAATGCGTGGTCAGGTCTGTGTGGATTTCGACTGGCAGACTGTTTAAACGCCAATCACGTGCGAGATATAAAAGTGCTCAACTATAGGGAGAGGAAAAATGTCCGAGGCGTTTCTCCTTTTAGTAGCAAGGATTTTCATTACTCTACAGAGAATACTTAGGCAGAGGTTTATAATATACATAAGGATCAACCTCCTCCTCAGGCGCTTCGTTTTCCGCATGGCAGAGGCGAGCGCGAAACGCGAGTGACTGGTGATGAACCGCAAGGCTTGCGCGCACATTTTCATCGAGAGAGAGCTGTCTGGGTACGAGGCCGTTCAAGGATAACCTGCCAGAGTCTTGTTAACTTTCAAAACAATCGATAGTTCAATGTTGAATGGGACATTTGTAAACATAAAACAGCTTTGTTAATACACTGAAAATTAAAAAGAACTGTTTCAGCTCCAAAGTGCCAATCCAGTCCTGCGGCCAAAAAAGCTCAATCAAAAGGCCTTTCCAGTCCAAGCTGGCTCCCATTTCAGAACTTGGGTCCAAATTAGCCCTAGGTAATTGGACTGTATTGGTCCTGACTTAAGGGAGGCAAATTACACTCAAAAACAGGACTGCATTTTACTCGCCGAAACGGCCCGATGGTGTCCGCAATGACGTCATCAACTTGGGGTCGGCATTGTTTTTACCTAATTTTTTAATTATTATTATTTTTTTAGTTCTTAGGGATGAAACTGGCATGAAAAATACCTATAATTGTGCAATTAACAAGTTGCAAGCTAGCAGAAGGAACACTTGATCAGGTGGTGAATACTGACTTTTTGCAATTGCCATAAACATGATTCTAAATCTCTCTCTAAGTCAGCCAATGAGAGTACGAGAAAAAAAAAGCAACAAGTCCAACAAACACTCACTGGTTTAGCAAATGCTTATTACATTAAACACTAAACGCCAGGGCCCGGTTCCTAAAAGGCCGATTACCACTAACTCGTTATTAAGAAAATGCCCTCTCTCTCAGCCAATCAGCATTCAGTAATTTTGCCCCGCATGTGAAAAAACTAAAAAATTCCAAAGATAGCTATGTTAATTTACAACTGATGAACTTTGTCTCATTATTAATTAATTTAGGTGACGTGATAGCTAACTATCCCTTCAGAATGATGACACTTAATTTTTACTAGAAATGTATTTTTTTTAGTTCCTATCCTTTGGCAATACAGTAAACTGTAATTTCTTATAGTCATGCAAATAAAGGTTTGTTGTTGTTGTTGTTGGTAAGCTTGAGTTACATGTTCGTAGACAAGAAAGCCGTGCTCAACAAGCCAGTTTGGCTTAATCTTGCGTTAAACTTAACCATCTTTCGAAGAACCAGGCCCAGGTTTTAATCTCGTTACTGTGAGAAAATCCAACAAATTGATGTTGCCTGCAATCAGCAAGAACAACAACAGATGGCTTTATTTGCATGACCCTAAACTTTACTTATTTTTGCAAAAGCGTACCAAAACACTAAGATCATGATTAAAAACTACATTAATAATAGTTTATCCCCAAAATTAAACTGACAAGGTGATATGAATTCAATGATTTCTTTGTTAATAGCTCGGTAATGAGGAAAGAAGCAGCTTTCATAATTTTCATGATCAATTCGTTAACGGATAGTAGCTTAATATTTGGGATTAGAGACTGTACCTTAATTTAAAAGTTCTCCCTCATTTTTGAGCATTTGTAGCAGTAAGAAATATAAAAAAAGGAATTACGTCTTTGATTGATTACATCCACAAAAGGGCAATGTCTGTCGACTCTATTTATTTGACTGTATTTGCCAATCTCCATCATGAGCTTGTGACGGATTGCATAAAGGTAATTTGACCAAGCCTCTCAGGTGTTTTTTTGTAAGGGCGAGATATTTTAAAGTGGCTTATTCATCTTAAAAAAAAAATCGTATATAACTCTAGTTTTCGCGAGTTTTGAAGAGAATGTTGCCAATATAAAATATAGTTCTATTTCATTAAAGCTACGATATTTTATGTACTATAGTGGTATCTAATATATTGGGATCAAAGTTGTTAGGTTAAAAAATTCAGACATCTTTGAGGTGAGAGTAAAAGCGATGTTTACCTCCGGAGTGTGGAAGGTGCTTGACTCAGTAATTCATGAGCTTAAGCAACGACGATGGCGACGGCTACGAAAACGTCACTTAAAAAGTGAATTTGCGCTGCCTCAAACTTTATCGCGCTTATTCCATCTCGTTTAATTCGTCAAATGTTGGCAAATTTCTTTTGAGTTGAATTCTAAAGCAATGTATCAAAGTTTAGGAAAAGAAAAGCAAAATTGTTGTTTTGTTCCAGTCCTCGACAAAACGTAAAATTACTAGTCACTTTCACGTTGTGGTCGCGCAACGACGGCTGAGAAATGTACAAAAAAGCTTGATGCAAGTGCAAAATTGCTTTTTGCAAATCTAAACCCGGTGCTTTTTTGCCGTTCTCGTTGCCGTCGCCGTCGTCGTTGCTTCAGCTTCCTACTGCTGGTTTACAGCTGACGTCACAGCGGCCATGTTGGTTAACAAAACAGCATTTCTTTGCAGTCTTGAAACTAAACTTCTTTTTTTCATGCAAATTCTGCGAACAACTAACGATGTCAAGTGCTTGCAGACCGAGAATAGCAAGTGCGAGAGAGGTCTCATTCTCGTGCAAATGTTAGGTTAGCCACGCGAGTGAGACTCTTTCAGCTCTCGCCTTTAAACTGCTTTCTTCTACCTTGATAGCTGAGTTTTACTCCAGCCTTGGAGTGTTCAGTAGAACAGTGTATTCTAGCAGCGCCAGGTAGTTTTTTCAGCAAATTTTATGTGTTGAGCACCCTAGGTGCCATAAGTTCACTCTTTGGGTTCCCTTCAGCCCCTTCAACTTAGGGCATGCTGTCTTGAGTTTAAAAAAATAGACTGAGGGGTTATGATTTGCAATGTCAGCTGGGAAACAACTTTTTTTGCTTCACAGTCTGATCCCCGGGCGTTCGTTGGACTTTGTTACGCTAAGAAAGAGAACGATTTTTTTCAAATGTGTGTCTGGTATTACTCGATCGATAACCTCCCAAATTTACAGATGTAATTGACCAAAATAAATTCACCCAACGAAGCGTATGTTGGGACTCGTTTCTTTAACTGCAAACACACAGACATGCTAGTAATTGGCTGCAAGAAAGAAATCAAGTTTCTATTTATCTAGTTTAGGTTGATTTTAATTTCGGCAATAGCACTCCTTTAATCCATTAGCAGCTTTGCGAAATTTAAAACAATGAAAAAGAATGGAACGACAAAAAGCTTCTCCTTCAGGCCTGTGGAGGAGACACTTCTTCCACGTAGATCCGGGACACTTATAATGGAAGCCTGTGGCCGCGTCTCCACTCTTGTAGCGAGTACCCACACACTTACCGACCCAGAATCCCACCCGAACAGTGCCCTTGCGTAGTTTCTCACAGATTCCTTCGATGTGCCCTGGGCGGTGTGGATTCCTTGCATAATTAATATTCTTCCACACAAAAAATATACCATCAATGGCTGACGGAGTTGAGCACTCTGCACCATTGAAGGTGAAATACCACCGATGGCAGCAGATGGGGCAGTTAGTGACACGGAAATCGCCATTCCTGAAGACACCCAAGGCTGTTTTGTCGGATGTTTTCTTGAAAATACATTCCTGTAGAGAAACTGAAAGCAGCTATTTTATTGCCTTATGATTTGTAGCGCTTTGCTTGTTAGTATAATTTTGTCAGCTGCTTACCACCTCCTCGTTTTTACACGACGTTATCGCAGCCATGTTGTTGTTTAAAGCCAATCCTGTGGAATTTGTAAACACTCCCCGCATTATTATTTGAGGTGAAAGACGCTGTAATGAGATTTAAATGCTTGCAAGGACTAGCTCTGGCACTCTCTCAATACTATACACAGAAACAAGTTGAATGTACCACTATTCCGAACAGCTACCGGTCAGCGGTCATTTGTGCACAGGGGGTAATACATGGCTATACATGATTATACATGGCTATACATGGCAATACATGGTAATTCATGGCTATATTTATACATTTCTTGATACACTTTAATGACCCTACTTAAAGTACCTACCCCGTACAGAGCCACTGGGCTATGGAATGAAGTTGACCTCGGACTCTAACTGATGTGAATAATTTGATTAATTTTAAGAGCGACTTTCTGTAAATACCACGGATAGGTGTGCCAGATGGAAAAATCGAAATCCCCCAAACTTTGTCCCAACAAAGCCCTTTGGAAACTATTTTAGAAAATACAAAACTCAGTTCGTTTGACTCAATATTTTCCAAAATAATAATTTTTTTAATTTTCACCTTCGAGAGGCCTTCAAACCACCGAAAAATGTGCTTGATACCCTCGCTTCGTGAATGGAAACGGAAACTAATACCATAACTTTTCTTACATTAAACAATGTTATGATCCTTCCTTTCTACCTAAACGTTGTTACAATTTCAAAAGATTTCAATCTGATTTTTTAATATTTTTTCAAAATTACCCTCTAAATCAGCATTATCGCGACCATCAATTTTGCCATTTTTCAAAAATGGCAAAAAATCCCGAACTGGTACATGGCTTTCATTAGAAAAATGGTATTCCAGAGAAAGAGCAATGTTTCCCCTATCAATCTGTGAAATAAAATTCTGGGGCAATTGAAACTGCGAGTTTTTACAACGGAAAACATTTACGGTACTCGCGTGATTTACGACCTCTGAACTTGCAGTTGTCGTGATGAATACAAGCGAGAACCTAGACAGCACTTGAAACCCTGACGCAAATTAGCCCCTTTTCCGTCAGTTTAAACACCAAAAACGATTTTAGATTTCACAATTTTCAAAAGGAAAAGCAATTTTATTGTGCGAAAGTGTGCTATGAACTTCTTGACTACAAACACTTCCCTTACGTGCGTATTTGTTTACTTTTGCCGCACACATATGTACAAAATGGCTAATAGTGTCGGTAGCTATTCTTTCAAATGCTCTCATTTCTCATGAACCAAATCGTTATAGCTATAAAAAAAGGAAAACATTTTGACCTACCTCACATTATTTGACAACAGACCCGAATCCTTTAGCGAAACGAGATCGCGTGACAAAGAACTTTGAGACCCAGGTTATACCGCGCAGACAGATACCATTCCGAAAAAGAAACTCACGCGGCACCTTCTGTAGCTATGAAAGCGAAACATGTAAAAAATCAAAATCCTTAGTTTCGTTGACTTATCTGCCAGAGCGACCCTGCAAACGTAACACTGAAAAGATATAAGGGGTGGCTATATAGGGGTGGGCCCTTATACAGTGGAATAAAGAACCTACGAATGATTTTCTTTACCTCGATGCCATGGTAGTAAAATATGCCGTAAAACCTATATTAAAGCCCCCTGTCAAATAACCCCCCTCCCTCTGATTAGCCCCCCCCCCCCCCCCGCCACCCTTCTATCAAGCACCCGCTTCCCACCCGTAATTATTCTTCACTAATAAATGAAAGACTGTATTAATCAATCACGACCGTAAAGGCTTCGTGTGGACTGATCCGGGATGGTTTATTTACCAACGGGAAGTTCGGATTTGATAATGATTTTCGACTGCATGACCTAAAACTTCCTGTACTTGAGCTTTTCCACTTTGTAGGCTTTATGGAGAAGCGATACCATCTTAGTTTCTAAATTAAACATATTAAGCCCCCCGTCTCTATTAAGCCCCTCCCCCTCAAATGAGCTTGAAATAATGAGCCCCCCGGGGGAGCTTAATAGAGGATTTACGGTATGAAAAAAAAACCTCGATATAACGAAACCTCGTTTTAGCGAGCAAATTTCAGGGGCACTCAACGACTCTTTTCTGTAAAATATATCATGGGAGAAGTAGATATTGCCTAGAATTTTCTACAGCTTGAGGACGCCTAAAAATTTCTAGACGACCGTTCCGTTCCTGTTCAATTTTCGAAGGTTGTCTTATAAATTCCCTACGATGTTCTGAAGTTTAATATTTCAAATCTTACATCCCAGGTTAGGCTAATTTTTGATAGAAAAGAGGAAGCCTGAAATGGTCGGATTCAAACATGTGATTGAGAGAGGAATCAGAAAATTCTCACTTTCGTGATACGTTAAATTGCATCTAAAATTTTTGGGAAAATAATACTGAAGCCCTTGTAATTTCAAAAATGCTCAATGCAAGTTTCCCTAGGATGACCGAACAGGAACAAATTTTACAAGCCGCTTAGAATGCATTTCTAGAGATCTAAAAGTACTCTGGGTGCACCATTGAAAAATGTTTTCAATGAATTTAGAAGGAAACCGTCGTTGGGTGGCTCAGAAATTTTTTTAGGCCCTTGGCCCTTCGTTAAATCGAGGTTCCACCGTAGTCTTTTGTTTTCATCACGCTCGTTTTAAAATACGATTATGAATTCCTTACTTGTATTCTTAGGAAAAAGCGCTAAGTCGTAGTCTAAAATGTCATCCGTCCCTTCCCTCCACCCCCTAAGGGGCCACAGCAGGTTTCAGGGTGGGGCGAAGGCACGCAAAACATTTCAGACTAGACATGGCGGGGCTAAAAAACCTGCATAACCTTATAGCACCTCTTGTGTTTAAATTTTCTGTAGTTCTGGCAAACTCGAACAAGTTTTGCATTTCTGAGGAACGTTTTGCCAAAATATAGGTTATGGCACATGTCAAGCCAGAAAAAGTGAGCAGTTTGATAGAAAATGTCAAGTACGACTGAACAACGCCCGTAAAAGCGCCCCTAATGACTCGGGCGGGAGGGGGAGGCTGGGTGGGGAGGGGAAACTCTGAAATTAAGCAAAGAGGACCTAGCTCTAAGCACACCGCCTGCTTTTTAGTTGTCCGTTTCCCTTGACAATAGATTTTACCCACAGTGTCGAGCAACTCTTTAAAGGAGATTGCAAGCCCTTATATTTGGGCCCGTCAGGAACGCTCAGCGGTGAAACCAAAGATCGCGCCCTCAAAAAACTTATTTTAACTTACTGAAAGCTGTTTTTTCTTGACCTATTTAACTTATCGTTAGGAAAGAAGAAAAGGAATCTCATAATTGACGTATGTATAAAACTATCAAGAAATCTCGAAATTCTGGGTTTTCTAAGAGAACAAATACTCCAGCGTTCCAGACGGACGCAACTATACGGCTTGCAATCTTCTTTAAAGAGTTGCTCAAAAATATGAGCGAAATTTATCTCCAAGGCAGACTCACAGCTAAAGCGCAGACGGTATGGTTAGACCTAGGTCCCCTTCGCTCCATTTCAAAATTCCCCCCCTCCCCCTGCCAGAATCATTAGGGGCGCTTATACGGGCGCGGTTCAGTCGTACTTGACATTTTCTATCAAACTGCTCACTTATTTCTGGCTGGACATAAGCCTATATTTTTCCCAAACGTTGCTCAGAAATGCAAAACTTGCTCGAGGTTGCCAGAACTACTGAAAGCTTTGCTTTTAAGACCAGAGGTGCTATAAAATTATGCAGGTTTTCTAGCCCCGCTATGTCCAGTTTGAAATGTTCTGCGTTTCTTCGCCCCACCCCGAAACGGGCTGCCGCCCCTTACGGGGTGGAGGGAAGGGACGGATGGCATTTAAGACTAGGAATTAGCACTATTTTCTCCCTAAATGTCATTTTTCTAAGGATACAAGTAAGGAAT
>OZ037776.1:41493873-41543873 GCA_964035525.1 Porites cylindrica | reverse complement strand
ACTAATCCTTTTCTGTCCTTATTAGTCCTTTTATGTCCTTACTAGTCCTTTTCTGTCCTTACTAGTCCTTTTCTGTCCTTATTAGTCCTTTTGTGTCCTTACTAATCCTTTTCTGTCCTTACTAGTCCTTTTATGTCCTTTTACGTCCTTATTATTCCTTTTGTGTCCTTACTAATCCTTTTCTGTCCTTACTAATCCTTTTCTGTCCTTACTAGTCCTTTTGTGTCCTTACTAGTCCTTTTTTGTCCTTATTAGTTCTTTTGTGTCCTTACTAGTCCTTTTATGTCCTTACTAGTCCTTTTCTAGCCTTACTAGTCCTTTTCTGTCCTTACTAGTCCTTTTATGTCCTTACTAGTCCTTTTATGTCCTTTACCGTCCTTCTTTGTCCTTACTAGTCCTTTTCCGTCCTTACTAGTCCTTTACCGTCCTTTTCTGTCCTTTTCCGTCCTTTTACGTCCTTATTAGTCCTTTTTGTCCTTACTAGTCTTTTTCTGTCCTTACTAATCCTTTTCCGTCCTTTTACGTCCTTATTAGTCCTTTTCTGTCCTTACTAGTCCTTTTCTGTCCTTACTAGTCCTTTTATGTCCTTACTAGTCTTTTTCTGTCCTTATTAGTCCTTTTCTGTGCTTATTAGTCCTTTTTAGTCCTTACTAGTCCTTTTCCGTCCTTTTATGTCCTCGTTAGTCCATTTCTGTCCTTATTAGTCCTTTTATGTCCTTACTAGTCCTTTTATGTCCTTACTAGTCCTTTTATGTCCTTACTAGTCCTTTTATGTCCTTTTACGTCCTTATTAGTCCTTTTATGTCCTTACTAGTCCTTTTATGTCCTTTTCCGTCCTTACTAGTCCTTTACCGTCCTTTTCCGTCCTTTTCCGTCTTTTTATGTCCTTATTAGTCCTTTTGTGTCCTTACTAGTCTTTTTCTGTTCTTACTAGTCCTTTTCTGTCCTAACTAGTCCTTTTATGTCCTTTTCCGTCCTTACTAGTCCTTTTCTGTCCTTACTAGTCCTTTTCTGTCCTTATTAGTCCTTTTGTGTCCTTACTAATCCTTTTCTGTCCTTACTAGTCCTTTTATGTCCTTTTACGTCCTTATTATTCCTTTTGTGTCCTTACTAATCCTTTTCTGTCCTTACTAATCCTTTTCTGTCCTTACTAGTCCTTTTGTGTCCTTACTAGTCCTTTTTTGTCCTTATTAGTTCTTTTGTGTCCTTACTAGTCCTTTTATGTCCTTACTAGTCCTTTTCTAGCCTTACTAGTCCTTTTCTGTCCTTACTAGTCCTTTTATGTCCTTACTAGTCCTTTTATGTCCTTTACCGTCCTTCTTTGTCCTTACTAGTCCTTTTCCGTCCTTACTAGTCCTTTACCGTCCTTTTCTGTCCTTTTCCGTTTTTTTACGTCCTTATTAGTCCTTTTTGTCCTTACTAGTCTTTTTCTGTCCTTACTAATCCTTTTCCGTCCTTTTACGTCCTTATTAGTCCTTTTCTGTCCTTACTAGTCCTTTTCTGTCCTTACTAGTCCTTTTATGTCCTTACTAGTCTTTTTCTGTCCTTATTAGCCCTTTTCTGTGCTTATTAGTCCTTTTTAGTCCTTACTAGTCCTTTTCCGTCCTTTTATGTCCTCGTTAGTCCATTTCTGTCCTTATTAGTCCTTTTATGTCCTTACTAGTCTTTTTATGTCCTTACTAGTCCTTTTATGTCCTTACTAGTCCTTTTATGTCCTTTTACGTCCTTATTAGTCCTTTTATGTCCTTACTAGTCCTTTTATGTCCTTTTCCGTCCTTACTAGTCCTTTACCGTCCTTTTCTGTCCCTTTCCGTCTTTTTATGTCCTTATTAGTCCTTTTGTGTCCTTACTAGTCTTTTTCTGTTCTTACTAGTCCTTTTCTGTCCTTACTAGTCCTTTTATGTCCTTTTCCGTCCTTACTAGTCCTTTACCGTCCTTTTCTGTCCTTTTCCGTCTTTTTATGTCGTTATTAGTCCTTTTGTGTCCTTACTAGTCCTTTCATGTCCTGACTAGTCCTTTTCTGTCCTAACTAGTCCTTTTATGTCCTTTTACGTCCTTATTAGTCCTTTTGTGTCCTTACTAATCCTTTTCCGCCCTTTTCTGTCCTTATTAGTCCTTTTATGTCCTTACTAATCCTTTTCCGTCCTTTTACGTCCTTATTAGTCCTTTTGTGTCCTTACTAGTCCTTTTGTGTCCTTACTAGTCCTTTTGTGTCCTTACTAATCCTTTTCCGTCCTTTTCTGTCCTTATTAGTCCTTTTGTGTCCTTACTAGTCCTTTTGTGTCCTTACTAATCCTTTTCCGTCCTTTTCTGTCCTTATTAGTCCTTTTGTGTCCTTACTAGTCCTTTTGTGTCCTTACTAATCCTTTTCCGTCCTTTTCTGTCCTTATTAGTCCTTTTGTGTCCTTACTAGTCCTTTTGTCCTTACTAATCCTTTTCTGTCCTTTTACGTCCGTATTAGTCCTTTTGTGTCCCTACTAGTCCTTTTGTCCTTACTAGTCCTTTTCTGTCCTTTTACGTCCTTATTAGTCCTTTTGTGTCCTTACTAATCCTTTTCTGTCCTTACTAGTCCTTTTATGTCCTTACTAGTCCTTTTATGTCCTTTTACGTCCTTATTAGTCCTTTTGTGTCCTTACTAGTCCTTTGGTGTCCTAACTAATCCTTTTCCGTCCTTTTACTTCCTTATTAGTCCTTTTCTGTCCTTACTAGTCCTTTTGTGTCCTTTTCCGTCCTTTTCTGTCCGTATTAGTCCTTTTCTGTCCTAACTAATTCTTTTCTGTCCTTACTAGTCCTTTTATGTCCTTTTACGTCCTTATTATTCCTTTTGTGTCCTTACTAATCCTTTTCTGTCCTTACTAATCCTTTTCTGTCCTTACTAGTCCTTTTGTGTCCTTACTAGTCCTTTTTTGTCCTTATTAGTTCTTTTGTGTCCTTACTAGTCCTTTTATGTCCTTACTAGTCCTTTTCTAGCCTTACTAGTCCTTTTCTGTCCTTACTAGTCCTTTTATGTCCTTACTAGTCCTTTTCTGTCCTTACTAGTCCTTTTATGTCCTTTACCGTCCTTCTTTGTCCTTACTAGTCCTTTTCCGTCCTTACTAGTCCTTTACCGTCCTTTTCTGTCCTTTTCCGTCCTTTTACGTCCTTATTAGTCCTTTTTGTCCTTACTAGTCTTTTTCTGTCCTTACTAATCCTTTTCCGTCCTTTTACGTCCTTATTAGTCCTTTTCTGTCCTTACTAGTCCTTTTCTGTCCTTATTAGTCCTTTTCTGTCCTTATTAGTCCTTTTTAGTCCTTACTAGTTTTTTTCTGTCCTTAGTAGTCCTTTTATGTCCTTACTAGTCTTTTTCTGTCCTTATTAGTCCTTTTCTGTGCTTATTAGTCCTTTTTAGTCCTTACTAGTCCTTTTCCGTCCTTTTATGTCCTCGTTAGTCCATTTCTGTCCTTATTAGTCCTTTTGTGTCCTTACTAGTCCTTTTCTGTCCTTACTAGACCTTTCTTGTCCTTACTAGTCCTTTTCTGTCTTTACTAGTCTTTTATACTAGTCCTTTTCTGTCCTAACTAGTCCTTTTATGTCCTTATTAGTCCTTTTATGTCCTTAAGTTCTTTTCCGTTTTTATTTGTTCTTTTCCGTCCTTACTAGTCCTTTAGTGCTTTAAGTCGTCCTTTTCTTTCCGTACTAGTCCTTTTCGGTTTTAACCAGTCCCTTTCCGTCCTTAATAGTCCTTTTATTTCTTTGTAGTCTTTTTTTGTTTGATTTGGGGCTAATTTTTTCCTTATTACCCGTGTTCTTTCTTGAAAGTCTTTCAGTACTTGTAACACGTTGACCACGTGTAATATGACTGTTGTATTATGAAGGTAAAAATAATGATGATGCAATAACTCAGGATTAACAGTAACAATAATAATAGTACTGATGGGATCCTGTACTAGTAGTAATAATGATATGATGATGATGATGGTGACGGAAATAATAATAATAATGTCAACTTAATGACGCAATAATCTTTCAGGCACTACTCAAGAAGCTTCTTGGACATTCATAAGTCTGGTTCGGACATCTCAGATTATATTTACACAACGAACTGTAATACAACTGTAAGCACAATTGCACACCTGATACGCATTATTGTTTAGACAACGAACTGTAAGACAATGACATTGGTCTTTTTGTAGTCCCACCTCTAGTTCCCGAGCCCTCAAATGAAGCAGGCACTGCTGTTGAGGGGGCCGCGGAAGGTAAGTATGAAAGTCTTTATAACTAGGACAAAACGTGTGACACTCTGAACCTTTGTAAACTGGAAGAGGGATGTATTATGAAGGAAAATAAGAGAAGAGAAGTTTTTCAACTGATGCAATAACTTAGGATATCAGCTAGACTTGCCACATGCCGATAGTGAGAGCGCTGAGGGGAGTGATTACATTGACCTCACGAGTTTATTTGTATAATGCTGCAGCGACAAAAAAAGGGTTGTAGCATGGGTTAAACCCGGGGAGTTAGACATGATCTCTTTATATTACAGCAAACTCTTACTATACAATTTCAATGGTGTCATTGCAGTTACCGAGTCGAATGAGGCGGACGGAGCAGGATCCGGACACGTTGAAGGAAGCGATGAAGGTAAATTATGGAAGTCTTAATACGAAGATAAATAATATTAAAATTTGTCTTCTCATTCTTTTTCTGCTGTATCTTTTTTTTCTGTTGTACTATATTGGAAAAAAGGTATGACAAGCAGGTCAGATCAGGTAAAAATTGGCAAACTCGGTTAATACCAGTCACTGTTCATATTCGTGTGAAGTCGGGATTTGAGCTTTTTACAGCAAACAGCTGGTAATTAAAAATTGACAGTGTGAAATTTGGATGTCAAATTTATTTTATTATGCTACCCTTTTATTCCATTCCAGCTTCTGGTGATAGTAACAAAGAAAAGAGAAATGATCACGAGGTAAATACCCCTTTTTCCATAGTTTCATGTTTATAGATACGACAAAAGTGAAGGATCAACTTTTCTCTTTTTTCATTAGCTAACACGACGACTCGCTTCTCAATAAAACTTGAAACAAATTTTACAGAACGACTTAATACGAAACATAGCTTAACTGTTATTAAAGGCAGTTAAGAGGTCAAATTTTCAAGGCACGCATTAAGTAATACGCCATTGCAAGATGGCGTCATTTTACTATAACTGCGAGAATCCATTTCCTTTTCAATTTTTTTTCAGCCCAGCGAGGTTAAATTGACAAAAGCCCTAATTATGCACAAGAATACAAAAACCTGCATGGAGTCTGGTATTGATATTAAAATGACGTAATCTTGCGAATGGTCTCTTCTGAAACTGTCTGGTTAATGTACAAGCAAAACACAAAACATCACTCATGATTACCAATTTATGACTTACTACAAACATGTACAACAAGAACTGTTTAATTGATTAGAAGACGTCAACATTTCAAAGCACCCATGCAGTAACTCTTAGCACAAAAGCAATTCTGGTATGCAATTTCCAATATTAAATGCGTATACATCGACCAACGAATGCATTTTATTTCTAATTTCGTGATGGAACACTTTATACTTATCAGCTAGTTAGCTTATATTTATCTATTATAATTTGTTTTTATGTAGGGTCCCAGTGATGACGATCTTGAGCTTGTGCAAGTGGTGAATGGTGAGGACATGAATTTTTATCAGCGGAAAATCCTTTAAGACACATTCGCAACTGATTTGTAATTTGTTGCTCATTTCAGTGTTAAAATGGAATTGGAATTATGATGCATACCTGTACTGAATGACGCATTCTTTAGGAAGACACCCAGCGCCATAGTGCTTAAGAGGCTGTCCGCGTAAGAACCGATAAGGGAAATTTCGGTCTATCACGGATTGCCCTGATTTTTTCAGTGGAAGATGACTATCCTATCCCATGAAGAAATATCGCATTTATTTGGACCAACTCAATTTTTTCTCTATTTTACAGGAAGATTTTCTCGGTCACCTAAAACTAGTCAGTTTGCCGTCGGAAGTAGTGCGATTTTGGTGAAACTTTAGGGCTCTGTCAAACCTACCTTACATAGCCGAATAATCTGATTATCTTACAAACAAAAGTTTTAACTCTCATTAATAGTTTCAATGTTTAATGGTTGCATTCTGTGGAAAGTTGGCTGAGATATGATTTTTTGAAAATGACCTTCAATTTGCTCAGCAGGAAAAGTAATTTGCATAACTAGAGCTGAACGGTAATTTCGCAAAAGTGGCACCTGACCCAGACTCAAGTCTATGATAAATCAGAAGTACTAAGACCAGTCTACTTCTTAACGCAATAAAATTTGTGGGCACTCTTCTTTGCGTGCCCTGCAAAGTTCCGTTAATGTTCCAAAATTCGCCATTTTGACAGCAAAGCTGGAATTGTAACGGGTCCACATCTGATCGACTAATTTCCACAGCTTTAACGTTTCCAGTTATCACTAAATATCATTAGACCCTTTTAAATGTTGGACGTTTGAAAACATGTGGAGAAAACTTAGTAATCGCTTTTCCTTGGGTCTTTTTCTTGTCGACGATGAACGTGACTTCGTTCTCGGTATGCAAATTAGCCTTAGATGCGTTGTTTCAACAAATTGACAGGAAATATAATCGTTACATTCACATTTCTTAGGGGAAAAATAATTCTCCTTTCCACAGAAAAACACAAACCATGACTTAGAATCCCCTTAAGGTCTGCTTTTTTTTTAACGAGGAAGAAGCAGCTGAATAATATATCATGATACATGTTTGCGGCTTAAAATAATTCAATTACTGTGGCCTGTCACGCATTCCCGAAGACGGGTGGTCGATTAGAAAACAATAGCGTTGTGTCGATCAATTCGATAATATTATCATCTTTTTTTTAAATGATAGTTATTGATAATAATAAAAAATAAGAGTTCACTTGCAAGGTAATTCCTCCTGTCAGCACACGAAAATGTTTGGGCACTCTTTTTTGCGTGCCTTTATAAAAAATAGCGTTAACGTCGAAAGCTTTATTATGATATTTACTTATCGGGAGAAGGCAGATCTTTGTACATGGCACTATGATAAAAAAAAAAAAGGCCCCACACTTTTTCTATCTTAAATTAGCGGTAAATTTCAGTTTCATTCAAAGATCTTTAAAGTGTTTATCGGTAGCTTATCGGTAGCAGAATGAAAAGGGAAAAATAGTTCCTTTTTTCAGTGAATAAACGCAAAAGGGAGTATCTTTTCAGTTTTTGTTAGGGTATAACATCCGAATTCCAACGATGATCTTGTTTTGGTTTCAATCTGATTGAATTATAATGCAACAGGTGCCAGTTTCAAATTAAATATAATTATGTCACTGAAATCGCCGAAGAGATCAATTGTGAAAAATGGCTTTTTCGGCTATTTCATCAAGCAGTTCTTCCGCGAGATCGTAGACAGAGTGAGGTCCCGGAAGGGGTGTGGAGGAAAATGTGTTGGTCACAGAGTGCATGGATGATATTACCTCGCACTTAGCCAGCTGTCACTTGTCTAAGTGTAGCAAGTGTAGCAAAGACAATGAAAATGAACTCATTTTAGCGAGAGTACGTATTCGAGGCTTGGTGGGTATTCGGAACTGAAATGACAATCTGCCCAAGGCACAGACACTAAATAGCCTGTGTACAGACCCCATCCTCTCAGGAAAAATCGGAGAAGGGGCCGCTTCTCCCAAGGGGGGGAGGGTAGTGTGCAAACAGGCTAACACTAAAATGACAATCTGCTTTAGGCACAGGTTTTTGCGAGCGCCAAGGTCTTGTTAGGCTCGATTGTAAGCCGCTGTTCTGGACAACGAGCCCCCAACAGACGGGGAGAGGGCGAAAATCGAGCCTAAGGTCTTGTCAATACCCCGGTCACACTCTGGATCATACTGGCAAAATAACTTCTGTGGCAGGAAGACACGTCGTAAATTTCCAGACAGCCAGCGAAATAAGTCAAAGTTTTGTTCCATCATTCTTTTTTCTTCTTCATGCAAACAATTGTCTTAACGTACAGAGATATTTTAATTTCTCTATTTAACATTTTATCTTGCGATGTTTTCTGAAGTTCGTTTCCAGTTTATTTGAGCTTGCAAAGATAGTTTTTGTTATTTCTATTTTTTTGACAGCCGTGTATCTTGCCCTAATCAATTCTTACCTTTAAAATACTATACATACCGGTTAATCCGTGTGTTGTGAAAGATTGTTTTCTGATGATTGTTTGAAGAGCATTATAAATGGGGAAAAAAGAACTTTCTACACGGAGTCAGGATTCAACCTCGTCCCCAGGGCTTTCCCACCCCTGTCATTTTCTAAGAAGAATGTCCTGGGGAAGAGGCTAGGAGTGATTGTGGTCGAGGTGTCGTTCACGTGTATGAAAAGTATTTCATTCTTGCAATAAAAATAACTTTTTTGAACTTAAACAGTGTTTAAAACATGTCTCTGGGTTTTGTAAAAATTAGTGATACTTAAAAGTACCTTAGTGTTCAGTTCAACTTTATATAGCCGATTTGCTCCTCCTGTCGCAAGAAGCTTGAAAAAACTTGACGCCGAAGGGTCGAGAAGAGCACGATTGAACAGTCTGCAACCATGTCCACACATTTGCCGGAGAGGTTTATTGGACAAGATTTCTCTGTTTTTCTTGTTTGATAACGTTTTCATTAAGTCTTCAAAAATGCCTCCAGATTGCTGGTTTTTTTGTTTTTTTTTGTATTTATACCCTCTTGAACAATGTGCTTCATCTCACCTCTCCATTTTTAACCTACTTTACCATCCACCCTCTCTCCTCACTGTTCCACCTCTACTTTAATAAGCATTTGTATTTAAGAGGGTGAAATTTCTCCCGTGTATATTAATTTCTGAAAAAATAAGTCCTTCTACTTTTTCCTTAAATTCTTAAACTTAATTCTTTTTTCTTTAAGAACCACCAAAGATGCTGCTAAGGCTGCAATAAGCGCACTCCCCGTATAGGCCGTCATAGGGAGTTCCCCCCAATCTCGTTCCAATTCCGTGCTCACCTATTGCCAGCCCATGTTGGACTCTAGGCCCGTTTGAGTCAACACGTAAACATAATCCTAAGTGTATACAAGTTGAACTTGACCATAGAGATCTGTTGCAAGAAGACGAGGAGTTCGAAAGGCAAAAGCTTGTTGCAGAAATCGCTGAAGAATTGAGACCACAACACCCTCAACCAGAAGCTTTCAACCTATGTGTATGTCAAAGGAAGAACAACCTAGTCAGTTCAACGTGGTAATGCTAAAAAAATCTTGTGTCACTTTAAAATACCATTCAAATCCAGGGAAAGAAAAGGAGACCTAGTTGACAAAATTTCGTCTTTCATACAAGATTGCACGTGCTTTTCTCCAACAGCTCAGGAGTGAACATATGGATCCTTAATTTAGTGTGATTAACAGCCGGCAAAACTTTTGGGATTTAACACTGAGAAGGACCGTAAACAATAACTATGCCTTTTTCTGCATGCCATTCCTCATTTTTACTGAAATGTTGTTAATTGGCGATAAACACGATGCTCTGTTAATACCACCCTAATGTTTGTATAGCCTATGGTTAGCAAGGGATCTAGGAAATGAAAGTACTTTGCAGGTGTGGTCCTATGGTGTCGCACGGTATCTCTGAAGTTGTTTGCGAGCTATTTCCAAAATATTAATTTTTGATTCTGTAATTGAAAATATTGTGCTAGTGCTCGTGAATAAGAGTGGCCGTGTCCAACTGACTACTTTGTAGCTAATTGTCGTGTATTACACCATGGGCTGTCATATTAAACCCTATCCTCACGGTAACTCCGGGGGATACTGACTCAGTTAAAACGGTCGTAGAATGAATAAATACAACAGCACGGTATTTCCCACCCAGTAAAGAATCGGAATTAACAGTGATTAAATTGTATGATTATCAATAACTATCACTTCAAAAAAAATATAATCAGATAAAAGAACTGATCGATACACAGCCACTCTCGTGGAATGCGTGACGGGCCACAGTAATTAAATTATTTTAATTCGCGTAAACATATCTTCTTCTACTACTTCTTCCTCGTGAAACAGACCTAAGGGGATTCTAAGTCATATATCGTTCGTGTTTTTCCGTGGAAAGTTCTAAGAGATATTTTCCCTTAAAAATGTGAAATATAAGCAGTTATGTTTCCTGTCAATTCAATTTGTTGAAACGACGCATCTAAGGCTAATTTGCATACGGAGAATGAGAGTCGCGTTCTGATCGTCGACCAGGAAAAAAACCAAGAAAAAGCGATTACCAAGTTTTCTCCTCATGTTTTCAAAAGTCCAACATTTAAAGGGTCTAATGACATTTGGTGATAACTAGAAACGTTAAAACTGTGGAAATTAGTCGATCAAATGCGGACCGTTACAATTCCAGCTTTGCTGTCAAAGTGGCGAATTTGTAACATTAACCGAACTTTGTACAGCGCGCAGAGAAGAGTGCCCACAAATTTTATTGCATTAAGAAGTAGACTGGTCTTAGCACTTCTGATTCATCACAGACTTGAGTCTGGGTCAGGTGCCACTTTCGCGAAATTACCGTTCAGCTCTAGTTATGCAAATTACTTTTACTGCTGAGCAAATTAACGGTCATTTAAAAAAAATCATATCTCAGCCAAATTTCGACAGAATGCAACCATTAAACTTTGACACTGTTAATGAGAGTTAAAACATTTGTGTGTAAAATAATCAGCTTATTCGGCTATGTAAGGTAGGTTTGACAGAGCCCTAAAAATTCACCAAAATCGCACCACTTCTGAAGGCAAACGGGCCAGTTTTAGGTGACCGAGAAAATCTTCCTGTAATATAGAGAAAAAATTGAGTTGGTCCAAATAAATGTGATATTTCTGCATGGGATAGGATAGTTATCTTCCACTGAAAAAATCAGGGCAATCCGTGATACAACGACATTTGCCTTATCGGTTCTTACGCGGACAGCCTCTTAACTGCTGTAAAAATAATTAGACGAGCTTTTCTTTACTTTTAGATCTAGAATCCTCTGTGAATCAATCGGGACGAGAAAAGAGGCAACTGAGGGAAAGAAAAGGTACAGACGCCGTTATTTAGTAAATTACATTCATTTCTTGCTCTAACTAAGACACAAATTTGCTGAAATCAAACGGTGACCAGTCGCCTGCTTATCTTTTTTTCCAGATCTGTCCCAAACTTGCAAATTCTATTGGGACTCGTTCCGAGAGAAACTGAAAACAATGCTAATTATGCAAAGTGTTGGCGGGAGAAATTCATCGACTCAGCCTTTACGAAAAAACGAAACTGTATTTACTACTCTAGGAAAATTTCGAGTTAGAACTAAGACATCTTCAGAAGATTAAATAACAAAATTTTAGTTAACATTCCCTCTTAACTTTCTGTTACCAACCGCTTAAATCTTCTTGCTTCCAGCAAATAAACGCTACGGCCAAGAGTACTCACTTTCCGCGAGAGAAAAAAACGTTCCAGCAAAAAGAAAACAGAAGTCGAACAAGGCATAATGAAGCTTCTTCGTTCATAAACTATTATATTTTTGACCGTCATAAATGTTTTTCTTAATGGCTTTATAATAGATTTATTTCCCTAAAGAATTAAATGCCAGTGATTCGGTACAAATATTTTACTTTGACGAGGAAACCCGTTTATTCGATAGTTACAATGATGCCACTTTGTTCTTTTAAAAGAGTGATATGCTAAGCTAAGTCGTTAAACAGTTTGATGAATGCTAGAACAACCACAGCCCGTCAATGTTAATAATTCCCCATTAGTATCCTTGTCCAGTGTTTGACATCATATTCCTGAAAGCGCTACGGTATTAAAGATTTACCTTTCCTTTCATATATTTCTCTTGAAGTGAATGAGTCATTACTTGACCTGTCAGCTTCGAAAGGAAACCCGCCAAACTTGACCGGACATTACAAAAGTTGAGGAGAAAAAATGCTAGCTTAGCTGTTTTTCTTACACTCGAATATATAGTCTCTATCCTCGGGGGTCCTAGAGCAGTTACTGTAGCTTCCATTAATTGATTTTTGAAAGTACAACTGTTGCTTGGCGCAGCATGCCCAATTATCGATCATAACAGGCGACTCCAATCAATCAATTTGTTATTGAGGAAATGATGTTTTATGCAAACACCAAACTGTTTTTCTTCTTGTGATAATGAAAGATACCGTTTTTCTTATCAGTACTGCAAGGACACTATCTGTTAGGTTTAGCAGAAGGATTTAAACCTTTTTTAAAACAGATGAAGAAAGTTTCTGTTGATCAAGACTCAAAGATCACTTGGAGACTAAGTTTCAGTGGAGATATTTTTTAAGAAGTACATGTAAAAGCAGTAAGATTGTTGTAATAAACTGAGTGGAAAACGACTATGACCTTGCATCTTCTTTTTCATATCCCATGACGGATGATATTCTGTGCTAATTTGAAGAATATACCCCGTCGGAGAAAAAATGGTAAATAACTGGGATTGATGTCAATTACCACCCACTTCGCAAAAGTATTCTTTTCGTAAAAAAAAAAAAAAAATCCCCAAACTTGTTCGTTTCTGTCCAACTTGGAAAAGCACTACTAACGTGACGACAAAAAAAATCTCCTAGCTTCGCAAAAAACTATTTGGGACAGGAAACCGAACTCAAGAAAAACAACGGGACTTAAAACAGAGACAAACAAAACGCAGAACAGAAAAGGTCTGTTAAGGAAAGAAAAAGAAAAGTAGTAAGGACAGAAAAGGACTAGTAAGGACGGAAAAGGGCTAAATATTATATAAAGGGACTAGTATGGTCAGTAAAAGACTAGCAAACACGAAAAAGGACTAGTTAGGACATAAAAGGACTAGTTAGGGCGGAAAAAGGACTAATAAGGACGGACAAGGACTAGTTAGGACATAAAAGGACTAGTTAGGACGGAAAAGACTAGTAAGGACGGAAAAGGACAAGTAAGGACAATAAAGGACTAGTTAGGACGGTAAAGGACTAGTAAGGACATTAAAGGACTAGTTGGGACGGAAAAGGACTAGTTAGGACACTAAAGGACTAGTAAGGACAGAACAGGACTAGTAAGGACGGAACAGGGCTAATAAGGACGGAAAAGGACTAGTAAGGACACAAAAGGACACGTAAGGACGGAAAAGGACTAATAAGGACAGAAAAGGACTAGTAAGGACATTAAGGGACAAGTTAGGATGATACAGGACTAGTAAGGACAGAAAAGGACTAGTAAGGACAGAATAGGACTAGTAAGGACGGAAAAGGACTAATAAGGACAGAAAAGGACTAGTAAGGACAGAAAAGGACTAGTAAGGACATAAAAGGACTAGTAAGGACGGAAAAGGACTAGTGAGGACATGAAAAGACAAGTAAGGACGAAAAAGGACTGGTTAGGACATTAAGGGACAAGTTAGGATGATACAGGACTAGTAAGGACAGAAATGGACTAGTAAGGACGGAAAAGGACTAATAGGGACAGAAAAGGACTAGTAAGGACGGAAAAGGACTACTAAGGACATCAAAGGACTAGTAAGGACGGAAAAGGACAAGTAAGGACATAAAAGGACTAGTAAGGACGGAAAAGGACTAGTAAGGACATAAAAGGACTGGTTAGGACGGAAAAGGACAAGTAAGGACGGAAAAGGACTAGTAAGGACATAAAAGAACTAGTAAGGGCGGAAAAGGACTAGTAAGGACAGAAAAGGACTGGTAAAGACGGAAAAGGACTAATAAGGACAGAAAAGGACTAGTAAGGACGGAAAAGGTCTAGTAAGGACATAAAAGGACTAGTAAGGACGGAAAAGGACTATTAAGGACATAAAAGGACTAGTAAGGACGGAAAAGGACTAGTAAGGACCTAAAAGGACTGGTTATGACAGAAAAGGACAAGTAAGGACGATACAGGACTAGTAAGGACATTAAAGGACTAGTTAGGACACTAAAGGACTAGTAATTACAGAAAAGGACTAGTAAGGACGGAACAGGACTAGTAAGGACGGAAAAGGACTAGTAAGGACATAAAAGGACTAGTAAGGACGGAAAAGGACTAGTGAGGACGCAAAAGGACAAGTAAGGACAAAAAAGGACTGGTTAGGACATTAAGAGCGGATGTCAGTAAATATCGACCAGAGGTCTACAAAAGTGAAAAATCGAAAATTCTCAAAAAAATTCACAAAGTAGCACTAGGTAAGCTATTAACATAAATGTAATTTTTACTTCGATCCGATAATTATTTTCCACGTACGGGGCGGTTATTGGTTTCGCGGCTCTCGGAGCGGGTTTTCCAGGCCCGAGACCATGTGTCACAAAAAAATCGTTTTAAAATTCAAATCCATTGTAATGCGGACAACAAATAACTTATTCAGAAGAGTACATAATTGCACACATTTTAAGTGGTGATTTACTCAGTTTGAAGGAAAATGTAATATTTTGGAGATTTTTCATTGTTTTCAATATTTTGAACGTTTTCGTTCAATGAAAAAATGGCAAATTTCCAAGCCGCAAATCGTCGACTGGTACCTCGATTTCAGTAACGAGTCTTATACCACGTTAAAGAGCGTTATCTCTTCTTTCAAAATCTGTTTTCAAAACTACGGGCAACTGAAAAGAAAATTTTTGAGGTCAAAAAATACAAGTAGTACTTTTCTGAAATTTGAGCTTTCCAGACTCCCCTGAGACTCGGCGGGCCGATGCTAAAAACTCGGAAAAATACGATAAGAAATCAGTTTGAGAAACAGTGGCTTCAAGTTATCAGCTTTCAGAAACCAAGACGTGTTTATACAGCGATCTGATATAAATTAATGCCGTTTGCTATCAAGA
The DNA here is from genome assembly GCA_964035525.1 of Porites cylindrica. Lineage (NCBI taxonomy): Eukaryota > Metazoa > Cnidaria > Anthozoa > Scleractinia > Poritidae > Porites > Porites cylindrica. The sequence goes on along the minus strand of OZ037776.1, from coordinate 41,529,053 downwards.
AAGGCAGATTTAAGCTGTCAACTCCTGCCAAGTGCACCAGTCACGTGAAGTTGTCGAAGGGAGGGCAAAGCACTAATATTAAAAAGTCTTAAAATTCAAAACGTTTTGCGTCCATGAAAGCAGATTTTAGCGTACAAAACAATGTTGTGAATGTCTGTTGTTCGTACCTTAGCATGGTGTTTCCATATATTGGAAAGGTCAAGTATCCACACAGGAGAACATACCAAACAACAACGTTTTAAATCCAAGCGCCGAAAGATCGTAAACGGCAGAGATTGCGTTACATTTCACAGAACGACCGCTTACCACTGTTGTCACTCCTTTTTTCGCTGGAAGCTACGAGGAGTTTTCATTCCGTCATGAGTGATTCTTGATCAGCGCTTCCTTGAAAGTACGACCCCGGACAGATGATAACTGAGGACGCCTGTTGTTCAGTTTCAGGATTTAGCAGGTGCGTAGTCAGGATTTTTCCGGAGGTACACCCAGCTTTTTCTACATCGTCTCCCCCCCCCCCCTTCCCCCCCCCCCAAATCTCAACATTTTTTAAGGTGCCTATATTAAAGGTGGGGTTAACGGTTGTAAGCAAAAGCATTTTTGCTGTTTATGAAATGACACAACCTCTAAAATTCTTCAATTCTGTCGGCTTGTTATGTTCATTGACGTCAACCGTTTATCATTAATTCAGCTATTAAAAATCAAGCTTGTAGTACCTCCGACTTTAGTTTACAAATGACTCTTTTTACCCTTTTTTGTCACATTATTTTTGACCGACAAAAACACCACACATTGACGTAATTGTGCCCTACTTCGTCTACTCCGAAGACAGGTCGTGGAGAAAACAACGCGTTCACGCTTTACATCATCAAGCTTGCTATATAAATAAAGCATCCAAGGTTCGGTTCTCCAATTAATGTCCTCGCTTCTCTGGAAACCGATTTTTTTAGTTATGTTTATTTCATCCTATTTTTTCTCCTCAACGTTTTCGGGTACGCACGTGGGAACCGTGCATACAAGTAGCTACGCCCCTGTTTAGTCTCCTTAGCCCAGAGCGTTCCTCTCTTCCGGTTTTCGCAGGAGTTCAGGATGTGGTCTACCCAGTATTTCACGTCTCTATTAAATGACAGGCAGCACTTCTTGTTTACCGTTTCGTTATCAGACAGCGCTTAGACTCTTAGCCTTTCATTTAATTTTGATCAAATTTTTATCATTTAGTTACTCAGTATACGTTCGATCCTGTCCTTGTAAACTTATACTTTTATACTTCAAGGGACATTAATACCTATATTAATTTTTTCTTTGTTTAGTGTTGTCCAACAGACCCAGTTTTTTGGGATTTTTTTAAAAAGGCAAGAAAAAGAAACGACAAGGTTTACTTTTTTGGACTTAAATTAATTCTTTTAATATAAGAAATGAGCATTATAACAGCATTTCCAGGCATAAAACGTTCGGTGGTGTATCCTTTTTGCTTTTTACCCTTTTTGGGGCTTTTTTTTTTATGAAATTGACCATCACATTTTCCGCAATATTGAGTTTGTGTCGATTTGGTGACCATGTCTTGTTGTTTTCAGGCTCCATGGGAATGATGCTGGTGTTTCAGGCCTCCTGTTTTCAGATTTCTTGTGATTTTTTTCACCCCACCGACCGACCCACCCAAGCCAGGAGACCTATTCAACGCTAAACGAACGAAAAGGGGATGACGTAAGCCTTATGGTTTCTTTTTGGGCTTCCTCACCACATTGCTTCTGCGTATTTCTGTATACTTGTCTTTTGCTTTGGTTTGTTCTTTTTTGTCGGTAAAATAAACTGAAACTGTACAAAGACCCTGAATATTCCCTTTGGAGGCTCTCGAACGCGCATAAAAAAAATGAAAAACGCGATGATTTAAAGACCGCAAGGGCAATTGGGTGGGGTTAGGGCTCGTTACTGCGCTCCGGTTCACTCGTGCACTATCAAATGGTCCCGATATACAAAATGAAAAATGACTGCGGACAGACTATTCACGTCTAGACATCAAGCATCTTTTAAGATGGGACTTATCGCCTCTCCCTGTTCATGGAGTTGATTCAAGGTGTTGACGTCAATTTCGTGATGCCCTGCATGTTGCCGGCACATGTTTCAAAAGGGCCTTTCCACAGCTATGGAGTCCGCCGTCACCTTGTCAACCGTGCGAGAAATGATGTACTTCACAAAAACAAAGAGAAGTTGTTTTCGATTTTCCCCGCCCCCTACCCCCGAAACTCCCCAACAGGACCGCTTCAAAAGTACTCCCCACCCCCGGGCCCAAATGGCTGGACTTGTTCCTGTGGTTGCGCGGGGGATAGTAACAGGTCTAACTAATTACACCGTGCATCAATGACAGTTTAGCTCAATCAGAAGCCCCTCTTCCCTGGCTAGGTCAAGGTGTGTGCACCTCCTTTAAGCTGTTTTTTTTTTTCGGTTCTTACTGAAATTTTTGATCTTGAGGAAATTTACAACGACAGGAGCAGGTTATGGGCTTTTTTCCTACCCCTAATCCTACATCACGGGAAACTGGGAAATCCCTCAGGTTAGGCAAGAATTCGATAATCCTTCCATAATCATCCATTTTTTCACCGCGTGAATTGGGTACTTTTTAGCTTATTTCGAGGAAATACTTTTTGCTTCAAATCCAGGGTGGGCTTTTAAACACATTTTTTGAGCCAAATGGTTTTTGCGTGAATCTGCTTACCCGAACTTTTCGTATAAAAAACGACAAATACCCGAAAAAAGCTTGTGTTGTTGGTGGTGGTGGCATATTTCCGATAAATTCAGTTCAATGTCTCGTGAAGAAGAGTTCAGATCCGTCGAAATGCGAGCCCAAAAACAGGTGGTAAGCGGTCAATCTGTGAAAAGTAACACAATCTCCGTCGTTTGAGAGCAGCCGAAGACGCTTTTGCCGATGCTGTGCTTGATGTTTTTTACTTCCAATATCTAGGAGACCCATGCTAAGGTATGAAACATACACTCGTAGGCCTTGTTCTTTCCGCTAAAGTCTAATTCCTGGACGCAGAAACGTTGTGCTTTTTGAAGTTTATTACTGTGCTTTGCCTTTTGACAACCTTACGTGACTCGTGCGTTTGGTAGCAGAAGATGGCTAAACTCTGCTTTTCTTGTTGGAAAACGGCTTTAAATTTTATCAGATCGCTCGATAAACACGTGTTTGTCTCTGATAGCTGATAACGTTAAACCACTGTTGCTCAAACTGATTTCTTATTGCATTTTTCTGAGTTTTTAGCATCGGTCCGCTGAGTCTGGAAAGCTCAAATTTCAGAAAAGTACTACTTGTATTTTTTGGCCTCAAAAATTTTCTTTTCAGTTGCCCGTAGTTTTGAAAACAGATTTTAAAAAAAAGAGATAACGCTCTTTAACGTGGTATAAGACTCGTTACTGAAATCGAGGTACCAGTCGACGATTTGGGGCTTTGAAATTTGCCATTTTTTCATTGAACAAAAACGTTCAAAATATTGAAAATAATGAAAAATCTCCAAAATATTACATTTTCCTTCAAACTGAGTAAATCACCACTTAAAATGTGTGCAATTATGTACTCTTCTGAATAAGTTATTTGTTGTCCGCATTACAATGGATTTGAATTTTAAAACGATTTTTTTGTGACACATGGTCTCGGGCCTGGAAAACCCGCTCCGAGAGCCGCGAAACCAATAACCCCCCCGTACGTGGAAAATAATTATCGGATCGAAGTAAAAATTACATTTATGTTAATAGCTTACCTAGTGCTACTTTGTGAATTTTTTTGAGAATTTTCGATTTTTCACTTTTGTAGACCTCTGGTCGATATTTAATGACATCCGCTCTTAAGGGACAAGTAAGGATGATACAGGACTAGTAAGGAAGTTAAAGGGCTAGTTAGGACCCTAAAGGACTAGTAAGGACAGAAAAGGACTAGTTAGGACATAAAAGGACTAGTTAGGACGGAAAAGACTAGTAAGGACGGAAAAGGACAAGTAAGGACAATAAAGGACTAGTTAGGACGGTAAAGGACTAGTAAGGACATTAAAGGACTAGTTGGGACGGAAAAGGGCTAGTTAGGACACTAAAGGACTAGTAAGGACGGAACAGGACTAATAAGGACGGAAAAGGACTAGTAAGGACACAAAAGGACAAGTAAGGACGGAAAAGGACTAATAAGGACAGAAAAGGACTAGTAAGGACGGAAAAGGACTAGTAAGGACATTAAGGGACAAGTTAGGATGATACAGGACTAGTAAGGACAGAAAAGGACTAGTAAGGACAGAAAAGGACTAGTAAGGACGGAAAAGGACTAATAAGGACAGAAAAGGACTAGTAAGGACAGAAAAGGACTAGTAAGGACATAAAAGGACTAGTAAGGACGGAAAAGGACTAGTGAGGACATGAAAAGACAAGTAAGGACGAAAAAGGACTGGTTAGGACATTAAGGGACAAGTTAGGATGATACAGGACTAGTAAGGACAGAAAAGGACTAGTAAGGACGGAAAAGGACTAATAGGGACAGAAAAGGACTAGTAAGGACGGAAAAGAACTAGTAAGGACATCAAAGGACTAGTAAGGACGGAAAAGGACAAGTAAGGACATAAAAGGACTAGTAAGGACGGAAAAGGACTAGTAAGGACATAAAAGGACTGGTTAGGACGGAAAAGGACAAGTAAGGACGGAAAAGGACTAGTAAGGACATAAAAGGACTAGTAAGGGCGGAAAAGGACTAGTAAGGACAGAAAAGGACTGGTAAAGACGGAAAAGGACTAATAAGGACAGAAAAGGACTAGTAAGGACGGAAAAGGTCTAGTAAGGACATGAAAGGACTAGTAAGGACGGAAAAGGACTATTAAGGACATAAAAGGACTAGTAAGGACGGAAAAGGACTAGTAAGGACCTAAAAGGACTGGTTATGACAGAAAAGGACAAGTAAGGATGATACAGGACTGACTAGTAAGGACATTAAAGGACTAGTTAGGACACTAAAGGACTAGTAATTACAGAAAAGGACTAGTAAGGACGGAACAGGACTAGTAAGGACGGAAAAGGACTAGTAAGGACATAAAAGGACTAGTAAGGACGGAAAAGGACTAGTGAGGACGCAAAAGGACAAGTAAGGACAAAAAAGGACTGGTTAGGACATTAAGGGACAAGTAAGGATGATACAGGACTAGTAAGGAAGTTAAAGGACTAGTTAGGACCCTAAAGGACTAGTAAGGACAGAAAAGGACTAGTAAGGGCGGAACAGGACTAATAAGGACGGAAAAGGACTAGTAAGGACACAAAAGGACAAGTAAGGACAGAAAAGGACTAGTAAGGACATAAAAGGACTAGTAAGGCCAGAAAAGGACCAGTAAGGACGTAAAATAACTAGTAAGGACATAAAAGGACTAGTAAGGACGGAAAAGGACAAGTAAGGACATAAAAGGACTAGTAAGGACGGAAAAGGACTAGTAAGGACATAAAAGGACTGGTTAGGACGGAAAAGGACAAGTAAGGACGGAAAAGGACAAGTAAGGACGGAAAAGGACTAGTAAGGACAAAAAAGGACTGGTTAGGACATTAAGGGACAAGTAAGGATGATACAGGACTAGTAAGGAAGTTAAAGGACTAGTTAGGACCCTAAAGGACTAGTAAGGACAGAAAAGGTCTAGTAAGGGCGGAACAGGACTAATAAGGACGGAAAAGGACTAGTAAGGACACAAAAGGACAAGTAAGGACAGAAAAGGACTAGTAAGAACATAAAAGGACTAGTAAGGACAGAAAAGGACCAGTAAGGACGTAAAATAACTAGTAAGGACATAAAAGGACTAGTAAGGACGGAAAAGGACTAGTTAGGACATAAAAGCACTAGTAAGGACGGAAAAGGACTAGTACGGACGGAAAAGGACTAGTAAGGACATAAAAGGACTAGTAAGGACATTAAAGGACTAGTTAGGACACTAGAGGACTACTAAGGACAGAAAAGGACTAGTAAGGACGGAACAGGACTAATAAGGACGGAAAAGGACTAGTAAGGACACAAAACGACTAGTAAAGACGGAAAAGGACTAGTAAGGACAGAAAAGGACTAGTAAGGACGGAAAAGGACTAATAAGGACAGAAAAGGACTAGTAAGGACAGAAAAGGACTAGTGAGGACATAAAAGGACTAATAAGGACTTAAAAGGACATGAAAGGACTAGTAAGTATATTAAAGGACCAGTAAGTACGTAAAAGGACTAGTAAGGATATTAAAGGACTAGTAAGGATAGAAAAGGATTAGCAAGGACGGAAAGGGACTAGCAAGGACGGAAAAGGACTAGTGAGGACGGAAAAGGACAAGTTAGGATGATACAGGACTAGTAAGGTCATTAAAGGACTAGTAAGCACGGAAAAGGACTGGTTAGGATACTAAAGGACTAATAAGTACAGAAAAGAAGTAGTTTTGAGAAGTGCGTATTGCTTACAAAACGCTGTGCACAATGTTCAATTAATTTATGTTGCACGACTATATGGTGTGCTACCATGTAGTGCATGCCTCTCAAAGTCCTTTGTCACGCAATCTCATTTCGTTAAAGGCAGTAAAGGATTCGGTTCTGTTGTCAAATAATGTGAGGTAGGTCAAAACGTTTTCCTTTTTTATAGCTATAACGATTTGGTTCATGAGAAATGAGAGCATTTTAAAGAATAGCTACCGACACTAAAGGCGTTTTGTAGATATATGATAACTGTTACAGATACGGCAAAAGTTAACAAATACGCACGTAAGGGATGTGTTGTAGTCAAGAAGTTCATAGCACACTTTCGCACAATAAAATTGCTTTTCCTTTTGAAAATTTACCACTGTGAAATCTAAAATCGTTTTTGGTGTTTAAACGGGCGGAAAAGGGGCTAATTTGCGCCATAGTTTCAAGTGCTGTCTAAGTTCTCCCTTGTATTCATCAATACAACTGCAAGTTCAGAGGTCGTAAATCACGCGAGTACCGTAAATGTTTTCCGTCGTAAAAACTCGCAGTTTCAATTGCCCCAGAATTTTATTTCACAGATTGATAGGGCAAACATTGCTCTTTCTCTGGAATACCATTTTTCTAATGAAAGCCATGTACCAGGAACGGATTTTCGCCGTTGAAAAATGGCAAAATTGATGGTCGCGATAATGCTGATTTAGAGGGTAATTTTGAAAAAATATTAAAAAATCAGATTGAAATCTTTTGAAATTGTAACAACGTTTAGGTAGAAAGGAAGGATCATAACATTGTTTAATGTAAGAAAAGTTATTGTATTAGTTTCCGTTTCCATTCACGAAGCGAGGGTATCAAGCACATTTTTCGGTGGTTTGAAGGCCTCTCAATGGTGAAAATTAAAAAAAATTATTATTTTGGAAAATATTGAGTCAAACGAACTGAGTCTTGTATTTTCTAAAATAGTTTCCAAAGGGCTTTGTTGGGACAAAGTTTGGGGGATTTCGATTTTTCCATCTTGCACACCTATCCGTGGTATTTACAGAAAGTCGCTCTTAAGGATGTTCTTAATTAAAAGTAGCGCTTGCAAGCATCTTATAGTTTCATAGAACCTAGACCTAGACTCTTTTTATACTAGCCAGGATAGTTCTATATCCGTATTTCTAGTTTCTGGGTGCATTTTTTGCTAAAAAAAAAAAAAACATTTTATTCGAGTGACATAAAATTATTTTTTTAAGGTCACAACATCACAAGTGCTAGAGACATGAAAACTGCTATTGATTCCTATGCTGGAGTTAAAGGGTGCCATGCAGTAGATGTGAAGATTCAGGAGTCTAACAAAATAATGAAGAAGCACACAATGACCGGAATTCAGGCTCTCAATATTTTCAGCTTCGAGTCAGCAGGTTTGCGAGTATGGAGGGCCTACAATGTGGGCCCTGGAAGGCTTTTCACACAAACACAGGTGAAGCGATTTGGTTTCCCTCAGGGGCCTACCGGTCTGCAAGTCGTGCATCCCTTTAGCATACCACGGGAGGATGTTGGTGTCTTTAGATCTGTGTCAACAATTGTCGAGTGTGTGCGTCCTCAACCTTGCTCTCCACAACCTGTTGAAGATTCCCCAGCTGATGAAGCTACACGAGCTTTCTTCTCCTGTCCTGAGGAAGGATGTACAAAGACATACCAGTCTTTTACAAATCTGCAGAAACACCTGTCTTGTCAAATTAGAGACAGAATCGACCTACAACAGAGTAAAGAAGAAATGGGCCGAGATGTGCAAAGGGGTCTCGGAGAGCTACATATACAGAGAAACAGCTTCCAACCCGCAAACATTTAGGTATGATCCTGCTTGCTAGATCTACAGCGGATGGGCATTAAAAACATCGCGAAAAGCAACACGCTTTGCTGAAAAAGTAAAGCACATCTGAAACAGATATTCATGGTAGGTGAGGAGACAGGAAGGAAGGCAAGTGCATTTGATGTGTGTAGCAAAATGAGAGCTGTTCGCGATGACAGTGGCAGGAAAATATTTAGCAAAGAGGAGTGGCAGATTGTCTGTTCTGTATAGAAGTGGCCGTCTAGCCATAGAACAAGCTGATCAAGATGAAGAGGGAGCCTTTGTTGGAGAGGCAGAAGAAATGTGCAGAAGGCTCGAATAAGAAGACAGTTGGAAACTAGGTCATGAAAAATAGTGCTTTAGGTACATGCTTCAATTAGCCATTTTCAAAATTAGGGGGACTGGGTAAGATTTTTTAAGATTTCCCAAGATTTCCTACTGCCTCTTTTGAAAATGTCTCGATTGTATTTCAGCATGAGCCCATAATAGCTCCTGTTTTCAGCTGTTTATTTGGCCATTATGCATGCATAAACGAAAATGTATATCACGCAAACTTGCTCGGGTGTAATCAGGGTATAAATGCAGTATTTACCATCGTTGCACGATTTTCAACCAGACGTTGTTTCGCGCTCAAAAACAGATAGCTTTAACCGCTGACTAGAAATAACAACGTCTCCGGGCTCATTTTCTCAAACAGTTTGCCATGTTTGACCTGTGTATTTCAACTTGTTGCTGCGTCAAGTCAATAATTTATCGTTTCTTCGGCTAAAATAGAATTAAATACACTTGCTAAACTCCGAGATTTACTGGCAAGAGCAAAATGAAGTATATGAGGCAAAAGTATCAGGAAGCATTCATCCGAGGCCGCTGGAGCGTAGTGTGAGCGTATTTTTAAACTAATTGTCGAGGTGAAGTTGATGACCATTTAATCGTAATTCAAATTTCATGCTAAGAATAGATAAAGATTAGCCAGGATAGTTTATTTTGAACGCACTAGCCTGCGTAGCAAGCGTTTCCAATCGAGTTATTACGCGAAAGTTAGAGCAGAACTAAAAAAAAGGTTGAAGGGGGAGGGAGAGGGGAGAAGAGGAAACGCTTGCCCGCAAACCCCACAATTCTGGAAAACGCCCCTTGATATTTCACGGTTCGGTTCATTTGTAAATTGACAGCTCGTCAAAAAAAAAAAACATAACGAACAGATTACCCCTGGATTACCAGATTTGTAAAATTACTTTGGTCTCTAATAGAACACGTTGCAGGCGATTGCAAGAACTGTAATAAAAAAGATTTACGATAAAAGAAAGTAAAACTATGAGCGATTCCCGCCGAATTTCTTGTTTTTTTATTGTGTGGCTTTATCTCGTCTGAACCTTGTCGACACGTAAAATGATTTGTCCGGAACAATTCACTCCGCCGGGTATAAGTTTTGCAGAGCGGCTTCTCTTCAGTTTGTGTCGAAACGTTCTCTACAATAGATGCCGCTAAATTTCCAATAAGCAAAAAGAATCTTTCATTTCACAAATCGCTTGTCCATGGCGGCTTTAGCTAGTGTCGAGTACCGATGTTTTGATTTATGTTGATGTTATCTCCAAACAAACAGTCCATTTTTTCCAGTCAGATCCGCACGCCGTCATTCTCAATAAATTGGCCTTCCCTAGTCTCCACTGCTCGATCTCCAATTATACTTTGAAGACTCTGATCTCATAAACCTTCGCAGAAACAAGATTCCAATAAATATCAGTCCAAAGCATTAGTAATCTGCGACCACAAATCAGATGAGACCAGATCTGTGACGCACGAAAACAAAGCATACCTGGTTTGATTGATGTTTTGAATGCTAAGTAATCAACACTACCGGTACCGCGCCAATCAGAAGCTGCGTTCGTGGGCGAACGCAGTTTTTCAAAATCGTGGGGTTTGCGGGCAAGCGGTTCCTTCGTTCCCCTCCCCCTCCCCCGTCATTCATTTTTTTTGCTCTTGTCCCAGCTTTCTAGACGAACCTCGCGAGGAAACGCTTGCTACGCAGGCTATGAACGCACGGCAGATTTAAAATGATGAGAAATACTCGCGCGCTCGTTCCAACACGAGGGTTCTTATTAATAGAATCTGGATGCTATTAAACTTAATATTACCATCATTTTGGTGGATACAGTAATGAATATTGCTTTCATGTATGACTAAGAAATAGTGGATGTAAGAAATAGTGTAAAAAGACACTACTTATTTCACTGTTTGGGAAATTGCGTGAATAAACTTAACAGATACTATTTTGTTTTCTTAGATTTGTTTCCTCTCTCTTAGAGGAAACCAGTTCATGTCACGGTGCTCGGACCGCTTTTAAAACCAAAACATGACAGATGCCAAAAACTTTATTCGCCATTTTATACGTCTAAGGATAGGTTTAAGAGCGAATCCATGCAAAAATCGACCAAAATCGCCGATTCGTGGCAAGGCTCAAAAAATCAAAATCGCTCTTCTTTTGCAGACTGGTAGACATTAGTAAGTATTCAAACGCTAAGTAGTTTTTTCTTCGAAAGATCTGCTCGTTTCCGAGAAAAACGAAAAAAACCGTTTCAAGCCCTACTGTCGATTTCGCAAGCCAAAAACAGGGTTGAAATTCATCATGATTCGCTCGACTTGCATTTCAAAACGACCGCGTTAGGAAAAAAACTTATTGCTAAAATTTTAAGTTTAACTCGTCGTTGATCAAAATATATAATATTTTTAGCATTACAACAATCTAAGTAATTATAAAAAAGCTAAAGCGTGCGACTACCTGATGTTTAGCCACGAAAGGTCGTTGAAAACAGCGACGATTTTCATCATGTGCCTTTGATCAGAATTTTTTCAGATTGCAGGCAAATACACTACAGGCATCAAACTATTATGTTATGCAAAAATTATTTTGGGGAAATAATTTCGAGCTTCTCAGAAATTATTTGAAAATCGTTTTACAGACAACATAAAGTAACGCCATCTTAACATATGCGTGACCATCGTCAGTCGACCAGGCAAAGGTCATGAAACGGAAAAAGTCTTGGTAATATTCACGCACAAAGTTCTAAATGTTAAAGTACTCATCCTGTTCTTTGTTTCAGGTCTAGTTTTACGGCAAAATGTAAAATGTTTCCCGTTGCCATCTGTTCAAATTTGCCATTCTATATTAAACTCTGTTTGAGACTCATAACCAACACGCATGCTTTCTAACGAAGTTCGCTTGGTAAACAAGTAGTAAACCCTCTCTTCCTTATCTGTCAACAACTTTTGTCTCAAAATGCCAGGGGCACCCAGCGACAATTTTCGGAAAATTATCTGTTCGGAAGACGATTTGAGGTCTAGAATTTTCGGATCATTTTCTGAAAAATTTCTTGCTTGCCTGCCTCTCCTAGGATTTTCGAACTTCAAAAAAATCGTATAATTGCCCATTTTTAACGGATTTTTACCCTAAAAAGGTCACTTAGAATTTTCGGGAGCCTTTTTTCTGGCTCAAATTTTCGAAAAGGTAAATTTTGATCCCTATAATTTTCGGATCGCTATACTTTCAGCTAGGAAATCCGAACAGATCATAGTTATTAGAGGAGACTGGTTATGAAAAGCGGCAAACATCAATGATAAAAACAACAGTGCTGCAGTTTATGTTCAACGCACCGTGAAAGTGCACAATCCTTTGTTTTCTGTTGGCAAATTGTTACGGAATAAATCAATGCAACGTTTTTATTGGTCAATACAATCAAAATGATAGGAATTCTTTTGAACGTTGTGCACTTTCAGGTCCACAAAAACATATAACAAAGGAGTCTGACGGGTTTCATAACCATTCCACTCAATTAACTATGAACAGATTAAAAATTTTTAGGGGATAAAAATAAGCCTCTATCTACCGTTTAAATACTAAAGTACGTTCAACAATGCTATGTTTATGTGGTTTTGAACTATATTCTCGTTGGGTGCTCCTGAAATGCTGCTAGACACCGCAGAAGGAAGCGCCAATCTGAAGGATAAAGCGCCCATGCGAACGTTTTGTGACCCAGTATGCAAATTACTGTCAACAGTAATATCAGATTACAGCTGTCAAGATCCCGGGGCCCGGGGTCTGGACCCGCTAAAAGCAGGCGAAAAGCAAACGTACAACCTGGTATAATATAAAATTTTTGAAAATGAAGAATTTAATTAGTAGCCTCAACGAAGATTTTCATTGCTTCGAGACGTGGGCATTATCAAATCAACAGATGTCTTAACAAAAAATTGTGTGCATGTTTTCCTCCCATCTTCACAGATGGAACTTCCAGTTGTTGGCTGCACGTGGGCAATCCTGGCCTGCACGTGCGGTATTTCAGAGTGCCTTCTTATTATATGACAAATGTAATTTCTGCTGTGCTAAATGCCACTTTTCGTGAATTGAAAGAAACATTTTTTAGGAGCGGGGGGGTGGGGGGGGGGGGTTGGGCGGCGGCGAAGTACAAAAAAAATATATATTCGCGCAAGGCAAAATTAAATGAAAAAATTTATGCACGCCAATTAACCCTAAAAAATATTCATGCTACGGCCTAAAACTGAAATTCATGAAGGAATTTGATAAGGAAAAAATTTCCGCGGCACAAAAATTCCCCACCCTAATAGATAAGATTTCTCTTCGTGATCCCCAGTGTCCTGCGTTCTTGTAACATTCTGCAAGCGCATCTGCTACTGAGCTTGAAATCAATGGCTTCGTCATTGGCATTTCCCCACACGTTGGCTTGAATGAGGAGCAAGTCAGTCGTTTGAAGTAAATGTAAAAAAAATAATAAAATAAAATGAAACGACAACAACAAATGCCATCAGAACTGGACTATGATCTTTAAATATATATATGTTGCATAAAAAAACGGTCCTTGTAAAAACGCGTCATTTTTATGTAAAAAAGCTGCTTTTTTACAAATTGAGCGGTTGTAAAAATACTGCTTTTTTACATAAAAAAGCTGCTTTTTTACAAGTTACTTGGTTGTAAAAATACTGCTTTTTTACAAAAATATATTTTTGTAAAAAAGCAGCTTTTTTATGTAAAAAAGCTGCTTTTTTACAAATTAGCCGCTTGTAAAAATACTGCTTTTTTATGTAAAAAAGCTGCTTTTTTACCAAATATATTTTTGGAAAAAAGCGGCTTTTTTACGTAAAAAAGCTGCTTTTTTACAAGTTACTTGGTTGTAAAAATACTGCTTTTTTACAAAAATATATTTTTGTAAAAAAGCAGCTTTTTTATGTAAAAAAGCTGCTTTTTTACAAATTAACCGGTTGTAAAAATACTGCTTTTTTACAAAAATATATTTTTGTAAAAAAGCAGCTTTTTTATGTAAGAAAGCTGCTTTTTTATGTAAAAAATCTGTTTTGTTATAAAAGATATTATTGTAAGAAAGCTGCCTTTTTATGTAAAAATTCTGCTTTTTTACACGTATAGACCATTAATTTGACAAACTCATTTATCGAAGACAGACTGTTTTCTATAGCATGGTTCGAAATTTATTGAACTGTAGTTTTCGTGCGCTTCTCAAACCGTACATTTTAAGATATCCGGCTAGTCACGTACACGTTCCCGTGTCCCCTTTATTGTGGGGCATTTAAATTCCCTTGTTAACTCGCTGACAGCGTTAAAAATTTACGTTCTTTTTATTCTTTTTATTATTTCTGCTTGTTTCCTTTGTCATTCAATTTTCCAGGACCTTCTAATTGTTGGATGCGAAGAAGGAACAGGCAGTAATTTCATTTGTTATGCTTATCGGCCGAGGTCACGCACGGCAGTAACTGCATGTTAGGCAATAATAGAATAGCTGGGTTATTCATTGTCTTATTTATAAGCAATGCCTGTCACAATCTCTTGCAGCAACCAAAGACTTCTATTCTCTCCTTCATTGCTACTTTTGTTCAAGCCGAAAACTGTACAGAATATTGTTCTGTATTATTTATCTATTTTCCCAAGGTTATCAGCTGCAATAATCGGTTTAACTGTCAACAAAATACTTGGCTATAATGCTTTGGTGCTCTTAGCAGTGGATAAATAAATTTTAACTCCATTTCTAGCATAAAATCTCCAGCAAGAATCAACGACAGCAATTGTTAGGCAATTTCCTGTATTATGTATGATGCGCTAAACTTCTGTCACGGGATTCATGCTATGTTGAAATCCATGTTGATGCATGCAAGATTGTCATGTCTGCGTTACAACTTTAAGCTTTCAACATGATGTAGGAACATGTTCAGTCGGCTAATCAAGCAAAAGGAAACGCTAGCCTATAGCTACAAGCGTACATACACTCGCTTGTTAGTCTAATTTTTGCAATACACAGAGCAACTTTATAAGGCCATAAAAACAGCAGCCGATTTGTTTATAACAATTAGGGACTATAAAGGCGGTCTGTAACGTACGGCAATGCGTGTTTTATTTTAGAGATCGAGAAATAAGCCCGAAAACACTTGTAAAGGCTAAACAACTTTAATATGAACACAAGCTGAATTCGCCAGCAACATTTAGTGTAGGACCGTTTTTTTACAAAATATATTTTTGTAAAAAAGCTGTTTTTTTACAAATATATATCAGTGTAAAAAAACAGCTTTCTTACGGTACCGTTTTTTTACACAACATATATATATATATATATATTTACTCTGGAATAACTGTTCCGTCGCCATCCAATACCGAGCTCAGAACGATGGAAAGGGGATACGGTGTATATTAAAGGAACTTAGGGCGCTTTCCATTTGTCCGAACCGGCCGGCTGGACCTTTGCCTGAGTTTTGCCTAAAAACGTTCTCTTTCGAGTATACCATTGCGGATTTGACTGATCTAGCTGAAGAGTTTGATTAAAAGGGAAATTATCATTGCGACGGGAATGGTCTGGCTGGTCAGTTCTGAGCTAAAATAAAGTCTGTTTCCCTTTCAATACCAGAAAGAGACCATGTCAGTCAACCTATGCCCAGTTACGTCCTTAATAGTTTGACAGCGACAAAGGAACAATCTCAGTTGATCTCTGCTTATCCCTTCTATCAAACGAACACAGAGTACCTACTAATGACTCGAAGGAGCACGAGCCTTCCATAGCTTCATCGAAGAAGAGCGCACACAAACAGTGTTTTTGCAAAGATCTTTTTTCTTTTTCAAGTGGGAATGAACGGTTGAATCAAAATAAACTAAATTTAATTCGATAATGTTAATCAAATGCCTAAAATGTCAAAATATTAAAGATAATTCTCAGGTAAAATAATGTCAACTGCAGTATTTTTGAAGAAGGAGGAGTATAAAAGATGAATCTTCTTCAGTGTACTGGAAGTAACGGGTGAAAGTCGGTGAACCTCGTCACGTGTATACTCGGCACCGAAAGTAGACCCTTGGCACACTCCTATGCAAATCAGATTACCCGTGAAGTGAACGGATCCACGAGCAAGCAACTTCGTTTTGTTGACAGTTAAACTACCGAGCTTTGTTTTATAGACGGCTTTTTTAAGGTCCAGGGTTCTCAAAATTTTAACAAACATGAGATGTTAACTTGAAAACATTAGAGAAAACTGAGGGATGAAGAAATTACCAGAAAGCTGTCACGCACCTCCAACGGACACATTCCAGCGGACTTCACGACTACGGTAAGATAGGTGATAAGGCGGCAAAATGAAACAACTTGGAGCTTGAAGTACAACAGATACAGGTTAAGGTAAGCTTTTTTAAAAAGTTGTTCTATATATCAAGGCTACCAGCGTCGTAAAAGGAAACCTAAAGTCAAATTGTTGGTGGTGGTTGTGTGACTCGTGTGTTGGATGCCGTTATTTTATGTTGTCTGTAACACGAATTTCAAATTATTTCTGAGAAGCTCAAAATGATTTCCCCAAAATAATTTTAACATAACATAATAGTTTGATGCTTGTAGTGTTTTCCCCTTCAATCTTGAAAAATTCTGATCAAAGGCACATGACGAAAATCGTCGCTTTTTTCAACTACCTTCCGTGGTTGAACAACAGGCAGACATACGCTTTAGCTTTTTTATAATTATTGAGACTGTTGTAATGCTAAAAATATTATATATTTTGGTCAACGACTAGTTATACAATTTTAGCAACAAGCTTTTTTTCTAGCGCGGTTGTTTTGAAATGCAAGTCGAGCGAAGCATAGTGAATTTCAACCCTTTTTTTCGGCTTGCGAAATCGACCGCGGGGCTTGAAACGGTTTTCTTGTTTTTCTCGGAAACGAACAGATCTTTCGAGGAAAAAACTACATGGCGTTTGTACACTTACTAAAGTCTATCAATATGCCAAAGAAGAGCGATTTTTATTTTTTGAGCCTTGCCGCACTTTGGTCGATATTTGCATGGAGTTGCTCTTAAGTCTCTGTAAAAACAGATTTGAAAAAGGACGTTTGATTTTTCAGATATTTGAATCTAAACTTGAGCTATTTTCTCTAATTTCATAATCTTTTGTGACATAGGTGGGCACTGACATCCCTTGATTGGCACCTGTCACTCGAAATGACTTGAATCTGCAAGTATCAATTGGCAATTGACCCTAATTATTTGCGTTGAAGGGGATTAAAATTCATTGTATCTTGTAACCAGGAGCAGTGTCTAATTTGTGATGATTATTTTCGTGAAATTTTGTTCATTAAGGGCAAAAATCCAGGGGGAGGGGGGTGGTCTAATTCCCAAAGGAATAGTTGGAAATCAGACTCACTTTGTCTTTGAGAGTTATTGAGTGGGTCCTTGAATCTAACCAAATTTCATCCAAATCGGAGAGATAGCTTGTGTCACGCCTGCCTGGTCCTCTCATGGACACAGTCTTAAACGCATAGTTGAACACATAATACAAAACTACATATAAAATGTAACGAATTGTGTTTGCTGAGTACGGTATGTAAACACAACATAGTTGCGACGTCAAAGTCTTTTGCTGTGCAGGCGCTAATCACGCACTGGTGACCACGATTTTGAACACGGTTTGAATATAAAACTCGATAATTTGCTCTATTTACCCATTTCGTCGACGATTGATACTTCAAAAAATCTATACAGACATGCTGTAACGAAGTCTGTTTGTTTAAGTTGATATTTTAAGCGAGAAAAATCCTCCTTTTGATAAGATGTTTTTGCAACGAAACAAGAACTGATCACGCGTATAAAACTTAGTGTACACCACTTCGCGACTAGTAAGTATTTCTCTTTTAATCAGCGCCCGTAACCTGGGGTATTGCTTATTTTTTTTCAGGAAAAATCAGTTGAAGCTAGATGCAAAACTAAATTCGAATTTGAGACGGCATTACGGCTTGATCTTAGGGGCATTGGTAGATGGTTTATTCCGTATTGGGAAGGAAACGGGAATGCATTTTCTTCCCAAAAACAGTCATTATGAAGCAGTAACAAAAGCCGTCTGAAATTCGAATATAGTTTATAGAATTTTTGAGAGGATTTTTAAAAAGTTTGAAAACAAATGAAACTTTTTGTTGTTCTTCCATAGTCTAACATAAACACACAAGGGGCTGAGAGAAATCTCGAAAATTGTGCAAACCCTCGACCTCGTCTCGGGTTTTCATAAGCGTCTCGAATTCTCCCAACTCCTTTCCAGTGGGTTTTTGACCAATCATCTCTTGCCGTAAGTAACGCGGAAGAGATTTCGCGAAAGGCCAGGGTTGCCTGCTTCAGCTGCTTATCAATAATGGCGACTGTCTCTAGACGTTGTATGATTGACCTTGCTGGGGATTTGGCTGATAAATGGAAAATGTTCGGTTATCGAAACAATCTCGAAAGAGAGGTAAAGAGCATTGAAGCGAATTACAGCAACGATCTAGTCGAACAGGCCTACCAAATTCTTAAAGCCTGGGAGCAATTTCGAGCATCGAACGCAACTTATGAAGAGCTAGGAAATGCCTTGAGACAAGTGGATCGCACTGATTTAGCTGAGAAATATTGTAATGGAGGAAACGAAAACACTGACGAAGACGCCACTGACCAAGGTATGTACATTCGCTCACATCGGTGGAATCACGTTTAATAGACCTTGTCACGGTCGGTTTTCGACGCCATCTTGACGAGTAGGCAAACGTGTGAGAAATTGCAGTGTTTGTATGATAATCTAATGTCGAATAATTTCTGTAAAACGGCTGTTCTGAAAAGAATATCAAATGTAAACTAAAGCTACAAATCAAAGGATTGTCCTAAAAAATTTGGGGGGCGTACCTGTGCTTAGATTTCTCCAGAAGCTTGCTTTAGATTTTCCATATATTTGTCTGTAATTTTCCCGGACTTTCTTACAGACAAATGCATAGAAAATTTAAAAAAGTGGTTCTAGGTCTTCTAGTGCATGTAACGCCCTCACTTTTTTTCAGTAGAATTCTTAGGAGAGAAGCTTTAGTTTACAAATCATATTTTTGTCGGAACAGCCGTTCTACGGAAATTATTCGACATTAGATTCTCATAAAAACACTGTAATTTTTCACGCGTTTGCCTACTGTCAAGATGGCGTCGCAAACCGTGACAAGGTCTATTTGAGACTGTGTTAAACAAACGCAGACTGCAGACTTGCAGACCGGCAGGTAACTGACGAGGCAAACATTGTTGTGAAATGCTTTGACAGATTCCCTATCCCTAAACTTTACATCTTCGAAATGTCTAGTTTAGGGATAGGGAATCTGTTAGCGTATTTCACAACAGTGTTTACCTTGTTTACCCGCCAGTATGCAAGTCTGCAGTCTGCGCTTGTCGCACACCGCTGTATCAAACTATAAAGCAAGCTCGTTGCGTATCACGACTCATGATATTTTGTGACCACCTTTTCTAAACGCTAGATTTACCGTTTAAGTTCCGCTAAACTTGTATACAGAAACTTGATTTTCTGCACGGTTGTTGTGCAATCAATGAGCATTAAAGCGAGAACATAATTTTGCTTAGTCATTCAAAGACGCAATTTTATCCTAGAAGGGGGACGGGGATGGGGGTGGTCTGTCAGCGATGCAGAACTTGAATTTAAAAAAAAACTATTGTTATTTCCTTGCAAACCAAACACTATTTTTAACGTACTTTTGATATATTTTGAAAATTGTTTTGGTTGTATTTGAGAACTACATTTAAAAAAGGTACCGATAATTTTATAGGGTTTTTTTGCTGCTTTTATTGGTGTTTTAACGTGTTTTTAATGGTGTTTTAATCAGTTTTTAAAGGTGTTTTAACCTGCTTTTAATGGTATTTGAAACTGTTTAAATAGTGTTTCAGTGCCGGATCCAGACCTTGAGATAAGGGGGGGCCCGGTCTCCAAAAAAATGTTTTTCTAAAAATATGGGGGGGGACCCTGCCCTGGATCTGCCACTGTGTTTTAACCTGTTTTTAATGGTGTTTTAACCTGCTTTTAATAGTGGTTTAACTTGCTTTTATTGGTGTTTTAACCTGTTTGAAATGGTGTTTGCTTTTATTGGTGTTTTAAACTGATTTAAAACAGGTTGAAATATATTTAAAACTGTTTTAAAAGCCCCTCCCCCCGGTTTAAAAGCTAAGGAGGAAATTTCAAATTCAGCAAAAACGTTTTAAAATACGTTGTAACAATGTTTCAAACTGGCTAAAACACCACTTTAATAAGTGAAAAACTACTTTTAAACTACATTTTAAATAAAAATAAAAATACACTAAAAATAGCGTTTTGCAAATTAAACATTTCTTTGTAACAAAACGTTAAAACAGGGAATAAAAGCAACTTAAAACACCATTAAAAATCCTTTAAAAATAAAATCACTAATATTTGGAGCTGTCTGAACCACCTACAAGTATTTCTTGGGAATTTTCTTTAAAACTCACCATATTGACAGTGAATTTAAAATGTTTTGTGAAAATTAAAAGAGTACTGGAAAAGTGTATTCTAAAATTAACCTATCAAATCCCCAAGAAAAATATTGTTCAATTTCTTCTCTCCTACTATGATACAACTGTTAGCCAAATTTATCTGTACGTTAAGGTCACAAGTTGTTGGTACAGTAATACCTGGTTAAAACATTGAAGGATCATTTAATGAAACAACAGCTACAGATCTGGGAACGGATGGACCAAATTAGCAAAAACCTGGAATAGACCGTACTAGTATAAATAAATACGGATGCTGGGAAGATATCATTATTTTTGTTCGTTCCGCATGAGGCTTGATTTATTAGACCTTTTTTCTGATACGGCGGCCACATTAAATTGATTTAATACATTGATGCAGATTGCAGAAGTAAAATAAAAAATGGGGTCCCCATGCTAACTATTGAGATATGATGGGTGAAAATACCCCCTTGTTAGAGTGTTGTCAATTTATGCCCGATCTTTAGACTATAGTTCCTTAATTTGTAAACCCAAAAATAAAAATTCAGAGATACAAAGAACACAAAAAGCCATTGTAGTAAGCACTCTTGGATAGTGAGGAACATTTTTTTTTGCTTGCCACCACAAAGTTTATCACAATTGTCGTTACAGTTGTTGCCATGGTTACCAAACCGAAAGTAAAACTTATGTTTTCAGATGACATTTTCTCTATTTTTTTCACACATTTCTAACACTGAGAATTTGCTTATTCTCGGTCTATGTAAAGGTTGGTGCCAAAAAAAAAAGAATTGAAATGAAAAAAACTGTGGGGTCACCACGCCTGATTTTGGGTTAGGGTAATATTTTGGTACTCAGGCGCCTCTCACAAATTACATCAAATTTTCCCACAGAAACTATTTGAAGTTTACAACGATAAAAAAAAAAACCACTCCAGTAACTACTCTGCAAGAATTCAGTTTACATTCATCGTTAAGTAAATAAGTTGGCTGGTATTACTGTAATTATGTTGGAAGAAATACAAGGCCATATAAATCTTTCAAAAGTCATCTTATAATCTGTTAGTGACTTTGTCTTGTTGTAGTATAAAATTAACACGTTGTCATCCTTGACGATAAATTTTCCTGCCTGTTACTATTTGACGTAAGAGTCTATTCAGGCAAACGAATAAAGTCCAGTTATCCTGTTTTGAGGTATTTTGAGCCCTATAAAATACTAGTATCAATTTGTGGTGATTTTGAAAGACCAGCAGCAGAACCTACCTTCTATGTACATCGAAAATTAAAATAAGGTCTCCCAAGAGAACTACCGGCTTGATGAGTCTTCATTTCGCCACATTTACTGTTTGGAAAAGTTAGATGAAGGAATTTTTCAAGCGGAGATTTGTTTACTTGAAATATGTCGACAACTGAAGAGGAAATCTACATTTCTGCTTTCACACAGACACAGCGACTTCCACGTGTTCGATGAAGTGTCGTTCCTCACAACTCGCACGTCTTCGGCACACTCTCAGCAACTTAAACCTGCATTATCACACCGTCATGATTTATTGCCTTTTTAATCGTTTCCCAATACAGCGTATTTCTAAATCATTTCGTCTTTAAAAACCCTTCAAAACTTCGAAAACCGCCTATTCTGTCGATTACATGGCGATTGCCATAAAAAAAAATGATGAAAAAAGTGATGCGCAGTGCAAAACAGAGGAATGACCTTAAAGCACAACAAAGGCTAAAAGAAATATGCGTCGTTCAACAACAACCATAAAAACTGCCACAGAAATTACTAGAACGGGATATTTCTACAAATACACATGTTCAGATCGATCGATCGAGCTTTACGTCCTACGGGACGCATGGCATGGATTATTTTGCATCTTTGGGGATTATTATGCATCAGGGAATCAGGACGCAGAGGTAACAAAATCATTGTATATATATTTTTAGTATATACTAAAACAGTATCCTATTTACTCCAGTCTTGCCCACGGTCCTAAGCTAAGTGATGGAGAAATCTGGCGGCCTCTTCCGGATGAAGGATACAGGCCCGAGATACTATGGGCTGGGATGGGGTGGGAAGAGAGAAAAACAAACCATCCAAAAGAGGTGCCATGAAGTGGAGAGCGCGCAAGGCGAGGTGCCTGGCCATAACAACAACCTGTGTTTCTTGTCTCGAAGATGATAATGAATGCATGGTGTATGTGTCTTATATAGTCGCTTCGGCAAGACCGCTGTAAATAGTATCCTATTTACATCAATCTTGCCCGCACTCCTATGCTAAGTGATGGAGAAATCTGGCGGCCAACGTACGAATAATACTTTCCGAGACATCGCACTATTAACAGGAAGACAACACCCCACACACCCAAGCTCAAAACCCCCAGCGTTAATACCCACACTAAAGAAAAAGGCTCGACAGAGTAAGGAAACCAAATTGCCGCAAAACAACTTCTGCCTTGGAGCCGCAAAAACGTATTAACAAGACCAGGGAGCAATCAATTTAGCAGAAATCAGCCCCCATAACTAAACAAAACGCTCGACAGAGTCAGGTAAGAAAAAATTGCCACAAAAAGACTTCTGCTCTGGAGCCACAACTCCCAACAAATTGTAAACAAGACCAGGGCGTAATAAATTTTAAGCCCCTGGTTCTAACGCACTCTCGACAGTCAGGTAACAAAAACTGCCGTAAAACAACTTCTGCTCTGGAGCCACAAAACAGAGTATAAACAATACCAGGGCGTGAAAATTTAGCGAAATTAAGCCCCTGGTTCTTGCACATGCTCCACAGAGTCAGATAACAAAAATTGGCCGTAAAACAACCTCTGCTCTGGAGCCACAAAACACATTTATTTGGAACAAAAAGTGTGGGTTTTGCTAAAAACAACAACGAAAGCATTAGCCAAACAATAGCTAACTCGTGAAAATGCAGCAACTTATAATAACACGTACCTTAAAAACCCAACGGGAATAGCAGCATGCAAGTAAAGCAAATTCATGCACTCATTCCGCATGAATAAAACTAGGAAGCACGTACACTAAACAGCATAGACCAACATATGAAACGAAAAAACTGAAAACCCCGCATGCGGAAATAAGAAACCGGACATACTGCGGAAATTGAACATTACAACTGACTGCTATTGCGCTAGAGCCGCTCAATAACAATGGAGAAAAAACCGAAGCCAGCGAAAGTACCACTCACGGGATCCATCAAGCGGATAAATGCTGAAACTAGGGAATTACAACCAGAAAGATAAAGTGGTCCTGTGAGGACAATATAAGAAAAGACGCGGCTCGAGGGATAGAAGTATTACGCGCCGGTAATCCGACAGGGAATTAGACTCCCTTGTAAGACTGAAATCCCAGGAGCGGTTGCAGAAAAAATAATAAAAAGGAAAGAACTGAAAACAAATACAACCAAAGAAATGAATATCTCAAAGAGGGAAGGAGTTTGACGAGCACGTTTAATGAAGCCATGATGAGACCTGTGTGAGTTGTCTCTAAGATGATCATGAATGCATGGTGTATGTGTCTTATATAGTCACTTGGGCAAGACCGCTGTAAATAGTGGATAGTGTTTTTCGCGCGCTCTGATTGGCTACTCAACCTCCGGATATCCGATGTTAGTGGTCTATTATCGATGCTGCGTTCTGATTGGTTGAGCTACTGCGAGGCTATATGTTATAGCCTACTAGTAGCGAAAAGCGCGCGCTTTTTGGCGGCAAAAAAGGAGTAAAATCTAGCTTTAACTAGCTAAATTTTTTTTATTCTCGATATTTTTGACCAACTAGTTGGATTTTACTAAAACAATTATTCCTCTCGCCCTCATGGCCTCTGAGTCAATACCCCATTCGGCCTTCGACCTCATGGGCTATTGACTCAGAGCCCATTCGGGCTCGAGGAATAATTGTTAACTATTCGCTGATTCACCTCCAGTTCCTCCTAACGAGCGACGCTAAACTCGCGTAAGTTACGAACAAGAAATCTCACAAATAATCAAACAAGCTGTTCCCAAAATACACGAAGAAGGTGACGAAATTCGGTTCGAAATTTTTAACAGGTAAAGCTTTGTCTGTTTGACTCGAATTTATCGATGAAACCATAGTTATTAGAGGAGACTGGTTATGAAAAGCGGCAAACATCAATGATAAAAACAACAGTGCTGCAGTTTATGTTCAACGCACCGTGAAAGTGCACAATCCTTTGTTTTCTGTTGGCAAATTGTTACGGAATAAATCAATGCAACGTTTTTATTGGTCAATACAATCAAAATGATAGGAATTCTTTTGAACGTTGTGCACTTTCAGGTCCACAAAAACATATAACAAAGGAGTCTGACGGGTTTCATAACCATTCCACTCAATTAACTATGATGAAACTAATGAAAAAGTTTTTTGTTTACAAATGCAAATTAAGTCTTGCGTTACTTTATTAGCTGACATGTTTATAAATAAGCTTAAAACTAAATTTAATTGTTTTTTTTTTACAGAATGGTTTTGAAAACAAAAAGAATTCACAACTCCTTTTGGAGAAATCTCCCCGCAAGAGCTAAACAAAATGCTTTGAAAGTGGCTAGTGGCTTCTCGGCGCGGTAAATCTTACCACTAGCCACCTCCACTTTGGTGAATAATTGTTATATATGGACAAGGGATTAGGAGATTTTCTTTCAGAACGTAATCAGTGAAAATGCTGGATGTCATTTAACCAATAGCTTTCTGGTGCCCCATTCCCAATGCCCAAAGCAACCTTTATTGAACCAGCTGTATGTGTAAGGTCCTCATTGTTTTCATGTAACAAGCTACGAGACGTTTTATTTCCTGTCTTTATTCTTATTCTTGGGGAATCTATAGGTAATTCCCAGAAAGATTTTTAAGGGAGATGATTACGAAAATGTCATGTTCCTGAAATGCGTTTTAGGAATTCCCAAGTAGAAAAATAATCATTTCAGACTTAACTGAATGTCTGTAATAATTTTATTATTTAATGTTACTTGCTAATTTTACATACATTCATTCTCACAAGACCTAACGCAATTTGATTCCACTAAAATCATTATTAAACTTGCAAGGTCTGAGCATTCACTATATTGGCTTTGCAGAACTGAATTAGAAAAGAGCTATGTGTGACCGAGAGAGGATGGATACAAAGCTTAATTAACGTGACACACTTGGTGTGAGAGCAATAATGTAATCTAATCGATTGACTGTATGAGCCAAAACGAAACGGGTCGTTTCGATACGAACTTAAGTAGTGAAACTGCAAAAATATTGCGATCAACCGGCCTCAGTTGTTCAAAAGGTGGATATCGCTATCACTACCCAAATATGGGGTCTCACTTACACCCAAATATGGTCAAAAATGCAAATTTTAGAGGGTTACGCAGAATTTGAGAGTTTTTGCCTACATTGCGCTGCGTTATAATTCTGCCGCCGAGTCAACCTCGCTTCTTTGCTCGGTTGCCTCGTTGGCAATAAAATAGATTTAGCCAGGGCTAAAAGCGAAGCTCTGGATAATATTTATAGTTTGTTCAAACAAAATATAAAATCCTGTGATCCTAAGCGGCGAGGGCAACGCCGGAGAACGGTGAAAAACAACAATAGGTCTAATTAGCGAAAAAAGCAACTTTGTACATGCAGCACACATTTTTTGTACACTTCTTTGCTTTGCACGACTACAACGTGAAACTTCCAGAAACTTCTTGGTTACACGTTGAATGGAGGAAATGTCGTACGTGTTCTCGTTCACTTTTTTTTCACTGCCGCTCATTTTCGCGTTGCATTGGTGGCCGCTAGCATTCTTCATTTTGTCACCGCCGCCACAAAATTTTCATGTTGTTCTTCCAACAAAAAAATGTCTCCTTTGTTTTTTATCTCTCGCTTTAGACCTCTGTCGCCCTTTTTCTCGTTGAGCTTCGCTGGCCTGCCACCTACTTCCTCATTTTCTCTTTCTTTCTCCTGCTCTATTTTCCGAATTTGTGGACATGACAATTAATCTAAGCTAAATACTTTAGACAACACGGATACAGACACAATTTCCGCTTTCAGTTTCCGTTTTTATTGGCTCTTAAGTTGTCTCGCTTTACAAGACGCTGGTGGCTATGCGATTTCCCGCCAAAATAACCTCGATATGCATTTGGGTTGCCATACCTTTTGATTGAGTTATTTTACATTGGTATGCCTGTGATGAGGACGGACGGTCGCTCGGGCGCGCGGTCGGTCGGTGTACGGTTAAGTGATAACCAAATTTTCTCGGATAGGTAGATTACTTCATTTTCTTACTCATGGTACTCCGCTGGCGCGCTTCGCGCGCGAGAGCTCCGCTAAAAATCTTTCTGTGGCGCGTAACTGCAATAAATTGCTCTTGGTTCTTTAGAATAGGTGAATAACATAAATTTGCAAATTAGTATAGTATTTTCAATTTAACTAATGTGCAGTTGGAGTCATTTTTAAGAACAGCTTTCTGCTGTGACCAGGTGAGAGGTCTAACAGTATGCGACTTCTTAAATGGGGAAACTTCCCAGCTTTTTACACTACGTATACCTCATTATTTACGCTACGTCCCATTATAACAAAAATCTTGTCAACTGTTGAAAATGTAAGTTGATTTCATCATTTCAGGGTCGGGTAATGGAGAAAAAAACATGGTATGGTCATGTTGGGATAACTGCCATATTGTAAATACTGAGTTCAGTTGCAGCGATGATTGTATATGTGTAAAACTGCCATATGTGTTTCGTTAACTTAAATCTTAGGAGGCAATTTTCGACAAAAAAGCGTGCAAAAAGGTGATGTGATCACAATCTCAAAAGAGCTTGGTAAAAAGTGGATGATTGTTGGACGCTTGCT
This sequence comes from Porites cylindrica, assembly GCA_964035525.1. Taxonomy (NCBI): domain Eukaryota; kingdom Metazoa; phylum Cnidaria; class Anthozoa; order Scleractinia; family Poritidae; genus Porites; species Porites cylindrica. The sequence continues at coordinate 41,502,144 of OZ037776.1, read as the reverse complement.
TGAGCTCGAGGACACTAAACTGGATGGTATAAAAACTAACGAGGGGGATCTAGAGCAATGCTGTACCAAAATGCTGATGGCATGGATACAGACGTCTGGAAGGAAGGCAACCTTTAAGCGTCTTGGAGAAGCGTTGTGCCACTCAACGGTGAAGTTGCACAAAATAGCTGCACGGTACTGCACTGAACAGAACGGTGAGTCACCAAACGGTATTATAAATTTTTAAAATATTTATAACTAACAATTGTTGTTTGAAATCGAGATGAATAGGCGAATAGGCGAATACAAAAAAAATTAAGTTAGTCCGCGAAAAGATGCGCAATTACATTACAAACATGATTCGCAAATCGTCAACAATTTGAAAGGAATCGTCAAAAGTTTAAATTACTACTCCATCTGAGGAGAAATGTAGAGCTTTATTTGCTTCTCTCAACTTAATATTAAAGGAAGTTTTTTTTTTTTGTCGCCTCTTGCAGCTGCTGTCAATGGTGGCGCCGATGGAGGTGAGCGTCGTTTTTTCTGAAGTGTTCTTTGCCTTATTAACTTGCTTGCACGTACAAGTTCAGAAAATAATTGCTTTCATTCTTAACTGGGCTACCTAAGGCATTAATTAAGTTAGCGCGCGAAAAGATGCGCATACATTACAAACATGATTGGCAAATCATGAATGGTCAAAAGTTTAAGTTACTACTCCATAAGAAGATAAATGTAGAGCTTTATTTGTTTGTGTCATCTCAATATTGAAAAAGGTTTTTTCTGTCACCTCTTGCATGTGCTGACAATGACGGCGCCGATGTTGATGAGCGTTGTCTTTTCTGAAGTGTTCTTTGCCTTGTTAACTTGCTTGCACGTACAACTTTAGAAAAAAATTAAGTTCTAAAGTGATGACGTCATAGAAATTAAATTTGTAAAATTGTGGGATTTGTCAAGACATTCCAAAAGGACAACGTCCAAGAGGCCTACTTGCCAAAACTTAGCATTTCGGGGCAAGTTGTTGTCTCTGAGATATTAGCCCAGTTATGCTCTGATAAATTTGACTTGGGTCATAACGTTATGACCCAAGTCAAACTTAGAAAGATTTGTATGGAGACATCAGAGAAAAAGGGGCTAATATTTCAGACACAATTTGCCCCGAAATGCTAGTTTTCGGCTAGTGGGCCTCTTGGATGTTGTTCTTTCAGAATATCCCGACAAATCCCATAATTTCACAAATTCAATTGTTTCTGACGTCACATTTTAGAACTCTATTGCTTTCATTTTGAACAGGCCTGCCTCAAACATAAATAAGTTAGCGCTCGAATAGGTACGCATACTTACAAACTCATGATTGGCAAATCATCGACGGTTTGAAAGAAATCGTCAATTTGCCCCGAAATGCTAGTTTTCGGCTAGTAGGCCTCTTCGATGTTGTTCTTTCAGAATATCCCGACAAATCCCATAATTTCACAAATTAATTGTTTATGACGTCGCACTTTAGAACTCTATTGCTTTCATTTTTAACTGGCCTGCCTTAAGCATAATTAAGTTAGCGCGCGAAAAGATACGCATACATTACAAACATGATTGGCAAATCATTAACGGTTTGAAAGAAATCGTCAAAAGTTTAAACTACTACTCAATCTGAGGAGAAATGTAGAGCTTTATTTGCTTCTGTCAACTCAGCATTGAAGAAAGTTTTTTTCTGTCGCCTCTTGCAGGTGCTGACAATGACGGCGCCGACGGAGGTGAGTGTTCTTTGCCTTGTTGACTTGCTTGTACGTACAAGTTCAAAAAATAATTGGTTTCATTTTTAACTGGACTGCCTCAAGCATAGTGAAGGTAGTGCGGGAAAAGATGCGCATACATTACAAACATGATTGGCAAATCATCAACGGTTTGAAAGGAAATGTGGAGCTTTATTTGCTTCTGTTAACTCAATATTGAGCGAAGGTTTTGTTTTTCTGTCGCCTCTTGCAGGTGCTGACAATGGGGGCGCCGATGGAGGTGAGCGTTGTTTTTTTCTGAAGCGTTCTTTGCCTTTTTAACTTGCCTGCACGTACAAGTTCAGAAAATAATTGCTTTCATTTTTAAGTGGGCTGCCTCAAGTCACGCCCAGTTTATAAAATGGGTAAATATCTCCGTCAAAAAATGAATACTATCAATTATTTACCCAGTAACCCAGAAGGTCGTTGGGAATAGAGAAGGTTTTTTCATTTTTGCATTGATCGAGGTGATTCGACCACAGTGTATTTACAATCGATACGGAGTGATTTTATACATTATGTGACTTCAAGAAACGTTGAAAAAGAGCTCTGAAAGGGCTGGGCTGCGGCAGTTGCAAATTTGGGCTGTTGAGCGCTGCCATGGAGAGCGTTTTGATAATGGTGAACAGCGCTGTTGCAGCGGAATAGAAATTTCCGAATCAAGATCTGCGCTGCAATAGGGCTGCAGAGTGGCTTCGAAAAGGGAAAGAATGTTTGTTACCGGTCATGGCATAGCAGTCGTTAGTTGAAAAAACAGTCATCTAAATCAATATTCATGGTAATTCGTAGAAAAATTGAATAGGTTTACTAGCAGAACAACTTTTAACAACAGAAAGTCAAAATGCAGTTGTTTCTTTATTTATCCCGTAAACCTATAAATATTTGCGCGGCGTCGCGAATGGTTGTGTGGAGATAAATTTATTTTAAAAAACGATCTAATGAAATGTGCGACCAATTAGATTACGGCCTACAATGTCCTCCACGGAATTAGCGATGAAATTCTAGCACTCGTCAGTCAGTCTTTATTCTAGAATTTTAGGGGTTTACTAGTATTCAACACGAACATGCTGAATCACATTTGGTAGAGGTACTATCAAAGTTTTCTCGTTAGGGAAGGTAGGGTGTTAATTGGAGAAGGGTTGGGGCTTCTGACGGAAGGTCATCCGAAAAAATGGGACCCTTGGGGAGGGTCAAGCCTTATTTGGACAGTGGTATGTGCATGTTAGTTAAGGTACCACATTGATGTCGTTTCCCGTATTCTAAAGCATAAACGTTCGAGACTGAAATCTTTTGTTAGTATCATTGAACTTAAGATTTGCTTTTCGGGTTTGCATTTTTTTGCTTTTTGTTATATTAGCTGGGCCACACTTTGCGATGTCGCATTTTGTGACTATTATGAATCTATTTTGTTTTTTCACGTCAGCTCTAGTGGATTCCAAATTTCAACAAAATTAGCAGTCATTGTGGCACAATGACGTGAGATAATCATATGCACTAATAATGCGATAACAGTAATAATAATGATGATGATGATAATGATTGTGGGATTATGATAATGATTGAGGCACCGCGTTGTGCTCTATGTTTGTGTTTTTTTAGTTCTATGAAATATTAGTATAGCGCTTATTCGTGGCAATAAACACTAAAATCTCGTTATATCTCTGCTCATATCCTCGCAGGTAATGAAACCAGATTTTTCCGTTGCTCTTGTTACTAGTAAAACTTTCAAAATATTTTGCTTATACAGCCAAGGCCACCTTACATTTATGGTAAACCCATAATATAGAATGGGAAATAGGATAGCAGCTACATTCCAATACAAAATCCTATCACTACGGACTCTCACTCTTATGCATAGACACTATCTCATGGTCTCGAGGTCGTCCGCATAGAAAGAGTTATATATATTTCCCCTTACAAATCTTGAAGCCGGAAGGCCGCAGTTGATGTGAACACTTTCCTCCGACCCTCAGTGGAATGTTGTTGTTGTTGTTATTATCATTATCATTATCATTATTATTATAATCATAACTATAACAAAATTCTTAAATCTGATTGGCTATCAACTGCCCTGATTTCAGCCTTAATAGGACAGTTAAATAGGACAGTACGCGTCATGCCTAAGTAATTGGACAGTGCGCGCCATCACGCACGCGCTTAAATGGCTTTTCTTTTCACTTCTAGCAAAAAACATTTCGAAATTTCTTGTGTTTTGATTAAAAAAAGAGCATAATATAACGCAAATTTTGTTAAAGTTATGATTAATTGGTAACAGAACTTCGTGTTGTCCAATTCGGTCTGTAATCATACTCGTGATTAAACAAATCGGACTCCCGCTACGCGGTCGTCCGATTTTGTGAATCACTCGTATGATTACAGACCGAATTGGACTCCACTCAGTCCTGCTACCATTACTTATTCTTATTATTATTATTATTATTATTATTATTATTATTATTATTATTATTATTATTACAAGTGACGATGGTAAAGTAAATTCTAATTATTTCGCACTATGATACATATGGCATTTTTTATATTCCTGTAAATTTTGCTTTCAATTTATCATATTGTGTTACTAACTATATGCGCCACACAGGTAAAAACGAGAGTAAAAAAGAAAAAGACGAAAAATAGTGTCAAGATAATCTTGCTTCAAGAGGATTCGAACCCGCGTCCTCTGAATACGTTAGAACTAAAAAAAGCGACGCTACTATTTACTGGACCACCGCGATAAGAGCAAAACAACGATATTTAAAAGAGGCATATATTGCTTCTCTACGGTGATTGATAGTTTTCAAGGATGTTTTATTTGGTTTCCGTTTAGAATAAAATCTTTAACTGATCGAAGCCAGACGTAAATCTCACAATAAACCCATTAATACTCTTTCAAAAGCAGGATATTTACCTCGCTGCGAGGCAGCGACGCATATATCCACCACTAGCCACCGACACTGAGGTGAATAATTGTTTTAGTATATACTAAAACAGTGAGATAATTGAGCACAAAAATGATGATTTTTAACTCAAATACTGTTGCCAACGATTACAATTTTGGCGCGTACTGACCGAACGGCGGCGGGCGTCGCTTTTTCTTCCCCACAAATAAAACTTTTGAAGGCATTTGTTTAGCTCTTGCGGGGAAATTTCTTCAAAAGGAGTTGTGAATTCTTTTTGTATTTAAAATCATTCTGTAAAAAAAGATTATCAAGAACGGCTTTCCGTAAATATCGACCCACGATCGCCACAGGTTCAAAATTTGATTTCCCTCATATTTGGCTCATCGATAACCCTTAATGAGTAATGAAACATGCTGTAGTTAGTTTTCCCAAATAACGTGTTCTTTTGTTCAAATTCGAGAAAACGCATTTTGCCCGCTCAGAGCTCAAAATCCACTTCCGGTTAAGCGAAATTTTACACAAACTCCATTGACTCGTACGTCAAACCACAACGATTTGGCAGCCTTTGAAAAACACGAATAGTTTTTATGACCCTTTCTTTCTTATAAGTCGATAAATTTGTGAAAGCTGTAATAATTTTGTGCCCAGAAAGGTTTGTTTAAAATAGGCCCTATTGACCATTTCTACCGTTCAAAATTATAGGGATAAAAAAATGCAAATAGTTACAATGTGCTATAACTTAAAATTCCGAAAATTGCCTTTCTACTGCTTAACTAGGCCCCAATCTATCAGAAAATCGAAACCAATCTCTGGGCAAACGATTTTAAGTAGCCCGCAAGACGTTGAGTTCAACCCTAATTTTGCATAAAAACACGACATTGCAGTGGTTAAAAATAGCGTGACACGGCCCGTCACGCGAGTGTTGCCTATAGATATGCTTTAAACAATTTAGTTAAAGGCAGATTAAAAGCCAATTCGAAATCAAATCGTTCAGTAAACCTATGATTCTCATTGATTGCAGCATTTTCTTCAGATACAACATATAGGGTCCCTGGGATAGCGTCACACACTTTCATGTTCAGTTTCAGACTGGCGATTTCCCTCAAAAAATGGTATATAAACAGAACAAAATCTAAAAACTAAAACTGATTACTGAATGAATTTTTGCATTTACGAATTAAATCATCGCCAATCAATGCCATTTGGTTTATAAAAACTAATTTCCTTGAAGCAATTTTAAAGAATAAAAATATTTTAGGCTAAGTATTGGTGCAATAGTTCTTTTCGACCTTTTTACCCTTGCGGGCTCTCAAACTGAAAAAAACGCTAGGTGGATGCCAAAAAGGAGCCTATATACTTGTATGACAACGTGTATGAATCATGAAGCTACTTCATGACTATACACATGACCCATTAAAACAAACTAAGAGGACACTTTGGTGCTTTGCCAGGCTTACCATTAACTCAGTTTCGGGTTACTTTCGACGTTTCAGTGGAAAATTCCTGAAGCAAACGGAACGTCTGAAAAGGCATTCGCCTATTTTCCTGGTCTTCCTAGTTGGAAACTTTCAGGCGGAAGTTCGGATTTCATGTCTTCAAACCTTTTTTGAATATCAGTTTCAGGCTTTCGCGGCCGTTTTTCATTAAACGAAACTGACTTAGGAAAATGGTAAACGCGATTGCCGAACGAAATCAAAATTAATCAGTCCTGAATTCTCCTCACCATTTGCCCAAACCGTCGAGCAACCAGTTTACCCATGTAAATAGTAGAAAATCCTTGTGTCCAAAAGCCTGCGATACAGCTTCCTCTCATCGCTATCTGCCGCTAGGAACATTTCGTCAAAGAGCGGTGAGAGGCGTGTGTATCCCAGAATATGCGTCATATATCTTAAGTACCTTGAAGGGCCTTGTTAAGTGCATAGTAGATCGTAGCAAGGGCCGAACGTTGCAATATCTCTAATTACTTATTAAGAGACACAGAAAACTCGCTATTCCTCTACCCCAGAAAAATGTTAAGAAAAATAGTTTTTCTGGAGCAGTTCTTTGGAATAGCCTTCCTATATATTGACCAGCAGCAGGCGAAGTCTCTTGGGGTTAATTGAGGGCCGGCTGCAAACAATTCTTCTGGAGATCTACACGACAAGACAAAGGTAAGGTTTTGGCGGCCCGATTGGGTGTCTACGTTTCATGGGCTAAGGCTACGGAGGATGAGGAAAGTTTCCTTTTTAGGTGTTCCCATTCGTTCGTTACAAGATTCTTCTTAGCTTTAGTATTATACTCTATTTTGTTTCCCTATTTTTATTTTTGTTGTTGTGTTTTTTTTTTTCGGAAAAAGGGTAGGCGGGGAGGGGGCAGAGTGAGTGAGACTGGGGAGAGCATCGAAAGATACGTTTAAAAAGTACGGTAGAAACTGACAAAGGAAAAATAAAAGAAAGAAAACAAGAGAGAAAGAAAAAAAATTCGCAGTCTAAAAGCAGTTAAAAAGTTAGTACTACCAAATCCGTTCCTGCTGATCAATAACAAAGCGCCAAAAGTGCTCGTCGCTCAAGTTGAATACCGTATTTATTCGAATAAGCGCCCAACCTCAAATTAGCGCCCACCTCGAATAAGCGCCCCTCCTAAAGGCAGAACAGTTAATAAGCGCCCAGCCTCGAATAAGCGCCCACCACCACCCCACTCCCTCCTACACAAACTTAAATAAGAGAAAATAAGAGACCCTCCCGAAGACGGAGTTTTCTTCAGAGCATTTTACAGAAACCTTGCTTTGTTATATGTCCGCTTTTTATTATTACCATTTATTGTTTTGTTGCAAAATAAACATACTACACTTGCTGAGAATGACGAAATTTAATAAGTGCCCAGCCTCCAATAAGCACCCACCTCGAATAAGCGCCCACTCTCAAGGTCCAAAAATTTAATAAGCGCCCAGGGCGGTTAATCGAATAAATACGTTATATACCATAAAAATTTGTAAATGAAGGACGTAGGTAACCTGTAACAGGCCTTCAGATAGTTGGGAAAACGCAAAGAAAAGTGGGCTAGAAAAAATGGCGAAGGGGCGGGGTTAGGGATTAAAGGCGAAAGGTCCCCCTACTCTCTCCCTCATACTCTTTTCCACGTTTGTTTTCCTCCGTTCCCAATTTTGCGCCACTGTCCTCTATCCACTATCCACTGTCCACTACGCCTGGAATAGGCTAGTTCATAGTGGGCCAGAGAGTTTTCTTCCAATGGCGATGCAAGGGATCTATAGATGTCCATTTAGGAGCATTTGCCATTTTTAAAAGCTCATGATCACGCTGCAACTATTCCTGCTTTAGCATTAGCAAAACGCCACTTTTTTCTCTATTTTCCGTTTTGCTGTAGAGGAAAGTTGTTGGTGATTTGTTTTTGATGATGGCGTTTCATCGTCGATCGGAACGAGTTAAAACGTTTTCTGAAACGTTCGTTACAATGTACCTTTATAAGCGTGATAGTAGTACATCCAAACGTACATTTATACTTGTACATAATTACTTGAAAGAGAAAACTCGCAAGAAAAAAACATTGTTCGAATTAGTTAATATTGATTATCCCTGTCTTAAATTTAACGTATTTATGCCTTTGGACGGATGCTTAAATTAATGAAACAC
>OZ037776.1:41453873-41491373 GCA_964035525.1 Porites cylindrica | reverse complement strand
CGTCGCTCGCTCGGAGGAACTGGAGGTGAATCAGTGAATAGTGGAGGAAACTGGAATAATAATTACTCAGGGGTAATACATGTTCAAAACGTTCTTACTCTATAACTTAGGGAAAACACCGAGCTCACGACAGAAATTTTGCTTTGACTTATATTTACCGCCTAGCGCGGTGAGTATGGAGCTTAAGTGCGGCAGGATAAGCCCAGTGGCTAGAGCGCTTGACTGCATAGCGGAAGCTCGAGGGTTCAATTCCCGGGGCCGGACCAATACTCAAGGTCTTAAAATAGCTGAGAAATGAAGGTACTTCCTTTGCCTTGCAAACGGCTAGACCTTCGCTTGGCTCGGATGACCACGTAAAATGGTGGTCCCGTCTCCAGTAGGAGACGTAAAAATAGTGTCCTCATTTACTGCTTTCGTGCTAAATATATTGACACTCAAATAAATAAAGTGCAAAGTACACAAGGACAGCGACGGCCACAAAAACGTCAATTAAAAAGAGGATTCGCGATGCTTGAAACTTTATCGCGTTTATTCCATCTCGTGCAATTCGACAAATCTTGGCCAATTTTTTTGGAATTGAATTCTAAAGGACTTTTGAAGTACAGGAAAAGACAAAGAAAATTGTCGTCTTGGGTTCACGTCCTTCAAAAAACGTGAAATAGGAAGGTTCATGCTGTAGGCGGCCAATGACGGGAAAGAAATGTACAAAAATGCGTAGTGCATGTGCAAAGTTGTTGTTTTGTCGTCGCCGTCGTCGTTGCTTAAGTTCCCAAATATAACCATGGCGTCATAGAGGAGCTCACGCGCGGCGGAGCCTCCATTGCTTTAGTAAATGGAAACTTATCGATGCGAGAGAATTATGACGTCAGCGTACGCACGTACGTACGGAACGGCAGGGGAACGGACGGATAACCAAAGACATGCAACTTGTGTGTGGTTTTGGGTGGGAAATGTTAACCAGTTCACCTGGAGGTAGCCAATGGAGTTTTTCCAGTTAATACCTTGAATTTTGTTTGTTTGACTTACGACAAAAAGCTTTGAAAAAATATAGTTTTGAGGATATGTTCTTTTTGCTTGGTCACGTTTTTTGTCACGCTCCAGGAACAATCTAGTCTCAGATAGGTCAACGTTTTGACGGGTAATTTAGAGGTCATTAGTCCCCATACAAGGCGCAACACCGTAGATACTATTTACATAAAAATAATATATAGATTTAGCCAGGGCTAAAAGCGAAGCTCCCATTAATAAATTTATAATTTAAATCAAACAATAAACTTGTAATCCACAAATCAGTTAACTTTAAGGGAAAGCTAAGGCTAAGTGATTTTAGAGTGAAAAAAAAATCTTACATCGAATTGATAGCCGTATATATACACCCAAAAAATAGCAATTATCTTCGATCACTGTTTTAGAGCCATAATGGCTCTTGATCACAGTAGATTAGCCCTGGAAAACGAATTTTTGGAAAAAAAATCAGGCCGAATTTTTTGCGTTCGACAAGTTTACTTAACAAAATCTTGCCAACAACTCTGGGAGCGTGTAAACCAACATTTCATACTTTTTATACATCACATCTGAAACAGTAATATGAGGCGTTGTTTTTATCATATAGACCTCAGACAAAATGCAGTATTTCACAATTTTTCAAGACAAATTGCACTCATTCAATATTCAGAACCGTACGAAGCACGCGTGGGCTTTTAGCAAAACCGTTCAAAAATTTCCAAAATCACCTATACGGCCAGCCGGTTCTCACTTTTGACAAGCGCCAAATTTTCAGTGAACATTAAAAGAGTTACGCTTCAACATAATAAAGAATTTATTGTGTTTATTTTTTTTATTAAATGGTTTTATAACGATGTGTAATCTTAAAAAGCGTTTGATACGAGCAGCATTTTGAGTACTGTACAGTACCGCAAATGATCCCCAACCGCAAATGATCCCGAGACCGCAAATGATCCCCGAAATGGACCGCAAATGATCCTCGACCGCAAGTGATCCCCAAAGTCGACCGCAAATGATCCCGAAAGAAAAATAGGAATGGCTTAGATTCGAGTTAGCGGATCGTCGTGACGATTTTATTATTAATACAAAAAGTAAGATTAAACGCTAAATTTCAGTTCTTAAATAAATACGTATATACATGAATAAAAACTAAATGAAAAAATCATTCAAGTGTAAAACGAAGTCGGTAGGCAACACACGACTTTTAGCTCATGCCAAAATGCTGCTTGTTCCAATGAATTTTTTTCTCTGGCGGGTAGATTATACCAGAAGGAAAACGTTTTGACTGAGCAAATGTGATTTTTGCCGCTTATTTCATACTGAGAGGTCATGACACGCATTTTCTGCGGTTATTGTTGTTTGTGGTCGGCATGATTTGCTGGATTTGTCCTTTAATGTAAGAGCATTTCTTTGACCTCTTTTGAAATGCAATTTCAAGGGTTTTAGGTTGTTTAATTTTCTTTAAAGTGCCTCATGGATCCGGACAATTATAAGCGACTTTCTTTTAGTCCGTGAATGTGACGGTTCCTACGATGTTTTGTCACGCGATAACTACCGCTTGCCTCGCTTTTGCGTTTCTCATTACCAGGTTTAGATTCCTGGTAACTGTCTACAGCAAAGGCAAAAAAATGGATATAAATATAAGCGTCAATATAACTATTCGCAACATGTTCATGAGCTGTAGGCAAGTTGCTCTTTCAAAATAAACCGAAAACTGTGGACATTGATAAGTTCGGTGGCATTTTGACGAGTGTTTCTTTCAAATCATGTCTTGTTTTTTAACGGACACTCCCAGGCCTGGGGCACTCATAAGTTGCGAACCAATGTCTTGCTGTTTATCACGTAAAATTAACACTTCAGAGAAAAATCAAAACTAAATATTCTGAAAATTAATTCGACGCTTCTAAAAAGATCAGTAAAGCCAATAAAGCTCTTGTTATGTAGCGGGTGCCCGGCCAAGTTGAGCTTGGGCGTTAAAATAATAGAGTTTTTTCTGCGTAACGTCCTGCCTGTCTTAAATTTTCAGCGACGAAACAGTTCTTGAAACAAAATTGAAGCAATTGACAAAGGAAGAAGTATACGGTTGATACCATATCCTTTTCAGATTTATTCTACTTTTTTTTTCGCCTTGTATAAATTGACCTGAGATGTAGCATCCTCCTTCCCTTTTTCTTTAGAAGGCGCGAGAAAAAGGTTCCTTTTTTTATAATCAGTCCTTTTTTGTAATCATTCCCATAAAATCCATTCCATTCCTCAAGTTTTCACGGGATCATTTGCGGTCAACTTTGGGGATCACTTGCGGTCGAGGATCATTTGCGGTCCATTTTGGGGATCATTTGCGGTCTCGGGATCATTTGCGGTTGGGGATCATTTGCGGTACTGTACAGTACTCCTGCAAGCGTTGTTTATGAACGACTGAAAACAAACGGCAAAGCGATTAAAATTGTAAGAGACTACTAACAATCAATAAAAGAAATGTAATTCGGTGAAACATTTACAGAGACAACAATTTTCATTCACGAAGACAAGTATTAAAGCGTCTCTAAAAATCCTGAGTCTTTAAGCTTAAGCCTAAAGCTTTTAGCCGGCTGGTGTTTACTGTTTTCAAAGATGAACTCGAGGCAAGAAAATCGCTCAAAGCTTTCTTTCTACAGCCAAAATTATAACTGAATACTCTTCGAAACGTTTTTTCGTTCTATATGCGGAGAGAAAATATCGACTAAAGGCTTTTTAAAGTTCTGTAAGCTTATATATGCCAGATCAGATCATTGTCTCAGATCTTAATACAAACGTGCATAAATTAGCCTCATAAACTGCGCTCGACTTCATGAAATTAGGTATAAAAAACAAACATACACTGTATACAATAATTACTTAGGCTTACCATTCGAGATGCAGCTCTTGAAAGCTATAAAGTAAGGCCAGAATCGCTTGAGGGACTTTTCAACCCGCATCCAGCAAGGTAAAAACGAAAGCGATGCATCCGAAATCGGATTTCCAACTTTGGCAACCGGCGCATTTCCCGACCAAAAATTCAATAAACAAACCAGCCATGAATCAAAGACGACTGTTGATAGCAGCTGTATTTCATTTTAAGCATCCAGTGGAAAAAGACAGTAAAAAACATCACAAGTTGACAAAATACTCTGTCAGCTTCAGCTGTCAAACTCAAAGTAAACAAGGTTGAAGATGCTGTATAAATAGGTTTCTTCATGAACTCACCTGTCAAATTTTGACCAATCAGAGCATAAAAATTGGACGGTCGTACAGCGTGATCAACGCTTCCCTGCTAGCAGAGGTCTCTCACGACGAGGCAAAAATGAGAGAAAGGAGAGAGACCTCTGCCGGCTTCCGACGCCTTTCCTATCACGCATGCGCTGGCGTTTCCTTAACAACCAGTGACGTTTTTCTCACGTGCGACACAACCCACAGAACCGGTTTGCCCGCGAAACTTCAGCTGAAGGCGGGGGTATATGTTGTGGAGAATTCTTCGCAACGTGAAACGATGCCGACAACTCCACAATCTCGCAAATTTGGGGAAAGCGCGTCGCCTCGGACGCCCATTAAACCAGTTGGGTCTGGAAAAGACGTTAGATGCTTTTTGTGTGGTTTATATTTTAAAGGTGAAAGGTGTTGACAGGCCAAACACGACTCATAAGCTCGTGATAGTGTGATACGTGACCTTATAGTTTTGCTCTAACGAGGATATCTCCCAGCGATTTTGCTCTTTTATATGAAATGATCGGAGGCTCGTTGTATATTTCTCTCAGTAGTGGTTGATCTTGAATTAAGTGCCATTTGCTCATTAAAATGTTTTTAAGGTTCGGCAAAGCAGGGTGGTATGTGGTAACGAGAGGCAAAATTTTCTTTCGCACTTCATTGTTCTTTTGTAAAGCTGACTTCCGTTCGGTAAATTTAACCTCAGAGGTGATTTTTTCTATGAGATTGTGAGGGTAACCTCTAGCGCGAAGGCGTTTTTTGAAGTTGTAGATGTTCTCATAGTAGGATTTAGCTGAGGAGTTCAAAGGAGAGACAACTAAAACCACTGGTTCTGTAGAGAAGAGATCCTTGTAATTGTAAACAACAGATAACTCGGCCGCCACTCGTACTGCTAGTTGGTAAATTAAAGATTTGCCGTAGCCCGTCGGGAGACACGCAAACGTATCGCGTCCTTTAAGGAAACCAAGTAAGACTTTTCTTTGTAGGGAAGTTATTTCTTTTATAAATACGTTTGTCGCCAAGCTTAGAAACGGATGATTTTATGGCTTGATCAAAGTGAGAAATTTGGAAACTCGCGGATCTCATGGAAGCCATAATTCACTGTGGGCTCAATAATTGTCAGCGTGCAGTTTAACAAGGCAAGCGCATTACACATTAAACGTAACCGGTTTTAAAAACCGGTAAGTTTCGACCAGAAATCTGGTCGGCGGCTTCATCAAACAACGCGTCGGAAGCCGGCAGAGGTCTCTCTCCTTTCTCTCACTTTTGCCTCGTCGTGAGAGACCTCTGCTAGCAGGGAAGATCAACGCGTGACTATGGTGAGAAAAGTGAAAAGCCTCTGTCTTCCCTGTTTGTATTTTTAAATGACTGGCTGAATTTTCGAGTCCGAGATCAGTTTGAAATCAAAATGTTAATAGCGCGGGGCCATAGTGACATTAACACAACACTTTCTGTCATCATGTCATTATTTTGCTGCGTTCTCTTTGCCTTTGTATTTCTCTTTCGCGTTGCCTTTGTCTGTTCATTCTAGCTCTGTCTCGTTCTGCTTGCCGGCGTTTTTCACTATAATTTTCTCTCCTTCTTCTCGCTCTGACTCTTTCTACTTGCTTTCTTTTTTTCAAAACCAGTTGCGCGATATAATTGCGCGACGTTGCGCCATGCGATTTCCCGAAAAAAAATCTCTACTTTCCCCTACCCCAAGAGTCCATGCGGACTACTTTCCACTACCCGGAAAGTCCGTACGGACGGACGTACGCTACGTCATAACCAAATTTTCCTACCCATGGTGCTCCGCTATTAAATCAATAGCGGAGCTCCACGCACGAGCGGAGCCCCAAAGCTAAGAAAACTTGGTTTTCCATCTATCCGAGAAATTTTGATAGTCACGTGACCGTACTCCCGTCCGTCCGCACCACAGGGCAACCAACATTTTAAAATCTCACACTGTCTATTCTGTCTAGCTAGTTTCGCAGCCTGCAACCTGATATGGCACATCCATGTTGTGGTCAATTGACAGCAGTCAAAACTGGGTATCTGCTGGCCATGACCGTATCGCGGGCTCAGGTGTCGACCCATCGAGTTTGCGTGTTTTTTTTGGAGTTATCCGCTGGCAAGTTACTAGTTTTCAAATGATCGCAGACTCAAGTTCAGTTTTTTTAAATGCACATGAAGTAAGTTGTATTTATGAGCCGCACTATTAAAATCTTGATTTCAAACTGACGTCGGACGCGAAAATTCAGCCAGTTTTTACAGGCAGGGAAGGCAGTTGGCTTGCTTAGCCTGGTCACGCGTTGGTCACACTCTACGTCCTACGTTTGTCTCCGATTGGTTAAAAGGGACCTTAATATACCCTGGACGCGGCGGTAAAGAGAGCGGAGAAAGCCTGGAGCGAGGACGCCGCCACCTTTGCGGGAAAAAAACACATTAAGATTGAGCAGGTTGGGCTGAGTGCTCGCCTGACAAGAGAGGATAAAGTAATGCTTTCGTGTTTTAATTACATGACGTCTTTTAGAAAAACTCGCGAAGTCTTGCTTGATTGATACCTTAACGATCTTTTATTGGAAGAAAAATTGTGCTGCCGGCTATGACTCCACTTCCTCTAAAAAAAAACCGAATTTCTTCGAGGGAAACTTGAGGGTATGATCGGAGTTCAGGTAATCAGCTATTTGTTGCCAGACTTTTTCGCTTTCCGTTGTTCTAGATCTTCCTTTAAAACGATATGGTTCCGTTATGAGAACTTCCCGTACTGAGGCGAGATTTTGATCTTCAGACCGCTCCATCGCTGAACTGAAAGTGAACAAAACAAATTATAGAAGTTAATAAATGAACCATGGCGTCTTGTACAAGATCTCAATTTTCTCCGACATGTTCAAGTTTATTACAAGCCTAGAGTTTTTGTTTTTCAACAGTTTTTATTCGACTTCTTGTCTCTTAAATTTTTCAAATACTATCCTAAAGCGAGAACGTTGTCCCCTTAAAAACAACCAGTTATAGTGTTACATTTGTGTCGAAAGACTCAGCGCTTTCATTCTCAGTTGCCGCCAAAACACTGAACCCAAAAGGCTTGTTAGCCCAAAAGTAAGAGGCAATCTTGAGAGAACACCTCACTAAAAACACTTACATGTGTCTCTTGAAGTAAAACGGATCGAAAATCCGGTGCGAAAAGTAATTTCTGCACTGAAAACAAGAAAACCAACTCACCGTTTTACGAGGCGGCCAAACTTCTAGTTTTCACCATCGCGACTTCAGGTCGACGCTGTGGCATTATGCTAATTAGTTCCCAGAATTGAACATTTCACTTCCGGTTGACGTCCTCCTCGGCCGCGTCCAGAGTATCTTAAGGTCCCTAAAATATTTGACAGGTGAGTTCATGCGGAAAATTTATGCAGCATCTGGAAACTTGTTTACTGATAGCTGAAGCTGACAGAATTTTGTGTCATCTTATGATGTTTTTAACCACTTGATGTACAAAGTGAAATACAGCTGCTATCAAGAATCTTTTGTTATTCATGGCTGGTTTGGTTTATTGGGTTTTTGCTTGAGAAATGCGTCGCTTGTCGAAATCATCGGAAATCCGATTTCGGATGACATCGTTTTCTAAAATGAGCTTACTCTACTTCACCTTGCTTGATGTTTGAGAGGGTTTACAAGTCTCAAACTATTTTGGCTTTACTTGATGGCATTCAGGATCTGCATCTCGATTGGTAAGCCTTAGTAATTATTGCAGTTAATGTTTTTATGAAGTCGAGCGTAGTCTATACAGCTAGTCTATGCACGTTTGTAGGATTTAAGACAATGATCTGACCTAGTATCAGGTTTGATAGACAGAACTTTAAAAGCCTTCAGACATTTTCTGACCGCAAATGCTAGAAAGATCAGAACGTTCTGCAGAATATTTAGTTATAATTATGGTTGTAAAAAGAAAGCTTTGAGCGATATTCTTGCCTCGAGTTCATCTTGGAAAATAGCAAACACCGGGAAGCCGGCTTAAAACATACATCTGCTGGTTTTATACATGAGTCAGGATTTTCAGAGACACTTCACTCTCAATACTTGTCTTCGTGAATGAAAATTGTTGTCTCTGTAAATGCTTCACCTATCAATTACTCTTCATTCAAACTCTCAACAGCTCGCACTCCTGATTTGGGTGATTTTATAACTTTCGAAAGTTTTCATTAAAAGCCCATTATTACCCTGCATACTACAAAGAAGAAGATTGATCTGAGTGAACAGTCCCGACATTTTGGAAGTCTCTTCATGAAAACGTCTTATAATGTGGTCAATTCAATAATTTATTGTGCAAGGTGAAGCGCGTGCTTCGATCGTCTTGAATGTTGAATGACTCTTGAATGAGTGCAATTTGTCTTACAGAATTGTGAAAAACTGCAATTATAGGTTTGAATAGGGCAAAGAATAACTCTCCGAGGTCTGTACGATAAACAAACAGCGCCTAATAGCACTGTTTACCTCAGATATTATATTATGTGTAAAAAGTATAAAAGGCTTGTTTACACGCCACCAGATTTGTCGAACACAAATTAAAAAATCCGGCACGATTGTTTCTATTTCGGCCTCGCTTTTAGACAGAGGAATGCAACCGATAAATTATAACGTGTAAACTGGCTGCCACCGAGGTCTATCGTGTCTTAAAACCGGTCTTTATAGCATAAAATTATCTTTCGGGGCTGTTCAGTGAAATTAGCCTTATAAAAGAAAAATTGTGTATGTGGGCACCTGGGTTATTTTGTTTGGGAAGAATTTGTTTTCCAAGCCTAATCTACTTTGATCAAGGGTGCATGGTTGCTACTTTTTGGGTGTATATGGAAGACTAATATATGTGACCCTCCAGGAATGTGATGCTAAAGGTGAAAGCACACTCACGACACGCTTGCACGACACGCTTAGCGTGCCGTAGATCACGGATATGCGCATATTAAATTGAAAAAACAAAGAAGGACACACTTGCCTTTGTTTTGGTAAATTTAACACGCTAGACCTTTTGTTTTTTTGAGCGTGTCATATGTCACGGTAAGTGTGCGAATTATTGCACGCTTAGCGTGCAATTTGGGTAAGACACGCTAAACACGCTTGATTACTAAAACTGCTAAGATGATAAAAATGGCTTGGGTTTTCAGCGGATTTAATCAGCATTGATAACTGGTCGAAGTGAATTAAATATACCAATTCAGACTGTTTTGGAATTTGATCGTAACCGTATACGCGTAGCCATTTGAAAATCACGACTTAATGGTGGTCTAGCCTGGAATTAACGCGAGATCAGTGTAAACAAATTCCTCCGGCTGTCGGCTGTCGACCGGAATCGTAAAGAGACCTGCTATCGCATGCGAGGCACTGAAGTTATGTCGCCTGAAAATTATAGTTATGCCACCGGAATATTTATTAGCAGTAATGCACAGAGAAATGATATTTATCTCTAGGTTTTTCATGCTTTGTTGTAATACATGTGACCTTTAGTTTGGCTAAAGTAAGCCGGCGGGAGAAGAGTTGTCTCCGTAGTATGGGCTATTAACAGTAAGGGTGGAGAGGGAAAGTCAGAAATTTGGTTTGATCAACTAAATATTTCTGTGATTAAAAGTACCACTTAAGTTGCTGAGTTTCATTTCTTTTTTTTATTATTTTTACTGATACCTAAAGAAGAGCCAGCTTCAAAAATAAGTAAGACGACATCAAGCAGCAATCCCAGTGATGCTGATCATGCAGAAGACGCGACATCGGGGATTTCAAATGACGGCATAATCTTGTTGTTATGTATGAATTTAAGCTCTTTCGATAATAAGTCCATAAAATATTTCTAACATCAGAAAATAGGTTTTGAAAATCAAATGACTTCCAGATTCCAGACGTGACCAACGTTCAAAACAATCTTTTTTACTGTTTGGGTACTAAGGTTATTAAATTCAATTAACAATTTTCTTTTTTGTGCAGAAACGAAGTCTCGAAAAACTGACAGCAACCCTCCAGAGGTAGATGTTTCTGTGCTTACAAATGAAGAACTTCCTGACAAATCAAAGCGTTTGGATCTTGAGCAACTGCCAATCGATATTCTGTTGTTGACAGTAAAGGACTGTGAGTTTTTAGCCTGTCTTTCCCTCCTGACGGATTTATCGAGGATGTATCAAAAAGAGCTTGGCGACGTGTACATCGGAAATATAGGGGAGATGAAAATCGCTGTAATGAAGTGCAGAATGGGTGCAGTTGGTCCGGGAGGTGCAGCAGGTGTTGTTAGAGACGCAGTCAAGGCCTTAACGCCCAAGGCGGTGTTTGGTGTTGGTCACTGTGGGGGCTTACAACCAGCCAAAGTCAAGCTAGGAGATGTGGTTATTTCCGAGGTACTAATCACATACGCTCTTTCAAAAGTCACCAAAGGTGATATTGAAGAACGTGGCGACCGAGCTTCGCTTAAGCCCAATCTTGCCAAAGTAATACTCAATGCTGCTGCTGGATGGAGGGCACCGTTGCGGAATCCAGCAGAATTAGAGGTGGCACAGGTACGAGGTACGATACTGAGTGGACCACAAGTGGTTGATGACAGTGATTTGCGTGAAGCACTTCTCAACCGATTCCCTGGGGCAATTGCTATCGAGATGGAGGGCGAAGGTAAAGTAAAATAACATTTTATGACAAAAATTCATCAATCTCCATTTAAGTGACGTAGAAATGGGCGTAACGGTTATCCAAAAAGTTCCGATCCATTGATAATAAAGCATTCCCCGTATACACCAACGCTCAAAGGTGCTTTAACGTTGTTTAGTTTCCTAGAGTTTTAAATCCTGTTTTAATTGGTTTAAAATGTGTACAATTCAGACTAACCAGAAAATAATCATAGCGGCTTTTGATTACTTTCTAACTATCGCTTGACGTTAGGAAATATTTATCACAAGCTGTATTAAAATAGACAACATTTTAACATGTTAAAACTTTGGTGTGAACGAGACACAAGGTTTGAGGCGTTTTTAAACCAATGGGGAATTGAAATAAACTGGCTTCAATTCTGTTCTAAACCATACGCTTTAAAAAATACATTTGGGAGCTTGAGCAACTACGAAGGTGCTGAGGGCAATTGGAACGTCGAAAAAGGAAAACTTTAGCTGATTCAAACAAAAACCCATCATACTTTTAGATCTTTGGTCAAATTCCAGATCCTTCTCTTGGAAATGTGTTATCTACTACATGTTATCTTCACTTTCAGGTGTTTACTCAGCAGCACATGACCTGAACGTTGAGTGGATAATTATAAAAGGCGTGTCGGACTTCGCAGATGGCAAAAAATCTGACACAAATGCATGGCGACCCTTTGCGAGTATAATGGCTGCATCATTTGTTGCTCATATTCTCAGTAATCCCATCATTTTTGAAGACTGGCCTCACTACAATAATGGAAAGACGAGTCTACCTCCCTCCTCAGGTGACTACCAAACTGACGTGTTTAATTTTTCAAATGATAATTATAAAACAAACAACCAACAGCGTTCTAAGATACAACAGACCAAGACGCGACTGATTCTACACCTGAATGTGGCTTTTTTTAAAAAAAAAATTTACAAAATGAAGAGGCCACAATAGCTGCAAAGCTTTTAACTGATTCATTCCAGAGACGCACTAGTCAATACAAAAGTAGTCGCTTCTGAACGGCAAACATAGAAAAGTTTAGTATTCTAATGTTGAATTGCTTATTGGACTGAATGATGACTGTTTCTTCCACATGTTTCAATGGGACGAAAAACCCCTAAAAGTTTTTCCATAAAAAGCCCTTTAGAATTGGTAATCTAGTACCCAGATCTCTTATTGACGAAGCCAAGGCGAGATATTGTTTAAATCTCCTTCTAGCATTAAGTAAAACAGTTTGGTCTTCCTTATGCAACAGAGCAGCTTAGCCTTTCTGGGCTGTGGCTCTGTGAGAATTTTATTCTCTCATGGGTTTCTCAAAGGGAACTAAAAAGGCGCTTTTCAGATATTGTTTGAATCCCCGTCTAGCATTAAGTAAAACAGTTTGGCCTTCCTGATGCAACAGAGCAGCTTAGCCTTTTTAGGCTGTGGCTCTGTGAGAATTTTATTCTCCGGGTGTCTCAGAGGGAACTAAAAACGCGCTTTTCAGATACTGTTTGAATCCCCGTCTAGCGTTAAGTAAAACAGTTTGGCTTTTCTGATGCAACAGGGCAGCTTAGCCTTTTTAGGACGTGGCTCTGTGAGAATTATATTCTCCGGGTGTCTCAGAGGGAAATGAGCTTTATTTTTAAGACATTGTTTAAGCATTTAGTTCCCAGTATTGTATTGCCTTGCTCAAGTGCTCTTTGAAATATTGCAAGTGTTTCGCTTACGTTTGAATTTAACCCCATCCAGATCCAGTGAGGCCTTTAAAACAGGGCGTCAATTTTAAAAGTTTTTGCATAAGGCAGTGTCCGTTTACCGGTTAGTGTTAGTTCTGGCCATGAATGAAAATTCCAAAAAAAAGGCTTGCGTTTACATAAGCATGAATTGAAATATATGAAATGCGGATGAAGGTATGAAAGTGAACATGATCATCTCATTAAATTCGTTGCCTATTCGGTTGAAAAATAATCTGAAAAATTTTGCAGCGTGATCGCAGAAAGTTAGAAGTAATATTATTCATTGTTGGGGAAAATACTCCGCGGCTTTAAATTAATAATTTCCACAATGTTTTAATTCCGGTAGTGTCGTAACCCTTTCGTTAAGGCAGCTTCTGAACGCACTCGAGAAAACCGCACAGTCTCCGTGAACTCTCACTTTAACTTGCGAGAGAAGGAAAAAGAAAATAGAGTGACATTACTTTCAAACAATTACGGGCTACCTTAGGCCGCGGTTTAAGAAATCATTGGACCTCCAGGCCTCTTTCTTGGTGAGTTAACTTAAGAAAATAAGTGCTTTTCCAGTCTGCCTTATATCCTTTATTGAAATTGTTCAAAATAAATGGGGTTTGATAAAAGCGTTGGGCAAACTCAAAATGGCTTAATTATAACGCGATCTTGTAAAATAAAAATACGGGCTAAATGACTGGCCCTTAGTGTTTAATAAATACAAGTAAACAAAATATACAATGGAAAATTCCCCCGCAAGAAGTGCGTAAAATCACTCTCCTCCAAGTACAATAAATTTTAAGAGAAGCCACAAAGACAAATGCATTCCGGTTCGGCAGAAAGACGTCTAATGCGGCTAATTTGTAATTGAGTTCTTTGTTGAACCGAAATCTTGTTGACGTACAGGAATTCAGTTGATGTGAGAATTTGTCACCTCCAAGCAAATGAGCCGTAAAAAGTTGATTAATTCTATAGAGCTACCCTGCTGATGTTCGCCTATTGAATAGGCGAACATCAGCAGGGGTCTTCGATTTCAGACCTCTATGAATCTCGTCATGTGATAGTTCTACCCATAAATCCAGTAGGTCCCACCGTTCACTGTTTATACTTTTCAAGCGACAAGGTTTTTCCAATCAGATACTATCGCTGTGATCGCTGAGTTAGAACTTTTTCCTTCTCGATAGTTACCAAAAAAGGGTGCCGTTCATAATCATTTACGGTTCGTTTTTGTAGAGGAAATTTATTTAGCTTAGAGATAACACGGCTTGCGTGCTTTTGCGCACACTGAAAGCGTGTCGCACGGAGCTTTTGCTTGAAAACTTTAACACGCTCTTTTTTTCGACTTGCTCACGCTTAATTGTCTCAAGCGTGTCCTCTGAAACAAAAGAAATTGGTAATGAGGCAAAATTGCAAGCGTGCTAACGCGTGTTTAAATAAATTCTTTTGTTTTAAAGTGAAAGCGTGTTGTGCGCGTGCTTTCACCTTTAGCATTAAAATCCTGTGGAGAGTCACATATAGATTTAGCCAGGGCTAAAAGCGAAGCTCCTACTAACTCGAATTTATAGTTGTTTCATGTTCTTCTATGACTAAGAAGATAAGATTTTAGAATTGTTCAGTTGAGCAAGGATTTTCCCTCACGCTCTACATATTGAGCAATATTGTGTGACGATTGGTTTTGCCGTTCCAAGTACAAATTGGGGAATTAAGCGTAAAGAGAACTTGAGTGACTTCGGCGTAAGAACAACAAGGGGGAAAACTAACTGGCAACTCGCTTGGCTAGCGGGAAAGGAACTCGTCACTATTCCAAGGTACAGGATTTGCTACAACTGGAAACAGGACAGGACTCAAACTTGGACTTCAACAGTTTAATCCTCAGCTCGTTAACGTAAATAATACGATCAAAGAATCCGCAATGTAAATCGTACAAGCATGTAACTCCGGCCCGCAATGTAAATCGAAAAACAGGAATAACAGTGCTCTATTTATACTAACCGATCAACTTATTACAACATCACAAAACAAATGGAAAGAAGGCTGAATAAAATCAGCTGAACAGCGAAAACAAATCTGGATAAATTCAGTTTTAAAGTTCATATGTTAAACTAAATAACTCAAAATTAAATGTCAGTCAAGCAAGTGAATTCAGGAAACCTACAAAGAAAGCTGTGTAAAAGAATTCGAGATTCCTTTGCTCAGGATCCCTCAAAATGTCAAAACTAAACAACTACGAACGGTTGGTATTTGAACAGGCGAAAGATCCAGTTATTCAGTGACTAAGCTGCATAATTATCCAGAAACAAATTATCCTTTTAAAAGTAAACATTGAAGTAAAATGTGTATAATTTAAGAGAACTAAAACAACTCAATGCAAATTCAAAGTAAATTACGGCTAACACAACTTCAAAGAGAATATTTAAAAGCTGGATATGATTTTCGAGGCAAACAAAGAATTCATGGGAAATCTCTCCTTACATTCCTCCCACCTTAAAAAATTTCGACGTCCTCGTCGAAGAAAACGGAACTAAAAAGTACTTGGGGCACGGAACAAAAATAGCTTCAATTTCGTAACTTGATAAAATGATAGAACTATCAACTTTGATCTCACTCTGATCTGTCACAAATTGCTTGGGAACCTTTCTCTCTCTAAGGCATACCTTTAAGGCAAAACTTAATATTGAGTGGACTAAACGGTAATTAAACATCAATGAGTATCATGACAATTGCAATTCTTATAAATGGTTTTTCGTGGTTCTCCTGCGAACTATGTAAACTATATAAGCTGATTTTCTGTGACGGTATTTTTCTACACAAATTTGTTAACACCGATCTATCTAAGCTGAAATAAAGTTCCTTGGGTGTGACGGTGGTTGCTTCACAAGTACGGAAAGGCACTTGTTGTATCTTTCTCTGAACGGTGCTCACAGCGCTGTGCAATGCATGGATTAACGTAAGACCTCTCTTTGGACAAGAACTCGTCGTTTAGGGTAGAACTGCTTCGGGGAACGTCATAACCTGGCCTTGCTGGAAAATTGGTATCACTTGTCATGGGTGGAAACTGTGTTGTAATTCTCTGTTGGACTGGCTGAGGCGGCTTTCTCATGGTCGTCTGAGATTCATCAGTTGCTTTTCCAATTTTATAGGGCTCTTTTGGGTTTGTTGGGCACACTTGAACTGGTGCACCTGCAGCGTTTCTTATGTCGAAAGTTTGCTTTTGTACGGCAGATATCCGTGACGTCATATGAACCGTTGCATACGATGTAGTCAGTAGGTCTAAAGCGATACAAAGCGTGGTCAAAAAGGATTGACGGATCAATAACCGAGAAACATTCGTCTTTCCGCTAAGGCGAGTTGCGGGAATCTGCTGGGAACGGCGATAACTTTCTTTGGGCACATTTGTTTTATCAGGTGGAAAGAATAACGTTCCAATGAAAGCTGGGGGTAGGGCACGTTTTCTCGAGGCTTTGCTTTGCTTAATAGGAGTTTTCTCTGTGGCAGAATGTTCCTCAGTGAATTCTTTAAGACGTGGTGGCTGGACGGGGCTTTGATGGCAAGTCAGGCCTTGTGCTAATTCTCTCTCTGGGTAAAGTTCATCTATTTTTCCATCCAACTGTAAGGTACTCTCCTTTAGATTGATAATGGCTCCATTTTCTCGTAGGAAATCTCTTCCTAGAAGAGCATCATAAGGGAGATCTTGAACTACTAGGAAAGTGCATGAGTAACTTCCATTGGCGATGTCTAAAGCGGTCGTGAACATACCCAGGACAGGCAAAGCTTCGCCATTCACGGTTTTTACATCTCCTAAGTTGTCAGTCTTGAGTTGGAGAAGTTGTTTCTTGTAGACTTCTTGCAGGACTTCTTTTTCAATGACGCTAATTGCAGCTCCGGTGTCAACAAGTGCTTTAATGCTTTGTCCATTCAATTGTGCACTGACGGTCAGATCTCTAGGCTTAGCCTTTTAACTTTCTTTGACAACGTTATTACTACGCTGGAGCGGAGATGACTGACTGTGAGACTGAGAGCTGACTGGGACAGGACAAAAGGAACTTGCCATTGGTATGACATTGGTGCGATGCTCTTCTAATGAAGGATACTGCTTCGAAGCGTTTTCGTTTGGTACGCCTATAACTTCTTGCACTGGCTGAGGTGAACTATCTTGACCTTTTATAGTGAACTTGGAGGGGTCAGGAAACAAAGATCGCTTTACAACACTTGGAAACTCTTCAAAACGTTTGGCTGAAAATGAGGGGAGCTTGTCTCTGTTGTGAACACTGAGAGTCGTGGATTCAGTTGGAGAACGTGGTAACCGTGGGGTGGTACAATTCGGGACTACAACAGGGGAGGACTGGGCTTCGTTAGGCTGGGTACCAGGAGGTCCTGTTGTTTTGGGCCCACTTGGTAGATGCTCAAATAGATGTAGAGCTGAGGCTAAATAGGACTTGATTTCTTCTCTAATATTCTCGACATTATTTTCCTGGGTTCTCGCAGGTTCTGGAACATGGACAAGGTGCGTTTGAGTTTCGCGTTTTGAAGTGGACTTCACGTACTGAGACGTTTGATTTTTTTTCCTGACAAGGGTGGTGGGCGAGGTGTTAATCTCCTATGCAAATTTTCGGAGTTTCGAGACTATTGTTTGGAGAACATGACAGCTTCACTAGAAATGATGTTGACACTCGCGTTCTGCATTATTTTGCCATTTTTGTGGAAGGGTTCTTGTGAATCATTAGATACTTGGCTGGTCGTATTTCGTTCCAGTTCTGCAATGAAATCTTCATAGGATGAGTGTTCGTCAAGTTCTTCTAAGTTCAGATCACGTCGGTGTTGCTGTGGCGAATTTCGATAATTATCTCGTGGTTTATTATAACTGTAATGTGGCTGATAATTAGGTCTGCGAGCGGAAAATGATTCTTGAGGTAGTATGTGAGGGCTTGGCTCTCTGCGTTCGGGGCAGTTGATTGCAAGATGGCCACTTCGTCCACAGGTAAAACAGCGCGGCTGACCATCTCTTGTCCTTGGGCGAGGAATTTCTTCATGCTGACCTTCATTTCTTCCAGCTAGACCTCGTATACGGGCATCAAAGTGTCGGTTTTGCGAGTCAAGTTTCTCCAAC
The DNA here is from genome assembly GCA_964035525.1 of Porites cylindrica. Lineage (NCBI taxonomy): Eukaryota > Metazoa > Cnidaria > Anthozoa > Scleractinia > Poritidae > Porites > Porites cylindrica. The sequence continues at coordinate 41,473,706 of OZ037776.1, read as the reverse complement.
AAGAGATTCTTCAGTTCTTAAAACTCACTTTTCCCAATGAACGCTTCGTTATTAAGAGCAGCCAGGGCAGTCGTTGCATTATTATTTGGGCGTGGCCCAAATAGAGTAATGGAAACGGCTTGTTTTGACGCAAATGTGCAATAGGCACGCAATACGTGCTAACGTAAACAAGGCAGGTGAGCAAGCGAAGCGAGGTGAATGTCTGCCATGCGAGCGTCTTGTACAGAGTAAGAGAAAGCTCTGATAGCACACGGCACTTAATCGCCCTTTTACGATCTCAAAAGTTAATCTGAATCTTCAATAGTTTTGCCTCATCGAAATTTGGAAGTCTGAAGTCCAGGGATGAAATATATCAAAAATATTTGGAATATTAACGTTGGGTTTTGGTCTCAATAAGATCACAAGCAACTAACCTTGAAACACAAACTCACAAAACGGATCGAAATCCACCAATCACAAATCACAAACAATGACCTTTTGAGCCCGTTGAAGAAAACTTTCGTTTTCTAAGAGGTCCACTAAGATGATTGACGTTGATCGAAATGCATTAATCACAGAAAGACAGTTTTAATTGCCTGTTTCCTAAGAGGTCATCTGAATTTGCTGTTTTCTTTATTACTTCGGCGGAGCGCGAAGTAAAGGATTCGCGACGCTCAGGAATGTATCAAAGTTGCAGTTTTTTGACAAGATTGGGCAAGCAAAGTCTGTGGGTTTTCGGTTCTATTCGGCTATTTGACGCCGAATTAGTTCGAGATATCTCGAGATCACTTCGATTTCTTTGATATACTCTTTAACTTTTTCGAGGAAGAAAGAATTATTATTTTGGCTTTCCCGAGGTTTGAACCGACTCACCTGTGTGACCCGTCAGATCAGAGGAGACTCTAAGTTGAGGGATTAGCCGATTACGCTACTGCGACCCAAGGTAGTTTGGATATGAAAAATGGTTATGAAGGCTGTGTTTTCACTAGGACAATTTTAACTAGATAAAGCCGGAAAAGTCCGGAAATACAGTGAAAACACCTCGTCTTGGTTTTAGCTAGTTAAAAATGCAAGCTGTTTTCACAAGCAAAAACAGGGGATTTTCTCGCCTTTACGAGCGGAAATTCACGCAGAGTTATACTACCTCGCGAGATGGAATAACTTGTCCTGATAAACGCTGTAGCCAATCGGGTCGCGCGTAGTGACAGACGCCTGCCAAATAATCCGGTAATATTATTTTCCAGAGGCTATTGCTTCTTGGTTGAGCTTGAGAAATTCAACATGGCACAATCCCACCGACCCCACTGCATTGTCTATTTCTTCGGTCAGATCCTTAAACCAGAATTGTGGTCTTGGATAAACCCACATAGTCTTGCGCTTATCCCAGTTAACAAATTAACACCTTACTCTTACCATATTTGATTTCTTACTATTTCTCCGCATTTACAATTAATTAGTTCCACAACCTCGACGCCGAAAAGTACGCTCCGTAGCGTCTTGTTTTATGTCCATTTTCTTTTCCTTATTTTGTGATTGGTCGATTTTGTTAGGTCGAGTGGATAATCCAATGAGGGACGATTTGGATATCTTTCGATCCGTAATTTTTCGAAGCAGCAGTGAGAAGCAGTTTGGATAACATTTGGCTGCGGCGTTTCGAGGAACGTGTTAATATATTGTTCAATCATGTTATCCTGGGTTAAACAAATGCACACACTGTCCGCGGTAGGCCCACACTAAAAAATAACACTGAGTGTTTTCGGAATGGGCTGGCCAAAGAAAGAAAGAAACTCAAAGAAAAGGAAATTACCAAGACATTCAGTGACATCAAAGACTCATGGACCTCATAGACGTAATAACAAATCGGAATATCAAGAGTGTACGTGTAAAATGGATAAGAGTTTGAACAGAGGAATGTTGAACAAGTTTGAGAGTCGCAAGATTTAATTGTTTAGCTGGTTATCAGTGTGACAATAGTGATTTTGATTTTTACATTGCGGGACATAGCGAGTTGCCAGTGATAAAAATCTGTTCCGATGAAGGAAGAGACGATTGTCAACAATTGCAACCAAGGGACTGAGGCTTCTTTTGGAACTGCTGTGATAACTGCAACAATTCTTTTTATTATTTCAATTTTGTTTAGCAGGGTGACGGTTAATGTACTTGTCTTTGTATTGCGTGTTGTGTTTTTTCATCTAATTGTGTATGTTGTGACGCGTTACATGTACGATGCTGTGCGTCGGGATTTTGCTTTATCAGCAAGTTTTCTGTTAGAGTGTTTTGATGGCAGCGAGGTACAGAAGGAAAATTGTGTTGCGGAGGAAACAAAAGAAGTTAAATTGAGATCTCGTCGTGCGAAATTTATTTATTTCATTGGTTTAAATCAGGTTAGTCAAATATATTTTCGGCACGACAAATTACCATAAAATCGAGATTGTAATTCGAAACTCGCGTTGTTTTCAAAATTTGCATAAATTGGGCGTTGCAAAGAAACATTTAGGTTACAAGCGCTTCGAAATACTGTACCTTCAGAACGGCATAGCTTTTACTTGTTGTGCTATATCTTTCAAAATTATCGATGATTCTAGCTCAAAAACTCTCAAAGCGGCGGTTTAAATGTTAAAGCCCGTGGCTGGTTGAAATCGTCTCTTGGTTGTTTTCAAACGATTTAGGATGGATCGAATCGACTTTGGATCGATTATTATTTTATCAGCTTGTGGTATGAACGAAACATTTTTCTTCTCGATAAAGTTCACTCAACAAATTTAGAAAGATTTACTTGACTTTTCATATGTGGAACGAACTGACTATTTTATGGAACGATCTGACTATTGATTGGAACGATCTGACCAGGGAACGAAATGACCGGTTACCGTCATGCACCTAGCAGACTACCGATGAACAAATTAAAATCTTTGTTACAGAAAACACGGAAAATTACACTTTTTGTATGGAAGAGTATTCGGAAAAATACACCATTGTCGTCTGAAATTCACTGGCCGTTTTTATGCTAGAGACGTTAAAGTCGTCTAGACGCATTTCACGTCTGAGACGTTAAAGTCATCTAGTGTAAAAACGGGACGAACAAAAGTAGACGACCTTATTTAAAAAAGTAGATTTTTCCGAAAAAAGGACTAAGCTCCACTCTCGGAAGACACTGGACGCGAGTTAAAGCGGCGCCAAAAATGAACCTCAAGCCCGCGAAATGCGAACAAATTGTTCAAACTCCAACATGGCGGCGGCGTTACAACTTTTAAAGTCTATTTCTCGCCGTCGCCAAGAAAGGCATGACTTACAAATGCAGATGTTGGTAACACAGAAAAGTGAATCGAGAAAGCGGAAACTTCAGATGATGGAAGATGATGAAATAGACACAGCCAAAGCAATAGGTTTGTGTGCCGTCCGAGCCAAACGACCCAGAAAGGAAAGAGACCCAGACGAACAGAGGAGTTCCTCGTGGTGGAGACATGGCTACCGAAATTGGGACGACAGTGCGTTCAAAAAACGTTTGAGGATAAATCGAGCAACGTTTCAGTACATTCTTGGCGAGATAGAAGGCCAGCTAGTCAAAGAGCCAACTTGTTTCAAACCTGAGCCGATACCTCCAGACACACAGCTTGCCATTTGTTTGTATAGATTAGCCCATGGATGCACCTACAGCACAGTAGGAGACCTGTTTGGTGTTGCTGAATCAACCGCGAGTGTCATTTTTAACCAAGTATGTAAGATACTTGTTTCAACTTTGTACGACAGGTTTGTGTACCTACCCAGAAATAGTGCCAAATGGAAGCAAGAGCTTGAAAGCTTTCTTGAAAACTGGGAATTTCCCTGCGTAGGAGCCTGGGATGGTTTCCATGTTTACGTCAGCACGAAGTTGAGAAATTATTTTAGCTTCAAGAAGAGATATTCGGTATCCAGCTTGGGATTCATAGCGTCTAACAAGAGGTTTCTTTGGGCAGCTGTGGGGGCTCCTGGCTCTACCCACGACTCAAGGCTCCTGAAAAGTTGCGGCCTCTTTGCTGACATTCAACAGGGACGGATTCTCCCAAGTTCTGTATTAAGAACAAGGGAGTATGGAGACATACCATTCACAACGGTTGGTGATTCAGCATTCCCACGCTACACGTGGCTAATGAAGCCGTACAGTGAAAGTACAAGAGACCCAAGGAAGCGCTACTTAAACAAGAGGCTTTGCTCGGCTAGAGTTGTGTCAGAGCATGCTTATGGCATGTTAAAAGGAAGATGGAGGATCCTTTACAAGAAGACAGAGTGTAAACTAAAGAACATCAGGCAAGTCATCATGGCCTGCATTGCCTTGCACAATATATGCATTTCAAGGGATGACCCATGCAGTCCCAGGTGGAGGCTGGAAATTGAAAATCTGCACCTCATTAGGAAGAGAGGCAATGGTGAGCAAGACAATGAGGCTGATCAGGTCAGGACAAGAATCACCAACTGGCTCTGGGATATCCACCAGCAAAGGCAATCAATGGAGTAGAAGAAGAAATCAACAGAAAATTTGAGGCCTGTGTTTATATGTTTTGTACCCCAGACCACACCCAACTTACCCCCAAGCAACCAGCAGGGGGGACTAGAATGTGGAACTAGACTATGAGCAATCAAAGTGAGGACTACATAACTGTAATATCAAAATGTCTTTACTTAGTCTACTGAAGTACAAAATCCTTGGACAAAGTAAGGATTTCACTAAGCCTGTAAAACAAAATTCATTTCTTAAACATCTTGCAGTTGACTAAAGTAAACATAGATATTGGGAATCTCAACCATGTTTACTAAAGTACATACTAGGTGTATAGCTAGTCCTTTATATTAACAAACATTTAAACTCCATGGCCTAATATATCTGTTTTTAAACAGCAACCGTCTGGTAGAAACTTAGTTAACTACAATACACGTAAAACGTTAACTAACTGTAATGTTTTAAAAACGTCTGGGCTATAAGATTGGAAAGGATGGCAAGCCTCCCACACAGGCACTCTTAGAGCTTTGTCTCATGTTCCTCATGAATGCGTGATGAAGCCCTAAGAGTATCCGTGTGGGAGGTTACCGTTAGATGATAGCCTTAATAAAATAAGTAAGTGGCATGTCAATAAGCTTCTTTGTTAATCTACTGAAAAAACATAGTAGTTGTGCAAATGTTTTATGGACCTTGTACAAAAAGGTTTGCAGGCATACACTGTAGTTGAGCTTTATTTCAGACGATTTAAGGATTTTTGAAGTGTTGAAATTAAAGATAATAGTCATTTATATTCTCTGGTATTTTATCAAGGATGCAGTGCATGTCAGTAGTTTTGTTGGTTGGGGATCAAGGCTGGTAGGCACTCTCAAGCTTGACACAGCACATAGGGCTACTATAAATACCCCCATTGCTATGATGTCATCCTACTTTTTCCTTAACTTCATCACTTAAAACAATTATTTCCCTTCTCTCTTAAGGCCTGATCAAATCGCTTAACCACCTTTCCCGAAATTGTCAGACATTGCTCTAAATATCTTGAAAAGCTGTCAATAACTTTTACTTTTGCTTTAAAAACAAACTTGTGTTCAATCAATTATCACTAGTGGGAGTTGAAAAAGTATGTATTAGGAGAATGTCAACGTTAGTATAATAATAATAATTATTATACTTATGTTGACAATCTCCTACTACATACTTTTTCAACTCCCAGAAGAAAGAAAGAAAAACCGTATAAACAACCTTCAATAAAAAATGGACGCATTTAGTTGAGAACCACAGAACTGGATTATTTCGAGCATATAGATAGAGGTTACTGACACTAGTAGACATTTTAACATAATAGTGAAGGAAACCCCAGGGTTGGCCAAAAAATAGAACCCTAAATATCTTAGAAACTTCTTAATATCCCTCAAAATAACCAGACATTTGAGATCTGGACTAACCCTCTTTCAATATCTTTTGCCCCCTTTCTGATAAAGTTCACCTTATTCAACACTTCAGATAGTTTGAATCTGGAGTGGGGGACTGGACCCTCTCTATACCTTCATTCTATACCATGTGGTCCCCCCACTCACACCTCAGCACACACAAACACACCACACCTACCAACCCCATTTTGCTTAATATCTTTTCCAATCACCCTCTTCCTGTAAAATGCAATTAGGCAAATGCAAAATATCAACTTGTTCCTAGCATGATGCCAAATGTACTACAGGCATGTGGCAAAACCCTAAAACAACAATCACAATCTAGCCTGTAAATACAGACAGATTTCAGGTTAAAGATTCATGCTGGTTTAAAAACAAAACAATGATAAAACAACAGCCTGAAATATTTCCTTGTTGACAGGCTAATCAAGCAAAATTTGCCGAATTTCACCTCTTAAAAGGTTTTTCGAGAAGACACTCTACCGATTATAACTATCTAAATTTGTGTAGTGTGGTTGTTGACTCTCAGCTCCAGAATAGGCACTTGGAAATGCTGGTTCATGCATCACCCAAGCATTTTGGTATGGTTGCACAGGCTGCTTAAAACGGGCCATCATCTCCATCATACGCAGTTCATGTTGTCGGTTGAGTTCTGCCTGTTTCTCCTGATATTTAAGAAATGCTTCTTCCCTTCTCTGATCTGCCTCAAGCCAAGTTTGGATTCGTTTATCTTGTGCTTTTTGAAGATTCTCAAAAGTTGTAGATAATTGGCTGATGGCATCTTTCTGTGAAGTTATTTTACGTTTTCTGGGCCGAACAGAGACACTTGATTTCTGTACCTCCTTCTTGTCCTTCTTGGATGCCCTCTTTAAAACAACTTCATCTTCCTCAATGGAAGTCCCGTCATGGTCTGCACCAGTTGGTTGACATTCGACTCTGATCAAAAAATTGAAAAACACCTTTTTTAGGTTAAGAAAAACTGAAATTTTAACTGTATTTTGAGTCAGGTTTCAATACAGTGAGGCAAATTAAGTTGAAGCACTGACATATAAACATTCAGCATACTTTTATATCAAAATCACGTACACTGGCATGACCATGTACAGGTGTGTATCCGGTACAGTGTGTTGTAGGCCTGTTTCTGACTGACCCTGCATTGGTTAAACGTGTGTGTGTTAGATTATTCCTTGAAAATTCTGAGAAAATATGAAACCATTATATTCTAATTTACCTGTTAAATTCTTCGTCACTCTCATCCACTGTCAAGTGTTCAGAACTTGCTTCTGCTGAGGAGGAACTTGAATTTAACGCCTGCTTCTTCTCACGTGGCATCATAGCAGAAGCACTCTTCGCCATGGTTACTTCAGTCTTGTCTTCCTTGTAATTGTCACTATATTCATCATCTTCACTGCTACAGGTACCATCACTTTCTATGTCTGCTGCCTTAGTGGCAACCTTTAACTCTGTATGCGTTTCAGACAAAATGGGGTTCATTATGTTAAACCATTCAGGTTCATCTATTGCTGATTTACCACTGCCAGACTTTGCCCTGTCGGTGTATTTTCTCCACTGCTCTTTCAGCCATTTATATTTTGCTCGTAGCTTAACAACTGATGTATCGATATCCTTTGCTTTTCCTTGCTTAGAACTGGTTGTTGTCTTCGCTTGTAAACGAGCATCTAACTCTTTCTTCATGGCTTCAAAAATATGAACATTAACTGACTTTTTGAGTGCAAGAGTCTCCAAAGTTAATGCAAATTCAGTTCGGTCGTCTGCAAGAACAGATGCAAACTCCTTAAGTTCATCCTCACTCCACTTTCTACCACGAGACTCCTTCATGCTCTTCTTGGCCGCCATGTTGTTTTGCACTCGTCCCAGTCGTCTGTGGACGAGTCGAGCATAAGTGCGTCCTAGTTTACGACGTCCCGTCTTTATACCACTTTATAAGTGCGTCGTTCGGACGCACTTAACAGAAGACGTTAAAGTCGTCAGACGTTAAAGTCGTCTGCCCTATTTACCGTTTTTATACTAGACGTTAAAGTCGTCTTAAGACGACTTTAACGTCTTAGACGACTTTAACGTCTCTAGCATAAAAACCGCCATTTTTACGTTAAAAATAGAAAAGGTTTACACTTAAACAGGTACAGAAGTAACTGTAACAGTGTGAGGTTACTTAAGGGGCAACTCCAAAACTAGTTCGTAAACGAGGGAAGGTGTATCTGTCGTCTAAGCAACAGAGCACAGGCGATTTAGGTGGAATGAGATATCCAAATAGGCTTTGCGTTTGTCCAAAAATGCCCCGCACTAACGTCCACTGCCTTACCCCCTCCTCCCATAAACGTCCAGTTGACGTTAAGGAGGGGAAAAGTGAATATGTCGACAGCCCCTAAGTTGATAGGTACTGTAGTGAGTTACATGTAAAAACAACTAATCCACAAGACCAGACCGTTAAGGCTCAAAATTACAGGCAATCAACGAAATGTGTTGGGTCAAGATTTGGTCGGTCAACATTAAGGCCCTGAAAACTGAAATAACTGTATTCCACAAATCAGTTAACTTTAGAGCACATTCATGTGACTTTTGAGGAAAAGGCTAAGTAATTTTAGAGAAAAATAATTTGCAAAAAAAAGATAAGAGGGAAATTAATCTTACATCTACTTGATAGCCTTATATGTACACCTAAAAAATAGCATAACCATAATGTTTCTTGATTCACAGTATATTAGGCCTGGAAAACAACTGAGGCCGAATTTTTTGCGTTCGACAAGTTTACTTTACAAAATCTTGCAAACAAGTCTGGGGACGTGTAAACCAACCTTTTATACTTTTAATACATCACATCTGAGGTGAAATAGTACCATGAGGCGCTGTTTTTATCAGACAGACCTCGGACAGACTGCAGTATTTCACAATTTTGCAATACAAATTGCACTCATTCAATATTCAGGACGATCGAAGCACGCGTTAGCGAAACCGTTAATTCCAAAATCACCTATACGGCAAGCCGGTTCTCACTTTTGACAAGCGCCAAAGTCGATTGTTTAAATTAAGATTAACAGAGATATGCGCTTCAACATAATGGCTTTACAGCGATTAAAATTGCAAAAGAGACTACTAACAATCAATAAAAGGAAAATAATTCGGTGAAACATATACAGAGACAACAATTTTCATTCACGAAGACAAGTATTGAAGTGTCTCAGCAAATCCTTGTTTATGTTTTAAGCCGGCTTCCCGGTGTTTGCTTTTTTCAAAGAAGAACTCGAGGCAAGAAAATCGCTCACGGCTTTCTTTTACAAGCTCTTTTACAGGCAGAATTATAACTAAATATTCTTTGGAACGTTTTCTTTGTATTTGCGGTGAGAAAATATCTAAAGGCTTTTTAAAGTTCTGTAAGCTTATATCAAACCTGATACTCGGTCAGATCATTGTCTCAAAACTTACAAACGTGCATAAACTAAATAGCCCCATAAACTACGCTCGACTTCATTAAATTAGATTTAAAAAACCAGCATCATAGACAATAATTACTCAGGCTTACCATTCGAGATGCATTGAAAACTATCAAGTAAGGCCGAAATCGCTTGAGACTTTTCAACCCTCTGACGCATTAAGCAAGGTGAGAAACGAAAACGATGCCATCCGAAATCGGATTTCCGACTTTGACAAGCGACGTATTTCTCAACCAAAACCCCAATAAACAAACTAGCCATGAATAACAAAAGACTCTTGATAGCAGCTGAATTTCATTTTGTACATTCAGTGGAAAAAGACAGTTAATTTTAAAAACATCACAAGTTGATACAAAACTCTCTCAGCTTCAGCTGTCAAAGAAAACAAGTCTCAAGATGCGGCATAAATTTTCTGCATGAACTCACCTGTCAAATTTTGACCAATCAGAGCATAAAAATTGGAAGTAGAGCGTGACCAACGCGTGCCTTGGTGAGAAACGTCAAAAGCAACTGGCATGTCTTCCCTGTCAGTAAAAACTGGCTGAATTTTAGCTTCCGAGGTCAGTTTGAAATCAAAATTTTAATTGTGCGGCACATATAAAAACAACATATTTGATATGAATGAAAAAAAATAAACGTGAGCCTGCGATCATTTGAAAACTAGTAACTTGTCAGCGGATAACTTCTAAAAGATACTCGACCTCGATGGGTCAACACCTGAGCATGCGATACGGTCCGGTGATACTGGTCAGCGGATATCCTGTTCTGACAGCTGTCAATTGATCACAACATTGATGTGCAACATCAGTCTTCCTGTGCTCCCCGACTAGCTAGAAAGTGTGAGATTGAAGATTGGTTTTCCTGTGGTGCGGAAGGGCGGGCGGGCGGGCGGTGTACTGTCACGTGATTACCAAATTTTCTGAGATGGGTAGATTTACTTACCCATGGTGCTCCGCAGGCGCGCTTCGCGCGCCAGAGCTCCGCTATCAACTCCATGTAGGATTGTTGTTTCATTGTTGGACTGTTTGCAAATTATTTTTCTCTAAAAACGCTTAGCCTTTCCCTCAAAAGTTGTATGAATCTGCCCTATATTCAACTGATTTGTGGATTACAAGATTATTGTTTGATTTAAATTATAAAATTTAATAACAGGAGCTTCGCTGTTAGCCCTGACTAAATTCATCGTGACGTCATTGTTTACATTTGTGCTTTTTAGCATATGACGTAACCCATAGAAGGCGTGGTCGTATATACAAGTAAAGTTCAAAATTGAGCAGTTTGAATAAGTTTCAGCTCTGTGAAATTAATAACAAAGAAAATAGCAGCAATCAAAAACTGCGAATTTGCTGGGTGGCAAAACGTTAATGAGCTCATACATTCTTTGTAAACTCTGGTGTTTCTCAGAGAGAATTGAAACTATTCAGTATATCGGGCTCAAATTTTCAGAGATAACTGAAATTGTTATGCTCCTTGAATATTCACAGATTTTATGTTTTTAGCTTTATCAGATAATAATAAGTATATGCTAATGAGGCAAAAAATGTAAACAAGGATTCGCCTATATTATATACAATTCCAAGGGCCCGTTCCTGTGCTCTTTCGACTTTTCTGGCGTCGGAGGTTTTACAAAAGTGTCATATGTTAGCAATATGTTAAATGGTAGCAATATGTTAAATATGACAATATCGATATCTTGTAAACGCCTATTTTGCAGGCTAGGTAGATTGGCACGCTTAAGAAGACCAGAGTACTCTTGTGATTGTCTATTATATCGTTCCTGTACTCTTTTGACTTTTCTGGCGTCGGAGACTTTACAAAGCTGCTATAAAAGGTAGCAATATGCTAAATATGGCAATATCGAGGATTTCAGTACATGAAAGCAAATTTGCTTCCGTACGGATTAGGTTTCTTAATCTCGAGAGGACACCCAATCTTTGGCTGGCCTTTTTTTTTACACTGTTAACTGATATGTTTGCTAAATACAAGGTGTACGTCATTATTAACTCCGAGAAGCCCAATGTCCTCAGTACTTTCAATGACATGTCCGTTGATTGGTAATGAGGCTTGGTCATTATCATTTTGTGATTTAATCATCAGCAACTGAAATCTATCGGGTTGGCCCTAAGATAGTTATCGCTACACCAGGTCAAAACCTTTGGTGGCTTCCCACTCCGGGCGAGTCTTAGTATTGGTAGATTGGTATTACTGACCTGATGAGATTGGTCGTTCTGATAGAGATTCCACAACAAGAGACCGAGTGATGAAGCCTGTGGTCAGCCTCGTTTCATTTCTTTCCAACTACTTTTGGTTGTACTAACTTTGACACTGTCCAGTCGACCATAAAAGAAAGATCACATTAAGTCCAGCGCCCTGTCGCTGAAACCATACGCACTTACTTTTGCCACGGTTTAAGAGTGGTGTAGGAAATCAAAAGCTTTGCTCATGTCCATAGCTAATAAGTAAGCCTTCTCCTTACCGTCAAGGGCTTTCCTCCAGTCTTTAACGAGGCCAACTAGGGTGGACTCGCAGCTATGTTGTTTTCATTATATACAGTAATGTTAACTGTTTACACAAAAGATGCTCGAACACTTTGCCAAGCAATGGAAGGACTAATGGTTGGAAGGACTGTGATCGGGCGATAATTTTCTTTAGCTTCTTTCTCTCCCTTTTTGAATACGGGTGTCCATTCTCCCATTCTCGACCGGCTCGACAACACGACGCGTTTTTTATCTTTTTAGCCCTCAAATATAAGAATATATTAGAATGTGTTTTAAGTATCACCCCTAACAAACACTTAAAAATATTGAGTATAGGCATATTGTCCAGTTGCATGCACGAACTTAATTACGTGGATGGAGCTTTATACCTGGTAAAATTCATTTAACTGAAAATAGAGGGGAGGGATTTGTTGAATTCAGCCTTAGTAGAAATACGGGATTGCATGACTTAAAAAACATACGTACAATCTACTATACTGGCAAAACGACTCATCCCTGGCTCAAAGGCTTATAGCTGTCAGTCGTCCCAAATGCTGACAATGTATACTGTGTATTTGCTTGCTTCTTTGTTATCCCCCCCCCCCCCCCCCCCGACTGAGACTTATAATGAAATCTCAATCATTACTAATGGGATCACGCCCTGATTTAATCTTTGCAGATGGTAAATCTTTAATTTCAAATTTACATCGCAGGCTTCCTTGTAGGCTAATAAACTTCTTGTCATTCCCAGGTTCGTCTGGTCCTGAAGAAACAGAGAATCAGCAAATCATCCGCGGTACAGGGAACATTCGCATTGCAACAGAAGACGACGATCCTAGTAGATCTGATGATGAACCTGATAAAAAATGAAAACCAGTCCTGACGAGGTTTGTAAGGTTCTTTTCCCTGTATATATTTTGTGCTTTTCCTCGTACTTAAGGTAGGTATTCGAAAGAGCTAAACAAATTTTGATTTTTCCTTTCTGGTGCATTTTATTTCCTGTCGAGTGATTTGATATGGTAATCTAAATATGTTGTAAAATATACAATGTGATTGGTTTTAGGTTAGTAACCAACGCCGCTGAATCGAAGTCAGTAGTTACCGGCATCTTACAAAACACTTATTGACGAACTCAAGCAAAACTGATAACGACAGAATTACTGGACAACCAACAATTAGACTATTCTGGACTACACTCACCCAGAATCATATCCAACCAAATTATGAAATGACTCCTTCGTTTAAACCACTCAGTTTCACTAAATGAATAATAGTAACAATGAAAAGGCCAGAAGGACGAATTGCACAATAAACAAATAAAAAATAAATAACTACTAAAGTAACTACCACATCTTGCTAACTAACTAAAAAAAAACTCTTCACATCTTCATGGAAAAGCTTAAATCCTTAGTTTTAAAAATGTTCATACTGCATGGACGCCGAAAGAAACCTCTAAGGACAAAATGTTCCAGCTATCAGCTATCCCATGAGAAAAAACTGTACTTACGGACTTTATTGCTACTGGGCTTCCCTCTTTTCCAATGATGTAACATCAAGATATTGGTTTCTTGGTGTTGCAGACGAGAGTGCAATCACCAAATGACGTTTTGCAAAAGATTGAAAAGACACGGAACAAAACCCACACCACAACACAAAAGCAAACCAACAATGGTTTCCACAACACAAAGAAACACCCAACAAATGACGTAATACAAAAGATTTAAAAGACACTGAACAGTACCCACACCACAACACAATAGTTCACCTACAATAGATTCCTCAACACAAAGAAACATCCAAAGTGCTGGAGTGAATTGCGATATCCATGATGATAAAAGTTCAAAGATTGAGAAATATTTACTTTTATATAACCATTAAATAATCAGCAATTTATGAATGGATCTCACTCTCCGAGATGTGCATAAATACCTCTTATTAGCCGAGTTTTCGGTCCGTACTGTAAATTACGGACCGACTTTTTTTCCATCAATTTATGGCCCAAGCGTGAAGCGCGCGGGCCATAAATCGATGGGAAAAAACGAGGATCCGTAATTTACAGTACGGACTGAAAACTCGGCTAATAAGATGTTTATTATATGGCTTCTTCTTGGGGGACCGGAAACAAGTGCCGGACGCACGATTTGACAGTCATTTGACAGGTGTCAAAAAGAAAGTTTTTATTGGCGCACGAAAACAATGCACATTACAAAGGCTTTCCGAGAAAGCAGAAACAAATTCGCCATGTTAAAAAAGTTTATTCGGTCAAAACTAAGAGCACTGTAAGTCTTAGCTCTTTAATGTAACGCTGGAGTATTTTGGAAACCGGACACTGTGTCTGTCTAGAAGTCGTTTCCATCTTTCTTCCGTTTGTCCTTGTGAAAAAACACTGCAAAAGGCAAACAAGCTTTTCAAGGTAAGTTTGTTGTCACTGTCGAAGGATTCGCTCGTTAATTGCTCAGTTGGGAAAACCCCTCTTTCTGCCAGTTCATTCTCGTCTTCTTCAAACACTGACTAGAATTCTCTTCCTCAGTAAGGTTACGATTCAGTTTCTAGAAAAGCTTCGTTCTCATTAATAACTAGGTTAAAATATGGAAAGGCAAAGTCAACATCCCAGTCCTCAGGGATTACAGACATATTTTTAAGTATATTCGGTCAAAACTAAGAGCACTGTAAGTATTCACTCGCCAATGTGACGCTGGAGTCTTTTGAAAACTGGACATTGTGTCTGGCTCGGAGTCGCTTCTATCTTTCTTTCTTTGGTCTTTGCAAAAACACTGCAAATGACAAAGAAGCTCGTCAAGATGATCGGGTGCAGGCATGTTTGTTATCATATTTGTGGAAGGAATTACTCATTTTCTCTCAGGCAAAACATCTCCAATCTCTGCCAGTCGATTTTCTTCTTCTTAACTGTGTACTGCGATAAAATTTTCAAACACTGACTAGAATCCTCTTCGATAAGATTACGAGTTACTTTCTTCTTCGCCTTCGTTCACAAATAAACACAGTTTAAAATGTTGATGGACAAAGTCAAAACCTAAGTCCTCAAGGTTGATAGACGTCTTGTAACTTAATTTTAACCTTTTTTCCGAGGTAAAGAGGTTTAGAGCTCGGAAATGAGCTTTTTCTTTGAAATTTTGGTCCATATAGCAAGTTACGGACCGCAAATTGACCAATCGCTCTGTTTTCGCCACGCGATTGGTCAATTTGCGGTCTGTAACTTGCTATACTGACCAAAATTTCTAAAGAAAATGTTCATTTCGGAGGTTTAAATCTCTTTACCTCAGAAAAAATGTTTAAATAAAGTTAAAAGACGCCTGTCAACCTTAAGGACTCGCTTTGTTTGAATGAGAACGAAGCTGATGTAGAAACTGAATCGTAATCTTTCCGTGGAAGAAAATATGGTCCGTGTTTGAAATTTTTAACGTAGATCACACTTGAAGACGAGAATGAACTGGCAGAAATTCGAGAGATTTTCCCAAAAAAATTAACGAGCGAATCCTTCGACAATGACAAAAAACTTACCTTGAAAAGCTTCTTTGCCTTTTGCAGTGTGTTTTTTTTTTTACAAGGACCAAGGGAGGAAAGATGCAAACGACTTCGAGAAAGACACAGTGCCTGGTTTCCAAAATACTCCAGTGTTAAATTAAAGAGATTAAACTTACAGCGCTCTTAGTTTTGGCCAAATAAATTTTTTCAACATGGCGAATTTGTTTTCACTTTCTCGGAAACGCTTTGTTGTGTTCTTTTGTTTTCGTGAGCCAATAAAAACTTTCTTTCTTGACGCCTGTCAAATGATTGTCAAATCGCGCGTCCTGCACTTGTTTCCGGTTCCCCAAACTGGAAGAAGCCATACAATAAACATCTTATTAGCCTCGTTTTTTCGGTCCGTACTGTAAATTACGGATCCTCGTTTTTTTCCATCGATTTATGAGCCAAGCGCGAATAAATCGATGGAAAAAAACTCGGTCTGTAATTTACAGTACGGTCAGAAAACTCGGCTAATAAGAGGTATATATCCTACGAAAGCCGAATTCATTAATTGCTTTATTATTCATTCAAAATAATTCCTAGTTTAAAAACAAGCTAAAACATGCTTACCCTCGTCGATGTTAAGTTTACCTCGATAGTACATGTTTAGAAGATAAAGGGCTGTTCAGGTCTGCAAATATACTCCAAATAGCTGATGTTGTCCGTCGAGTTGTCTTCTTGCTATGTTTTTAGACAAAATGTTCCGCCGACTGTTCGGCCGTTTTTCTTTTCACAACCAAAACAACTCAACCTCGTGCCCAGGTTTTCTCGGTTAACGTTGCACTAACCTGCAACTGTGTTGCACTTTTGACGTCATCGGTTGATTAATCGCAAAATTCTTCCAAATTTGGTCAACAGTAGCTGGTTATGGTGAATTATACGTGTGCTTTTAGACAATTAGAAACGGAGAAATATTTTGCATGAATAATAAGAAAATTTATTAAAAATGTGACATAAAAAAGGAACCGTTGAGATCCTAACACTTTCTTTTGATCATCACAGCATCTGTTTGCCGAGGCATTAACCTTATCTCCAATAGTTTTAAGAAAGACTACTCCTGGATTCAATTTATTAGCGTTCACTTATGTTTTTGCAAAAATCTATAGACTCTCGACTTCTCTCCATTTTTTTTCAGGGAAGCAAAAGCCAAGAGAACAAACAAATGAGATGTAAAGGAATAGACTGCAGAACACAGGAAACTCCGTTTCGTTTAGCGTCTAGTTACTACTTTGTTGTTCCGCAGGTCCAGTTGTCAGTCAAAGCGGGTTTAAACTAACCCACGGTTATCATCAATTTTGTAGTCAGCTTAAGGCTTAACGAAGTGAAAGTCTGTTGGTTCCTTTTTTCCCTATGTTTTAACCTTGCTCTACAGATTTTTATTTGTAGTTTTGAAGCAACCAGAACAAGAGAAACAGACACATCTGTTAATTAATTTAAACTGCCTTGGGTTAACGCCAATTTGCTTTCGAGTAACCTGGTCGTGAGTAAAGATGACCGTAGTTTACAAACAGCTTGTATCGCACAATAACACCTTCATAATTTTCACAAGGTTAAGGTTCGCAAGCGGGTGTGTTTTAAACCCGGAACACCCTCAGGACACCACAGAATACCCCGGAACACCCCCCTGACGGGCCGGATCCCCCAGAGCAACCTTATAATTACAATAAGTAGGCAAATAAATTAGAAAACCGAATTCACGCTACTTAACGACTTCTGAAGATTTTAAGAAAGTAGTCCGTTGCCTTCAGACGAATACTTAATAGTGTTTTTGTCTGAAATATAGCTAAAGGAGCCCTTGAATGAAAAGAGATTTGATCTCTTGGATCTTCTTTTTTCATTTTAGCTTTATTATCGCATTATGAAACAAGACGCTACGGAGCGTACACTTCGGCGTCGTGGTTGTGGAACTGATTAATTGTAAATGCGGAGGAAAAGTAAGAAATCAAATATGGTAAGAGTAAGGTGTTAATTTGTGAAATTATGGGATTTGTCAGGATATTCTGAAAAGAGCAACATCCAAGAGGCCTACTTGCCAAAAACTAGCATTTCGGGACAAATTGTCTATGAGATATTAGCCCAGTTATGCTCTGATGACTCCATACAAGTCCATCTAAATTTGACTTGGGTCTAAACGTTTAGACCTAAGTCAGATATGAGGTTACTGGCGGTGAATAACAGGTCTAACAAAACAAACAGTGAAAAAAGAATTCTCTATTTTTCTTAGTCACATCAGGCTTCAAAAACAGCATAGCAGTCTCATGTAATGATTAAAGATATGTAAGGCATGGGTAAGGAGTCAACTACGTTGAGCATGGAATTGGCTGTTACGAGTTTGAATGTTTTGAGGATAATTATTCACTGACTATCAGCACGCAGGAATGTCGGATTAACACAAGGAAGTTTAATACCAAAGGACCATAGCCTTTTCAGAGCTTTAAAACACAGCATCCGCCAACACAAACTTGACTTGAACTTAAGTACAACTAAACAGCCTCTACCAATAATAACAAACTCTCACTTGAACTTCAGATATCTTACGGCTTCCGCCAACTTGTAAACTCGGCCGTCGTCACACTTGACTAAACACAGCAGTCCAGCTCGTGGGAAAAAAACTTAGTTCGTCAAAAGACCTTGCTTGGAACTGGTATACCGTTTGACATAAGGTTCTAGAAAATACTAAACGGGCGAATAGTAGTAGCTTTTCGACATATTTTATGATTTCAGTAACTGATGCAAATCTGCTGACTCATGCTGAAATGCAAACTTGCCCTAATTAATTATTCATGAATAATCCAAAAAAGTAGAGAACGTTCGAGAAAGTCACGCAACGCATGAAAGCAATTTTCCTACGTAACACTAAACAAAGACAAAATGTCTTTGTGCAGCATTTTGTAACTTTAAATTCATCATAAAGCAGTTCGAAAGGAGGGCTCACTCGTGAAATGTTTTTCAACACTCGAAGAGAAATTTCGTGTCTCTGCGCGGCCACGTAATATCCTCTATTATTTCTCCAGTAAATTAAAGACTAAACTCGAAGTGATCTCAAGATATCACAAAGTAGTCTGGTTTCATTTCGTGAAATAGCCGAAACAAGCCGAAAAGTCGCGAACTTGCACGACCAATCTTGTCCCGAAACTAGTGCATAATTTCATAACTGTTTTTCATAGGCCGAACTACCTTGGGTCGCAGTAGCGCAATCGACTAATCCCTCAACTTAGAGTCTCCTCTGATCTGATGGGTCACACAGGTGAGTCGGTTCAAACCCCAGGGAAGCCAAAATAATAATTCTTTCTTCCTCGAAAAAGATATAGAATAAATCAAAGAAATCGAAGTGATCTCGAGATATCTCGAACTAATTCGGCTCTCACTTCGTCAAATAGCCGAATAAAACCGAAAACCAACAGACTTTGCATGCCCAATCTTGTCAAAAAATGGTAACTTTGATACATTCCTGAGCGTCGCGAATCCTTTACTTCGCGCTCCGCCGAAGTAATAACGCGTAAAAAAAGTTTTTTTGGTTCAAATGAACTTGAAGTCGTTTATCTCGTATTCCAAACTACAAGTCGATGTCGTGTAGTTTAGTTTTATATAACCATATCTGTATGATATTAACGTCTTCTCTCAGATTAAAGGTCTCAAAGTGTCTACTGTTTGGATAAACGCTAATAGCTCTCACCTCTGTCATGTAATCTCTATCGTTGCCTATATCGAGAATAATAGTTACGCTAACAGCCTTAGCTTATCGGTGGCTTTATAAAACTCATCGATCTGGAAATGGATATCCCAAAGGTTCCTCAATTTGCTATCGTTAGCATTAAATATCCCATACACCTCCTTTGTCCCCCTCAATTTATTCAGTATAGCGTGATTAGTCTTGCTTGCTTGGGATAGTCCCTTATATAGGCTGTATAGGTATGTGCCGCGCCAAAAGGCTTTTTTTGTTAGCCGTTTTAGTTTGAAATAGGGTATCAATTTCGACCATTTTGGTCTGAAACAGGGTATGGTTTGTGCCTTCTAGTCTTGAATTGGGTATGTTTTTTGGAAGAATTAGCTACTTCTTCATCATTTGGCGATAAGACCATTTCCCTTTTAATGTTTACGCCAACTACCGTGTACGTGCCGTAGCAGCTTGTCATGCGCTCTTGTCACGCGCCGGGCTCCAGGGCTTCTTCAGGTCTGAAATAGGGTATCAAATTTCTGATCAGGTCTGAAATAGGGCAGGGAAAATCACAGATTTCGGTCTGAAATAGGATAAGGGTTTCACGAAGAGTGCTGCACACCTCACCCAAATTTTCTGAAAGTACCCCCCCCCCCCCCCCCCCCCTGGAACTCTTGGTCCGTTTTGGGGGTCACAAAAAGCAGGCATTGTGCCAGGCGTTCCTTGTGGAAACTGGGACTAAGAATGGTTGCATGATTGAAGCGACGCATGTTTTGCGAAGAAAGCTTAGGAAAGATTAAATTTAGAGCTTTTCCGAAACGTGTTGGTCGACGAA
>OZ037776.1:41033873-41441373 GCA_964035525.1 Porites cylindrica | reverse complement strand
AACTGATCAGTTGGTTGAAGATTTTATCTAGACTGGGGAAACAGCTACTCTAGGATAGGGGGATTTTGGGAGTTTACTCTAGTATAGGGTAGCAAAATTCAGCTGAACTAGCTCTGGTATAGGTCAAGGGTTCCAGGGTCCCAGCGGCACATCCCCACCAAGAAATTCCTAAAGTGCCCCCCCAGGTTCTTTATGCGATGAAGAGTCAAAACAAGCGAGATGAATGGGTAACATATCTCGTTCTTTTTAGCCTCTCAACTGTGATCGCGACCTGAACGACATAGCCAGCAGTGACCCTATGCAAGAGGCGAGGACTGTCATGGGCGTGAATGTTCAGCGACGCACAAGACACTATTTGCCTCTGCTTCGCTTGCTAAAAGCAACAAATAAATTAGTTAATTAACTAATTATGTTACAAGTTACAAAACGAGGAATTTTTCTCACAGTTTCTAATTTCCAGTTTTTTAAATTTTCTTTTTTTCTTTTTTACAGTTTATATACATCAATGATCAAATTGACAAATATAATACAAAAGGGGCTAATAATCAAATTTCCACTCTAGCCATAAAATACAATTCTGCAATGGCTACGATGAATGCCAGCACTATTCCTATGATCACTCTCTGAAAAAGAAATAAAACAGATGATAGCTTTACCCTTGCCATTTGAGAATTGGCTTTTTGCGGCCAGAATCTTGCTCCTATACACAATCCAATATTATTAATGGGGCCTGTAATTAATGACGGTTCCCTAAAACTATTCGTTTTAGAAATTTTAAAAAGCTCTTTCTTCTGAGAAAAAAAAAAAAACAAAAAAACGTGGTTTGCTTTACAAAAGACTTCATGAAGTATTCAGTGCAGCATCTGCTATTATATCACTAACATCTACGTCAAGTAACTAGGGGTGCTTATCATTGTTCTAAAGAGATGTTGAAAATTCCACTCCAAAGGTTAATGGTAAGGTCATTTTTCGGAAATTCCAACCGAAAATTGAAGACAGCAATTTTCAGAAGTCCTTTCATTCTGGTTGGTTAAACCAAGTGGAATACTACACACCGACTGCCAATTTTTTCAGTTTCAGACTTCAGCCGCACAAATATGCCCGTTTTTGGATTCAAATGGTAACAGATGTGGCAGTTCTATGGTAGACTGGTAAATCGCATATGATTATGATTTGGACTTCCCCTGAACCAAATTTTTCTGTGAAATTGTTATTTGGATTACTTTATGTTTCCATTGCTTCCCTTTATGATAAGCTTAAAAGTCCTACAAGCCATTTCCTTTAAGCAGGCAAAAATAAAGCAACAACAACAGCAGAACACTTCTACCATGACCAGCCTACTTTTAAGTTCTGATTAATGCAATGATGTCTTTTTATGTGACTGTCCAGAATACCATAAATTAGACTGCTTTGATTTAAGATGCTTGATTGAACCTGATTGTTACTCATAACCCATTTATTTATTACATACCACAGCAATGGAGGGAAAGGCATATTGAGATGCGATAAAACCAAATGCAAATGTTGCCGTTATTGACAAAAGAAAGTTGATTATAGAGACCAACTGCTTGCTGACAGAGCGAACTAAAAGGTAAACATTGACAAAAAAAAAGTCACTTCTGTTCCTTCAACGTAGCTTAACCTTGATTGACATGCCTGGTCAACCTTACAGCCCGAGTAACTGCAAGTGTTCAGTTTTCAGGATACATATTTCTTATTTTAATCCTGAGGGTGGTACTCCCAAGGAGGGTTCCATTTTCAGACTTCAGGTAGATAAAAGGGTTGGGATTTCACTGGTTGAAAATTATGAAGGGGAGAGAAAACGGTCTTTTCGGTCTGTAAGACGAACTAAAAGGGCTAACTGATGTTTTTTTTGTTTGGCAATTTATTGATTATTTAAATGGTGGTGCATTTACAGCAGTTAACTGGGATGCAGCATTCTTAATTAGGTACGTGTGAAGGGTACCTTTTGCCAGTGGGAGGTATACGATTTAGGGGTACCTAAAAATGGTATATAAAAGTGTAAGGGGTTGGACCTCAGGGAACAGCTTCATCCGTATAATACTTGGTTGCGTATCCCCCCAGGATTTCAACTTTCCATCTTGCAAAGTTAAGAAGAATTTCAGATTCACTAAGACAAAGTGAATAGGTTTAATAAACATAACACAGTTCTTAAGTCTGACTTAGCACTGAGATTTAAGTACAAGTAAAACTACCAATGAGAAATACACAGTGTGGAGGCCCCATTGGGGTAAAATTCTGACAAGCCACGTGGCCTTGAAATAGCAACATAACACTGTCAGATGAAATGGCAACAAAAAACGTGAAAGATGGGTGGGAAACTGAGACAGTCACAAGGAAAATCCCAAATACAGCAGTGATATATCAAAAAAGACATGGCCTTCTCTTCAATACATGAAATGTCCACCATTAAAATTCAGAATAGAGATATACATACCCCTGCACCCCACCCCCCTCCCTCAAAAAGCCTAAGTACAGTACCTGCTTACAAATACCCTAGAGTTTTGGCAATAAGTGTTATTTTGTGCCAAGACACTTACAGTTTCATCAGAAAAATACAAATAATACACTACAATCAGAGACACCCACCTTCCTGCCCCAGTTGCATTCCATTACTTTGGTGCCACTGTAAATAAAACAGCAAAATAACATATTTTTATTTTCATTAAAATGACAACAAGGAGTCCGTCTTGTGTTTATACTACTACATGAGAAATTTCTGCAATTTGATTGGCTTAGAGCAGTGGTGTTTCAGCTTAATTTGAAGTACCCACATGTGAAAATTACAAAACGTTTGTGGGTAGTAGTATAAACAAATAATAGCATGATTTGTACGTGATATTTGGCATATATACCACTCATGATATTTCAAAATTGGCTCAAATTTCACTCGCTTAACTGCTCATCAAATTACGTGTAACAATTTCGAAATATTACTTGTGGTATTTATGCCAAATATCACTACAAATCATGCTATTACCTATACTAATGGATTTCAACTGTACATGTTCTGTTGGCATGATCAGGGCTTAAGAGTAGTAGATTAAAACAACCAGTCAGCATCTAGATGTGCTTATAATTATGTGTTTCTTTTCATAAGAGAAATGCTTTTGTAGTTGTAATTGCTAGACAAGAAAAACCACCTGGTCTGGGTGGGGAGGTTACAGTGTTGTAGGTGGTGCACCAATCACCTGCACCCTCCCATCTGACCAAATTTCAGAAACTTTAAGGTGGCTTGATAGGGTTTTTTTTTTTTTGAGCATAAACTATGTCACAATTAACAAAGATTTGGAAAAATTACCACCGCAGCTGTATTAGATAAAGTTGAAAATTTGAAAGTTTCATTTTCACGTGAACAGCAGTAAATAACAATATATGCAGAAATGTTTGCTATTGTTGTCCACAAAAATATAGAACTTGGAGACCATACCCTGAATAATGAGAAGCTCTCACTTGTAAACACAAAATTTCTGATAAAAAAGAAAATGACGGTTAACCTTGAGAATCTCAATCTATTGAGCGGTTTAAAAATGATTTGTATGTTTGTTAAAGTAGACCAAAATGTTTACAAAACTGCCAACAAGAGCGCCTTGATATACACTAACCAAATCCAGCTTCTTTCTAGCAGTTGGCCAGAGGTTGAGAGCTATCTCCATGATCTTTCACGTGTTTTTAAAAAGAATAAAACAAAGTTCTATGAGGTGAAATAATTGCATTTCAAAAACACTTCATTTCCTGCAGACAACAACCGAACATCAATATTGTCCAGTTTTTAACACATTACTAACCATAAAGACTTCATCCCAAAATATCGCAACAACGCTCTTACAGATTTCGCTTGAACTTCACGAACATCGAGATGGCTATTGGAAGAAAAAGTTCCCGTGAACAATTTGGAAGATTAGTTCCCAGTGTTGAGAAATACAGCTGCCAGTAAAATAGGTAATGGCATCACTTCATTGCTATGACAACTCCAATGTCATTGTAACCCTGATCATGACAAATTTTCATCTTTATCTAATACACTGTACAGCTATCATCCTATGGTGGTAATTTTTCCAAATCTTTGTTAATGGCAATGTAGTTTATGCTCAAATTTGGGAGGTACTGACCCTGAAAAACAATCAAGCCACCTTAAGTAATAAAAAAACATCTTAGAACCACTCGACTGTCCAATACCTTGCCTACACTTGCTCATGTAGTTAGTAAAGCAGAGCATGATGCCATTTGAAGGCAGAGAATAACAACAGTTCAGCTTACAAGA
Source organism: Porites cylindrica (assembly GCA_964035525.1). Classification (NCBI taxonomy): domain Eukaryota; kingdom Metazoa; phylum Cnidaria; class Anthozoa; order Scleractinia; family Poritidae; genus Porites; species Porites cylindrica. The sequence continues at coordinate 41,437,088 of OZ037776.1, read as the reverse complement.
GCAGGCAGACTCAGAGGAAATAGAGAATGATGGCAGACATAGAGAAGGGACAGAGATAGATGGAATAACTGAATAGAGTTACCCACCCCAGCAATCAGTTCAACAGCTTTGGATAGGTCTGGCTGGGAAGTATGGATTAGCCTTATGTGTCTTGTCGTATGAAAAGGATACATGTAGGTGAAGGTAAAAACAAAGAGTTGAAGTTCAGTTCTCACTTTACAACAAATACACTGGTAGCTACGTGATACAAATTGAAAACAAAAAAGACTGAAACACAGCATTTTCACCTTTCCATCAACATTTGAAACCATCCTGTCATACTCTGCCCTTTCTTGCTCTGCTTTTAGCTTTTTCAGACGAGCTATAAGTTCTGGACTCTAAGACAAAGTAAAAATCATAATTATGCAATGATAAAAGAAAATAAATCAGGGAAACGTCAGTGGCATATATTACTGTTAATAACAAAAGGCTTATTACAAAATATAAAAATTCATACTTGACTCCAAAGTTGAGGGGTATGAAACAAAAGAAATTGCATTAAGATTAAGGGATGACTAAAAAATAATCCAGATCATGTATTTGTATGCATTTTGTCTTATATTTCATAAGATTTCTTATGGATTATTATGATTGGATGCAATTTGACCTAAACTGAGCAAAATTGCACCATCGTACATGTATAAAATCACAGGACCTAAACAGTTTCTAAAAAAGCACTTTTGGATATTTTGATCCGATGATGGTAACACTTTTTGTCTTATTTACTTAATATATAGAATGTACTCTGACTGATAAATTTGAAGAATGTGACCGGTGTTTTAGACTTGTGATACTGTTTTGAGGACAAGGCTATAAAGCAATTTAACAAAATAAAACTGCAGGTTGGTAGTGGAAATGCAACACATAAATCGGAAATATCAGTCCTCACATATAGCATCAGGATGCGGCATGGCTGAGCGGTTAGAGCCTTGGACTTTTAATTCAGAGGCCCCAAGTTCAAGTCCTGCTCTGACTGCTAGCTGGATTTGTTCACGGGAGCCCTGAGATCAAATCCTTGGCCACGCTTGTAACTAGCCAGCTGGTTTGCCTCCGGCCAGTTGGGATTCTTAACCCTGTTATGTCTTATTTAAATTATTTGTTTCATACATTTGCTCAGCCCCACTAGCATAAGTGCTTTAAATACTGCAGAGGATAAATGATGGAATTATTAATTAATTTATTTATTTTATAGCTGCCTCTCAATACTCCCCATCGCTTGGGACATTGCACAAGAGAGGGGTTTGCATTTTGGCCTTTCCATACTACTGACATAAATCAATCTTGTAGCCGAGAGGTTCCAAATGTAAATTTGTTTTATTTTCTGTTCCTCCTTGTTGATTATCATAAAATTTCAAACTCTGCGACATGTATGAATGTGCAGGTACCAGAAAAATTGAGCATTCCTGTTCTCACTGTAAACTTCTCTGGACTGATCTCAATTACATTTCCTTGCCACAAAGATTTAGTTGAGAGGATATGTGTTAAGACAGAAACTCATAAGGGGTTGTTCAACCCCTTATGAGTTTCTGGTTAAGATCAATGCACTTTCTATTTGGTGATCATTTCATTAATTTGCATAATCTTTTCTCTCAATTATGTATTGTCTGAGAAAATTGATGCTGGGTATGGCGTAACTTCACAGTATAATAACTAGATAAATCTTTTAAACATACCTTTTCTGGTAACTTTAAAGGTTCAACATAAACTTCACTTCCTGCCAGCAGCTCATGTAAGTATAGTTTTGAATCTTGATCTAGAAAGATGGTTGGATAAATTTAAAGAGAAGCCTAGGAACGTTCTAGCTATCGTCAAGGCAGCATTGGGCATGTGGTTTTTCTACATTGGGTTTTGAAGGCATACTTTATATTGTACGCTATGTGTGAAAACGGGTAAATTTGCTAAGAGCCCTGGGGAGATTTGCTTTATTATCATCTGAGTCCTTCGCTAGCTTGGGATGAGTGATAAGAGACATAAAAGTCATTTGACCCCTCAGTTCTTTCGCTTACCATTTTTAAAAGAACAAGAAAAGAAAAGAAAAAAAAAAAAAACGGCTACAAGATTGCGCCTTGCAGAAACATGCCATCCTCAAGGGCACTAGGGGCTTAGGAGGAGTAAAAGCTGACTTTTGCAGTAGATCGTACCGTAGAGAGTACAAAAATATAAACAAAACGTCTGCGATAAAAATAACTCCTGAATTGTACATTTTAATCAATCGATTCCTGGACAGAGGCTCAAAAAACTTTGTTTATGACGTACATGAGGCCTACCGGTATTCTCTCGAAGACATTCCCAAAGTTGTTTGACTAACTTGAATGGAATGGCCACTTTTTCCTTCCTTTTATCTAGTTCTTTCGTTTCTTTACAGTATTTTGTATATTTCGATAATTGTTTCTCGAGATCCTGTGGAACCGAGTTGCGTCTAATAGCTTCTAAAATGGCATCTTGGATCTGCTTCGTTAGCAATACCTCGACCGCCATGTTTCATGTTTTTCCAATAAATACGTCATGTATGGTGACATGACGAGGGACGCCATTTAGCGAAAAGCCGGAAGTGGCTGCCACAGAATGTTGGAATAGAATGGAGTCTGTCTCTAGGCGATGTATGATCGACATTGCTTGTGATTTGTGTCGTGATTGGAAAAAGTTTGGTTACGTAAATGGCCTGTCAAAGGAAGTTGAGCAAATTGATCAAGATTACAAGAGAAATGTATTTGAACAGGCATACAGAATTCTACAAGCTTGGCAGCAAAAAAAGGGATCTAGGGCTAATTATCAAGAGCTGGGAGAATCGTTTAGATCAGGAACACTGCTACGCATTGATTTAGCTGAAAAATATTGTGAAGGAAGAAACCAAAGCCCCCCTAAAACAGGTAATCGGTAGATATTTTACCCGTAATAATAAACGTCTGTCTGACCTGATTAATGTCCTCTATATACACGAGGCTGAGTACGATATTTAGAATTATGAAGCCGAGTGGATATTAACAACCTCCTCAATATGCAAAATTCTCCATATCATGCCCAGCCTCGTTCACGATAAAATTGTTAATTATAATGATTATTCCAAACCTTGTTCCTCGTTAATTCTCTGAAATCCTGAATCACTATCTTCAACTTTGTTTTAATCATACTTTGAAGATTATTTACATGGGACTTCAGCTTATAATTTAAGCTTGTTTTGGTTCTCTTTTGTTTGTTATTTCTTTACGATTTCTCATAGGTTTCCTCTACAGGTATGTCTGAACTGCCACTCTTGTACGGTAAACTCATGTTAAAGTACTAGTGGCTTTTTTTTATTATTATTTTAATTTGGTGATATCAAAACTACATCCTTGATCTACACTTGGAAGGCAGCTAGGACTCAAACCCAAAAACAAAGCAGCTTTTCACCCAATCAAGGACTGTGGGTGCATTTAAGGTGGTGGGTAAGAAGAGATAATTGTCACTTCTGGGAAATGACTGTACACAATTTCATTTTTTGTTATTAGTGTTGCCCTTTTTCTAGGAACTGTAGCCTGTGAGGTATCAGAACTGCATGTTCATTTACTTTTGCTTTACAATCTTAGAGAAGGGTCATTTGAGGACTGGGAAGGTGTCAGACACTGTTATAGAGGCAATTTCAAATGAGCTTGGTAATAAGTGGATATGGGTTGGACGGTTGCTTGGGCTGGAGGACACTGAGCTTGATGATATTAGAGAAAATAATGGGAGTCTCTATGAATGCTCTCACACAATGCTGCTGTCCTGGACACAGAAAAGTACATCCCAGGCAACATACGAGTGGCTTGCTCAAGCATTAGGCCACACAGCGGTAGGCAAGGGTTTAATTGCGCAAAAGTACTGCATTCAAGATATCAGCATGTCCCAACGAGGTATTACTATGAACATTTTGTGATTAAAATTATGAGTGACAAAGAAGATAAGCAATTAATAAGTACTTATAAGTGTAAATGAAAATTCAGGAGAAAGCAGATAGATGAAAATGGTAGACTTCAGAAGAAAGAAGAGTTCTTGGGTCATCTTTAATAATCTTGTTAACCTATCCCTACAGAGTGCACAAGCGAGAGATGGGACATGTAGGGAGGGAACCCTGGGAACGAGCTTGAGGTCAACCTCACTAGTACATTTGTAAGAGAAGCCGTGAAAGGGGTGGATTAAATGGGACCAACCATACAAACTAATTGCAAAACACAAGGACAAATTCTAATAACAAATAATCAACTTGTCATCGTCCGGACATTTTAATTATTAAATCAAGGTGTTCTTAATCATACACCTGCCTCTCTCCTTTGCAGAGGCCATTTTGTGTCACAATTAAGCAGTGGAGCAGATAGGTCATGACCAGATTGGTCATGCAATACTGGTCATACTGATAAGTGAATGCCTAAGTTTGAGAGCAGTCATTGGACCTTATAAACACGGCCTCTTGCCTGAGAGAGTTGATCTAAATAACTTTAAGGTACTCCATACCATGCCTGTGGACTGCCGTTAACTTTTACTGAGTAAGATTTTAATGGCACCCAATCCTCCATATTGTGAGAAGCAAAAAGGTGCACAGATGGACGGATAAGGGATAGCAGTTACTTTTAGTTTCCTTTGCAAATTGTAATACCACTAATAGGTCAATAACCACAGTCCAGTTCACTGTTGGTATTTACAACTGTTAAGATTATACATTCTGTGTTAATTTTAGGTGCATCTGTTCCTCTTGGCGGAGAAGACATTCAGCACCTTAATATAAAAATGGGGACATTACAAGTTAGCAATCCAACAGAAGGAGCAAGTAAGCTTGATGATGACGGAGCTGGTGGTGTTGAAAAAATGAATGATAGGGCAATAGGTTTGTAAATGTTTTCTCCATGATTTGTCTTTTCCTTGTTATTTAGGTGTGTATTTGAGGAAGCAGGAAATTTTTGGCAGGTTGATAGCATTTTGCACTATTCTGTCCCGTACATTTTAACGCATCAATAACTGTCACGAACAAGACCCCCATAGAGGGGGTTCATTGGGCTGCCAACTGCACAGTGCAGTGGTTTAATATTTAGGAAAGTAGAAATTAGGGACATTTCCAAAACAAATCCCCTTCCCCAAAAACTCCCTTCTGCCCAATTATTGCATGACAGTATAATGTGACCAGCTTGATCTGTGTTCTTGAATGTGAAAAAAAATGGAAAAAAGATATGTAAGATGACATTGTAAGCAAGCTGCAAGCCCTCGAGTTAATGCATCAGTCAATTCCACCTGCGCCCAGCTCCCCCCCGGGCTACTGCGGGGCATTTGCCCACCTTGTCAGTCCCGGGGGTGGGGCATTTGCAAATTTTGCACTGCCTGGGGGCCGGGCATTTGCCAACCCCTGGGCCATTCTCGAGCTTTTGACACGCACACAGTTTCCTATCAGAATATAACTACACAGAAGGTTTTATTGGAAAAAAAGCAGATTGGCTCATCTGTCAAGGACAGGAATAAATGGTAGAGGTTTGTAAAGGCATGTTCTCGATTTTACATGTATGTATGCATTTCTTCATTGCTTATCAAGCCAGAATTACATAGCGAAATTGGAGCTATCGATGTGAATCAACGTTTTTTTGGTTATTGAATCAAATTGCTGTTGATATTATTTGAAGAACACCCTTTTATATTTATAAAACTATTCATAACATACTGTACTTTACAGCGCTCTATTAATTTTAATGGCAATAATTTTATATCAATACTAAAACCATAAGTTGGTGCATGTCATCGCGGCGTGAAGTCTTAATTAGAATCCTAGTGCTATTACAAAGGAAGACGTTAATTGAAACAAAAAATCGCACTTTAAACTGGCACTATTGGACTGTGCGATCAATAAAAAATGTTGCACTGTTGACGGAGAACGGTGCATTTGCCCTCTTTTTTCGTCCCCACCCCGGGGGATTTGCCAGCTCAAGAGTCCCCACCCCCGGGAATTTGCCATCCAAGGCAAAAAAAATGCTAATTCCTGGGGGTCAGCCCGGGGGGGACCTGGGCGCAGGTGGAATTGACTGATGCATAATGCATGTGAATGTTGTTCTGATTTTCTTTTCACGAAGCTCTTAAAAGACTGGCATCAATTTTTTTCACTTGGATACCTACTGTAAATTTTGATTTAATCGCTGTTTTCGTGAGAGTAGCCTTACAAATAGTAAAAAGAGCTCAGCATTTTGTTTCACCCTGATGCATATACTTTCATGCCTTTCAAAATTGCACAAGTCTACCTGACTCTAGCGATCCTTCTTCTACTTCTTATCATCATCATCACTGTGCTTACTAGGTTCAAGAAACCCTCTACCCGTGCCAGATGATTGCATACAAAAGAAGTTTATTACCAATCTGCCTTATAAGGTATGGGGAGCCCTGGTTGTCAAGCTAGACCCCCCACGCGAATTAGGAGGAGACTTCAAAGATCTCGCTGGCGAAATGGGATTTAACACGGATCAGATATTGTATTTCAAATCACTGCAGAATCCCACAGAAACTGTTCTAAATGGTTGCTCCTCACGTTCCATAGAGGATCTTCGTAACAAGCTGGATGTGATTGGACGAGGAGATGCTAGGTTGGAGATTGATAAATGGATCAAGACACAAGATTGTAAATGTGCATTATGCACAACCATGAGTTAATCCTCGAGTTATTAGGGAAGGTAGCTTGCATTTTGATGGGGACTCAAAAAGACCAGGGGCACCCAACGACAATTTTCGGAAAATTATCTGTTCGGAAGACGATTTGAGATCTAGAATTTTCGGATCACTTTTTGTAAAATTTGTTGCTTGCCTGCCTCTCCTAGGATTTTCGAACATCTAAAAAATGGTATAATTGCCCATTTTTAACGGATTTTTACCCTAAAAAGGTCACCTAGAATTTTCGGAAGCCTTGTTTCTGGCTGAAATTTTCGAAAAGGTAAGGTTTGATCCCTATAATTTTCGGATCACTAGACTTTCAGCTAGGAAATCCGAACAGATGAAAAATTTTTAGGGGATAAAAATATGCCTTTATCTACCGCTTCAATACTAAAATACGTTCAAAAATGCCATGTTTACGTGGTTTTGAACTATATTCTCGTTGGGTGCCCCTGAAAGACCTACATGTCATGACTTTAATAAATACCAGCTTGAAAAATTTAGGGCATACTACAAACCCATGTTTTTTCAGGGGCACCCAACGGCAATTTTCGGGAAAATATCTGTTCGGAAGACGATTTGAGATCTAGAATTTTCGGAGCATTTGTTGTAAAATTTCTTGCTTGCCTGCCTCTCCTAGGATTTTCGAACATATACAAAATGGTATAATTACCCATTTTTACCGTATTTTGACCCTAAAAAAGGCCACCTAGAATTTTCGGGAGCGTTTTCCTGGCTGAAATTTTCGAGAAAGTAAGTTTTTATCCCTATAATTTTCGGATCACTAGACTTTCAGCTAGGAAATCCGAACAGATGAAAAGTTTTTGGGGGATAAAAATATGCCTATACCTACCGTTTGAATACTAAAATACGTTCAACAATGCTATGTTAAGTGGTTTTGAACTATATCCTCATTGGGTGCCCCTGTTTTTTAAAACTCGCAAGTCTCAATATTGAAGAGAAATTAGGCAGCATTTAAATATTTAAGGTATTTAGTCTATTTCATCAAAGATTTTGTATGAGATTTTGAAAGTAATGACGTATTCCCTTTAAGTAAAGCATTGTGGACACTCAAACATGCAATAACATAAACTTGCCTAGTCCCTAGGCCTCATTTTTCCTCGTGGCCAAAGCGTTTCGGGTCACGTGGTCCATGCGCCTCGGATACGTCACCGAAACGAATTGACCGAGAGAGACTGGGAAAACGCGGTACAGGGACTAGGCAAAACATAAACCACACCGCCAAGTATTTTAACGTAGAGATGACGAACCATGTCGAACCATGCAGACCGATGCTTATCACTCTGTTCACTATCCACCGTCCATGCAAAGTTGAAAAACTTAGTACTAGAGTCCTGAGAGTAGTATAGGGCTCAGTGAATCATCCTTTTTTGGGCAGGAATCTCATTAAGGATGGCGCAAATACATGAACCCCAATGACGTCGTAGCCTTTTGCCTTTATCCCATGAAGAAAATCAGATAAAATGCTGCCGAACCTCTCCCTCGTCCTAGCACCAATCACTATGTTTTACTTACACCAGTCCCCTTCCTTCTCGTCCACAATTCAGTTATTTCACTCTCCCCCCCTCTGCCACCTCAATTTTTTCTTTACTTTCCCTGCACCACTATCACATTTCTATTGTTTTCCCTATCACTAAACGCAATGTTTTACTTGCACCAGCCCCCTTCTTTCTCTTTAGGTATTTCGCTCCTTGCCACATTTTTTTTAAATTCCACTACCACCACCACCACCACATTTCAATCGTTTTCCATCCACCAGCACCACATTTCTATTGTTTTCCTCCTCCACCACGACACATTAAGAATTAAATATATTCGATTTTTGTATTTCATTCGGTGAGAATGTCAACATTGCTGAAACTGTGTGACAGGCGTCGAAAGGGGAAAAGGGCGGGAGGTTCTCTATTTTTCCTTTGTGCTTTTCTCTCCGCTTCCCTCTTTTGCCCCTGCCACACAGGTTAACATTGGTTGATGTCAGGTTCTTACAGTTTGTCACCACGACGCTGCAAGGTTGTGTATTAGACAGGACAATGTACGAGTTTGTTGCCCATATAATTTCATCTAGTGAAAGGGTTAGCACTTTGTAGCATTGGCGAGTTTGGTCGCGGTCTAGTGTGACACGGAAGTTTTTGACATTATTAGCCAGTTTGGATAAACAGTCTTCGACCTTAAGAGATGCACTTAGATTGGCCGTAGCTCACAAGGCGAGCGCAAAATTTTTCCCATGCACGAGGTGCGAAAAGGAGCATTTTTTTTGTACGGTAAAATCTCGGCCTACAAACAGAAACACAAAAGAGAAGTGAAAGAATTTGTGAGTGTCAGTACATTTCACGGCCTTGGGTGCCTTGGCCTCACAAGGCCCCATCCGTGTCTATACTCTAAAGTGAAATGGGCAACGACCAACCACAGGAGGCGTAGCATTAATTTCACTGTAAAAAGTATCAACAGCAACATAGAGAAAAGCCGGGTTTTCCACATTCAAGCATCTGCATAGGCTTACCATCCTCTGGAAGTAGGTCAAACTTGTTACGGTTTCTAAGACCGCCTCCCTGAGCATTAAATGGACAAATAGAGAGTATACACAGTGTTCACGGTTTCGAGGAGATTTTTTTTGTTGTTGTTCCAAAATCAGTAAAAACGCATTTATTAGATCCTTTTTTCAACACCTGAAGCAGCCATTCACAACAGCTTAGAAAGGTCTGCGACAGAGGATGATAAGCCAGTGATTTCTGTTTTGATTTGATCTTCCGTTGATTGTCTACCGATAGAAATCTAGGGAGACTGTTAACTATTTTTATGCTCTATTAGACACACGTAAACGAGGTTCAGTATGTTATCTTCTTCGTCAGTTATATTTAGCAAACTGATCACTACAAACTGTAACAATAACATGATTCAACAAAAACGTAAGTCCAAGTTGTTGTATAATAAATATCTTCATAAATTTTAACATAAATTTCATTTTTCTTTAGGTGATCTAAATAAAATCGATTTCCTGTTGCAAATACAATGTAATCCTTTGAAAACCGTAACGAATTTGTTTAAAGAATATGATACATACATGCCTTAACAAATAACTTTCTTTGATACTATTCATAATTATGCATGCCATTTTTGAGAAAAGTTCAAGTAGAACGGTGTTCGACAGAATCTCTGTGAAAAATTGAAAACAAAAGCAACCAAAATCCCAACAGGCTATGCTAACAGTTATCTTGCGAAATAATGTGAACTCCCACACATTAGCATTTAGGGCCCGGAAAACTATTTTCTGTTTGCCATGTTTCCCTCAGAAATGTAAGTATGAATAAAGGTAAAGAAAGAAATTAAACAGATTTGTGGCCTGGAGACAGCATTCTTTTTCTTAAGAGTTCTACTTTTAAATAAAACGTGTTGCACCAAAAAGTAACTGGGTTTTGAGAAGCAGGCTACAGGCCTTTAAGTGTGGTTAAGCTTAATTCTCTTTTCAAGGACCTGCTAACCAGATAGCAAGCACCGTGTAACATGATTTGTATCGAAATGCCCCTAAGACCAGGGCAACACAACAGGGCCATTTTATCTCTTAAAAGGCACAATAATATCAGCGCCAATGCTGGCCAAATGGAACAACTCCTAAATATGACGATTAAAAAAACAGGCAGTCTCTTTGTTCTCTGCCTGTATAAATACAGGCCAGTTCAGAAATCAACGGGGTATAACCGTTGATCAAAGGCACTTGCAGAAGTATGCTTGTTGTAGGGTTTGTTTAGCTGTCAATCTTCCAACATCATCTGTGTCCAGCAAATCACCAAGGACAGCCAACAGGTCGGTGTCCTGGGGAAAATTCACTTACTAAGCACAAGAAATGAATATGAAAACACAAGTGCAGGGATGGCTTCCACTTTCTTAAAAGTAAAGATTAGAGACCTTTAGATTCCAGGACACGGACGATAACGAGGGCGCAAGAAAGACACACCGGAAGGCTTCATTATATTTTTCTTTTTTTCACCAGAAGGGTTATGTAGAAGGAGGTAAAGCTCTCACCCAATCGCAAAATGATGAAACTTCTAACTTTTGCTCCCGTCACTACCACATTTTCACAAAAACTCGAAGTACAATGACGACCGCTATCGCCTTTTCCCGCAAAAATGACGCTGGTTCACGCGCGCGCACTACGTAGTATTAGGAAAATCTCATTCTCGTCCTAGAATCTAAGACACGGTCTCTATTAACATTTGGGACAGAAAGATCATTTTTTGTACTTGGCATTGTTTAAGGTTAGGATTAGTCTATATTAGATTATAGGCTTATAACAAATACCTCTGTCAGTTGCGAGAAAGTGTTCGTTTGATCCTTGTTTGGAAAGTTCATCTGCAAGACAACAGCAATATTTACGAAGGTAGTAACATTAATAAATGGCTTACAAGTTGGCAAGCGCAACGTTCCAATTCAGTAACATCTCACTGACTAAATAGCGACAATGGAGTGCTTAGGCAAGTATGGCGAAAACAGCGATGGGAAAACAGGAAGCATAACCCTTTAGTTCCCAAGATCTGACTAGTATTTCTTCTTTTCTGTCTGCTGCTTATTCTTTTGTACATTATTTAAGAGAATTTTGGGGTTATATCAAGATAAGATCCTCAAGTTGATAAATTGGCCTATTCTCGACATTCCTTGTTTGCTGGACAATGTATTGATATTACAAAGAGAAGTTACATGAAGATTAAGTTAAAGGGATAAGCAACCAAGGGGTCAATTTGATTTAACTTCTACAAGTGTAATTTACAAGTGTAGCTATCGTTTTCAGAGTCTAAAACAATGGCTAAACTTGTAAACTACACTTGTAAAGTTTCATTAAATAGACCCCTGAAGGACGACAGCAGAGAAAACATCACAAAAAATGCATGTCTCCTTTTTCAAATAAATTTAGTTGCGTCTGTTTTGCCTCGGCTTAATTTGTCAAATATGGGTGAATTTTCCTGGAGTTGAATTCTTAATGACTGTATCCAAGTTCAAAAAAATAAAAATAATTTTGCCCCACTAGTCGTTTGCTCACGTCCTCACAAAACATGACATTGGAAGTTTCGCATAGTAGTTGCACCATGGACATCAAAGAAATGAACCAAAAAGTGTAATGCAGCGAGCAGAGCTCTTTCTTTGCTGTGAAATTCAAAAGCAATTGGTTCTGTCGTCGAAGTGGTTGATTTTAATAGCTCCCTGACAAAACCAGCTGTACATGCATCAAACCTTCTGGTACACTCCGCTTTAAATTCTCAGGGCGACTACGACGTGAAACGTCCTGGTCTGTTGTTTTAGATATTTTGAAAGTACGCGAATTCACTTTTCAAGTAACATGTTGGTGAAACTGCAATACTGTCAGTAACGGTTACGTACCTTCACCATCAAATCACCAAAAAACTTCATTTCCCGAGCTTTATTGCATTGCTGAAAAAAGATCAAATCGTTGCCTGTCACTGATTTCGAAAATACTCACATAAGTTATGAACTTAGTTGAGATTGCTATTGCCTGCAATGAATTCCTGCAACAATTCCATATAGTAATAGATAGCACGAGAAAGACCTTCACAATACAGAGAACATTTTAAAAAAATTCCCACATGTCAAGTCTTTCGTTCCGAACAAGAAACCGCCTAAGTAGCCCCTCCTATCATGTCCTGAAATTAAACTCTAAATATGAAACCTTCACAACATTGGACACCGTTAGAAACGAGTTAGTGTGAATAAGGCCTTAAATAAAAAGAATAAAAGTAACTGGTGACAAAAACTCACAGTATTGATAAAAGGATAAAAATCGAGTCGTCCTCTAAACTGTCCATCCACTTTCTCGACCAACACACTTTGAAGATGAACACAGCCATGGCAAATGTCATTTGTATGGAGTGCATTCAAACCTTCTAAGACGTCTCTCAAAACTACAGCAACATCCTTTAAAAAAACATCCGATGGTTAATACAACAACTGGATCAATTTACAGAAGGTGAAAAGAAAAGAAGTTTAGTATGGAGAAATATGTCCGAGGTACAAATATTTCACAGAATCATCAAAACATCAACATCATTTAAGGGACTGGTCAAAAAGTATAGAGGGGGGTGGGCCGGAGCAGAGAGGGGGTGGGTCATGAGGTTTTGCGCCTTGTGCAAGGGGTGGGTCGTGCAATTTTCAGCTACCCTTAGGGGGTGGGTTACCCTATTTTATTACATAGATAGGCACTAACTACTAACAAGACAGTTGACTACACTTGTTATATAAAACACAGCCAGCTGGAATTATTGCTAAAATACTCACAAACCTGTTGTGCGAGAAAGTACAAAAGGGTGACAGGCCGTACATCTATAGGGGCGTGGAACCCTTAACCTTTTTTTTTTTTGGCTCTTACGAGCATGTCCTTTAATGATTTTCCTTTTTTGTAAGGAAATGATTGGTGGTTCTTTAAAAATTTATTGAGGTTACAGTTGGTTTTGTATAATATTCCATTTTTTCATTCAAGCTTCCTTTATAGTAGACACTGAGGGCTGGTATTGTGTCACGAATGGCAATATTTCTTTTTCCTCGTTGTTGTTTTGTTTTAGGGGTGGGTCAGTCATTTTTGTGCCGAAGGGAAGGGGTGGGTCATGTATTTTTTATCAACCACATTTCCAAATGCTCCGGCCCACCCCCCCCCCCTCCCCTATACTTTTTGACCCGTCCCTAACGAGAGAATACATGGATACTCGCCTCAGATGAACATTCGTCAGACTTAAGCCATTCTTCACCTCTCGTCAAAAGAGGCATTTGAACAAATGCTCTGTTTCCCTGTGGGTCACAAATTAGTTTAAAAAAGAGTAGTAATGGTAAAATCTTAAAAAGACTTGCATACGGATACCAGGGTTGTCACTAAGATTTCAAGTAGCCGGGTAAACACAACAAGTAGGCGGGGAATCAAACGGCTAGAGATTTCTTTTGGTTCTATTTTTCTTCTATTTTCCAATAAAATAGCCGGGGGCCACTCTCTTAGTAGCCGGGGAAAATCCCCGGCCCCCGGCTCTTAATGACAACCCTGGGATACCCAGCCAAAACCATACCCATACATTAAAAGAATGAAGATTCAGCTATTGCAGAGAAATTTCTTGAAAGTTACACGAAGTTTTCGGAAACCCATCCGGATCCATTCATCAGTGACGTTTGCAGTTATTTACAGCCACGTTTGATGAGGCTGCAAAATTGTTCCACAAATTGAGGGATGGCGGGAGCCCTGATCACGGTCCATTGGCGGTCACCGAGTATGAATGTTTATGGCCTCGCAGATCTTGCGTAAAAGCAGGTGTTTTTTTCAGGCCAAAAATTTTTACACTGGCCCAGTCGATGGAGTGGCCTGAATCCTTAGTGTGTTTGGACACAGTAGACTTGAGATCACAGGCTTGCACTGATTTCTGGTGTTCAATTAGCCTAGTGTCCAGTTTCCCTGCTGTTTCATCAATGTACTCTATCATTACATTTGATATTGTAAATAACCACACTTACAAGACGACCACCAAGCCGAGAGAGTGACCTAGTGCTAGAGTAAATGTCAAGGGCCTCTCCACTTTGTGTTGATTTTGCCCCTGAGTATTTCTTCTCTCTTAATTTCCTTTGGATCTCCGAGGGTTTAAGACCCTCAACAGGTGTGAAAAGAGTGTAAGAAAACTTGACTACTGAAAGGGATACTGAAAGCCAACGTCCATAGATACCTCAATAGGAAGCTTTCACAGCGGAAGCCTTACTATTAAAATGAATTCGCGATGTTTTAAACTTTGTCGCGTTTATTTCAACTCGCTTAAAAAGCAAAATATTTGTTCATTTCAGAACATTTCAGTAGAGTTGAATTCTGGGCGACCTTACCCAAGTTTAGAAAAAGAAACAAAAATTCGTATTGGCGTGTTCAAGCAACAAGTAAATACTTCAGTTGTCGAAAAAGAAGAATTACTCTTAATGAGCAAAACTTCGACGGTATGGCTAACTGGTCGTGTGTTGTAAACTTTCATGGTATACAAATGAGCATGTGGTTTATTTTGGACGATGATTGAAATGACGCGCCATGTTTATAACGTTTTTGCTTTCTGGCAATGATGCAATTTCTCTTGAATCGAAGTCCTTGATTATTCACGCGTACTCAATCAATTCAAAAACAGGTTGTCGAATACGAAATAAATAGTAAATATTCTGAAGAATACTCGACCATCAATAAAGTAGGAAGTGAAAAACGGTTAGCGAAGAAATCTGTTTGGTGTAGTATTAATCGCGTCCTCATTTCTTATTTATTTTACCCTCCACGCAAGCGAATGAGGATTTCTACATACCTTAACAAAAAAGGCGTGTAGAGGAACCAGGAAAGGGTTACCGACACTTCTGAAGTTAACAGCTCGGTTTTGCAAAGTTTCTTTGTCGCCCAACTCTCGATCCAAACTTATCTCCTACAAAGTGAAAGAGAATAATGTTTCTATAAAATAAGGGTGTATTATTACTAACAAGAAATGCAATTTTATTGTGTAAGAACGAAACGTAGGCCACAAGGTTGGGTTCGCAGCATAATAATCGACTGGGGAGGAAAGCAAAAAACCATGTGCTGCCGTAAATGACCTAATAAGCGCACGCTTCCAAATAAACGCCTCTTATCTTATAAACGCCTCCTCTATGCTGTTAGAATTGTATTAGAAGCCCCTCTCTAATAAACGCCCCCTACAAGAATTAGCAAAAAAGAGCAAGAGCAAACTCACTCAATTCATTCAGTTTCTTGCTTGATTAACAAGGTTTTGCGTATTTCATCATATTCAACGATAAGTTCATATTGAGGATAAACTAACGATGGCAACACAATAACCCCGATATGGGCGTTTATTAGATCATTTACGGCATTTGCTCGTAAATCTATTTAATAAAGTACGAAACGAAAAACGGGGAGGTAGAGGAGAAGGGGAAAGTAAGCAAAGACTTTGCACTGTGTTAAGTTTAGGAGCAATTGAAGGATCAGTATTTTCCCAATTACCGTAAGTTACAAAGAGACAACGCTACGATAAATCACCTTCAGTATGCAAGGTTTTCCAGAAAACTCAGTGTTGATAACTGAACATTTGTCGTGACTTGTATAAGGTACAGAATCGTGGCGTGGGTAATGCTCCAATTCTCTGCCTGGTTTCAGCAGACCCTTGGACACCTGCAACATCACAAACCAGCATTTTAGACATGCAGAACACAACATACCGGATTGCTATTCATTGCAATGGAAAAAATTTACTTAACTTACAAGGAATTCTGATATTCCAAGTTCGGGGTGAGCTATTGGAAGTTCAGGGAAGTGATTTGAAGCACACTTTGCCAAATCAGCCTGCCGAAAAAAAAAATTATTATGAAACTGTATCAATCTCACTGATGAATTAACTTAAAAAAACTTTAACTAGCCACGCTTCAACTCACCAAGAATCGACTTTCTTCCTCAAACCCTTGATGAAGTTGTAGGTATATATCTGAAATGTCACTCTCCACCTGAAAACAAATCGCAAAATCACCATTCACAGCATTTGTCAGTTAAGCTTGCGCACAATAGCATATAATTACCCTTAAGTTCATTTCTCAACAGGTACACCCACTTGCATTTGTTAGATCTTTTTAAGTCAGAAATTTTAAAGAAAAATTGCTTTCAAGTTAACCTCATGACGGACCAACGCTGATAATAGACTATCTACCTCAAATACAGTACCACATTCATGTTCCCAGGGCCCGCAATGTAGTCGGAGCTCTTGATAAGCCACAGGGGATTACCAAACCTTGGCAATTTATGTGGTTACCTATGAGAGTTTCAATTTAATGGTTTTCATCGTCATGTCGTGTGAATACACGCAGTCACTGAAGAGAGTGTGAAAAGGGAAATGCTAGCGGGTGTGCTTTGCACCTTTCAAGTTCCGTTCACCTGAGTGCTGATACAAGAAAAGCACTATTTTGCAGGCTAGTTTCTAGCGTCAGTACAAAACTTGCGCAAAATTAAAAACTGTAATGTCAGACTGAAACAGTGAAAACTTTAAAAGTAGAAAGTCTTACTGGCTACCGAAATGTATTTCTCGAACACCCTGAAATTTCCCCCAAGCTACAGTTGAGTGTGGAAATTTTAACTACACGTTGTAAATACCTTTTGAAGTTCATCAGGATTTTCAACCTCATCCCCCTACACAAAAAGAGACAACAATCAGGTCAATAACCAAAGTTGAATACCATCACCTGACGAGATGCATCAGTAAAAACCCGCGTGTAAGAGCATAGTGCATGGTTTAAGAACCTGCTGGTAGAGATTTGCCACTTTAACTCATTCGCATGCGCAGAAAGCAAAATTTCGAGACACAGCAGTCTTGACATTTACTTTTCGCTTTCTCCCCTCCCCTCTTTTTTCGCTTTTCTTGCTCATTTTTTTTTCTCTTGCTGGGCATTTAGTAGGCTTCGTTTTAGGAAAGCTTTTAGGACCTTAGGAGTAGGTGAAAGGAAAGATAGGTGAGCAACGGAACAAGATTTTCATGGAGATTTTCAGGTCAATGTCACATGGTTTTTTGCTTCTTTCTCCGGTGTCCTTGACTGAATTGTGCTCACTCTGGTATGGTTTGAAAGATCTCTGCACTCTGCCCACGTTAGTGGACAAAGTTGTCCTTGACCGTTAAAACTGATGACGTCACCAAGGGTAGAACGGACGTGGATCCGCACGGGCGGTTACAGGCGGTTCAGGGGCGAATGGGTTAATACCCAACAATTGCCAAGCAAGTTCAAGCAGGTTCTTGTATGTGGGTCAATTACCCTAAACTATAAGAACCTTTTTTTTCAGACCTCAAAAAATGTAGCTTCTTACACGCGGGTTTTCACTGCACAGCTCAATTTGCAAAGGTCAAAACATCAGTGACTATCAACAACACTCCCATTCAGAACTATACTCACACAAAGGTGCATATTTCATGTACTTATGTACTGATATCTCTGTGGGATATAAGTAGTTTTCCACCAAAATAACAAGCTGTTAAACGATCTAAGACAGTATAATTCTTGTAGTCTACTGATAGGGGACGAATATTTCAATTCATAAAATAAGACCAACCTCCTCCAAGTCCTTCTTGTCTGCCAGTCTGTGGCGGAGTCTTGAGCGTAAACTTTTGATTTTTCTTCTAACTTCTCCCACCTTCTTTATATCAGGCTTAGATCCAAGCCAAGGAGTCATATCAGCCTATACAATGTGACCAACCCCACACCCCCAAAAAATTAATATGCAAGATCATTGTTCACGTAGCCTGAGAGCAAGCTCTCCATTTTGAGTGGCCAACAAAGCGAGCTGTGAGAGAACGCGCATGCAAGCGTCCTCTCTTTCTTGTATCTGCTTTCACGTGCCGCTCGCGCGTGACCTCCCAATATCCCACAAATGGAGAGCTTGCTCGCGATTATTTCCACGGTTTTACTATTACATTGAGGAAAACTTTCATTTTTCTCTGCACTTGGTTGACATCATTTGGTTAAAGCCAGTGTCGTATGATTCTGCAGATTGTACTTATTTTCATGCAAAAAGTACTTCTCTATAGATTACTGTGACTTGCATTCCCATCTTGAAAACAGTGACGGCAGGCCATGTAAAATAAAACACTTCGCAGTTCTAGGCAATCTTTATAAACGTGCATTTAACATATCCTCCCAACCACAACCATAACTAGAAACGGTTGCATATTATTTTACTCGACAAAGTGATGCAGTGCAAACTTAAAATTTTGACTGGCAGTGCGGCACATATTCGAGGCAGCAGAAATTTAAAACTCCTCATTAATTGATCTTTCTTTTCGTTTTTTTAAAATCCAAAATGATGGAAACATAATAAGAACGTACTAAATTCTAGTTTTATGATCTATCCAAATCTGTAATAACAATACCCCCTACCCCCTCCAAAAAATACAATATTTCTGAGTGAGCGTTTATTTAGGGGCAAAAGTCCATAACATTTTTTGACCCAAGTGTGCCCCTTAGTCGGGGAAAGCGCTCTTTCGAGTAAATACTGTATGTGTACTAAAATGACAAAACATGTTATTAATTGACCGAGTTTGTAGGTCTTTCCCTCTCCTTACTCATTTTTCAACTCACCTGAAGGTTTCTGTAATTTGCTACCAAATGATCTCTACAAAAAAAAAAAAACAATTAAATATTTTATGCGATATTAGCGTGTAAGTCACATCAGCGTTAGCAGTCATTTCTCTGATTTTTAAGAGAATATTTTCGCAATAATTACGGACCACTTGCCGTATTAATTTAGTACAATCCGTTATTTCAGACCTTGCCCAGGAATCACACATAAGGTGAAAATACGTTACCTATAAAGAGTCTGTAAGCCTTTCTAAGCCCCACCTTAAAAGATAATTTTAGGCTTGTTAAACCCTCAGGTGATACTCAAATGAAGGGTACATCAACTACATGGGGCATAGCTTGACAAAACAGCCGACTTTTCGTGACATCACCACAGGTTTCCCTGTGAAATGACGTGTGAGAAAGAAGTGCAAAAATTCCACACTGATTACGCGTCACTTACTCAGATCTGCTCTGACTGGTCGTGCCAAGTGGGAAATTTGCTTCAACCAATCAAAAGCATCTCCCAGGAGTTTTGTCAAAAATCAATGCTTTAAGCTTACAATGAAAATAATGTAACCAATCTGGCTATTAATCAATCATTAGTGCACGCAAACGATGGGTCTAAGTTACAGAATATATTTTGAGAAAATTAATATACCTCAGCTCTTTAATATCTGAAATTTCTCTTTCGATTTCTGTGATAAGAGTTGTTATTGCACCGCCAACTATCTGTTCAGCTTCTTTATCCTCCGACACCTAACAAAAATACACATAGCATTCAAAATATATATTAACAACCAAAATTCAAAAAACAAAAATCAAAATTCATACTAAAAACCAAAAGTAAGTTCTACAATACAAAAAGCTAATTTAAACGTAATACTTTAAAAAGCAGAGACACGTATATTATGTATGAGGCACAGAAGTACTTTCTAATGCTATTTAGTTTGGCCTTTGCATTATAGCCAACTACATAACAGTTGAATGGAAGGCCCCCTAACTGCATAAAAAAGACAAACTACTGTAGCTGTCTGATTAACAATTCCTTACTGGCATACACGAACATCCAGGGGTTTAACGCCACTTCAGTGGAGAACAATGAGCTACAAGAAGGGATGTAGCCAAATCAGCTGAAGAAACTCAACAGACCACACATACAAACACTGCACTGCCTCAAATAACTGCCCATACAGTTCATAATTCCTGGAGCTTCCCAAACAGAATCTGAGGAACTATTTGATTTTCTCAAATCTCGACGATCACGAATTGAGTGAATGTGAAGTGAGCAGTCTGCTACCATCTTATGCTAACCGAAATCTGCCTGACTTGTCAAAGGATACCACCCAATGCACCCGACCTTGTTTTGTACCTTGGACGTATCAATCTCTTCTTGTATGGCACAAGATAGAGCAGCAATCAGTGCATCCAAATCACCAAATGCTACATGCTGATCTACTGCGTCACTGTTGTTTCCTGACATCTGCAGTACCTTTTGAAAAAAGAAATAAGGGACTGATTTTCACTGGAACTTAAACCGTTTCACACGAAATTTTGCCGAAAAGCTACAGCTAAGTTGTGTAGGCAAGCCATTTTCTGGTGACAAGGAGCCACAGGGCCGCTTACATGCAGTTTAAGTTTGAATGGTAAACGGTGATTTTCTGTGACAATAAATAAGGTTTTAATGGTGCAGAGAAGCCCAAGAACAGGCCCACATAGCAGGAGTTTAACCTGGTGTCTGTATAGTAGCGTGTGGCCCCTCCCCCCTTTTACATGGGGGGATACTTTACCAAAATTTCATGTACTGACACATACTGTGAACCAACCAACTCTCTGGAAAAGGCATTACAAAAGACATGTGGATATTTTAAAAACTCTGATTTCTACTGTCATACTTTTCATGCCAGAGTTCACACAGTGTGCATAAAGTGGTAGTTCAAAGTCAATGATGTATATTTCCAGAACTTTTGAAACCTTTTCCAAGTTTCCTTGACCAGAAATTGGCCATTATTGCCCTACAAAGTGTTGATACAATACTTGATCTACAGTTGATAATGTTTTTGCTTAAGGGACATTTCCTGAATAACAGTATATTTTTATGTATAATGCAAGTAAACTTTTATGAGTTAAACAAAACCACCGTGTAAATGGCAATTTCCTTCAAAGAATCAACTGGACTAAGAATGTGACACGTAAAACAGGACCATACCGACTGTAAATTAGCAAGAGCTGTTGTAAGAGCATCTGTGCACTGATTGACCTTTTGTCTGACCTCTGCAACGTCCTGGCAGCTTCTCTCCTGCAAAGGTCACATGAACTTCATTCGTTTTTGTTTTAAAACATGAAGTTTTAACTAACTGCATGCATACACTTATACTACTAAGTAGAAACAATCATGATGACAATCAAGGGAATTTGAAACTCAGAAATAGCCTAATTCTTCAGCATTCAGAGGTCGGAAAAAACCTGTCAGGTAGTCTAGAACAAGTAGGTTTTCTTGCTGGGCAAATAGCTTTTAAAGCTTACTTACCCAATGGTCAAGGGTCCAGGCGAGTCATTCTTGAACATTATCATTAACCACGATGAGCAAGAAGTGGCCCCAGGCAAACGAAATGTGACAGCTGCTTTCCAAAACCTTGAATTTGAGTGTTTTTCAAGCCCTTACATAAGTATTACATGCCTTGTCAAAAAAAACATAAAACCGATTACACATACCAGCCACTCCTCATACGCTTCAACTGTCCTCTCGAGGACTCCATCTGAGCTGCTGCAGTTTAGGGCTCCTGAAAGATATTAGATAGAATGTTGATGCCATGTTTAACCAGGGTTCATACAAAAGATTGCGACCACTTTTCAAGTACTTTTCAAGGACCACATTAGATTTTCAAGGACCAGCTACGAGGAATATAATAATTTCACAGATTGTACAAAAATGCACAGTCTCAGTCTATTCTAATAAGGCTTTAAGGCTTGAACTGTTTGCTTCACCAGATTCTACATTTTCCAGTTCACCTCTCTTAAATTGATAGTTAATTATTGCATAAAACATTGAGCCTAAATGAGCACTTTGTGTAAATAACCTTCAAATTTTCTGAGCTATGATTCATATTCTGTCTTGGACGACCAAAGGGGATCAAAAACACTTTCCAGGCCACTACATTCAAAAGTTCAAGAAAATTCAAGGACTTTTCAAGACTATGCGAACCCTGAATTAACACTGCCAAAAGTCACTTTAGGCACCATTACACATGGTTCATACAGGTTTCATTAACTTTTATTCAAGGACTTTTCCAGGACCCAATAACAAAATCCAAGGAGTTAATTTTCTCAGGCACTCACGTAATTGTGTCTCAAATGATACACACTTTGCACATTCATGCCAACAAACCAATACCTGTAAGTGCAAATAACATCCTAAAACCAAAGGATAACAGCTATTTCAGAGATGTGGTTTTGTTTGCTGAGAGGGTTGCTAAAGAATACACTTGGAAATTCCATTAAAGGCACAGTTACTTTGAAAACTTTGAATAGTTGGGTCAGGATAAATATTTGCAAAAGTTTTCAAGAACAGGTGACAGCCCCTGGGATGCTACTCTTAACAAACCAGGTTAATCGACTTATTTGAATGCTTGTCTCTGATTGTTTTTGTGCCTAATAGGAGGCCAGCAACTATCGCACTGCTTTCGTGATCTTCTTATACAAGGAAGTTTACCTGAAAACTCAACTGTTCGCTACAGATCGCTGTACATGTCTGGGTCACGTAAGAGTGCCTTTTTCGAGAGGAGCTTTCACATGAATCCTGGCGTCTCAAAGAATCGCCATGATACACAAATGTAACAATCCTGTTTCTGGCCTAATACATAAGACATTATTTACCTTTCTGCTCTTTAAGTTGGCCAAGTGAATGCTAAAAGAAGGAAACAAAGCAAGATGTTATTAACTTGACAAATAAACACTGCACATACATGTACTTTCCCAGGTAATCCAAAACTACACTGAGCGATGAATAAAACATACATGAAAAAACCTAGGTTAGGGTACTTTTGCCAAAAAAGAAAACATGCAGAGCATTAAACACTT
Source organism: Porites cylindrica (assembly GCA_964035525.1). Lineage (NCBI taxonomy): Eukaryota > Metazoa > Cnidaria > Anthozoa > Scleractinia > Poritidae > Porites > Porites cylindrica. The sequence continues at coordinate 41,414,225 of OZ037776.1, read as the reverse complement.
TTGTTATTTTTTTTTTAATTCCTAAGTCAATGCACCTGTAAGGACTGTTCTCTTTCTTGAAGTGGCATCACGTCAACTTCCTTGCGGAACAAGTCAATGGTGTCAAACAACTCTTGTCTGCCTTGGTCTCGCTGTGAGATGAGGTCAGCCATCAGTTCCTAGAGCAATGGGAAGCACCTAAATTTTGAGCCCAGTTTAGACATTACTAGATTAATAACACTTCTTAAAGTTCAGTAGTGCAACTATGACTCTTTTCATGCCAATGACAGGGTGGATGTACAAATGTTCAGGACCTAGGGTACATATTAACTCACTTTTTCTTTGCAGTCACATAAACACTGTTGGGTTTCTTGAAGTTTTCTCTCAGTCTCCTTCACCTAGAACAGGTGCAAATTAATTTTTTAAATTGGCATCAATACAAACTGAATAAATTAATGATATAACATTCTAGTTTCTGCCATGATTGAAAACCCAGTGCAAAGTATTTCTTCCTCAGTTGTGGGTATGTTTATAAGGGCTACTGTTTGGAGAGCTTGCAGAACAGTCAAGAACTGCCCATAGTGAATTGGACCATGCTTTTAAAGCTTGATCACTCAGCTGCTACAGATGTCCCTTTAGGAATAAGTAAACTACTCAAGTTATTGCAACGGGAAGTTTTGGATGTTTCTATGATCGATTTAATGTGAAACGATGTTGAACTCCTGACAACTGAGTATTGAAGGGGCTTGGACAACCATGTCAAAATGAGCTGGCAGCTGGCAGTTTCACACTTCCAAAGGAATATCTACCACCTACTCAGTACTAAGGCTTGATAATGTTAAATAAAAACCACACAAGTTTATGCCTTTGCTGCCTACTGCTCTGGTTATCCTGATTACTACTACAAACATTTTGACTGGACTAAAAAAATAAAAACAGCCTTATTCTATTTAAAGTTTGTCCAGGAATCATTTTATAGTATACTTTGTTGACTTTTTCAATAAATAAGCATTAATGGAACAAATGGAGACATTGTAAAAAGGAGTGTCTACTGAAACTGAAAGAGCTCCTCTTTTGAAATAAAGGTTTCTATCTAATCCTGTCTACTAATTTCTTTTTACAATTTTTTTTTAGTTTCTTTCAGTTACGAAAACTGAGGCAAAATCATTGAAAATACCATTAAGCCCCTCTATGACCAAAAACTAACAATAACAAAATGCAAACTCCATTTTTATCATGAACATGTTAAACAAAACCACTTTGTGCACTTGCTATTGCAAAAGTATTGTTTACTTAAGGAGTGAAATGAACTTTCTATTTACCTGCTGCAGTGATTTTAAGGATTTCAAATCAACTCCGACATTTCTTGTTAACAAAATTGCTTCTCTAATGACATCAGTAGTTTTTCCATGCGCAGGGGCAGCAGCTCTGCATAAGGATGTAAAATAAAGACCATCGGTATAATTAAATCATAAGTCCTTTAATTTTTTTGCACACACCCATGACAAAAGGTTGCAGATGCTGCTGTATGCTTAACAGAAACAATCCAGAAAATCAAGCAAAATCTTAATTTGTGTCAAGAGCTGCAAAATCATTTTTTTTTTGTTGTTCACAGATAGCTTTTAGGTAGACAAGAAACCTCAAGATGCTACTTGTTCCCACTAAAAGCCTATCATTTTAGGGAAAAATAGGAATATCGGATTTCGTTTTAGGGAACGCAAAAATGGCCTAATTTGTAACGAGGAATACGCTAACATCAACACATGACCCAGAGTGTAAACAATATTTATAACTAAGGTGCATACCTAAGTTTTTTAAGATCACAAACTTTGCTCACCAACTCCAAACACTGTAATGAAACAAGAATAAATTACTACTTTATAGAGCACCATAGAAGTACTAACTACTTGTATAGCTAAGAATCTTTTGGCTGGCAAGTTAGTGTCGATTTTCTTATTGTATTACCGTGCATGTTCAAAAACACCATCTTTGCCAGGCATGAGACATTCTTAAGTTGCATCTGATGACAGGAGAACACAAGCAAAATGAACTGAGCAACACCCCTGGCAATGAGCGTTATTTTAGCAGAAAGAAACATGATTTTTGATAGTATGGCAGGTACCAGATATGGAAATATCTCATTGACTTAGACTGCTCATTCACAAGGATCGCCATTTCTTTGGGTCAGGTAGTCTTACAAATGTGTACTTCAAAAAAAGCTACAGAGCTGGAGCTCGGATGACATTTTACAGTGTTGAAACATCAACATCACCAGCTGCCTTTTGCACTCAAAATTTAAAATGCTGTGTTGCATTCAATTTATTGGGAAATAAAAATATAAATACTGCATTTTTGGAAGAAGTAAGAGCTGTATGCTTCATGGTTCAATACTACCACAATGTTCCTATATAACACTTGCATTAAACTTCTTAAGTTTTTATTCTCATGCAAATAAAACTCATTTTCAGAAAGGTTTAACATGTAGCCTCGTCTTGAAAGTGAGAGTTTTGGAACTCGGAAGCTAAAAAGTGGCCTATTAAACTCATACTCATAGTTCACTTGTTCACTTTGGTAACATTATCTGCCACCTCAATTCAAGTTTTAGAAGCAAGCAACCAACTCTTCCAAAAATACATTCCAGTGGAAGCAGTACTGTAACTGAAACAAAGTGTCTCACATGCATCATAACACTGTCACTTGTTGTTTTGACAGTTTTTTGGTGTTGTGGATGATACAATCAAGAACAACCTCAAACAAAAAAGTTAAAATGACAATAGCTACCCAAAAATAGTTTGTAGAACACAGAAAAATTAACCACAATAAACAATACATTTTGATTTTTACATGTTCACCGTACCTTGTAGTTCACAGCCTGCTTCATGTTTTCCTTGTCTTTTGCTGCTTGAGCAGAATAAAATTTTTGCACTTCATCGAAAGTCTTCTCCTTTTCCTAATAAGCAAGGACAAGAACTGTAGCGTCACAAACCAATGAAAAAATCAGAGGTAGTCATAACTTTCCTCCAACAAGTTGATGAATTTCTGCTTTTTATGATATGCATGTATGAAATTAAAGTTTCCCTCAGTTACCAGTACACTAACATAGACTGGGGTCAATTTCATAAAACTTTCACAAGTGTGGCTAATGTTTTAGAGTTTGAAAACAGTGGCCACATGAAAAACTTTTATAAAATCGACGCCTGGTTTTCCTAAACGAATTACTGCTTATAACTCCATTACCTGGTAGACCTTTACCATACTTCTCAGAGTCTCATTGTCCTTTCGCATTTCTTCCATTTCTTTGATCATAGCTTCACTGAGGGACGTTCTGCTGGTCAAAGTTTTACTAAAAGTTAAAGAAACAACAACCACAAAACATTGTGCATGGCTAAAAAAAAGTCATGACCCCAGCTTGTAATCACTGCAGATATCACATTTCTCAGGAAATAATAGATTTCTTTCATCCACCAAAAAGTGGTGCAATCATGCTCAGTGAGAGTTTCAAACTTTAAAAAAGTTGTTGTTGTTTCACACTAAAGCTCAATTTGTAGTGGTAGAGTACTAAATTACATCAATTACACTACTATTACATACTTATGCTAACTGGCAGTTTTCCTCACCTTGGTGATAAGGGTGGTGGGCCATCCTGTGTTAAAGGGAACAAGAGCATATTTACATCATTTAATTGATCCTTTTTTTCTTTAATGGATGGACAGGCTAGCATTCTAGATTTCTTTGGCCTGTCAGGCTTACTAGATCATACAACCTAGGGAGTTTACCACTGGTTGGAAAATCAAATGGTTTGCACCATTATAAATTTTTTTATTGGCAAGTTTTCAAAATCATGGGCTGTGGTTTGAGCCCATGCAATTTTTCCCCTCTTTTTAGTCTGTTCAACAGATTTGGATATATTTAGTAGTGGGTTGTTCTCCCACAATGTCAAATTTTATAGAATTATGTTCATGCACAAGAAATGGTAGGCACCCCAGCCATCTTATCTTGGCTAATGATCCACATGTGGTAAGAAGATGATGTGCTCAGGGCCTTGCCTATTAGGCAAGTGAGCATAAACAGTTCTTAACACCCATAAAAATCTACTGTAGTTTTGCTGGACAACTGGCAGAGACATTTTTAAGTTGTGTATACCCACAGGGAACTGCATTACAGTTTCTTACTGTGAAAGGTTTGAACTCAGGAATCATTAACAGAAAACCGACACATACCAACAGATTACTGGACCAGTCATCATACAACCGGACCTCTCACAATGCTACAACTATATGGCCTTTGATGAGATAAGCGCAACAAGTTTGCGACTTGCCTGACAGCCTACAAGACGAGACTGAATGCCTAAACAACGCTTTAAGTAAAAACAACTACAACAAGGACTTTGTTAGATGGAACACTCACAGTAATAAACAATGATTCCAACACTCAGACCAACGTCAACTCTGGCCCTGTTACAACATCGACCATACCGTACATCAGAGACACCTCTGACACCATCACACTCAGCATGCAAAGAAAGTTGTGACTGATAACTTGAGGCTAGTGGATTTTGCTATCGGGCTGGTGATTTTTGTTCTTACGGGCAAGTGCTATTTTGCGGGGAAATTCAAATTACAGAAGGATTGTAATCAATCCTGCTAATCAAAAAGGGTTTTGGGTCTAGTTGAAAAGACTTGTACATGCTAGCTACAGCTTGCCCGAATGGCAGGCTGTAAAACTGACTTTCTTTGCACACTGCGCACGTATACTACAACCTTACAATATACGTGTTGCATAAAAACTGGGACAGACAGGAAGCAGTATACAAGATTTAATTCTGTCACTGCCAGGCTACTGACATTGGTGAAACCAACAGAAACCTTAGCATGCAACTGAACGAACAGAAACGAGTGATGAGAAATAGTGACGTCAACAATCACATTGCTGAGCATCGTTTACGGACAAAACATCAAATCAACTGGGACTCTGTGACATGTATAACATAACATGTATTATTGACGGAATCAAGCAAAACTAAAGAGAGAATGACTGAACAACTGACGATTTGACCAACAATAAATGACTGTTTCACTGTGACAATAGACAGATCGAAAAGGACCAGTGACATTACAAGTCTTCATAGCCAATAACATCAAGGCTTAACTGACAAATGAACAATAACATCACAACTTAATTGATCAATCAGGTCAATAACTAAAATTTAATACCATCAACTGACGTGATACAAATCAATTTGACTCTAACAATGACTACTGTACAGTTTGTCGAAACGTCAGTCACTCTCAACAACAACAGTCCTATTGAGGACTACTTTCTGTTTTACCCGGACAATCATGTTTGACCTACTTATGAAATTTGTTACTGAATATTAAGAGCTTTGCAGGACAGACCTTTAAGTGGGCAAGAAATAGAAAGGTCTAGCCTTGTTTATAATAATAGAATTCTTTAACCCCATAATTGACAATGAAAGGTGATCTTCTTAATATTATTATATGTAGACATATATACACAGACCATCATTAGGGACCAGCACATGACCTCACAGGTTTGTGACATTCAAGACATCAGAAAACCATAGACATTTCCATACAAACATACCTGCTCAGTAAATGTAGCTGTAACTAAACCTTGTTTGACCAACTCATTAGCAATGTTGCCAATCCCATCATCTGAAGTGTCAGTTAGTTCCACAAGGCATGGTTCTGTACAAGACCAGGAAAACCACAAATTAATGTGAAGGGTTTAGTACACTGTACATGTTTTTGTCATGCATGAGAAGCTCATGTACGCGTACTGTATGTGGAACTTGGACGTAAATGTACTCCAACTAGACCACTGTATCAGACAATCTGACAAAGCAAAGACTTGTTAAGGTATGAAATAAGTCTTAAACGTAAGTGGCTACATGAAAAACGAAAATCCAACAGAAGATAAAAAAAGGACTTCTCTTTAATCAGTGTGGGTTAAATATTATTCAATTTACAGGAGAAAGACGCAAACGCCATCTGTGTTCCCCTTATACAGACAAAACAATTCCATGAGCTCTCTTCCTGAAGGGTGTTTAAGCAACAAAGTAATCTTTTACTTGATCAAGGGCATCCTTACCCCACACCAACCATTTTATCAGTGTGGCAGGGACCTGTCCTCCTTGTTTCATTGGAGCTCATGGCAGCTGGGTTGCCAGGTTTACAAGCCATAGCACCGGCAACAGTCTTTGTTTAGGAGCTTGCTACCAGTAATGGAAACTCCTGGATGTCTCATGCAGCAACCCATTTAGCAGTGTACTTGTAACCTGTGCACCTAGCAACAGGTACATGTATTAACATTTGTGCACATACCATCTAATGCCTTTTTTGTTTCCTTTAACTTCACTGTTAGTAGCTTATCAGCAGTGAGGTTGTGTAGTACCTCAACACCCTGCAAGTACAGAAAATGAGTTCCATAACAGTAAGAGACCACATTCTAGATTATCAGAGTCACTAAAGCTGTCAAAAGAAAGCATAAAAAAGTCTGCATATATACATGTAAGTTTATAACTATTATATGCTTCACTCTTTGTGGGAAAAATACATTGTACCTTGAGTGAACATACAGTCACTGTATCACAAATTACTTGCTGAACTTATAACAATGTACCATTTTTCACATAAAAACAATTATAAGGGATTAAAATACATGCTTGGCTCAACGTACATGTGTGTGTTTATACCTTGTCAAACAGTTCACTGTTAGTTGTTGTGACACCATCCAGGCAGTACAATTGAGCAAAGGGAACCAAAGACAGAATGTCGCGGGAAAGGAAGACTATTGATCGCAGGCTGATCTCTTCTGTGTTGCCAAAATCCACAAAATGCACTTTTACCTACATTTTATAAACAAGATGAAAAAGGTAACAACACAAAACAGTTTTGTCATTATAAATATATAAAGATAGACTCACAACATGCAATAATGAAAAAAGAATATTGGCAATAGAAATCGTTTTCTGTGTTTGCATAGCCTTATATAAACATGAGAGAAGGTGTTGAGAGAATTGGAGACAGTTATGCAAACCTGAGATAAAGTTGATAATTGGCAAAAATAATGCATTGGTGGGAGCAAGCTTTTTCTGGTTACCTTTAAGCAGATAATTTTTAACCGGCTAAATAACGCTTATTGCCTTACAATGGTAAAATCAAGAAAAGAACATCCTAGCACTGTGTTTTACTATGGAAGAAATGGTTTGGCAGCACATCTTCAAATATATTTGATATGTGCAAAAGTATTGTTCCCTGCTTGTTATTTGTAATAGGAGCAGGCCCTCGCTGCTAATACATGTAAGTTGAGTTCTCAATACCCTATGGAAAAGATACATTTATATATTGGTAAAAGAAAACAGCCTCATGCAGGAATAAACAATGATGTCACAGGTTTGACCGGTGGAACAAACAAATAGTGGAACCCCTCAGTAACCCCCTTATAGGAAGTCTCCAATTGGCGACTACATTGGTGGAGACATCCAAGTCATGTATCACTGTCCAGCTGATCAACCTGACAAATCGAGGTGTCACCCTGATGCGTAGGACATACCATGGGACAGTCCAGCAGCAGAAGTAACAGAGGAGCAGCTGGCACAGGCTGTGGGAGGCACTCTCCTCTTGACTTACACTGCCAAGAGGTATCTTCACAGACCCACAGCAGAGCTTAACAGTGACAACACACTGAAACTCTACTTGGAGGAGTGTTCCCGGAGAACCTTTCTGATAATGAGAGGCCAAGGGGATCCTTGGGAGTTTTCTGATGTGTTCTCGGGGAAGTGAAGGAGAGTTTTACAGGTGTTACAAGAGAAAGGGGTTATCAGACCCAGTCAGAGCAACTATGCATCCCTGATCATATCAGTATGCAAGAGGTCTGTAGCTCTCTGCCTATGCATGGACTACTACCCCTTTTCATGAAGAGAAGGGAAGACATGTATCTCTTGTTGAGGATAGATGACAAACTGATGTACTTGGCATGGCACCATACTTTTCAGACATTGGCCTGTCATCAGTATACAGTAGGGTTGTCAGAAAGTTTTGAAGTAGACGGCTGAGTTGTCAAAGTAAGCGGCTAGTCCACAAATATTTTATTTCAACAACACAATCTGTAGAGAAAAACGAAGCAGAATAGCTGGCCAACACTAACCAAGTAGGCGGCAATTTTCACCGGCGACTGCTACTTTTGACGACCCTGATACAGTCAACCAAATACAGGTAAAACCAGACAATCAACCCATAAGACAGTGTTCACCACCCCAATGGGGCCTGTGTGAGTACAATTGGATGCCATTTGGGTTGTGTACTGCACCTGCCATCTTTCAGAGACTGGTGCAGATAATTTATTGCAAAGCCCTCTGTAGATTCTCCTAGTGTACCTACACAACATCATTCTGCAAGGGTTCGTCTCTGGTTTCACGCAGACAGTAGCATCACTCTATCAGCTGGTGGCCAAGATCTAGGGGAAGGGGAAGAAGAAAGGCAGTGTAAGTCAGGAGAGAGAGTGCAAGACTGCCTTTGATGATCTACATACTGCCCTCACAAGTCCACCAGTGTTGGCCTACCCCAACTACTCCAAACCATATAATGTATTGTGAAACTGATGAATCTGATACAGGGCTAGGAAGCAGGATGGCAAGCTGAAGATGAAAAATTACCCTTACATGAAGTTGGAGCTTCTAGCATTAAAGTGGGCTGTAGCAGAGAAATTCCTGGAGTAAATGTACCTGCTAGGATGTGAGAAAAGGTGTGCGAGGTTGTGGTGTACACCCACTAACCCACCTACAGTCCAAGAGCAAGCTGAAGGCACTTCAACACAGTGGGCAGCTGAACTAATGAGTTTCAATTTCAAATAGGAGTACTCAGCTGCCAGACACAACTCCAAGAACAACACTGAAAATACAGACAATGCCACAATAGATACTGATGAGAAAACCACTCATGTTGCTGGGAAGCTCGTCAACATGGCTGATACCACCAGAGAATCTGAGAGAGTGCAGCTGGGATTACTTGAGGATGCTATCTGTGTAGAGTAATAGGAGTGAGGATATCAGCAGACCAACGTGCTCAGCAGGCAACCTCCCTTCCCTTCAGCTCTGAAGGACCGGATTTCTGGATTGCAACAGAAGAACGCAGTAGAAGGAAGACTAAAATATTAACTGGACCTTGAGAAAGAGCCCTACTCAGAAGAAAGGAAACATGATACACAAGAAGCCTCACAACTGGTGAGCTACTTGGACTACATTGTGGAGAATGATTTCTGCTGTTTAGGACTGTGTGTAAAAGATGACAGCCAATACTACATGTAAGTAATCCACAAAGTTAGGTCCTAAAGGCAGCTCAAACAACTTTGGACACCAAGGGTCAGAAAGAACAAAGCAAGTTGTGTGGCAATGGTGCTTGCGGCCAGCGATGCATGCATAAGTGAAACACTGGGTTTTGGAGTGGGAGTTATGTGTGGTAGCAAAAGGGGCCCTATCGAGTGGGCAAGAACTCTCAAAGACACCAAGCCATTTGAAGTTCTGGCCATAGCTGTTATACAACAGGAACCTCTGTACTGTATGAAGGGCGAGAGAATGTGTTGGTGCTGACTGATGTGTTCAACATTCATGGTAGCAATCCCAACCAGACACTAGAAAGCTGTTATGGTGGCTAAGGCAGTGTTCTCCCTAAATTTTAGCTCAGCAGGTAAGGGGCCATTCAAAGCCAGTAGGGCAAAAAATGTGCACCAGAAGTGCACCTCCCTGGGGGCAGGGGGTAGTGGAGTGTGGGACATGGCCCCACCCTTACTGGGAAATTTAGGAGCTAAGATCTCTGAAACGTCATTTTCTCTGCCTCCTGCTCAGGCCCTTCGTTTTTTTGCATTTCTATCAAGAGAGAGACACCTGGGTACGAGGCAGTCATTCCCTCATTTAAAGACCTTTTTTTACTCAAATCTGCCGTCCATATATTCATTCATTTCCTTGTGCCATGTGAGAATCGGATCAGATCACAACTTGGGTATTTCTTGAAAGTATTTCTTTAATTTTGGTAAACCTTCAGGCCATTGCAGGCAGTAAGAAGTGTTGCTTCAGGCGGGAAATTTTACCAGTTACCGCCTGATAAGGAGAACACTGCTAAGGCCCTCATTCAAGAGTGTTTCATGGTTTATGGAATGTCCCACAAAGTCCACTGGGACTTGGGGAGATTGTGAGAGATACAACCACACCTTGCATGAGTTGCTGCAAACCCTACCCGCTGAAAAGAGATTGCCTGTGCATCTGAAGGACCTCTATTATGCGTAGAACACACCACCACACTCTACGACTGGCTATTCCCCATTCTATTTGATGTTTGGATGGAACCCTGGCAGCTGATTGACTGGTTGGTAAAACTGGAAGAGACCCAAGGTCAAAGCAGCCAGATCACAGACACAGATGAGGGAAGAGAACCACACATCAATAAGCAAAGAACCACAGAGCGACTGGCAAAGAAATCTGAGGCTCCCAAAAAGAGGCAAGACAGGCAGAGCAAAACAAAATCATCACCCAATGAGGCTACATTAGTGTAAACATTGAGTGCTTTCCAGAGATCAAACCATTTGGAGAGAAAAAGATAGAGGACCATCAAAGCACCCAAGTGTACATAAGGTGGCTGAGCAATTAGACAAAAGAACCTACTTGAGTGAGTCAGCTGACAGGCATGGCAGTACAAAAGTGGAAAACTGGCATCTGAGCTGACAAGAACCGAAAAAAAGAGCTAGGAGACTTTGATTGCTGTAGAACCACAACGTGCAGATGACAATGGCAAATTTGGGCTCACCATTGTGTTTACACAACCACCTGCTGTTGAAGCGGAACCTGAGGTTGGAGTTGACGATACAAGAAGTGACAGAGGCTGTGATAAGATAATAGCCAATGAATGAGAAACTGATTATGGACTGTCTGTGAGACCTGTTATGCATTCAACTAGATCAACTCCTAGACATCACACTAACTTTTACCCCTTGCCTGTGTCATTAGACAGGTATTGTGGTCTTTAGCTCTCAAGTCTTGACAAGCAAAATGGGAAGCGAGCGTGACAGGCTCACAAGACCCATGATTTGATTGCGTTGTTTATTCAAGCTTCTAAGCTAAATTGATGTAATCACTGATGAAAAACTTAATTTCAAAGTTCAAAACTAGCGGTCTAAAATTCAATACCAAACTAGAGGTTCTAGATTGCTGCAAAAGTGGAAAAGAGAACTACAAAGAAAACAAGTAAACATATTATCTAAACAGTGTATAACTGCAGCGCTTTAAAACTTATTTTAGCAGTTTTCCCTGCTGATTTGCTTGATTGATATTTTCACTGGATGATAAAAATCATCTGTTTCCTACACAGCTAGTGCGTATAAGAGCTTGCTTTAAAAACAATGTTACATGAAATCGTGGCTTTTGCTCATTCACAAACAACTTTAACTTGTAAATGAAGACACCAAGAAGATTCTGCCCGGGTTAGCAGAGACAATAAATTATCAGAAAAGATCAACAGTTCCTGGAAGTAATCAGGATCACTTTGAAGAATTCCATCCACTCGCAAATATAGAAAAAAAAGTAAATTGTTGGTTTGGAGGAGATACCTTATCCCCCCCGACAAGTTCTTTGACTCGACAACGATACCACTTTTTATCCTCTGAGTACACCCCTCCATAAACCTGGGACAAATTAAAAAGAAAGTAACCTATCAGTACAGGCACATGCATGTAATGTATAAGTTAAGTTGGTTATATTAATATCCTGAAATAACCACGCGATAAAGCAATGTGCCAATGAAGCTTCGAAGTCCTTGGAAATTATTACATTGTTTGCAATGTATACTATGGTTCAATTATATTCTAGGTTTAAATTTTCTTGTTTAGTGTTTCTGGGTATGGAACTGATAAAGAATGAAGTTGAAACAAAGGAAAATAAAACTTCATTCAAGGATAAAGTTGAACCTTAACATTTACCTTGCCAATGAATGGTGTGGACTGTAGAAGGGGCTTGTTCCTGCAGTACACCTGTAGGTCCTCGCTCATCTTTTGGATCAATTGTGCTGTTTTATGATCTGCAGTCTTAAAACAGAAGTTTGATTTAGTTACCAGATTGAGTTTGTATGTTTGGTTGTGTCAGTTCCAAGTTCTTGGCACTGTGTTCAAGGTAGCCACTGGACCTTATGTTTACCACCACCCTCCATCCCTTTAATTTTTTCCACTTATTTTATCCCCAAAGATTAGTCAGTGTGACAGGTGCTCATTTTGTTAGCTTGGGAAACATTCAAGGCTTCCATCCTCCACTGGGCAATGCAATGTTCACTCAACAGTAACAACTTCTATATGGGTGGATTTATAAAAGGAAGGCAAGTACTAGTTAAAATGGTAAGTCTGCATTCCATCTTGAAGTGTGCAAACAAAATTGATTAATGATTATGAATACTAATTATTCTTGATAGATACATATGTAAAACATTTGTATTACCCTAGCTACACTGTACGATGTACTTTACCTGGGCCCAAAACATGACAGGACTTTCAACATGGGTAACAAACACTTGCTTCTGGAAAATCAGCCAAATCTCTTTATTTTCCAACTTTAACATGCAAGTAAATAATATATTATGCAAGCTGCAAAACTGGATTCATCTGTGACTGAAAGCTATGCAACAATAACAAAACAGCTGGACAAATTTATCACATCTGTATATTGAATGAAAGCATAAGAGTTTTTGCAAAGTGTGATGTGAATAATTTGCAGTACTGATTAGTGGTGGTTGGAACATCTACATGAAGACATGAAATTGGCATAATCTTGCCATCACTAAAAATTGAGTTAAACCCTTTCACTCCTAGACCGCATTATAGAGATCAGAGATTTCTAGTTTTAGAGGGTGGTAACCTCACTGAGCTCTGTGATGGGAAGGACAACAGACAGACCACCCTCTGTGTGGCCGTAGTAGTTATTGATTTCTGAGCATCAATCTTTTCTACATTATAGAAGAAATTTAGGAGAATGCTACGGCAGCTTCAATTTGCCCCTAAATACAATAAATAAATCTAAACATTTAATGCTTCAATAAGAGTTCACAAGTATGTTAAATGAGCAACATGTCATAAAATTATTTTGCTACTGTCCCAAGCTGTTTAAAGTGTTTACTTGTTTTTGAGATACTAATTCAACCAGCAACTAGAACTAAAGATAGAGAACAAGGCAGGAAAAATTAGCCACAGGCAAGATGACAAAGTCCACTTCCAGCTGGAACTGATGCCAAACTACTGAATTTTTAAGCTTCAAAACACTGGCATCTGATCAACTAGATATCTTTTCATGCCCTTGGAGAGGCTTAGCTCATTCATTCCCAAAATTAACTCACAAAAGTAATCCTGAAGTTGTGAGAGCAGCTTTCTCAATGTGATCAGTGACAATGGAGTTTTAAACATGTGGTTTCCTGGAGTTCAAAGGCCTAACTGTCCTCCACATGAGGTTTTCAGGTACTGGCAAAGTGCATGAGTACAAGGTCAAGATCCTGAGCTCAACCACTAAAGTGGGCACCAGGTCCCTGTCTGCACACAGTTTTTGTTTCATGTACTTCTGGGTCAATTAATAGCTTTGTCCTCTCTGCTATGCTTAAGTTTCAAAAATGGCATCTGGTAGGGCGAAATGGCACAACCGTGTACACAGTAATTGGGACTATTAATCACGATCCCAGTGCAGTATGGACAACACTATAGATACAGGACATGTGATCCTGAATAAAGCCTCAGTTTTGCAGTAGGTGTCAATTTGATTTCAAAACACAACAAATACATGATTATTTTTTTGATACTTCAAATTTGACCACCCCTACCTCTGGATACTCTCCATTTACAACTCGAGGACTTGATGGTTGTGCATCTACACCATCTGTGAGCAAGAAAACAATACATGCATGTAGCTCACAGCAAAGATCCTAAACAGAACACCCAATCAGGGCTGACTCTAAGATTTCAAGTTGCCAGGTGCAAGCAATTATTATTATGCAGGGAATTGTGACTCAACTTATTAAATACATTTTAATGTTATCCTATCACCTTCCTAGTGTGACTTGTAAATTTTCATTGATTCACGGAAATGCCAAATAAAAAAATTGCTTCTGGCCCTTCAGTATAGTATTGACTCAGTCACATGCATATACTGGGTTTTCACTATTTTTTAAAGTAGAAGGGTGCCCAAGGTTGAGTACAATGAGAAAGTTGGTTTGAAAGTCAGCTTGTAAATTTTCCTTGAAGGTGGGTACTGTACTTAGAGTACACTGGTGTCGGTAACAGGGTGTCAGCTTGTAATAAAAAAAATAAATCAGGGAGATCAGGCAGTCAACAACAACCCACCTTCAAAGGAGCCTCTTCTTGGCCCGCGAATACTGGAATTACTATTCCAAGGAGAAGAAGAACTGACCGGTGATTTGGGCAGCAGTGGACTTCTACAAAATACAAGAATGAATATTGACTTACAAAATGATTATAACAAAAAAATCCAAACATGCAAACAAAACAAGCACCAGGAAATTAATATCAAGTAACTGATGTTCAGCTTATACAGCCCATTTACCTTGAAACTATAATATGCAATCAAGAGCAAATAAGTGAAGGAAATTCTCCAAAGACATCAAATTTCTCCCAAAAACTAAATGTACCTTGGAGGACTTGGCCTCGAGTCTCCAGTTGGGCTAGACCAGGAATTCTGTAGATAAATGAAAATGAAACTAGGTTATGGCACTAACTAATGGCAGAAATAATAAACTACTAGTAAGACACTCGCATTGCCTCACTTGAATAAAACAATCAAGGAACAGTAGAAATCAGGGGTTAATAAAACTTTTCCCTGTACAATTTACAATGTACCGTATTTCTTCACCTATAAGCCGATCTTGGCTATAAGCCAAGACCCTGAAAGTCAGATTCCGTGAAACATGACCTGAAGTTATCGCAGTTATCCCTGGAGGCCTAACCCCTGGTTGTACAGCCCTTGGATAAGTGCCTAAACAAGCCATTTAAAGATAATGTGCACCGAAAGTACTTGGCATGGATGACATTGGGGCCATTTGAGTTTACCCCAGCTGGGAAGAAGAAGGCGCCAAGCAGAAATCTTGTCCTCAGGTGGATCAAGGAAGCATGGGCAGAGATACCCCAAGAGATGGTCATCAAATCCTTCAAGACCTGTGGCATTTCCAATGCCTTGGACGGAACAGAGGACGACGTGGTCTACTCTGAGGAAATCCCAGAAGTAGACGATGAAGACATAGAAGAGAACGAGTTCGAGACAGACAGCGAAAACGAAACAGATGGCGAGTAAACCATTGGGTTGAAAGCCCTTGCACATATCCGTCAAACGGCTCCTTTAAAAGTAAATAACCAATACTCAGAAGTTATTTTTGTTGTGTTTTATTACTTCTCCTTCATTGCTAACTTGACTACAAGCCGGGGGGGTAAAGTTATTCAGCAACTGTATATTTTTAAAATGTAAAACCCTCGGCTACAAGCCGAACCCCGTTCTTCATGAAAAATCTCCCAAAATTTTGGGTCGAAAACTGAAAAAATCGCTCGGCTTATAGGTGAAGAAATATGGTAGCCACTCATAAAAGGTTTACCGAATTAATACTGCATACAATTCTGGTCATATAAGAGCATTATTTATCATCGGATTTATCATTATTTATCATCATGATCACGACTAGGACATGGACCATGCACAGTAAAATGTAGGTGCTAGTAAGAAAAACCTGCTGTTTGTTGTATATTTAAAAAGGATCCAAAAGACATATAAATCAAGTTTCAGGATAGTGCTCTCCAGTGCAAACTTGTAGAGAAGTTAGACTAACATTTCAGACAGAAAATTATTGTGGACATGCGTGATTATAAGCACCATACTGACCACAACTAAGTCAGAATGTCACCGTACCACCCTAGTTATCTCTATGGAATCCATCCTCTAGTGTCTTCCTACAATCCATACAGACTATCCAGACTCCCAAAAACATGTTTGCCAAGAAATAAACCTGACATCCAATTAATGTAAAATAAACAAACTGTTTTTTATGGCCACATCAAAAAGCAAAAAGTAGGGGTTGGGCCAAAGCCCTTTCAGCCTTCACCTCCTCAGGGGATATATTACAGGAGTTTGCCGCTGAGCCTTAGAGACTCTGAACCTGCTGCAGTCAGAAATAGCTGAATTAGCGACCCTGATTCTAGGCAATATTTATTGTGAAAATGGGATCCTGTTCCAGACAATAAGCAAAAAGATGTGTTCAGGTAATACGCATTATTATCATTATACATTAATTTATTAATTCCTTGCCTACATCAAGTTTTTTTACCTTGGAATTAATTTAACCTTGATAGAAATGGGGAAAAGACCAACCTTGTTCCAGAATCAAACTTAAGTAAACTATGCATGTACCTTTTTTCCACAGATAAAGGATGGGTCAAAAAGGCAAAAAAATACATTGTACCCTGTTTGGCAGCACATAAATGTAGTGCCTACTTGTGGGAGTATCTCCCCCCTGCCCCACTAGGTTCCAGCTTCACCTCTTCAACTCCACAAACAGAGAGCAAAGTACGTTGAGGTGAGACATCTGACTTGACAACTCTGCCCCCCAAATTATGGGTGTAGTGTACTGCAAATTACACTTCAGAAATACGCCCTTTTTCATGCCAATTTTTTTTAGCCAATCTTAAGACCGCAGTTCTGAAAAGATAAACTTGTAAAGTAAAATTTGTAGGATACAGCCTTAACTCCTGTGTAAAAAGAATAGAGCTTAACTTTAACATTCACCAGGGTTTCAATGAAAAGATGGCCAGGAGCTGGTACAAACTGTAAAACATATCGCACAGGAAAAGAATTTTCATAGGCTTTCAAAATGAAAGTAAGCGCGCACCGCCTAGTGACAAAAACACACACAAGCGTATAAACAAGGGATAAGCTGGCAAATCGCTTGTTTAAAATGAATTCCTTTACTCCTACAGGTAATAATCCAATACTCCGCCGAACACTACGCGCAATGAAATATCAGTTTAAAAGAAAACTGATCTTTGACATGACAGGGCAGATATCTTCAAAAATACTGATCCTTTGCTCGGGATCAGATATCAAAATTTGACAGAGTGACAACTGCGAATGACAAATATAAGATGCAAAGGTCCAGACCCAAATTAAAAGCATGTAGGCCAAAGTTAATAATACGAAATACTGCTCTGCTTTACAACCTAGGGAAAGTTTTATTCAAAGTGAGAGACACTTCTTTCTTGCAAACCACAGTTAAAAACGTTGATCCGCCCTGTTGCCATCTTACCTCACGCCCGCGCCCAAATGGTCGCGGTTTCCCAGGAAAGCCATTACGAGATCTCTGTTCCCCATCCATGGCAAGAAATGTTGTCCAAACACCTAATGCAGCTCACTTAGCTAACCTTGCTTCGATTTTCTTTGAAAGAAGTAAAAAGCGGTTTAAAACGCTGGGAGGAAGAACCGATTTGCTCAGATATACAAGAATCCGCGACACCTTGACGCACTGGAGTTGACACCTTCCCGCGTTTGCCGCTTGCGCACGTGTGATAAGCCCGAGTTACTAAGGCTCAGCGGACAATATTTTCAACGGATGTTACCAAATGGGTGGGGAGGGGGAAAGGGACTAATAAGTTTTTATGTATAAATATTTCTCTGACCGATATGATAATTCAATTCCCTCTATAAGCAAAAACTAGTTCATAATATCTTTGAAGCCGCTGAAATGTGAAACAGTTGTAGTTGTTGTTGTCACTTTTTGGCAAAAGGTTTTCATTAACGAATCCCCCAATGACACCCCTGACAAAAAAAATTTTCCAGTAGCACCCATCCCCTAGACAAAAATTATCACTCGATTCAAACATGGCGGAGGTGAGAAGACTTTTTTCTTCGTGAGAGTTCAAATGTCTTGATCATTTTTACTTTATTAACAGTTTTGATGTCTTTTCTATTCGATAGGGGATCCATCATTACTTCGATGGCCTTGTAGCGAGGTAAGAAGGTGAAATGTTTGGATAAATGGTCTTCGCGGCTGACAGGTTACAAGTCTCGTGACCAAAATCGTAAATGTAATAGTACTGTTTGGTGGAAGCTTCTTTCACTTATCTTGCGGTCCTTTCTTTTGCAGGCATGAAGGAATTCTCGCCATTTTGGTTACAGACAGAGACGGAGTTCCTCTAGTGAAAGGTTAAAGTCAATTAATTTGCTTGTTGATACTGAAAGATCGATAGAGCACATCAAAGTGCAGTTTCTACATCAAAAAGTGCTCAAAAAGTGTTAGAAATAGTATCATGGCGCGGGACCAAGGCTGTAGCCAGATGAAATTCTCACCAAGAAAGTTAAGACAAAAATATCTATAACCTTTTTAGCAACATATTTTTCCACAAGGCACTCCTAGGTGCAGATATGCGCACAGGTCCTAGAGTGGAACCTCGATATAACGAAGGGCTAAGGCAAAATGCGTTAGCTATACCGAAGTTTCGTCATATCGAGGTTCTTTTCCATATATTTTACTATTACTGGGGTAAGGAAGATCGTTCGTTTTACCCAGGACTTCGTTACATAGAGGTTCATTATATCAAGGTTCCACTGTATACTCTAAAAAGACTTCTTTGCAGAAACACCTCCTCCCGACCCCCACCCCCACCCCCACATAAACACAAATTGACCCATTCCCTAAATTATAGGGCACGATCCATTCAACCGAAATTTATGGAAATTTTAGTCCAAAACTCAATGGAACCATTCACATGCACTTGACTCAGGAGAAGTTGGTAGGTTTAGTATGTGTGTACGGTAGCCTGCTGAGTCTCATTTTGATAATAATAATCCTGGACTTTTGGCCAAGTGAATGGTCAGCCCTTCCTCAGAGACAGGTTTCAACAAATCAGGTCATGGTTGTTTAAATGTAAGATAGAGCTATCCACCTGATAAATCACTATCCAATGGATAAGTATTAGGGAAACTATTGCAATATCCAGTGGAGTTTAGTTATAAATTTGTCATACAGCAAAATGCTCCACAAATCCCAATTATAAAGCTTCTTTCCTCCTACATTAGCCTGTTGCTGCTTTTTGCAGTTAGGGTTGTATGTGTAATTTTATGTATCTAAGTTTCTTTTTATTTTGTGACACAGAATTAAACAATTGAATTAAGTACAGTCAAACCTTGTTACTACAGACACTTAGCCTCCCACACAGACGTTCTCAGGGGTTCGTCAGGTGTTCCTGCCCCACAAACGTCTGCTGAATCAAGTGGTTAAATTCCTTTTTTTTGTTCATGTTCGCAAATATCAGTTGGAGCTCACGTGCAGATTATCGGAGAACCAATCGGCACAAAAGTGAGAGTGTTGAAAAGCCAAACACATATGTACAAGCTTGGCAGGGTGTGGTACGTGACCAAAGAGTTTTCATTTGAACAAAATTTTTGGAGATAAGCGTTTGCGTTTTGTATATTTCTCTTTGTAAAGGCCGGATTAGATGTCATTTGCTCATAAAGGTTGTTCTGTGGGTGAGGCAACAGGGAAAGTTGTAACTGATTAAAAGGCAGAATTTTTTTGCGCACTTTACTGTTTTGTAGTAAAGCCGACTTCCATTCAGCAAATTAAACCTCCAAGGTAATTTTTTCAATGAGATTGTTGAGGGCAGTTTCTAGTATGAAGGTGTGTGAGTTAACAAAATCTTGGTTGGTCATAGCCAAAAAAGGTTGAACTTTATATCGGGTAAAATAGAGAGCATACCATGCTAATGTAGAAGAAAACTTCATTCCCCAAGTCAGTGTTGTTACGTGAATTTGAGATTGCCCTAAGACAAAGTAAGATTTATGCAAGTAGTCTGAAGGCAGATTTTTATTCATCCTCTCTGTAAAATCATTTATGAGAAAAATATTCTCCGGACATAATGTCCGAACACAGGTGGGATTTCATCGACAACTAGCAAATTTATTTTAAGTAATGGTTATTAAAATTAATTTCTCCCTCTAACATACAGTTTCAGATCCCAAAGTACCGCAAAATGCTCTTAGGGCCAGCTTTCTCTCAACTTTTTCCACAACAGCAGAACAGGTAAGATCTAGACCATTGTTGTGCTTACAGTTTCTATGGAAACTGTAACACTAAGCAGTCATGCTGTGTCCGTAATGTCCATAGGTAAGAAAAGTAATAATTCTGATGGCCAAATACAGAATACTGTGTGATTCAGTTCGCAAACAAGGAGAGTCTATTGCACTCCAGTCATTGCTTGTCATTTTATCAAAGTTATTTATTTTTTCTAGTCAAAAGAAATTTTGACTAGAAATTTTGGGGTGTTTGTCGTTTTCCACAGGAAGCTTGAACTACAGCACAACATTGCATGGAAAATTGGTAAAATGTCAGAGAGGCCCTTTAGAGCAAAGTTTCTCAACTATCTTTGTCACTGATTGCAGAACTACGTGTTAAATGCATCTATCATAAATAAGATAAAAATAGTAAAGTGAACATGTGTGTTCGATGAAGGTCAAAGCTGTAAAGACAGTTCTGTTAAATGTTTGTGTATAATTACAGACTTCTTTACAATTTCATTTCTCCGTTCCAGGCAAGCAAGCTGGGATTATCCAAAAATAAAAGCATTGTGTGTTTCTTTGCTTCTTATCAGGTAAGTTAAACTTATAAGGGGCAAAATAAGAGCAACTTCATTTTTGTTATTGTAGAGAGATGGATTACTGGCTTTCAAAATGTAGTTGTGGTTTAGTTTCTATTAAAGAGATTAAGAGTCACATTTACAACAAACGGCAAACATCAGGTTCAAGTTGAGAATTTCTCAGAGGAGAAAATAAGCAGAGAAAGACTGTCCATAGCAATTCTTAAGGATAAACTGGTGTCAAAGTACTTATTTTGAGTAGGAGTACTAAGCAGTAAAGGACAATAAGGGGAAAACTTGGTTACATGGTACAAATTCACGTCTGCCATTTGGCGTAAATGTGACTCTTAATCTCTCTGTTGCCCTAAATTGGGGTATAGCGTTGTGTGATCGATGAGTTGGAAACAAAGGTAAATAAAACGTAAATCAAAGGTAAGATTAAACCTCAACTAAAAGGTGTACATTATTTCATTTTCACTTACTGTCTCTCCAGTATTATTTCTCTTTATGGAACTATTGTTGGTTTGTTTGCAGGTGGTTCATTTTAGTTTTCCACCTCTTGTTGTCAGTATAATTGCAACCAGCCAGGCAAATACAGGTCAGTTCAACTTTGTTTTTTAATTAGAAATTTCACTCAAAGGTATGAACTTGGACAAAATAATATCGAAAAGAAAACGCCTTTTCCCTTTGAAAAAAAGGGATGATGGTAGGCAAACACCATAATGTATCATTTTGCCAACCTTGATTTAGTGATTGGGTGGGGCAGGGAGTGCTGCTCATGATGTGCTCTTTGTTGCAGTACATACATACATACATAAATAAACTTTATTAAAGTGTCGAGGTATTTAGCCAAAAGCTAATTGTAGACACTATAAATAAATAAAATGAATATAATATAAGATTAAATCAAGTGTATGTAAAAATATTAAAAATATATTCTTAAAATATCATTAATATATTTATACCACTACGTGAGAAATTTCTGCAATTTGATTGGCTTAGAGCAGTGGTATTTCAGCTTAATTTGAAATACCTACATGTGAAAATTACAAACCTATGCGGCTAGTGGTATAAACAAATAATAGCATGATTTGTACGTGATATTTGGCATAAATACCCCTCGTGATGTTTCAAAATTGTCTCAAATTTCACTCGCCTAACGGCTCGTGAAATTACGTACAACAATTTCGAAATATCACTCATGGTATTTATGCCAAATATCACTACAAATCATGCTATTACCTATACAAAAATAACATCAATATATAAAATTATTACAGACAAACAGTAGGACAAGCAGGGAACAAACAAACACAAACAAATAGATAGACAAAACAGACAATCAGATAGACAGACAAACAAACAGACAAATAGGACAAACATATAAGCAGCAGTCAAACATAAATACAAAATTCAGAAAGTTAAAAGTCTAGAAAATTTAAATTAGACGAATTAAATAGAGGATAGGGGAGCACACTCTCAATACACCAGGCAGCCAGACAACAGAAGCCACTATGCATACCCACCACTCTAAGATGAGCATGCACAGCAGCCACACTTGCCGTCCAGCAAGCCAAGCACGTTGAGAGCATGCACCCCTCTCCTGAATGCCTGAAGACTGGTCTTACTGAGTAGTTCCTGGCTTATCTTGCCCCATATGTGTGGGCCTAAATATCTGATACTGTGCTTACCATACTTAACAGTACTATATCTTGTAACAGGAAAATCACTTCGTAAGTTATAATGCTTATCTTGCTGAAAAAACATATTACATACATGCCCTGGAGCTAGTGAATTTTTAACCTTATACATTAAAATTAGTAAAGGTAATAATACAGGTATCTGTCTGTTAAAGTACCGACGAAAATTGCTGAAAAGTTGTGAGGACCACCTAAAGTGGTCCATTTCAGAGAGATGTTAACCTTATAAAGTCAGTAGATTGCAAAAACGTAAAACACTTCGAGTAACTAGGATAACTACAATAGCAGTATGACTACAGTAGTAGTATGAGTTAAAGCAGCCCCATCTGTTGAACTTCTTTGGCCACTCTTTTCCGGACTTTGCTATTTGACGAAATAGGAAAAGTTGCTGATGAGTATTATTTTAGGGGCTGTAATGTGCAGTGTAATATTGTTATTGAAAATTGACAAAAGCTTGCAACCATAACTTTGTTGTTTTTGTTGTTGTTGTTGTTTGTTTGTTTTAGGTCTCCTGCTGGGACTAGAAAGTGACTTTGAACAAACAATAAGAGCAGTAAAAAGTGTTGTGGATGGAGTATAGGACACAAATTGTAACAAATTAAAATTAGTTAATGATAGAATTTAGAAATACAATTTATTACTTTTTACAACAAGCTTCTCAGGTCAAGATTTCTTTTGAAGTAATCTATCAACAATCAGTGAAAAAAATTGCTTCGGTCATTAATTTAAGGCACGTCAACAACTTTATTATTGAAGGAGCGTAAAGTCAAAGAAAGTTGGGCTAGACCACTTCATATAACTTCCGACTTGTTCTTCTCGAAGACTGTATCTTTTGTATGAATTGAGGACAAAAGGTTTTTCAATAAAATCAACTATTGAGTTATCCCAGTCTTCTCTCCCATGAATCTTTGGTGCTAACTCATCATCAGTTCTGAGATTCCTCTGTAAACTATTTACGTATTGGCAACCGTTCGTTTCGGTACAGGTCGTTTGGATAAGAACTTAAGCAGTGAAATTGCACAAAATTTCGATCACGTCAAGTAGAGTTTTCGCGTGAACAAGAAAACCATTTGGGTGAATATTCTTCGTTCTTTAAGCCAAGTACGCGAGACTATTTACAACTCGACTGAATAAACTTATATCGAAACAAGTTTGTATCAAAACGACCGGTAACTTCCACTGCAAGCAATTGGAATAAAATTAGGATGCAAATTTGGCAGCAAAGAGAAAATTTGTGGGAGGTTGGGTGTGGCCTCCCAAGCAGACGTTCTTAGGGCTTGAATCGTCACGTTTTGTCCTTCTTCTGTGTCACGGGGAATGAACTCGTGACGAAGCCCTAACAACGTATAGGAAGCTAGGGTAGCTGTAAAAATAACAGTCGGTACTAGGCACACCCTCCAAAATCGATACACGGCACGCCCGGCCTCCAAAACACCCTGCCATATCCCGCACTCGATATCTGTGTGCCATTGCATTTCATTTATATTTGTGGGTTTTAAACCGTGAAAGACCATTGGCTAGCACGGCATCTCTTAGCCCTGTTTTTCTGTACGTTATCAGGAGGGCCATAACGGATCTTTTACAGCAAAGAGCCCAAAAGTGTGACCGCTTTTGATTTATTCATATTCTTTCGTACAGATTTAATCCAATCAGAGGCCAGCTGGAAACTGTCCTCGACTTCTGATTGGTTAATGCCTGCATGAAAGAATGTGAGTTAATCAAAGGAGGTCACAGTTTTGGGCTCCCTGCTGTAATTGATAATACCCAAACATGAGAAATTTACCAGTGGAATAAGTACAAGCTGTAAGCGGAAAGATTTCTGGGATTGTTTGGGAGAACAGTACAAACAATGATGTTGCCTCACTTTCATTCATTACGACAGAAGTTGATTTTTATTACTTAGTTGCTTTTACAGAATCTCTTGAAAATCAAACCTTTAATTTCTTGCTTCATTATCCCGTCTCGTATTGAATATATGAAAGGGTTGATACAGGAGTTACAGAGGGTGAGGACCAGTCCCCCACGGACAATCCAGGGAGGAACAGAACTGGGGTCGATTAACTTCCAAACTGTTGCCAGGGAGTAGAGAACCCAGCACGCGGCAAATGATCCAACCAGCAGTAGGACTGTCTTGAGGGCTTTGTTGTCTTCATCTGGTCCAGCATTACTTGCGTGTGTCTTCGTCATTGCGGCTTCTGCATTCTCTTCAGTCTCGTTTTTTGAGGGAATAAGGTTGTAGACATTCTTTCTTTTGGACGCTCTCGCTATGCAGTATATTCTGAAGTAAGCATAAACCATTGCTCCGACAGGTAAGGCAAAGGCAAAAATCACCAATGAAAGCATATAGCTTTTGTTGGCTAGCCCTTCCCCACCCCAGTTTGGTTTACAAGTGTGTGTAAACTCGTCCAACTTAGTGCTTCCCCATTTAAATAGAGGACCAATGGCCCAGAATACTGAATGCACCCAGCTTGCAGCTATGATGAGTTTGTAATGCCGTTTAGTTACTGTCATCTCCGCCATTGTCTCTAGTGGTTTCGAGAGTGCGTTGTAGCGGTCCACGCTAATGATGGTCAGCGTCACTATAGAAGAGTTCACTGAAAAGCTTATGAGTACAGCATATACCTGGCATAAGGTGTCTCCTAATGGCCAATGGTGTAGCACAAACGCGGCTATGACCAGGGGAATACACAAGACGCCTAAAGAACGCAAAGGCTTTTAGTACAGTGTCGATGAAGGATGACTATTATTTATAAATTGCGCAGAACATGACATTAAAGCGCCGATTCTGTGGACAGAAATGCAACAAAAACTGTTTCCATTCTGATTCGTTACCAACTGCAGACTGAACGTATGAATGGTTAAATATTAGCGGAGCTCCCGCGCGCGCGCAGCGGAGCACCATGGGTAAGAAAATTTGGTAAACTATCCATTCCAGAAAATTTGGTTATGACGTAGCGTACGCCCGTCCGTACACACACTTCATGTAAGCCGATGTCAAATGTCACAATAGATCTTGCACAACTTGACTAGCCTCTTAGTTATGTAAGCCATCCGTATGAGTACGATTAGATTGACAGCTGTCAAAATCAGACATCCGCTGACAATTATCACATGACCGTCTCGCGGGCTCAGATAAAAAACCAGTCGTTTTGCCCTTATATATAAGCTGCTATAATATGTCACACTTACCAATTCAACATAAAAACGAAACTACGCCGGGCAAGGCTGTCAGTTGGCTGAGAGTCGTTTAAAGTTACATTGGCAGGCCAAATTAAGGTCAATTGACAGCTGTCAAAATGGGACATGTGCAGACCGCTATCAGAAAACTAATAACGAGGGCTCAGGTTCGCTCAGGTACACGATCTGGCATTTTCCACTACATGCCGGACAGTAATGTCCTACTCACACTCGTAGTCTGATAATTCGAATATTCGCCATTCTAATAAAGGTTAATTGACAGCTGTCAAACTAGAGTATACGCTGACCATCATCGCCTGAGTGGATCGCGGGCTCATTTTTCTATCTATTGAGGTCACGTAGTGTTTAAAGTTTTGCGCTGATATGTTATTTGATCACGGGCTCAATTCGAAGCCCCATAGCTTTATAGAAAATCTATCCATCCTAGAAAATTCGGCAAACACGTGATCGTACACCGACCACCCGACCCTCCGTCCGTCCGTACCACAGGTATACCAATGTTTAATGTCACACTTTCTAGCTAGTTTGGGAGCCTGCAACCTGATATTGTACATCCATGTTTTGATTAATTGACAGCTGTCAAAACAGTGTTTCTGCTGACCAGTATCGCCTGACCGTATCGCGGGCTCAGGTATCGACCCTCTGAGTTCGAGTAATATTTTGAAGGTATTCGCTGACAAGTTGCTACTTTTCAAATGATCGTAGACTCAAGTTCAATTTTTTTAAAATGCATATGAAATAAGTCGTGTTTCATGAGCGGCACTTTTAAAATGTTGATTTCGAACTGATCTCGGACACGAAAATTCAACCGGCTTTTACATTTACATGCAGGGAAGGCAATCGCTTTTGACTTTTCTCACTGTCACGCGTTGATCACGCTCTACGTCCAATTTTTATGTTCTGATTGGTCAAAATTTGACAGGTGAGTTTATGCGGAAAATTTTTGCAGCGTCTGGAAACTTGCTTACTGATAGCTGGAGCTGAGAGAGTTTTGTGTCATCTTGTGATGTTTTAAACTGTCTTTTTCTACTTGGTGTACAAAATGAAATACAGCTGCTATCAAGATTGTTCTGTAATTCGTGGCTGGTTTGTTTATTGCGCTTTTTGTTGACAAATGCACCGCTTGTCAAAGTCATTGGAAATCCGATTTCGGATGGCATCGTTTCCAAAAATGAGCTTTCTCACTTGCCCTTGCTTCAGGTGTAAGAAGGTTGAAAAGTCTCAAGCGATTCTGGAACACTTGATGACCTTCAGAAGCAGCATCTCGACTGGTAAGCTTGAGCCATTATTGATTTTGATGTTTTTTTTTTTCGGTTTCCTGAAGTCGAGCGTATGGTTTATGCGGCTTAAGTTAAAACACGAGCAATGATCTAACCTACAATAGTATCAGGTGTAAAAAGCCTTTAGACATTTTTTGACCCGCAAATTCAAAGAAAAGGTTCCGAAGATTATTTAGTTATGATTTTGGCTGTAAACAGAAAGCTCTGAGCGATTTTCTTGCCTCGAGTTCATCTTGAAAAAGAGCGAACACCGGGAAGCTGGCTTAAAACATAAATAAGCTTATGCTTGCCTGACTCATGATTTTCTGAGACGTTACTCTCAATACTTCTCTTCGTGAATGAAAGTTATTGTCTCTGTACATGTTTCACCGAATTAAACTTATTTTATTGATTGTTAGTAGTCCCTCTCGCAATTTTCATCGCTGCACCGGTTGTTTCCAGTCGAACATAAACATCCCATGTAGGAATACTCAAAACACCGCGCGTAAATATCACTCGCTTTTAAAGATTACACATAACAAAATCATACACAGTTTAATGAATTAAGGGAAATAAAACCTAAACATAACAATTTCTCTATCATGTTGAAGCGTAAATGGTAACTCTATTAATCGCACTGCAAATTTGGTGCCTGTCAAAAGTGAGAACCCGTTCGGCTGGCCGAAAAGTGATTTTGGGAATTTTTTTTATCGTTTTCATAAAAAGCCCATAATTATTACCCCGCATATCCCATAGGACCAGATTTTTCTAACAGAAAACGTTTTATAATTCAATGCTATAATTTGTTGTGCAAAGGAAGCGCGTGCTTTGATCGTCGTGGATATTGAATGAGTGCAAATTCTCTTGCAAAATTGTGAAAAACTGCAGAATTATAGGTTTAAATAGGGCAAAAAAGAACAAATTCCGTCCGAGGTCTGTGTACTTTTTACCTGAGACGTGATGAGAAAAAGTATGTTTAAAAGGCTGGTTTACACGCCACCAGATTCGTCGCCAAGATTTACTAGTAAACTTAACTTGTCGAACACAAAAAATCCGGCCTGATTTTTATTTTGGCCTTTCTTTTAGACAGAGGAATGCAACGTGTAAATTGGCTGGCACCAAGGACTATCGTGGCGCATGTGTTTCTTAAAATTATATTTCGGGGTTGTCCAATTATCCATAGTCTCTCTAACGGAGCAATGTTGGAGAGACTGGTGAATGCCACATTATGATGCTACAGCTAATGCAAATACAATACACGAATAGGTCTATTTGTTTTCCAGGCCTAATCTACTGTGATCGAACATGATTGCTATTTTTCGGTGTACAAATAACTTGATGTAAAATTTGTTTCACTCTTGGACGGTCAAATTCTGATTTTTCTCTAAAATCACTCAGACTTTGCCTCAAAAGTCAAATGAATGTGCCCTGATCTGTGAATTACAAGTTTATTGTTTGATTTAAATTATGAATTTATTAACGGGAGCTTCGCTTTTAGCCCTGGCTAAATCTATATATTATAATATGTAATAAACCCACTGACTACAAGTAAAATTAAAGTAGTTGACTGTGACTAACAACTGTGATCAAGACCGTGAATGGCCTAACTGTTTCATTGACCAATTTAACAACTATCTAACTTACTCAAACTCGGCTGAGTGGATGACTTCTTAAAATGCCGTATGTTTCAAATCACCAATAATTCCAGCTAGACCTTCTGACGTAAAGTCAAACCCCGCTCTACGGAGCCCCGCTTAATACGGACACTTCTATATTACGGACGATTGGCTTTTTCCCTGGGGAAAGAAAGCCCTTGCATTTTCGCTACTCAACCCTCTTAATACGGACACCCCGTTAATATATACCAACACTTTCTTTGGCCCGCTCAATTTCAGTAATATAATAACGGGGTTTCCGTTGTGTTTAAGGTAATTCCCTTGAAAAGGACATACAATCTTTTTTCAAACTCTACGCAATTGAGAGCCATACATGGGACATTAAAAAACTGCAATAAAAGTATGGGGTCACCTTGGTTGTTTTCGTCCTGCGTGCCCGTTAGTCTAAGACTTTTTCTTCTTTAACCGCGTGAAATGTTCGACTGCATGAACAACCGTCAAAAACTCCGCTTATCATATGGCAAAAACCAGAAGCTAATTAGGTTCCTAATCGTTTCTAAATTAAAAACTAAGAATCTTACGAAAACTAGAGCCCGTTTGTTTGTCTTTGCTATAATTTTTCAGTAAAATGTTTAGAAAAGTGAACAGTTTTAACCCTTTCATGTATCTTATACTTAAACGCGGAGTTTCATGTCATTCATATCCGAGATAATTCAACTTCTTCTGGTTATACTTGTTTCTCCTTAAGTAAGATATATTTTTCATGTAGCCATAAGGGGTAAATAAAAGGTGGAAAGCTATCAAAATCATTTTCACTTCAAAACAGGCCTTTGCTACCTCTCTTCAGACGACCGGGAAAAATATCTCCGCTACTTTTGAAGTCACAATGTTATGGGCAGTAGCTATGGGTGATATGGTCTGTGCAAACTGACAAGGGAATCATACCTTAAACATATTGGAGTAACCAAAAGTGTTTTAGACAGTCGGAGACACTTACCTAATATCAAGTCAGATGCTGCCAAACTAAGGTAATAGAAATAGGTTGGACTGTGAAGTTTCTCCTTCATAACCACAGCAACAAGAACCATCACGTTACCAAGAATTGTGCCACAGCACGAGATGAGCAAGATTGTTACTTCCACCGCCACTTCTAGAAAACTTTCCTCTCTGTATGGCTCCATCTATGACAACGGGCAAAACCAGGTAAAACTAAGATAAAAGGAAAAAAAATAATGATAGTGTACTGTGAGAAAAACTGAATGTAGATGTAGCAGATAGGGATCAGGGATAACAGAGCGAAAGAAAAACGCAAGTAATTTCACGCGTTAGATCTTCGGTTCTTTGCTCACCAACTGAGTTAAAATCCGAAATCGATCCATGGCTTTAGAATCCGGGATTCAGCTCAAGGAATCCTGAATCCCAGTAAGTAACGATGGGAACACCGTGCAAACCAGAATCCAAGACTGTCTTAGATTACCTCTAAGGGGCGATCATGCTTAGATTTGGTCAGACTATTATTTGGTTACTTATTTGAGACACTTCTTTTGAACGACAAAGTAAAAGTGATTTTAGCTCTTTTTTGTTTAAATTAAAACTACGTGATTTACTTTACTTAATTAACTGATTTCAGTGTTCAACAAAGTCGGGTATAACTTTTGGTTTGCGTCAACTAACCTTTTTTTGGTTGTTATTTCGCCTTGAAAACGCTGTAATTGCTAATCATATTGAGTTTTTAACATCCAGACTTCTATCAAAATTGAACACACTGGTCTACGATTTGGAAGCTGAAACCTCAAATCGTTTAGTTAATTCTCTCAGTTTATTTCATTCGAGTGCAATTCAGTTGTGAAGTAAATACAATCCTAACTAATTGATTTTTCCTTGCAAGTAAACAGCTCTTGAGTCAACGCATTGAAAAGGCGGGACTGTTCATTATTGTTACTTATACTTATACAAGAAGCTTTCAATCTACGACCTTACCAATGTCAATTTGCGTCAACATTTTCTACACTTTTTATCTCTTGCTGACTATCTTGTTTTGACTGGGCATTCTCTAGATCTATGTACGTGAATTTTGGAGTTGAAGCTGATTTTCTTATTACGATAGAGAGCCGAGGAAAAATTAAACTTCTAATGTCATGATAATTCTTGTACGCAATTGGTTTTTTATTCTGGAAAGCGCTTTCTTCGGCTTCCTGCAGTTTCAACCATTACATATTACACAAAACTACAGAAGAAAATCAAACGCGCTCTAATTTGTTCTATCAACGATGTCTACAACTGCTTCATCAAATTCTAAGATCTAGTATGTTATATCTCCGGCGATGTGCCGTTGGTTCGAGTTGGTGGAACGGAGGTGTATATTGCAAGAGTTTGCGGCTCCTGCCCAAAATAACTGAATCACATTTGAATTGAAACAATGAAGGGCAACATCTACAACCTGACCTTGGGCTGTAAGTGTGGGTAGATTATACATCTATCTGCGAGGAAAATCTTTACCTGAAACGTACGGCCCCAAAGTGATCTTCAATAGGTGGGTACGTTTAACGCAAACTCAAGATAACGAACTGATTACGGACAAGAGCCTGGTAAAATCCCCGCGCTAACCGTTCAGATGTGTTGAAAGTCCAGGGACGCATGAAATCAGTGATCCTCGATCTGCCGCAGTCATTGTGAAGTACTGTACCCTCGTATGAAATGTAACCTGAAACAGTAGAATTTCGAATTAAAAAATGTAACCATTTGCAGCTGCATGTTAAAAAGAAATATTTTCACACTTTCAAATCACGGTGATCACGGTGGTGTAAATTTCTGGCCATGGATTTTTATAACGTGAATGTTATGTCATAGCAACCGATGTATATGCGTTATTGGCCCAGCGTGAGGTCAAGATGGTTGGATATAATTAATGGCCAAGTTTTTTGTGTGTTTTGTGAACCTAGACGAAGTCGAGGTCAATAAAAACGTAAGAACGAGGCCCGATATTCAGCCATAATGGCGGAACAAGCTTGGTCAATGAAGGATTTATGGTCAAAACGAAATCAGGACAAAGCGGACAATCTCGAGAGGGAGAAAGAGGCCCATTTTGCTCGCTTGGTAGCCAATCAGAACGCAACATTAACTTCAATCAACCTCGTCCCCAGGGCTTTCCCTAAAAAAATGATAGGGGCGCCCCTCACATTTTTTTGTTAGGGGAAAGCCTTGGGGACGAGGTTGAACTTCATTATACTTGCTCGTGGGACCTGCCATAAATTAATCAGAGAGTTGAAATCGAATCTCTATTGTGGACAGTTCTTTTGGTCCTAAAGATGCTAAACCCCATACAATCTTTATCTTTATAAAAGCGGACACCTCTGAAGTGCGCACACTGACTCTTTCCGAATTAATCGAGAATTAAGGAGACTTGATTGAATTAAGAATCCTATGAAGTCTCTGTTGCCATGACGCTGCGTTTGTTCTTGAGTTCCACTAAGATCCCTTTTTTTTTCACAATGAGAAGGCATGAGCCACAAACCATATGGCGTCTTCAGAAGCTGTCTATCTAAGAAAGAATGAGCGGGCACTGGGTACAGGATTGTAAAGCCGGGTGCGGAGGCCTGGGGCCCGTTTCTCGAAAGTCCCGATAATTAACGGGCCCGTAAAGCTGTTTTTTTTTTTACAGGCAAGATAGAGGTTTCAATAGTTTTGCATCTAACATGATAAAACTATCAGTTAATGAAACAAAATGGAGTATTTTGCTAGCCAGGACCCGCGCTTTAATTCTTTTTATTTCGATTTGATTTCGGACCCGAAAAGTTATCGAGACTTTGGAGAAACGGCCCCTGGCTCCTAGCTCCTCGTTTCGCCGCCACTGGCGCGTTATCTCTCGCGATGGACGGCCCGAAGAAGAAGAGAAGGCTTCTCACAAGATCATTTTTCTCTGAGACACCATGCATATAATTTCACGAAATTCTAGAAAGCTGGGAGTCACTTGGGAAAACTATCGCGTAAATTTTATGTAATCAGGAAAAAATTCAGGTAAATCTGTCACTCATAAAGCTGGAAACGACCTAGACATGCACCACAAATTATAAGTGTAAGACTTGCTATTTCGTACACAAGCAGGCCGAAAGCGCGATTAGATATTTCTGTTTTTAAATGTTCAGTTATAGATGATTTGTGTACGAGGCACCATTAAGCAAATGAACTAAAACAGACATAGGGTTACCTTAATTAAACGTCTGCTTTTGGATGTATCCGGCTTGTGAAAACCGAGAACCTTGCAAGTAGTTTAAATTTTCTCTCGATGGTACTGATTAGTCTTTTTTTTCACATCAGAAAGGCAAACAAGGTGAATAGATAACCAATGTTGAAGGTGATCAGTGCCGGTCTGAGGCCAAGAAAACAGGAACATCTGTTTAACTTTTGATTTTGCGCATAAAATAATTTAATAACCTTGTATCTCTTGAAGGGCATTCTTGCGATTTAACTTCGCGGCCATGACAACCGATTTATTGACAATATAATTCTGTTGCTACTCCAAAAATATTAAATTGAAATCGTATTTGCGCTATAATGAGTTTTATGTTAAAATTTTTGGCCTAAGGAAACCGACTCCAGACTTTACAAGCATATTGTACCTACCCTTACCCCTAGTGAGTGGAAATATGTCGAGTGGCACTCAACATAACTTCAACAAACATGAATACGTAATAAGAACAAAGTTGACGTGGCGCGTCAAACGACTTCAACATTTCGAGAAAAAAAAAAGAAATGTTGAAACACTTTTGCCCATTTTTTTAACGGACGACCGTAGACTGTTCTGGAGAGAGGGTACCGTTCGTCTGGGACTTCAATAACTAATACGACATATTTAGTAGGAATCAAACACGAGATTTAATTCTGATTCATTATCTTATGTATAAATATTGACAGCATGTTTTCTTCTTTGCATACACTTTCTTCCTTTTATTGAGTCCAACAAAAATAAAAAACAAACAACAAACAACAACGGCGTACTCGTGCGTGGATTAGAAAGCGCTCTCAGGGACGAGCCCAGCCTTTATCCAATTCAATTCTCAGGAAGATCTCTCTTCTAGAGCTTAAGGCTATGTTCACATTATACAGGATAGCTTTTGCGCCTCCACGAAAATCATACCAGATAAGGCTTCCGTTCACACACAAATTTTAAAGTGGTTTTGGCGGCGCGATTTCTGTGGCGGAGAGAAAAAGCTGTCGCGCCGATATCTAAAGTGGAGAGTCACATATCCGATAGGTGTTCATACCATACCGGATGGCTTTTCCAGTCGGCACCAAAAACTATCTGGTAGAGTGTGAACGCAGCCTTAATTTTTGGTCAACGACGCTTTCACATTTCTTTAACAAGTAAATAAATATTACATATAAAACTGGTCAGTCTCCCGGTCCTCTCTTTCTGAACCCCTCCTACTGCTTATGATATTACACTATTATATCTTGAGAAAAGAGCCCACGTTTGTAATGAGTAGTGGCGCCGGGAAACTTCGGCGTTCATCTCAGGCTAACATTATTTTGGCTCCAAAAGTTACATTCGCTGTTGTTAATATCAACAGCATATGATTTTCTGTGTATAAAGTAAAGGGCTATCGATCGGCTGTTAAATAATCCTGGGAGAAAAACAACAAAACGGAAACATGGAATATGTCTAATAGGATAGTGAGAGCATTTTGCTTGAAATATTCTGAACTTTTTGTCTCGATGCATTAGCATAGCGTACTTAAGTCATACAAATTGACCCTGAGTATGCAAGTTTGTCTCAAACTGTCTTGAATAGCTCAAAATATCGCTGTGCAGGAAAACACGGAGCACAATAATAGGAAATTTGATTCTCAATTTCACATTTTGTGACTCTTAATAAATGCTAGTCTTCACTAAAATTAATCAGTGTTAATGACGTTGAACTGTCAAGTTGATGTAAAAACTTTTGTCAACATTGGCGGCTTCCTTTCTTCTAATTATATCAATTGACTCTTACTCCGTGTGACGATAAACGAGCAAACATACAAACTACACCTCATGTTACATAGTTAGAGCTTCTTCACTCAGAGCCACTGGTGTTAACTAAGCCTGTGTAGTAAGCGTGCAAAAAAAATCGCTTTCTCCTCTCGTCCCAACTTTCTCGACGAGTTCGCTTGCTGCGCAGGCTTATGTTAACTTCGCCAAATTGTTGTACAAACTAGTGTTAAAATAAACAGCATGCTTTCATCTCTTCAAGCACAAAACAAACAAACAAACAACGACACATTATAGAAGATAGTTCTAGATCCTATAGCTACTCACTGATGTTACAGACACCACATTGTCCTACTAACAACATGACATGTGGATAAATTGACTTTCATTTCTTTAAGCACAAAATAAGCAAACAAACCACAACATATCTTTGAGAAAGTTTATGAAGTTCCTTTAGTCACTGTCAAACTTAATGGAGTTAACGCCAGTGTTTATTTGTCCTCCTCTGTAACTACCTCTCTTCTTCTTTGTCTTTTCGTGTCGAAATGACTTGCCTGTAATGGTTACAGATTACAACAATATTACTTACACAGAAAGTAAATTAGTAAAGACGGGGCAGCATACGCCAATTCCACATTTCCCATAATGCACCTTATTTGCCCCCCCCCCTCCCCGCCCCCCAAATTTTGCATAACCTTTGATTTTCATTTCTCCTGGGTATACAGCAGTCCCAAGAGAATTGAAAACAATGCTTATGCAAAATTTTTGGGGGGAAATAAAGTGCATTATGGGAATTGTGGAAGTGGCATATAAATTGTTAGCACCCTGGTGCTAAATTCTGGTTATTGACTTGATTGGTCAATCATTAAGTCTCGATGATATTGGTCGTCTCTTAGTTAAGCCGTGGTATTATAGGCTATGATGACTTTAAATGCGTGTGATTGGTGAGTTTCGATCCCTCTTTCGTCAAAGTTTAATGGTTGTTTATTGCTAATCAAACGATACTATCACAAGCTAACGAGATACATTTCACTGAAGATGAATACTAGGCATGTCGTCGAAACATCCGTCATTTTCAACACAAGTCCTATTCAGCACTACACTCCCCCGGATGATCATATTTCACTCCTGGGCTCAACCCATTTTGCTGGGATACAATGTAAGGCATAAAGGTAAAAGCGCACATTAGCCAAAGACCCAAACGGCCAGAGCTTATCCCGCTTTCGTTAGCATGAAGCATGCCAAGGAGTATTGCTACTCCCCCTGGATGGGATGCTAGTCCATCACAAGGTTACCCCCCAGCAGTATGTCACCGGTACCCACTTATACAACCTGAGTGAAGAGAGACCAAGTAGAGTAAAGTTCCTTGTGTAAGGAAACAACGCGACGGGCGACGTTTAAACCCCGGACCTCCAGATCCGGAGTTCGAGGTGTTAACCACTCGGACACACACGCCTCCACTGTTACAATATACACTGTAAACTACTGGGTTACCATTCCACACCAGTTTGTAATCCTTGTACATGAACATGACAAGAATACCCCCTTAAGCATCATCACATGATCTACATTAATTGGGGGGAACAAAACAATAACATACAAACATCTTTGTTCTTACCTTTGACAAATTTAAGGTCTTTGTTTGCTTTTTCTCCCCAGTCTCCTCTCGAGCCCATCTACAAAAAACAAACAAGTAATTAAAAGGATAGTTACTATTAACGTGTATTGTTCCACTGTTCACACAATATGACAGGTATGTGCTTCGTGATTTTCACGCTACTTCTTGATAAACTCCTACTCGGTACTTAATTTTTTCTGTTCCCTTGTGAACGGCTAAAAGAAAAAGAGTGTGTGAGAGAGAAAAACACTGGCCGAATAAAAACCTTGTAACAAACGCTACTTAAATAAATACAATTACTTAAAATAATACTTAAATAATACAATTCACTGTACGACACATGAACGATGTAGCAAACTACTGCACATGCGGCTACAGATTAACCACTGTCAGTTAACTCCTTCAAATTGTATTTTCCATGCCTTTATCAACCTATAAATTTTCTACCAAACTTTTCTGGGGCTATCTTGATTTCTAATGGCTAGATAACATTGCTGGCCGGCAAGCAAAATCACAAGAGACAGAGGGCCAAGAGCAAGTGCCCGGTGAGGGGAGGGTTGAGGGCACAGTGGAGTTATGTTTGACCTTGAAACAAAATTACAGCAGTCTATCCTGTTTAATCTAACAAACAAACAAAGAGCATGACTGATTCACACTGCGCAGTTATGTTGAATCGGGGTCAAACATAACCCCTCTATGCCCTGTGTAAGGTCTCCTTTCTTTCCTCACCTTATTCTCTTGTTGATCACTTGCACCCCACCTTATTACTGTAGTGATTTCCAGATGAATAGCTTTACACCAAATACCCCATTCCTACTCAATCGCAACAGCGTGATAGAGCAGGGCTTAAAAATGTCCCATCCAGAAGTAAGGGATCAGTGGACTTTCCTGCTGGGTAAGTAATGTTTAACATTCACTTCTCCAATAGGCAAGGGTCCAAGCAAAAAAACCTCTCACTAAATCATTAACCCTTGAAACCCTAAGATCAAAATTTGAATTCTCATTTGTTGACCCTATTCATTTCCTA
Organism: Porites cylindrica; assembly: GCA_964035525.1. Classification (NCBI taxonomy): domain Eukaryota; kingdom Metazoa; phylum Cnidaria; class Anthozoa; order Scleractinia; family Poritidae; genus Porites; species Porites cylindrica. The sequence continues at coordinate 41,377,191 of OZ037776.1, read as the reverse complement.
CAGAAGTAGTGGGGAGAAGTTGATAAAATATCAAGAAAGTCTTGTGTAACCATGTCCATAATTCTCATGACCACTCTGTTTTACAAAGCACTGATATTACAAAGAGAAATTTGACACTGGTCATGCCCACTCTTAGGGCTTAAAGGGTTAACTAAGTCGCGCAAGATGCGGCCTTTGGCAGGCTGAGTGTGAGAGCTGCTTTCCCAAAGGGCGTGTTGAATTCAAGTTTTTTTTTTTGAGCTCTCAGAGGGGATATTTAAAGACCAAAAGGAAAAATTCTTACCTTAGCTTCAAAACTGTTGTCTTGTAGCCTTGGATCAACTGTAATCTCATCTTCTTTTACTCTTTTAAATGGAGTCTTTTCCTAGGAGGATGAAAGTAATATACCATACATTCAACAGGAGGGAAGGATAATGTTTGATTTTTAGTTCGTACTGGCTGGTCTAGCTAAAATTAAGTTAATACTCAACTTAAATACAACTGTAATCACAAAACAAAATAATGCAAAAACAACATTCCATTACAAGAGACCATGAATGGTAAGAGAAAAATACAGTCAGCTGTTTATGGCTATTCAAGGGCACATCCAATAGACTGTGTTCTGAAATAGGAATGGATGGAATGAACACTGGAAATTCCAAATTTGTAACATCTATAAATCAGCTTGAAATAAGTTGCATGAAGCATTCTAGTGGTCCAATAAGCAAACTGGAGGGGATTTATTACAAAATTTCTGTGTATTCTTAAATACGATTAATCAAATGCATCCAGCAAGTGATATCAACAGGACTCTGACTCAAGACCTCTGGACTGTTCATGTCAATTGAAAGTCAGATGCATTGACCACTGGGCCAAACTACACCTACCACCTCTATTGACTAAAGCTAAGCCTAAGTTCACATGGCACCAGACAAATTTTCAACTGGTTGAAAATTTGTGTGTTTAGGTGTTCTGTAAACATGGAACCACCTTAACTGTACGAACTGTACGAAACTTTAGATGCCTAGCTGTTCAAAATTCCTCGTAAACAGAGTGAAAATATTGAATGGTCCTGAGTGAATGAAGTGTCTGGTCTAATTTTTCAGCCAATCAAAAGTTTGTCTTGTGCTGGGTGAAAGTAGCCTTACAATAACCTGAGTTTATTTCTCAGAGTGAGATGACTGTTAGTCAGTGGCAGATCCAGGGAAGGGGCCCGGGGGACCTGCCCCCCCCCCCCCTTATTTTAGCCCAAACAGAGGCCAAAAGGGCCGAAAAAAATTTTTTTCGCAGTCTGACCCCCCCCCCTCCCCACCCCCCATCCCTTATCTCAAGGTCTGGATCTGGCACTGTTATTGGCAGACTAACAAAACATTTTACCGTAAAGCGCCTTTTGCTGCGGTGCTTACCTGCTTAACTTTTCCATTCTTTTGATTTATGGCAGGCGTAGATGTTGCTGAAAGGTTAAGAACAAGGTGGTTAGAATATTACACGTTATTGTACAATGTACAGTGTATTTGAAAAAATAAGCAACTTAGTTGCTCTTTTTAGGAATATTTTCTTTTAATCAATTTCCGTACCAGTACTGTTTATAAACAATGAATTATTATTTTATTCTTTTACATACATGTTATTTTTAACATAATGAATGCTGCATGATGAAAAGAACTATTTATAAACAGACAGGAGATGAGAATAAGGTCTATTTGTACATTAAGTTTTGAGTGGTCAGTTTACAGTGTAAGACATCTATCAGCTACTATGAGTTAAATTATCAGGAGTCAATAGTATGTCAATAATGACAGAACTTCCTGAACAAAGCAATGAAAACTGGTAGTCTGGACACACTGTACCATGAAGTCCATAGGCGAGTTCCCTGAAACTTGTCAATAAACCATAACATCAGACATACATCCAACTGCTTACCTCTGATATTCAGCTTAGTCAAACCTTGTTTTAAAACCAGACATCAGCAGCAACTAGGCAATTTTTCCAGAGTAAAATTAATCTATTGCAATAATTACATTACTTACTGAAAACAGAAACAGTCTTGACCCTATAAATACTAAAGTCGCCCTCAAAATTCATCTACCGGTATTCTATATTAAAACAATGTACCGGTAGCTAATTAGCAGTACCTTGGGGTGTCGTAATTTTGGAAACATCAGATGAATTCACTTTCCCTTTTCTTTTCTTCTTCTTGGATTTTGATTCATTTTCATTCTCATCATCACTTGATTCCTCATCAGATGAAGATTTTGAAGAAAACTTTTTAGCGTTAGGTTTTGATGAGTTATCATGTTCCTCAGAGTCTGAACTGTTAGTTGATGATTCAGCCTTTTGAGCTTTATTTACTTTTGACTCTTTAACTTTCTTTGATGGTTCCTCCTCTTCCGCAGAGCTTGATTCTGATGAAGATTTCTTAGGTTGAGGTTTTGGCATTTTTTTCTCATCTTCTTCAGAACTGGAGCTTTCATCAGATGATTCAGGTTTTTTACTTTTTGAAGTGTCTGATTTTTTAACATTTTTAGGTGGTTCCTCCTCTTCAGAACTTGACTCTGATGATGATTTTTTAGGTTGGGGTATCGGCATTTTTTTCTCCTCGTCTTCAGAACTTGAGCTATCATCAGATGATTCATCATTTTTAGTTTTATTTGTCTTTGATCTTTTAACCATTTTTGCTTGTTCTTTTTTCTCAGAGCTTGATCCAGATGATTTTTTAGTTTGAGCTTTAGGTTTCTTCTTCTTATCACTATTTTCATCATCATCAGAACTTGAACTGTCATCAGATGATTCAGCTTTTTTAGTTTTATTTGTCTCTGGTGTTTTGACCTGCTTTGTTTGTTCCTCTTCCTCAGAGCTTGAATCTGATGATGACTTTTTAGTTTTAGCATTAGGTTTCTTTGTCTCCTCCTCATCAGCATTTTCTTCATCAGAGCTTGAACTCTCATCAGATGATTTAGCTTTTTCAGCTTTATTTGCCTCTGGTTTTTTGACCTTTATTCTTTGCTCTTCTTCCTCAGAGCTTGATTCTGATGATGATTTTTTAGTTTGAGCTTTAGGTTTCTTCATCTTCTTATCTTCATCATCTGAACTTGAACATTCATCAGATGATTCAGCTATTTGATTCTTAACTGTTTCTGATTTTTTAACATTTTTTGCTGGTTCCTCCTCATCAGAACGTGACGCAGATGATACTTTCTTCGCCTTAGATTTTGGTGGTTTTTTCTTCTCATCGTCAGAGCTTGAACTTTCGTCCTTCGAATGTTTCTCATTTTTTGATTCCGCCACTCTCTTTGCGGGTTTTTCCTCATCAGAGCTGGAATCAGACGATGATTTCTCACCATTAGGTACTGATATTTTTGCTTCCTCGTCCTCAGACATCGAACTATCACCTGAATCTTGTTCTTTTTTGTTTTCCACCGTTTTTAATTTTGCAGTTTTCCTCTCAAGTCCCTCTATGACAGACCTGGACTCTGATGAAGACTTTTTTGCCTTTCCTTTTTGTAACATTTGTTCATCCTCTGAACTTGAGCTGTCATCTGATGAATCAACCTTTTTCTTCTGTTGTACTCCATTCACTTTTGGTTTTACTTTGTTTTTTACTGTTTTCTGTTCTTCCTCTGATTCATCAGAGCTGGATGACTCTGTTTAACAGAATACAAAGACAACATCCATTTTACCAAAGGCACAACAAAGGAGGAGACAACCAGAGGATTGCTAAAGCATATGGAAACTAAAAAAAAGTTACAAAACTTATCAAAATTTTAGGTGAATCTTTGCTGAAGTCACTATTTACATTTTTTTTCATCACCTTACAGATTTCTTAGAAAAGGCAATCTGCTACATTAAAATTAACTTCAATTTTGAAAGAGCTGGTTAAACTTGGTAGCCTTCACAGTAAGTTACAGCTCTTCTTATCAGTCATCCAAAAGCAAAATTTCTGGTGAGGGGCATGCCTTTTTTACATAGTTTTTACAGTGCAATATTGTATGTACCACAAAGAGTATCTGGTATACTTCAACAATCAGATATTACTGAATTTGTACTGTATGTAACTCATTTAGGACATGAGAAACATATGTTCGTAACAAAAAAAAAATGTAAACAATGATTCAGCTACGGTTCTAGGGCAGCATAATTTTACTTAATACATACATAATTTTTTTACATTGATAACAGGTTTGTTTGGAAAAACACAAGGGCAGAATGAGACACCAATACTGGGATATTTCATCTACAAATTAAGAAGGAAAGATGGATTGCAAAATAACACATAATGGTACATTCAGGTCAAAAACAAACTTCAATTCACATTAGTTAGGAAAAAAAAAACCAAACAAAATCAGTCAGTGTAAGTACTCAATATTGCCACCATCACAGAAGAAAAACAATATCTTACCTGAATCTGATGACTGTTGCTTCCTCCGTTTTGCTTGTGGTTCCTTGCTACCATCATTCAACTTCCTTTTACCAAGTCTTTGTCTAGAGCTAATAACAAGCACACCAAACAGCTTTTACTTACAAAGAGGTATGTCATGTTTTATGCAAACTCAAAAAACTGATCTTTTCCTTCTTAAATTATTCTTAATTTTGTTTATAGTGCATCATCATTAATATTATTTTTAGTCTTTTTCTATTATTTTTATAAGCTACATGTACAGTGTACACTCTACCATATTTTTGAAGTTGAGCTCTTCCTTAACCCTTTAAGCCCCAGTAACCACAAACAAATTCTCCAAACTGATCTCCATACATTTCCCTAAAGAATAAGTTGTTCAAAAGAATTTGATAAAAGATCAAGGCATTTTTACTTGGGTGATCATTTTATTAATTCTCAGAACTTATCTGTTGACAGTGTATGGATATTGTTAGGAGAAAATTGATCTTGGTCACTATTGGCACTGAAAGGGTTAAGATAACTTTGCATGTTGCAAAGGAAAGAAGAAATAGTTAAAGTAATGGTATCGGTGCACATGACACAAGGAGGCCCACACTGTTAGATTGCTACAAAGTTCCAAACCACCCCACCTGCCCTGTGTCCCAATGGGATACTATTCCTTTACAGGGATATGCCTCTAATTATTTAGCACCAGAACCCACTGATTCCCTTGGATGAGTAGACAAATGGTGATAACAAACTTGCAATATTATTACATGTACATGTATGTGTAATACACATTTGTATATTAACAAAACTTGGGGTAAGTAATTAAATAAATATTACCGCGAAACTCATAAAACTGTAAACACTAGAAAGATTTATGGAATGTTATTGTGTTTGGAGGAAAAAACCTATAAGGCACCAATAAGTCTCCTTTTTGCAAATTTAAATTTCCTTAAATTTAGTAAATATTATTTCATTGTAGTGCTTTAGTATGACTAATTATTGTTCTGCCTAGACTAGCTAACGCTACCAGTGGACCACTTTCTTGTGTTATATTTGTAAATATTTTTCTAACAGTTGAGTTTTTTGAGTTTTGAAAACTGCCTGATTGCAAAGCATGAACCCAGACGACTAAGACATCACACATCCACTCTCATAATCAAGACTTACCTCAAGAAGGCATTATACCACTGAACAATATCACAGTCATCCTGTTGGTGCACTTCCTGTTAAAATAAAACCGCAACAGAGAGTTTTAAAACTTGTGCTTTAGTATGCCATACATTACAGTACAACAAAAGGAAACCTGACATAAACAGAATGATAAATGGACAAGGATATTTGAAACAGGAAGCTTACACAGGATTAAGTTATCTAAAAAAGACCAGTTACTCCTTAATAATGTTGTATCATTGCCCCAAGCTGTGACTGTTTTGGTTGTCATGGTGAGTAGGAAAAAAATAATTGTTGGCTAACACTATAGCAGGGATGTCAACTCTTTTGAATAATCTGGGAGACTCCAGATTTTTAGAACTGTTTCTCCCGGTCTCCAGATTAGAGTCTGAAATCTCCCGGATAATCGCCGAAGTTTGCCATTTCTTGTAGATTCGACTTCCTGACAATAGGATTTCAAATATTTTGCGTTGTTTGAGCTATTTTACTGTTAACATTGAACGTTTCCTCACAAACTCGGGTATGCCATTGCAATATGAGCAATAATGTGATTTGATGGGAAGTAAACCAGGTAGGTCAAACATTACAATTCCAACAACATCCTTTTCGCGCGTTTTTTTTTTTTTCACAAATGATGTAATGTGCCATGCATTACGACATCATCTATCATCCATTCCCCATCAATTCTCGATATTTGAAGACATGGGGGGTTGACAGCCTTGACTGTAGTGAAACGCACCCATTAGACAACCTGTGTTTAATGGTCATGTGCCAAGAAATAGTAACTCAGTATTAGTTGACACACTTTGCTTTCTAAATAATTTGCCTTGTTCACCCTAGCTTGCATTATAAATGTAATTTCATACTTCAGTTAGTAACGTCTGTGAAGCAGTGCCAAGATCGGTGCTCTGGGTCCCAAATGGACTCAAGAGCGTTTCAAATTTCCTTCAACCTGATTGGCTAATCAACAATGACTTCTTTGAAAGGCCAGTCATGATGTGTACTCTAATCCTGGTACACAGGTGGGGGCCCAGAACAAGGATATCGCTACTGTTTCAGAGACATTACTAACTGGGGTTTAATTGTGTCTGCAAGGCAGGCTACTTTCAACCCAGCTGGTTATCTTGGTATTAGGCTTAACATCTTGGGAACACCTCCCGATTAGATAACAAAAGTGGGACAGTCACATTCAGTTAACATCGAACAAAGTGTCCTGTTTACTTTGTTTTTTTCTGGAAATGAAAAGTTATATTGCTTGCAGTATTGTGTATTGATTTTAAAAGAAACAGTGATGGGATTTTTGTATGCAACCTTAATGAAATAGCAGCAATAACTTACTAAAATCATAACTACTTAACAAAATAAAAAAGAGATTAAAATGGGCATGATTAGTAAAGTTAAACGTGAGGTGATGTGGTCTGAAGATTTCCCCACCATTAATCCAACTGTTACTGAAATCATTTCAACAAAACGGATCAGCCCCCTCAAAAAATTGAAAATATTTCCAAACAGCCCCCAAACATATTAACAACCAATTTTTAATCTAATACAGTTCCTCAAAATCAGACAGCGAACATAAAGAAAGTTCGAGAACGGAAACATCCTAGAAACACCTTGAACGGACCTAAAAAATAATTTATTGCATACTACTTCAAAATTCGAATTTTATCCCCATTCATGCCTCGTGGCAGTTGGGATAACCAAAACATCAACCCTATAACACTTAACTTACCACAGTTGTTTCTTTCTTGAACGACTTAGCAGTTTTTACCAGCTTATTTTGAAGCAAAAATGAGTAAATATGCGAGTATACATCACTAGGTACAGCCGCCATCTTGCCCTCGTGGAGCACGTGGTCTGCTGCTCCTTTGGTAACACCGCTGGTAACCTATTCTTCACGCACAGGCATCCCAAGCTCGAAATACGCGCTTTGTTGCGTATCAAGAGCCATTACATTATGGCTCTTGAGCGTATATAAACTTTGAAACACTGGGATCCGTACAGGGGGAAACGATTGCTTATGTAACGTACTACGCATATGACGACATTTATTGAAAGAAACGGCTTCTTTCTTTTTTCATGTTATGGGTTTCAGTGACCGGTTTGCGCCGGCGTGGTTATTATGCGACGCTTCTAAACAAATTTAATTACAAACTATAATATTTCCTCGCGTTTTGTGTTCGCATAACGGTAGGCTTGGCCCGGGGAAATCAGGAAGGGTGGGGGTGAAGAGAGCTCTACCGTGTTAAAATCAAAGTGCGAGTTAGTGAATACTGTACTGAATGCCGTAATCACTAACCGGGAGCCCATCAAATTGAAGGGCTCCTGTCACTAACTTGTTTTGTTTCTTGTCTCATCTTCCCCGGTATTAACACAGCAGCTTTCATTGAATTCTAAATGGACCAATCTAACCGGCTCACCTCAGGAAAATTGACTCTGTTTAAAAGAAACTTACAAATAAGTTTATTTCGGAGGTTATCAGTTATCTGTAACAATCTAAGCTATGACAGACTGGTGATCTTGATGATTCATAATGACTATACTGATGTAAATTATTAATCATTTTAAATTATACATAAGTGATGTTTTTCCAAAACGAAAACTACTAGAGCTTCCTTCCTCCTTAATTAATCCGTCCAATGTTTTTTCTTTTTTTTTCTGTTTTTTTTTTTTTCGGTTGGTGCCATTAGGTGATTTGAATACGAATAATAACATAAAAATTAAAATCAGCAATGTTTCTAATTTTCAGCAATGCTATTTCACGATCGATAAATTGATATTATTGTTAAATATCGGTGGTCATTATTGCACGCTTAGACCAATAATTAATGGATTTCAAGAGATACTTTATTGTTATAACAACCTATTAAATGATTGCGGTTTGTGGCAAATTTAGTAATGATGCTACTGAAACCCTCTGTAGGTTTCATTCGTAACCCAGGTTATGAGTGTCCGTGATCAACAGCTTTTTATAGTTGAAAACTGCTCAACCGTTCTATTCTGTTTTGGCTTTTTGTGCACCAAGGCACCATATTTTCGTTGACTTAAATTATTTTTCGAACCGGGGTTCCTTTTTGCCGTGGTAAGGGAAATGATCATTCGTAGGAATTTCTTCGGAACATTGTTGGCATTGTTGTTATATGTGCAGCGTCTTCAAGGTAAAGCAAAAGTATTTTTATTTTCACAATTTTTTTTTGTCAATGTATGCATTTTTTAAGTTCCGACAATTGAGCAGAATGGTGCACATTACACTAATAATCCTATCTGATGGACCCTACAAATTTTTCTTCCTTTAATACTGACCCTTTGAATAACCTGTATGTTTCGTAAGACAGATCACAGCGAACAGGAGCAAGAGTGCTTCATCTGCTCACCTTGTAATATTAAAAAGGGCGATATTCTTTCCGTCTGTAATTAGTTTTTTTATTAGCCTGAGTATCAGGCGTTTCTGGGGAAAAGGGGAAAGATGGAAGCGAAAAAGGGAGAGCTAGTTTTTTATTGTTTTAATAACTTCTTTTAACGTTACTTTTTAGCCCAAGAACCCAATAAAATACCAAGATTTGTGCAAAATCAGTTTATCGCGTCATTTAAAGAAGAACAACCAATAGGTAAGAGTTTTGTGACGTATATATTTTTCGTCTGGAAACTTTTCTTAAGCAATCAGCAGAGTCGGTAACTGAGATTTTTCAGACCACAGAAAACAGGCATCATTTTCGAGGTACAATCCATATTTTCCTAAGCACTTACAACTGTTACCATATTTACTGTAATACAGTTTGAAAACCCGCCTTGCAGCGTACGTCAATATCGCTCTACGTTATTACTTATGTCAAGGATTATTCCATCCACACGAAAACTCTTTCCTCTTTAAGATTTACTTTTGCTCTAAATCCCCAAAATTTTATGCTTGGAGTTATAATTATGGTTTGCATTAACAGAGTGGAAGTCCAAATAAGTCAATTTTAAGAGAAATATAAGTCCTCTTGCTAACTTGGGTCCTCTTTATCATTTTATATCAGGTACACAGGTAACCCAGGTTTCTGCCACTGACGAGGAAAGTAATAATATACTTTATGAGATCGGGGCTGGTGGTGCAGGGAAGTTCAACATCAATAGTGCTACCGGCTGGATAACCTCTAAAGTTGTTATTGATAGGGAGGTATGTATAGCAGTTTGCGTTTCAAAGCTAAGTTACTGTATCTTAAAGGACCTCTGTCACGAATCTATCAAAATTCTAACGATGGCAACCGCCTCCAAATTGAATGATGAAACATAAAATACCCCTCAAAACATGAAAAGAAGGTATGAATAACACACAAAAAATGTGCAAAAGGAGGAACAGATGGACAAACTTGAAGAAGACTGAAATCCTGGGGGGTACTCAACAAATCTTTATACGGGGAGGCTCAGCACGGAGGTCCAACCCCTTACCCTGTTATATACCATTTTTCACGAAAAAGGTACCCCTTTCGTATACCTTCCATTGACAAATGGTACCCCTTTCACATACCTTGTTTAGAACTTTGCATTCCTTTTAACTGCTGTAAATGCACTGTCTTTTAAATAGGAATCAATCGCAAAAATAGAACGTTTTCTCGACTTTATAAAGCCATAAAATTCATCTGTTACCCCTTTTAGGCCCTCTCACAGACCCAAATGACAGATTTCCCTACCCTTTTATACACTTCAACCAGTAAAATCCCTACCCTTTCGTATACCTGAGGCCTGAAAAAGGTACTCCTTTTAGGCGGAACCTCCCCGTATAGGCCATTATGCATTGGGAGTACCCCCCCCCCCCCCAACCCGGGACTGAAATAGATTGCAATTGTGGTTTTTAAAAACTTTTCAATAGCCTAACAGTTTTTCAAAGTTCAGTATTGTTGTTTGTAATGTATGATATGGTTTGATCTACTGCTCGGGAGACATATTTGTTTGACTTGAAGCAGTGGTTTTCTCAATTAAGTAATTTCTCAAGTTCCAAAGCGAAGAAGGTGGCGTAGTTGGCATCAACAAAATAAACTTACAGCCGTGACACTTGAGCCCCTTTAAGCGGACTTATAGTCGAGTTTAGCGTTAAAACAGTGAGTGTGTGTGTGGGCAAAACCTTCAAACTTTTTTGAATTATTAGTTGAAAACAATTTAGAATCGATTTTCTTAATTAATTCAAGACTAAATTAAAGAGAAAGACCATCCTCATTCTCATAACTCCATGTAATGATTTTCGGCGTGTTTAAACTTGGTCACCAGCGAACCTTTCAATGTATACTCAACTGGTCATAGCAACTGGTCTGCTGAGGCATAGCAGAGAAAAGTTGATAAACTTTGCGTCTTCCTTTGAAGAAACTGAGTCATACTAGTGTAGCCTTGCCTGCGTAACAAGCGTTTCCGATCAAGTTATTGCGCGAAAGTTGACGAATCCGTGCGGAAAGAAACGCTCCTGCGCAGGCAAACTCTAACTAACTCTAACCTGAATACAATTTTTTGTGCACAGAAAGCCCAAGACCAAAGCATCACATTCACAGTGTATGCTTCCGATGATGTTAATGGACCCAGTGCCAGGGTAAAGTGTTTTTAGCCGTCAAATTAGATATATTAGTAACTATCAAGACAGGATGATCATTTCTTGATTGAATTTTAAGACAGGATGATCATTTCTTGATTGAATTTAAGATTGGAGCATTAGCCACATTCATAAACGCTTTAAACTTTTACAGCGGTCGTAAGTCTTCAATCCAAAAATTGTGCGTCGTCTGGCCAATAATAATAATAATAATAATAATAATAATAATAATAATAATAATAATAATAAATATAATAATAATAATAATAATAACAATTTGCTATGTATCCAACACTAAATAAAACTGGTGAATATTCTAAGACAAACTGCGTGATGAGAATGGAACCTAACTCCAGTATGAAATCAACACTTCCAAAAAATATAGTCGCAAACTAACTTTGCTAGCATGTATCTAAATTTACTTCGATCGGATACGGTGAAACTAGACAGTCCCAAGAGCTGATCAACCGTTGACCCTCTAAGCATCCTCAACCAACTGGACACACCGTCTAGATCGAAATCGGAGAAGACCTCTCTGAGCACCAGATAAAAGAGCCAAAAACAAACTCAACCCACATATGACATTGACGCAGGCCACATTGGTGGTCCGCGCATCCCTACTCCCTTCCCAACGTAATATAGTTTATCACAAAATACATTCGGTACCATTCTGAATGGGTGCAAAATGCACCATTTTCAGTTGCCCTCTTCTTTTCAGACGTCTGCGCAAGTGACGATTACCATTGATGATGTGAATGATAACGCTCCAGTATTTGAGAAAGCGTCCTATCAGGCTAGCGTTAAAGAGGTGAGTAGCATGACTAACATGAAGGTCTCTTTTAGACTTTCTAACTGATTCCCTTTTAGTTGGGCGATCGGTAAGAAGGTACACCGGTCATTCCGTCGCTAAGTCGCCCTCAGTAATGGAGATTGGGTTGTCCCTATTGAGAAGATAGTTTCAAAGGTCTTTATTATTCCATGTGATCACCTACTTTTAGTGTCTTCAAAACACCTAAAAAGAGTAGGAAAAATGAAGAGAACAGACTTTTTTCCTCCCAAAACCAGGATTCAGACAATCCTGGACAAAAGTCCTTGGGACAGTACTGCAATATCCATGTTTTTCTGTCATTTCCGGGTTCCCTCTTAAAACAGTGCATCCTTTTCGAAAATTTCTTGCCGTTCTCCCTCCTCCCACCCTATACAAAATTGAAACTGGAAGAAAATTCTGGATACACGTGTCTAACATTGTTTGTGGGGTGAGGGGAGGGGTTGTACCTGTGTGAATTGGAAAACGCGTACGCCCCAGAAATGCAATAGTCAGTCCCAAGACTTTTGTCCATGATTGAAGTAACCCTTCTCAGACTGTGCGGCTGACCCAGCTAATATAACACTTGACATCAGTCAAGTCTGGGGACGGGCAACAGTGTCCCATGGAAGGAGGACTTCAGCTTCAGAAAGGCGCAACAAACTTTTGCAGGCACTTTTTAGGTTGCATGTGAGGATTTTGGGGGACCTTAATAGCCGAGGGGACCTGTTCGTTATGGATCGTTGGGATATCGGCATGAACCATTTCTGTTTCCACGGGGCCATTTCGTTTACGGATGGAGGTTCAACAGTTTTGACGTTAATTTTACCAGAGCCAGTTTTCAGATATGTAGGGACGAATTTTTAGGACTAAAATGAAGATGGACAGAAGCCTCTGAAAATTTAAAACAAAACATCAGATCGCTTTGAAAAATTCCTTTATTGTTAAAACATTTACCCAGGAAAGTTATTTACTCTTTATGGAGTTGTCAAAACGAAAATCTTCTGGATAAAAAAAATAAATGCTTCACTCAAAGCTACAGATGAGAATTGCGAGAGGGTGCTACAAAATGATAAATGTAATATTCCTGCTACTCTAATCCTTATAAGGCCAGCTCTACGCCTTCATTGAGTTTGATAAAGCCTAAAACAACTAAGGTTTATAACGCACAAATAATTAAGTTTAACGTTACTTCTCGGCTGGGTGTGATAAGGTATTTGTGTAATCATGTCCACAGGACATCAGTCCAGTCAGTGATGTGTTGACTGTCACAGCAACTGATGCAGACATCTCTGAGAACAGCAGGGTTACGTACTCAATCCAAGAAGGAAATGTGGTAAGTATCTACGTACGCCGAATGAAACTGCCAAAAGGATCTCTCAGCCACTGCGAGGTTTGCGCGTGCGGTGAATCCTGAGACCAGTCCGCGCGAAGTAACTCGTTCATGCAAACTGAAGAGAGATCGATCGACCGTGCGTATCACACCAACAAAACATGCTTTGTCAAACCAGTTTTATCAAAATGAAAATTGAATGATAGGCTTATGTACTAAGGGTTCAAGTAAGTTTTATTTTTGTTCTTTCATTTGTGTAAAATTTGCAGTGGACAAAAATCAGCTTGTTAACAGTTTCTTGGATGAAAAGTATTTTTTACCGCTTAAGACTGAATAGCTACAGTAGCTTTTAAACATGCATACGCTTGACGTGATTGGAGCATAGGCCAGCCTTCCTTCACTGTTTTTGATCATTGGAGCAGATCCAAAAAGAAAATAGCACGCGATGGATATGCTTGTCCACATAAAGCTTTTACTATTCTAGAATAATGATTTGACTGCAAAAAATGTATACAAAATGTGCTCGTTGAATTTACCTTCCATATCCTTAATAGAGGCTTCGTTTTCTTGCTTCCGTTTTTTATATAATTGGAAACTTTGCTTTGTTTGTTTTTTGTAGGGAAATAAGTTTCATATTGAACTTTACTCTGGGACCGTAACTGTTATAAGGAGTTTGGATTACGAGTCGGTCAACAACTATACCCTCAAAATTATTGCTAAGGTTAGTGCGCAGTTTCTTTAAGTTTAAACATGTTCATTTGTACATCGTATAATATACCTCTTCCTAAGTCTACGTAGTTTTAATGCAGTTAGCAAAGGATGTAGTTCATTTATAGTTACGAAACGTTTGAGCTTTCTTCGAGGTTTTGACGACACGAGCCACTCAAAGAAGGGGTTTGCCGGGACACTTCAAGAGAATACAGCTATTTCGAGAAAGGCTGTCGGAATAAATGTGCACTCGACAATCCCGAAAGATAATATGGGATATGATCAGCACACTGTTCCTGACACTGCATCTGTCGAGCCTACTTTTGTCGCTTTCCTTTAGCATTCGCAAACATACGTCCATGGCGTCTAGCGCCATTCTGGCAAATTTCTTTGAAGAACAGTCAACTGGAAACCACCCACAAAACCTTTCCGGATTTTCACGTACCTTTTTTCCAAATAGCTGTATACCTCTGGCGTACGCCCTTTCTTGTTTGAGTGTAGCATGGGAACAAGTTTTATGAACCAATCAGATGTCGTGTCATTTTTGGACCATTTTTGAAAATTTTCTCTCAATCTCGTATCATAGGCTTAGGCCTGATATTTCTGCTGATGATCAATAGATACAGGCTTATTGTTATGTTTCTTTCCTTAGGATAGTGGCCCCAATAACGGTCTCAATTCATCCACAACTCTGAATATCCTTGTTAAAGACGCTGATGATCTACCAGCCGAATTTTCACCTTCTTCATACTCAGCAGAAGTACAGGAAAATGCAGCGAAGGTTGTTTGTTGTTCTTATTAATCTAGTGTACATACATAATACAACAGCTAGTTAGTGCAGAACATAAGGATTTGAGATGTTGAAAAAAATTAAAACATTCCAGGGATCTGTAGCAGCTCCAGGGCATAAAAAAATCGTTCTTCTTTGTATCAAATGATGGCCAGATTAGAGAGATTTGCTGAGCTTTGCTTATAAGGTGCAATGCTAAGGCAGAGTAAGTTACAACAATCGCAAAGAACAGAGTAGAGGAACTTTGATTACCCACAGAGCGCCTGTTGTCTTAAATAGGTGATAAAGATTACAAACTGTGTACTTTCGCAAACCTTAACTAGCCTATGTCATGTGCGTCAATGTGCAAGATTTCGCATACCCTATAAATAATGACGCTGTTACATGGCAGCGCGGCGTTAATTTTTGATTCTACAGCATTTGAAACGAATAGACCATTTTACAGTTGTGAGCTGAGTATCCCAGCCTTTGGGTGAATGTGAGGCTGAGGTTGACCTTGCTTTGATACAAATTTCTTTTTTTAAAAAATACCCCTTAGGATAAGAACAACGTCATTTATCTAATAAAACAGGAAGGGTTGTATCAAAACAAGGTCAACTCCAACCTCGGTCTTTTCCACCTGTTACTGTAAAATTGTCTATTGTCAAAAATATACTTAGACTAAAAAGCCTCATGTGTGCTAGTCCATTTTATTGGGATTACAGTTGGGCGTATTTTCTCCTGGTACCCTCATCCTATTCAAATAATCAACACTAACCGATCCTGCTTCACAAAGTAATACAGCCATAATGAGAACTATTCCGGTAATGCAACCGCGATGGGTAGCCTGTCGTTCAAGCTTTCCCCAAATAGCGTTAGCCGAGCTATAACCGAAGTTGTAATTATGGACTGTACCTGCCTTTTAAATTGTTGATTACTGTGCACAGGAAACCTACGTCACCACAGTAACTGCCCGCGATGGAGACAAGATGCTTAATGCTCCAGTGGAGTACTTGATAGATTCAGGTATAAGTATAACTGTGATTCACAGTACAGCTACTGAGATGACTGAGATGTTGCTCGATTTTCACTGGCAGAAATTGTAAGATTCATCGGTTCTAAATGATCTGATATCACTTGATTGCGTTGTGTATGCGTCTTCTTTGATCTGTCACTGAATTTTTCGTCTTTAGTTTGAAGGCACCTGTATGGAAAAGAGTGCAAAAAGAGAGCAAGATGGAATAAAGTAAAATTATACCCTCGTTGCGCTTTCTTTTGCATAACAATCAAAGTTTTCCTAAGAGACGTTGAAAGCAATGCTTACGCATTTTGTTTTTTTGTGGGGGAGGTGGAGGGGACAAACAAAATGTATCATGGGCTTCTTAAAGATTCGACTCCGTTTCAGCTGAAGGGAAAATCAGGTACTGATAATTCCTGCCATTTTTTGTCCCTTTAGATACCAATCCCGGAAGCGTCTTCACGATCCTTGGTAATTTAGGTGTGATCACAGTCAATGGATCTTTAGACAGGGAGACTAAAAACTCTTTCACTTTGAGAGTTGGGGTAAGTGGAACTTTGAATTGAATGCGAACCATGAGCTTTAAACATCCGCTACTTTAGAAACAAGAAAACTGGGTCGAGTTAACTTTTGCAAAGACTTCTGGGAATGTTACTTAGTACGGAAAAAAATTGACCAATAGCTGACTAGAGAGTTCCCAGTAACAATTCCACAAACAAATGCAGGACACACTTCAAGTCTAGTTCCGTTTAGGCCCAGTTCAAATGTCTCGCGGCGAATTTCACATCATGTGCCGAACTTAATTCCTATTTTAGTCGACTAAAATAGTAGATACGGCATTTGATTCAAACGTCGAATTTAACTCTGTTCGCCGTCAATATTCCCAGTCTCTGTAAATGAATCATAATAATTTCACTAAAATTCATGCATTAAGTTCGGCACATGTGAAATGCGACGTTTGAATCAAAAGTCGAACCTAAGTCGACTTTTTCAGTCGAAGATACGGCGAAAGTCGCATTTAATTTAAACAGTCGAATTTAATTGATTTCAAACGTCGCACTTCACATGCATTTAACTCTCGCATTAAGTTCAGCACATTTGAAATTCGACGTTTGAACCATTGGGAACCGGGCCTAAGTGGGGCATTTTATCTTTTTTTCTCTCACCCAGGCTACCTCGACTACCCACAAAGCTGTCTACACCACGGTACTTATCACAGTTAAAGATGTCAATGATAATCCGCCAACGTTTCTGGACACACCTTACACCGGAGCTGTGCTAGAAAATGCCTCGTTAGGAATGACTGTCATGAGAGTCACAGCTGTAGACAAGGACGAGGTACTATCAATATGATCTAACGTTATAGGACAAACTGATGCGTAGGGGTTGAAGGGTGTATGATTTTTTGCTCTTAGAAACAAACCCTCTGACTTTTGTCTTATTCATTTGTAGGGCAATAATGCTGTGTTCTCGTACAGTCTCGAACGAGCCGGAGGTAAATTTACCGTCACTCCCACCGGATACATCCTCATCAACGACAGCATCGACCGCGAAACTGCGGACGTGCACTCTTTTCAGGTCAGTTTTTTAAAAAGCCGAAGGAAGTGACTAAAGGTAAAAAAGAAGAATTGAAATCGCAAGATCAAAGAGCAAGGAGGGATGGGGGCGTGGAGGGGGAACGTTTATGGAAGGGCAGAGCAGATATTGTTTGTTATAAGCTTACGATTCCCGCTTTCATCGCTGCGTCATGATTTACACCAGAAAAAAAAAGGCCTCCATTTACCCCATAATTTAATTCTACTTCACTTTTTGTTGCTTCTACTGGATCAGATCCTGTTTTTCTTTCTGGGTTCAGGGAGTTTTTCGCTATCTACACGGCATTTCAGCAACGTTTCTTCTTTGCTTAGCACGACTGATGACGAAGGCATGTCAGCACGCACCACGCACCACGCACGAGGAACTCTTTGTTCGCTTGTCACTCTTACTTTGATGCTTTACTCTCAAAGGTTGTTGCCAGGGAGACTCTGACGTTAGAGCGGTTTCAGGCCGTGGCTCCCGTCACTGTTAATGTCACGGACGTGAATGACAACAACCCGAGGTGTTCCCAGGCTGTTTACAGAAAGACAGTGCCCGAGAATAACCCAACTAACACTTTTGTGCTACAGGTAAGAGCGTAATGGCTAATACGTCATGCTTACCATCCAACAACTGACTAAAATCATAATATGTTTGATCAAGAGTTATAAGATGTAAAATAAGTTTCTAATCATTCGTGCTTTTCTTGACTTGGCAGGTTGTTACATATGTATAATGCTAAGACCTTTTAATCGAACTATACTTTGTGGAAAGAATCCAGAACCACCTTTAAGTAACAAAAAGCAACAATAACAACTGAGATGAAACTCTGTAGCCCTAACGGCTAAGCGCTAGCCGAGAATAGAAGTCACTATATCAAATCTTTACATTTAACAAGAATCCTTCCACAAATATTTCAGGTTTCTGTCACAGACCCTGATCTAGGACCCAGTGGCGTTGTTCGTTACAGTCTAGTTCCAGACTCTAATGGACATTACAACTCCTTTACGCTCAATCCCCTCAATGGCACTATCTACTCCAATGTAAGCTTTGACCGCGAGAAACTGGGCCTGTACATCGTAACAGTACGTGCTACAGACCAACCAACCAGCGGACAAGGAAGGTATTATGCTTGCTTTTGTTTTCCAGTATTTAGATCTATTTACCTAAGGACTTCCCAACTTGTGAGAACGCTCTCTAAACTCGTGAGAACTTAATCCTAATCTATTCATTTCCATTTTACAGCTACCCTTTTCGTTTTAGCATAATATCTTGTACGCCTTTACTTTCTTTTATTCACTGAGCCCACTATTGGCTTAACTAAGAAAAAAATTGAGTGAGTGTAAGAAACAAATTAAAAACAGAATAGTAAGCCAGAAATTGGGTGGTGCATCGAGAGCAGTTTCCCGCCAGAAAACTGTTATATTGAATGAGTACGATTTATTGCTTTTAACCTCCGGGGGTACTCCTGGGAATTCTTGGTGAAGATGTGCCGCCCGGTTCTCCAAGTCCTGACCCTATTTCCACCAAAAATTTTTTCACATCCGTTTTAGACCTGGCCTCTAAAATCCATACCCATTCTCAGACCTTGCCTTCAAGAATTTATGCCATCATCTCTAAGATTAGAACAGCAACAAAAAAGATTTCTTAAGATCCATTTCGAGTTTGCACATTTTTCTTTCTTTTCTTCCTCATTTGGAATTGAAAAAATTAATAATTACGTTCGTACACTCCCGTAGTTCCCTAATTGAAAACCATACCCGAATCCAGACCAAAATGTGTAATGTCTATACTCGTTTTCAGATCAAAACGGCACAAAAACCATATATATCTTTTGCGGCGGCACTGCCACATACCTATACGGCTTATATAGGGTTGTACCCGGCATTTACAGAAGGTTGGGCTAAGGCTCTAAAGGGGCTGGCGGTAGGTCGCGGGTTCTCCGACACCGGGTTTTTAAAGTATATGTACTGAATGAAACTTGACAGAAAGAAATGATAGTATTCACTGCCCTTTCCCGGCCTTTCCTCAAAAATGGCTAGTTCCAGGCTACTTCGCGTGGCTTGGATGACCCAGCAAAATGGGCGGATAAGGGATCTCGGCATGCCAGCCACCTCATCTTCTCGTACATAAACACAAAGTCAAATTTTAAACAAGGCTTGAGCCGAGCTTGTCTCCCTCGCAGCCGTTTTTTGGGGAGCGTTGCGTGACATCCTAAAAACGGCTGCGAGGGAGAGTAGAGCCGAGCCAGCGGTAGAGCGGGCGCTCCAGCCCGGCTAACCGGGCTGGTTCATCTCTTATAAACATCTAAACAGGCCCTTAACAAAGGAATTCTTTTTCTGTTTGCTAGCTACGAAAAACCGACAGCTAGGGCCATTTTAGAGCAACAAAGTTATATTTTGAGGTCGAAATTTCGTTCCCCCTAAATCCGACACAGTCCCAGATGAATTTCGAGCGTTTAATAAAGTTAATAATTAAACTCAAGGGAACAACAATCGATTGCTCATTTTTGCCATCGATCTTCGCTGTGTTTCAAAGTCTGCTGTACAAAGTCTCGTAAAGCAAACCTTCCTTACAAACTTCTGGATACCGCAACACACTCAGGTAAATCGATAGACTTTTAATGACTATAAAACACGTGCTTATAGTCCTTACAGGCTTCTGCCGCGAGACACGTAACCTGCGATCTTTGGGATAATTGAGAGGATCGGGGGTTAGGATCAGTCATAACTATGGATCGCTGATGGTAAACCTGTAAACTCCCACGAAACTTTGAATTTCTTTAATGAATTTTTATAGCGATAACTTTGCATTCGCCATGAGCTGCGAGGAACAAGAACCACTAGCAACGATGCTTTCACTGGATAGCAGTGATTGTATGTTAGGCACTCAGACGGCAATTGACCCCCGAGGGGATCTGAACATTATGAACAATTTCGAAGCTATAATTTTCTCTATTGAATTAACTTTATAGATTCGGCGAATGCACAGTTCAAGTCACTGTTGGTGATGACAATGATAACAGCCCCAACTTCTTAAACCTACCAAATGATACAAGCGTGTCTGAGGGAGCGGAAACCAACAGCGCCTTCTTCACTGTCAAGGTAAGAGTTTTGTCATTGTAGAAGCAACTCAGATTCCACCTAGCGTACTACTTGTTGGTGATTCGTTGAAAACTGTATTTATTGCTAACCTGATAATATAGGAAGAAGGGAAAGCTACAAAGCGTCAGAAGGTGCGGAGGGAGGAGGGAAGGATGAGAGGCGGAGAGGCATGCTCTCCCACACGCTTATTCACATGCTTATTCGTCGCCTGCTCACTTAGCTTGTTCTAGGCGTTCAGATAGTAGAGAGCGGCGGTAAGTGGGGAGCGAGTTAAGTTGTACACCGGGAAAACGGGGGAGGGGGGGGGGGGAGGGAGAGGCTTTCCCCCTCTAGTCTCCCCTCGTTTTTTTTTTCTTCGTTAATTTTTCTCCTCCTGTGCTCTACTATCTGAACGCCTGGAACAGGCTACTGTTCACTCCCAGCAGGCGTTATCTTGGCTTGTCACGCAATCCTCCCCAACGTGGTAGAGGAAACGCGTTACGAAGCTTTAACAACGCCTGAACTTTTAAGACTAAAAGAGCCATATAAACGACCATCAAAGTGAACTAAACTTGCAAAACAGGATTACCAGATCGCATTCCGCCAGTGATTAGAATGGAGAAGTTTTTCACGTAGCCAATTTGGTACAAAACAGGAAGTGGAAATATGGGCTCAACCACAGCACTGGTTCTGGGCACTGAGTTAATACAATTCATATACATTTGCTAAGATCTCCCTATCCCTTTCACAGATGCTTTTCTTTGACAACTTGGCTAACGCTCAATTGCGAGCGCGGAGCGCGAATAAATTTTCGCCTTTTCCCACACCCCCTTGCGCTTGCGGTCAATAATCGTTTGACTGTTTTATTTTCATATGCGCGCACAACGATCTCTAAAGATAAAATGGAGGGTCTGTGAACAGGCCAGACTAAAGAGAGCCTATGGGATCAGGGAAATTGATGTAACCTCACCTTGGTTTTTAATTTTTGTCTCACTCTTTCGTTTCTATCTCAAGGCCGTGGATGTCGATGAAGGTGTGAATGCCGCAGTGAGTTACAGTATTACAGGTGGAAACACAAATGGATCATTCACTATAGACACAAACAGGTACCACACTATGCAAGAAAGGTAACATGTCATATGAGGTGGCACCTGAGACTTCACAGGGTCTAGAAGAATTTAGTTTCTCGTGTGAACATAAAAAAAATCAGTTTTTAAAGAACTTTAATTTGACAATGATCTCTTTTTCCTCGTGTAACAGTTTCAGCTGGTTTCGTTACGCAGGCCTAAGGACTGACGACTTTTAAGATGCGAAGATCAGGTTGCAGTGAATGATTATTTATACTTAGTACTTCGTGCCTTGCTGGAGGAAAATGGCTAGTGGTTACAGACTTTAATTCAGAACGTCGATTTTTATACGGCGTCGATTGGGAAACGGAGGCGGAAATCTATTCAAAATGAATCTTTAAAGACTTGGAATTGCGAAGCGATGGGGTTATATATTTTAAAGGCAAAATGTTGGAAATTTAAAGTAGTTCATGCCAGTACATGTTCAAACTTTGCTTCTCTGGACCCTGTGGGTTGATGCTGTGTCGAGTTGCATAGTGGGGCCGTTTTAGGAGATGAAAAAATTTGACCCAGTTCCCTGCGACAACTCGCAAAACCGCGCCCATGCAAAACTGTCCCATAATTCCATTTGACTCGACCGACATGTAGTGTCACTTACAGCCTCATAATGGCAATACAGGTTGTATAAGTATAAATTTGTGTTTTTTGTTAAACAATAAAAATGGAAGCGATGGAAAATGTTCGCAGTGCGCACGTTTTTGACTTAACATTATTAAAAGTTAAAGGAATTTTATTCGGTGTTTGGGATTTATTGCAAAATTCATTCGTTTCGGGAAATATTTATAGGTTAAGGAAAAATATCATAAAAAGCAATTTGACTCATTTTACTTGGTGTTAACTCCTACGCATCAGCACTGATTAAACGACATCCTCTCCCGAAATGAGAAAATGATTTCTGTTGATTCATTCTCTTTGGTATTGTTGAAGGAAAATGTTGATTGAAGAGTTACGTTAGCCACTTGTTCCACCTGTAATAAGCCTGTTTCAGTTTAATTCGTTTCACGCTATCTATAAAAAAAACCAATTCAGCATTTGTTTCCTATTTGGGAATCACTCTGGTACTTTTGACAATCCGCAATTTCAATGCAAATTTCCGTCTTTGTTTTTGTTTCCAATTATTTATACTGCGTTTTCCTTTGTTCTAGATCGCCTATCATCTCTCTGCATGGATTTTCATCAATCTCGTCCGATATTACAATTAGCTGAGTCTTCACACAAAACCCATATAGTTCGAGTTCCAGCCCATGCGTTTTCACGATTAGTTTCACCCTCCTTACTCTCCTTTTGCAGTCCGTTTTAAGTAGCGTTTCTGAATAGGCATGACACTAATTTTACAACCTTATCTTGCAGTCACTGCGGGTCTGAGCATTCCGTACAACAGTTTTGTTTGCCTTCTGATTATTCACCCGCAGAAGTCAATTTCTTATTAGATTTTCTGGAGCGTACACCTCAGGCAACATTTGCACCTGACTTATTTCTATCAGTAATTCGCTTATGTGATTATTTGTTAATTCCTCATCATGTTATTTTCGATCTAATCCAGCTGTATATTCCTCGTCATTTACGCGTTCGTTCTCAATTTACATGGTTTGTAAGGAGGTTTAGAAAGTGCAAGATCTTCTTCGGGTCAACGCCCGAACAAGGTGCGGCTTGAATGCGCGCTGGTTCTTCTCTGCTGGGAGTTAAAACGGTGGGCTTACGGCACTCCTGCTTCGTACAGATGTTCTTTAAGCCTGTGGATAATCAGGACTAATGGCAGGCTGTTAGGTCGACGAAGAGGTTCGTTGGGCCTTTGCGGAGTACCACGACCACGACCACGACCACGACCAGACATAAAATGGTACGGGAAGAAAGCGGATTTCTCCACCACTTTGTTGAAGAACCTTACTGGCGGTACTAGCAGGTTCTAACAACAAACAGACGAGTTCTTGTTCAATCGACTCTCTTTAATTCTTGAATCGGGTGACACGAAGTCAGCACAACTCGTATGTTACAATTCTCTACTAGATCAGTGTTACACGCATTTTTATATCAGCCAGGAAACCAGCTGCTTAGCGCAAACCGAATGCTGACGTAAGTCTAATCCGATTGGTTAAAACAGCTTCATTAGCATGAAACCTTCGAGATAATTGCTTTGTCGAAATGACTCTTCAACCGAAGTTTTCACTGCTAAGCTTAAGTCAACTGGTTAATATAAAACTAGGAGAACAATATAAAAACTACAAGGTATAAACCAGTAAACAGACTTTTCATACTAACAGATAGGAAAGTACTAAAATTACAGTTTGAAAATCCAAGGTTGTTGTCAATTTACAGAAGGTGTTAAGCTTCTTCATCGAAGATGATTGGCTACAACTTTTCCATAATTTAACCACGAACGTGATCGCAAACTTAAAGGGTAAATTAAAAATGCAGTTCAAAGTACAAGGCAGAATTTAAAACAATAGTTGTTTAACTACAAAAACACCTATAAAATCACTAAGCCTAATTCGGTTAAAAACTCAAAGAAACACGCTTAAAACTGTTAAAAACAAGCAGGGTAGTCAGTTCCTGGTAAATATCGAAGGGAGACCAGATTAAGGTCAAAAATGTCAAACTAGAGAAAATACTTAATATAAACAAGGCATCTGTCAAAGGCTCTAATTAAACATATCTCATGAACAGAAGTGTTACCGCGGAGATGCACCAAATTGACACATCTCCTTTGTACAGAATTCATGTCAGGAGAAACTTTCTATCGATCATCAATTACCTTAGAAACCAAACCTACCAGTACTGAAGTAGCTTACTCAAACCAATCAACAAGAACGCTTACAACAACTCCACTACAAACATATATTGTAACAATTGTCACAAGTGGCTAACGTAACTCTTCAATCAACATTTTCCTTCAACAAGACCAAAGAGAATGAATCAACAGAAATCATTTTCTCATTTCGGGAGAGGATGTCGTTTAATCAGTGCTGATGCGTAGGAGTTAACACCAAGTAAAATGAGTCAAATTGCTTTTTATGATATTTTCCCTTAACCTTTAAATATTTCCCGAAACGAATGAATTTTGCAATAAATCCCAAACACCGAATAAAATTTCTTTAATAATGTTAAGTCAAAAACGTGCGCACTGCGAACATTTTCCATCGCTTCTATTTTTATTGTTTAACATTTTTTTTTTCGGTTTTAATGATCACCTTCTTATAACAGTCTACCTTTACACAAAATTGATTTATGCACTATGAAGTTCAATCTTTGGAATCGATAAAATTACGGTTTTTACCTACCTATACATTTATGGAAAAGGTAAAACCAGGAAAGAAAATGACCAATCATTTACCGTATAACTTGAATCAAAGGGCGTTGCTCATTTAGAAATATTTTTTAGACCTATTTTGGCGAATTTTGTAGGATGAACCTATCCCTCTCTCTGAATTCTTTTCCAGTGGCAGACTCTCAACTGCTCGAAAGATAGACCGAGAGGCTACTGCCCAGTTTTCTCTACAAATTACGGCTACAGACGGAAAAGGAAAGGTCAGTTAAAGTTCATCTCGGTTTTAAGGGTCAGTACTAAAGCTACTGCAATATACATTAGTCATACCAGCTAGAAAGGGTCTGGATTGGGGTGACCAACTTGCCCATTCACTGAAACGGTCAAATATGTAAATGGCGACATGTGCTGCTGTTCTTAGTTTTGCATCTGTTGAGAAGATACGCTAACAATGTTACCACTCAATCGAGGCTCTTCAGGTGTATTTTCTTTCCGATCACCAGGTAACATTATTGTTTCTCATCGTCACTCAGCAATTTGATTAGATTTTTTTTCAGACATAGGCATAAAAAAGCTTAGCAACGGCGCCATTTCTCATGAATAGAGTCTAACCCGTTCCGGACGGGATTTTGACATGAGAAGAAATGCAAGAATATAGAAGTAACTGGTAGTAATACTAAAATTGTTCTAATCATATCTTTTGTTTTTACAGGCAACAACAGGCAATCTTCTCGTGCATATTACTGACGTCAACGACAACACACCTACTTTCACCGAACCCTTAGGGTACAACTTTGCGGTGAACGAAGGACAAGCCGGTCTCATTGTTGGAGTGGTCACGGTAAAGCTTGTCTCCCTATATCCTGCTTTGCTGGCGTAATTCATCAAACAAGGAGCTTAATTTCATGGGTGCTTTTGTTATCTTCGTTTAGGCCTTTTAAGCCGAGAGAAGAATGGCGAAGAGTCAACTTGAGACTTTCCTTCGGGGCTTCTCGCGGCGGCTGCATCACCATAAAGCACTCTCAAACTCTGATCTCGCCAGCTTTGCAGCTAATTTTCATAGCATGCAAAAGTCATTTGCTCATGCAGTTGTTCGTTTCCATGCCTTTGTAACCGTCTTTCCTAGGCGGCTCCTCATGTCTAGTCATGATTTATTGAGTAATTCTACAGCGTATTTTGATGTTCAGAGGCCTTGTCCTCAATTTACTAGCTTATTTTAAAGTAATTCAAGCAGCCTACTGGCAGAGGACCACTTTCAGTCGTATTTATACGACGTCACAACTTTCGTATCCCTTCCACAGGCAGTCGACAAGGACGACGGAATCAACGGAGAAATAGCTTATAGCCTGAAGCCTGTAGAAGACTATATGAAGTAAGTGAGACAGAGATTTTTTTGGAAATTGTAGCTGTTACGCTGTTACATCACATGAGATAAAAAAAAAACCATGTTAACCTTTATAGAAGGCAATTGTATTGTTAGTGGAGATTCTTGCTCTTTCTATGGTACTGACACGCCATGCTATAACGGACATACTACTTGTTCTTTGCTGTTCCTTCTGATCCTCGTATGTAAGCGAAGGTTCAATTCATGGCAGTTGGGGCTAGGTGTTTGGAGAGAATAATGTACTCTGGTTGACTGGTTCTCTCCATGTCTTGGCATAAATTAAAAATACCCTGTAGAGAGGTCTTGTAGAAAATTAAACAACAAAATTGAACTCTTAAATTGCAAATCCTCACGCGATCTCAACTGCTTGCTTGGCTTTCAAGAACACTCGCTTTTCGCGCCTATTGACACTTTGCTAGTTCCCTCGTTACTCATCATTGTAATTAAAAATACGGGTCTGTTACAATTACATTTTCGTAATCAATTGTTTCTTGCTCAGATTTACCATCCATGTATCAACTGGTGAAATAAAGACAGCCGTTGCACTGGATCGTGAAACTATTAATCAACACGATATTAGGATTCTTTCAAGAGACCAAGGATCCCCTTACCACCAGGCTGAGGTCCGCGTAGTAATAAATGTCTCTGACATTAACGATCACCGGCCCGCATTCAGTCAGAGGCATTACTTTGTAGAAGTTAAGGAACAGCAACCCGCCCATATTATATTGAACCTAACGGTAAGACCAGCATTCGTGTCTCCTTGTCGTTTACTGAGCAATGAACTGAGTGCGGAAAATGGACGGCAATAAAGCGTTGAAGCAATTACACGTAGTTGCGGCTGACTTACTAACAGAACGGGAACGTCAGATGACGACGGCGCGCGCAAATTTAACATCTGACTTGACCAATGGCAGAGCGGCAAATTGGGTACCGGAAGTCGTGTTTAGTCCTTTCCGCGCGCTTTCCCGTCGTCAACCGAAGTTCCCGTCCCGTTGCTAAATCAGCCTATTAATAGCAAGAAAACGCGCTCATGCAATCAATCAATAATTAAAAACACAGGGGGGTCTTGACACTTAAGGCTAAGCAAAAGCTATTGACTATCGACACTCGCCTAAAACTGCTCTATAATTCGGTCTTGCACTCTCTTATTCCTCCTGCATACTCTAGTCTCCAGGTGAAGACTCAAGACTCAAGACAAATTAAGACTCCAGACTTTCAAGTGCATGAGATCGCGCCCTGGTCTCTCGCCCCCTGCTCTTTCCAAAAACAGGTTTTTGCAAAAACACATGGTCTTTATAGTGTTTACTGCGTCCTTTTTGGGAAGTATAGTCAATAATCCTTGGTACTTCCTGTTTAAGAAACAGCGTTAATCAAGCTCCTGTGCGAGTTCATTTTTTGATTTTTTACAAAGAAATTAGATTTATTATTAGTCACAATAGAGAAAACTTCTCTTACCTTTTCAATTTTTATTAAGCTTACTATAACTGAAAAATAGTTTTGTTAGTCAAATGTTTGCAATTTTTTTGTTTAATTGTATTTTTAACTCCTTCCTCAGGCAACCGATGGAGACATTGGCATAAACGCAGCCTTTTTCTATGCAATATTATCTGGAAACTCTGATAATAGTTTCATTATTGACTCTGTAAGTGGTGCGCTGTCTACTACTGGATCTTTAGACAGAGAAAAACATGACTCCCACATCCTGCTGATCCGTGTATCGGATCTCCGTGGTAACCATAGTTATGGTGTAGTGTTTGACGACACCACAGCAGTGGAAGTGCTTGTCGAGGTGAGTCACAGTCCTCCTAGTAACGGCTGGACTTATTAGCAGGGAAGAAAAGGTTTTTAGCCTTTTACTGTGTTGATCTTTGACCTTTTAGGAGAGAAATATCTCTTATGTGTGGCACTTACTCTATGCAACCCTTACGAAGAAGGCATTTAATTTTAGTACCATTTCCTGAACGTAACCATCACCTATTACTTCCAAGGAAAGATGAATCATAGGAAACTGCCCACCTACCCCTCTTCTAAGCCGACATTAACTCTTACTTTGCACTTTGGGCAAAAGTTTGGCTTAGGGGAGGGGTAGGTGTGCAGTTTCCCCAGAAACGTATAATGATTGGTTACAATTTGATACACAGTTCTCCATCATAGAAAATATTGTCAACAGTCTTCCGATATCTTATAACTATTTACAAGAACAGATAGCATAACTGATTCAGGAGGATCCCTACCCCAGGCTATGCAAGTAAAGCATATTTTGTGACCTAATGTCGAATAACCACTGCTCTTGAACCAGCTAAATTGCTTCCACGAGCGATCACGTTCTTCTTGAGCGTCGAGGTATTTGTGTTTGTTTTAGAGATGCATAGGACGTACAATACTTATGTTACGTGCAACGTTTTTGATGGGGTTGTACCTATTTTTTTCAACCCAACCGTCAGTCAAGTAAACTGTTCAAATCAAGGAATGGGTACCGTATGTCATCAGAGACAATTTGATCTCCCGGAACTAAAACCCCATTTACACGCGCTAAAAAAAATCGGCACGGCACGCCAAATTTTTGGCACCGTGCCTCGTTTACCCGTGCCGAGACTACCTCCGTGAAGTAGTCTCGGCTCCCCTAAAATTTTGAGCACTGGTACCACATTACATTTGGGACCGATACGTTTACACGTCGAAAATTGGGAGTGCCGTGCCTTAAAATCGTCAGCACGGTGCCAAAATTTGGCGTGCCGTGCCGATTTTTTTAGCGCGTGTAAATGGGGTTTAATTTAAATTAAATGGAATTTAAGATATGAAAAGGCAGCCCAGCCTTTCTGTATGGTAGTTATAAGTAAAATATTGGCCCAAAAGGAACGGAGTCGCCCTCATTCGACTGAAGAGGAGTTAAAATATTTGTAACAGTTAAAAATAAACATGACATGGTGTAAATTTGAAACAGACATCCTTGTTTAACACTGTTATTTGCTAAATTTGTCAACAGGACGCAAATGACAACAGTCCGTTGTTCAACAAGTCTGTTTATCCAATCGAAATATTTGAAAATATCACTACCGGCACTGCTATACTACAGCTCTCTGCGCGGGATGAAGATCTTAGCATTAACACGAAAATGCGGTATTACATTGTCAGTGGTAATTCGCTCGAGAGGTTCTTCATTGATGTCTTCAGTGGAGTTCTGTATGTAAAGAGTCCCATTGACAGAGACCCTCCAAGAAACGAAGACTCCTTTTTGTTGACGGTAATTTGTTTGTGTCTTGAAGTCAATCACAGAGGAAACTTAAGTGCTTTTGAAATGATAATTATATGAATTTCATATATTATTTGAGCCGCGGAAAGAAAAAATAATTATACAAGGAAGATCAGTTGAAGAGGCAACTTATAATATGCAGTTGCTAAAAGAAAGCATGAAAAAATTCAGGCTTTTTTGGATTCAAACTCTGACCTCTGCGATACCGGTGCATTGCTCTAACCAATTGAGCTACGTAAGCCTAGCAAGCCAACGTACTGCATAGGAGCTTGGACCCGTTTCTCGAAAGTCCCAATAATTAATGTGTGTTTTCGGGCTCGAAAAGTTACGTGGACTTTCGAGAAACGGCCCTGGTTATTAAACTGGTTTTGTTATTTACCCAGGAAATATGAAGATGAAATGATGAATATATGAATTTCATATATTTGAGTCGCGGAATGAAGAGATACAAGCAGACAAGATCATCGCAGTTGAAGACGCAGCTTATGCAGCTGCAAAAAGAAAGCCTGAAAAATTCAGGCTTGCGGCGATTCAAACCTTGACCAATGTGATACCGGTAGAGCGCTCTAACCAATTGAGCTAGCTAACAAGCTAGCTGATATTAACTAATTAATTGACTCGAGTGTTGCTTAAGAAGCTGAAATCTGGTTTAGGTCCTTTTTCTGTTCTTGTCAGTGTCTATTTTAAAATGAATGAAGTCATTTAAGGACCCCAGGAAGTTGTTTGCTGTTTGTATGAGACTTTTTGTTTTCAATTCTTTAGGTCATGGTTAAAGATGAAGATCAAGGTTTTTTAAACTCCACCACCAGGGTAAGTGTCTTGCCTTCCTTATTCTCTGGTTAACAGAACTCAAACTCTACTTTTCTGTTTTCTCTTATACAATGACAAAGACTGGGGGCGAAATAAAAAGACAAAGAAATAAATTACAGCAAAAACCTAAATCATTGTAAAAAGATCTCAGAGTGAATAAGTACGTTAATTAACGGATGAATAATCGTTCTCGTGTAGAACTGAAGCCTTGAACATAGAAGGTTGCATACGTGTTTACAAATGATTTGAACGAACTCGAGGACAAAGCTTTAATATTCCTTTTTTTCTGACAGGTCAGCATCACCGTGTTTGACGTGAATGATAGTCCTCCTGAATTTCAATCTGGTAGGCCAAATCATAAATCAGTTCTTTGAAATATGGCAAAGAGGAAACGTCATTGGGTGGTTTGCTTACACAAAAGCGAAAACTAGCAAGTTACTCAAAGTTACCAGTGAGAATTATTTAACTACCCCCAATCCCCTATTCGGACAAGAGTTTAGTCAGCAATACGTCGCTTGTACCCATTTATACACTTGGTTGAAGAGGGACGATGTGGTGCAAAGTCTAATACATATATCCATGTAAGGAAGAACATGAAGAAATATACCATACGTTCTGCCTTGAAGAATACTGTTACAAATTTTGGTAGCAGTGAGTATTTAAAGGAGAATTATTAAAGTACTAAACTGAACACCGAATCTTCGCTATGTTTGAATAGTATTTAATGGAAGATTTAGTCGTATTTAATTGCAGTGGTTTTTTTGGCGTTGGGTGAGCAGTATTCTAAGTTGACTTTAACACCAGTTCTGCTGAGAGAGGGTAACTTTTTAATTTCCTAAATGATCATATAGAGGTTGGTCTTCTTGGTAATGCATATTTTGTTGCTTCAATTAGCTGTGTATACTGTAAATATTCCTGAAGATGCGTCCATTGGAACCACTGTTCTAGTTCCTATAAGCAACGACAGGGACTCCTCCAGTAATAAAGAGCTTAGCTTTGCTATTACTTCTGGAAACGACCAGGTAACAGTCTCCCAGTTAATTATTATAACGAGCACTTTACTTAAGTTACGTTGCAAATCAGATCCAGTGAAAAAAGATTCTGTGCCCAGTTCCTGGAACGCAGATTAACGTTAACTTAGGACTTAAAGATTTCAATCCACGATCGTTTTTTTTACAGATTGTTTGGGACTGTTATTTTGCGCTAATATAACCAGGATCAGCAATAACTTTTCAATCGAATTTTTAGACCAGAAAATTTTATTAAAATTTCGGCTTAATCCTAGGTTAAAGTTAACCATCTTTCCAGGAACCCGGGCCTGAATGTATTCCCGTCCAAGCTAACTTGTTTATTGGTATTCTTGTTCGCTTTCATTTTAAATTTATGTTAATGATAAGTTGTAAAAACTTTATTCTACACTTTTACTAGTGTAGTATATTTTTGCAAAGTGTTGTCCATGTTGAGCATTAGACCCGATTGACTACCTTGACCTAACATAACAATGTTTGATTCTTTTGCTGGTTTCCAGACCCCTGCACAGTTTGCTGTTGACAGTTCGAGTGGTGTTATAACTAGTTATCAAAAGTTCGATTACGATGAAAGCCCCAATGAATACACACTGACGCTCACAGCCACAGATAAAGGACACCCACCACTTACTGGGTAAATATCCTACCTGATTACTATCTCAGTAATCGTTCAATTTTTTTATGACAAACGTTATCAAATTTACTTTGTGTAGTACCTGCTGGCCTCACGAGCTCGTTCAATTGTGTGAACGCATACATTTAATTTGCAGTTTCCGTTCACACGTGAACCATGGAACGATCATCGTAAACGGTCTCCAGTATGGATAAGTTCGTAAACTGACATAGTTCTCGTGTGGAGTCTCATAAATGCATATTTAGTTTGCGCTGTGTTTGTACAACCCAATGGCAAACGAAAACATATTAGACTGAGACTGAACAAAGCGTCAAACGCTAACCTGATCGATCTAGCCGTGTTTAGGCTCTTTTATCCATGGCCAGATCTCTACCACTCTTAAGCATTTTGTTTTTCACTCGGAAAGATATCCAGCCGATTTTTCAGAAAACCAACCTACCGAGATTTGCAGTCAGTTGAGTGAAAAGGCGTCAAAAGGCAAGTTTCTTGGGCTTGATAAGCTCCAAAATCACAACAACGAAGGAAAAGGAAAGGAGAAAAAGAAAGAGCGAGGGGGAAGAAAGGAGGAGAAGGGAAAAAAAGCAATGATTGCACTATTAGCGGAGCTCTGGCGCGCGAAGCGCGCCTGCGGAGCACCATGGGTAAGAAAATGTGGTAATCTATCCATCCGCGAAAATTTGGTAATCACGTGACCGTACGCCCGACCGTCCGTCCGCACCACAGGCATACCAATGTGAAATAACTCAATCAACAGGTATGGCAACCCAAATGCAACTCGAGGTTATTTTGGCGGGAAATCGCATAGCCACCCGCGTCTGTAAAGCAGAGGCAACTAAAGAGTCAATAAAGACGAAACCGAAAAGCGGAAATTGTTTTTGTATCCGTGTTTTCAAAAGTATTAAGCTTAGATTAATTGTCATGTCCATACATTTGGAATATAGAGCCAGAGAAAGACAGAGAAAAAGAGAAAAGGAGGAAGGCCAGAGAAACTCAACGAGAAAAACGGCAACAGAGCGAGAAGATCTAGAGCGAGAGATAAAAAACAAAGAAGACATTTTTTGTTGGAAGAACAACATGAAAATTTTGTAGGGGCGGTGACAAAATGAGAAATGCTAGCGGCCACCAATGCAAGGAGAAAATGAGCGGTAGTGATAAAAAAAAGTGAACGAGAACACGTACGACATTTCCTCCATAAAAAAGTTTCTGGAAGTTTCACGTGGCGGTCGTGCAAAACAACGGCAAAGAAATGTACAAAAAAAGTGTGCTGCACGTGCAAGGTTGCTTTTTTGCTAATTAGACCTATTGTTGTTTTTTCTCCGTTCTCCGGCGTTGCCTTCGCCGCTTAGCATTACACGATTTTATATTTTGTTTGAACAAACTATAAATATTATCGAGAGCTTCGCTTTTAGCCCTGGCTAAATCTATATATTAGTTTTTGTAATGGCTACATTGGAGATTGTTTTCGGCCGAAAAAAACTGTTGGACGCAAAAGGTCCATTTGGCGGTAACGTTTTCAAAAATCCGGCTAGACGATTTAATTTGCAAAATGAGCAACGTTTGCCACCTAAAGCTGCCTAAAATGGCACACTTTCAAAGATTGGCAAAATTCTTTGGAAACATCTAGCCGTTTTTTTTAAACTAACCTATCGAATTTCCAGTCATTTCAGTGAAAAGGCGTCAAAAGACAGGTTTTTTGGGCTCGACAAGCTCCAAAATCACACTAGCGAAGGAAAAAAGAAAGGAGAAAAAGAAAGAGCGAGGAGAAAGAAAGGAGAAAAAGAAGAAAAAAAGAAAAAAACAGTGGTTGCACTCTTAGTTTTTATAACGGCTGCTTTGGCTTAAAAAAAAACATAAAAAACTGTCGGTCGGAAAAGGTCCATTTGGCGGTAACATTTTCAAAAATCCGGATAGATATATAATTACTAAAATGCCGCATCGAAAGTACCGCATATTAATGAGTTCTCGCCAGTGAGAAGTTGCAATCGACCCATGCATTGTTAACCTATACGTCTTCTATCTTCTGATATTGGTACCATCTAACCACAAGTGTTTCTCAGTTTTAGAAAGTTTTTTATGTTTTGATCTCTAATTATTATTATAGTATAGGAAATGTATGTGTTTGTGTTACTTTCTTCGTTTGTCATGTCCGTTATTATTAAACTTGACGTCACTAAATTTTATGGAGACATTCGCTCTACTGTTAACCTGTGGTAGGAAAAAAAGGGTCATGCCTATAGTAGCCTGAGTATCAGGCGTTTCTGGGGGAAAAGGGGAAAGATGCCATCTAAAATCTCCTCTCCCCCCCCCCCCCCCTCCGCTTAGTAAGGCCTGATACTCTGGCTATGCCGGCCTATAGCGTAGTTTCTATGCATGCACATAAAATCCCAGGTGACAATGTTATATTTGCTGTGCGGGTTTCTTCTTTTCAGAAATACAACGGTTATAGTGAAACTTGAAAATGTTAACGATAACACGCCTTCATTCACCAAGGTCAAATACGTGTTCACCGCAAATGAGGTAGGTAGTACACTGTATGTGCTAATATCTCATATCTTTAGCGTATCTAAAGACTCTGGTTTCCATTTCCTTCAAGTAATACTGAAATTTAAAACTTCGTTGGCTTCTCAGTAGCAATGAGATTGCTTCTCTATAATTCATTATAGGGGTCCTATGTTAGCAGTGGCAAAGTTGTTGGTCAGGTGACTGCCACAGACAGTGATAGCGATGACAAAGGTTCAGTTTATGGTCGTATTAAGTATGAATTTGTCAACCAGTCGAGTGAGTATGCAAAACCATCATTTTTCTTGTTATGTGTTTAAATTGTAGGGATTTTTACCAACTCAGTTTAAGACCTTTCTTACTGTGAGCGATCATTGCTCTTCATCGTTTTGAACGACTATGTGCATTTACCACAGAGTCCCTGCAAATTTTGTCCTTTGTCCTAGGCAGATTAGGTAAAGGCAACGCAACATTAGGGATTAGCAAATTACAGCGCCGACAGAACTCTGCGAAAAGATTAGTTATGAGATGTAAACCCCGAGACCACATAACCCCATCACTGCAAAAACTGCACTGGCTCCCTGTTGAATAGCCCGTACACAGACGTTGTTTTTTTTTCGTTTCGGTAATCGGCGAGCGCTAGCGGTCGATAAATTCCCCTCGGTTTTTATTTTTTTTCACGCGCGCGCTCAAGAGAAAGAGAAAAGAGAGGAAAAATGGAGGGTCTGTGAACAGGCTACCTGTTGAAACCACACAGGATACTATTTAATTAAAATCATCAATAGCTGCATTCCGGAATATCGTAGTGACTTGGTAGAAGCTTACATCCCCACGCGTTCCTTGAGTCCTACAACACAAGGTTTTCTTAGTGTCCCCAAATCCTTCACTGCTATCTATGGGGACCGAGTATTTTCACTAGCTGCACCGAAATTATGGAATAACCTGCCAGCAAGTATTAGAACAACGAGTTTAAAAGGAAAGTTAAGACCTACCTCTTTCAGGACGCATTTTTATAGCTTCTTTGACAGAACTTCACATATTTAGGAAAAAAGGCTTCTTTCGTTTTTCACCATGATTAATTATATATTTATTGATGTAGTTATAATTTTTTTTTAATATATTGATTGTAATTTTAGGCCATGATAGATTTTTATTTCTGTAAATGCTTTGAGGCAATGTATAATGCATTCCAAACACTGAAGTTATTATTATTATTATTCAGATTATTATTATTATTATTATTATTATTATTATTATTATTATTATTATTATTATTATTATATTAACATCGTTGATAACGTGAACACGCGGTTGTCTTTACTAAATCTACCTTTATCACCGTACTGGTACAACGGAATCATTACTATCGATATATTAAAGTGCTTACTAAAGAAATATCAAACTTCAGAACCTATTTAAGCAAAAGAGGAATAAGGCTTTATCCTCTCTTGATTTAGGTAATTTGGGCAGTTTATGCCTACAGTTTTATAGGGGTACAGCTTCTTCCTTCTATTTCGTTAGGTTTTTACCGCGATCATCAATGGCCTCTTGATAGCGAGGACAGCGGTAGAGTGTATGACTATCGAGGTGGAATTCAAGGGACCCTCAAAAGCGGTGCATATATCTTCTCTGATCCAGTTCTCGGCAACGTAGTATCGCTCAATAAGTCAGAATCCTGGATACTAATGGGTAACTTTTCAGGTACTGTTCATTCTCTTTATGTACACAAGAAAAGATTGTCCTTTTAAAGCAAGGACTTTAGCGCCTTTAGCGTGACATACATATGGACAGGAAGCGTGACATGAACTTGATTATAAATGCAAGTTGAAACACTGCATAAATTTTAAGGCAGTACAAATATGTTTCAAGTCCGTTGATAAATTCTGTAGGAAAGTAATCATTTGGTGAAGTTCGTGCAATAAAATTTAATTATCGAACATTGGTGGTAATATATCTGTACTGAACATAAGCTCGCCCGCAATAATAAAACCCTGCTTGTACCTGTTATTGTGGGGGATTTTGACGTGAATATTATGAATACTTTTGATTTACTCCCGCTAACACTTAAGAATGCGT
The DNA here is from genome assembly GCA_964035525.1 of Porites cylindrica. Classification (NCBI taxonomy): domain Eukaryota; kingdom Metazoa; phylum Cnidaria; class Anthozoa; order Scleractinia; family Poritidae; genus Porites; species Porites cylindrica. The sequence goes on along the minus strand of OZ037776.1, from coordinate 41,340,728 downwards.
GTTTTAAGTGTTTCGTCGCATATTTTAGCAGACGACGCGTGAAGAAAAATCAACTGCACACAGGCCTTGTCAACTGGTAAAAATTAAGAATAAATTTTTATTTAACAATCGAGACACGGCTTTGTCATGTTAACCTAACATATAACAGCATTGGCGTTTATTAAGTAAGCTTAGCCGGCAGCGTGAGTCCTAGGCGACAAATCAAGCGTTAGATACAGGAGAAAACATTTAAATAGTCGGAATAAACGAGCATGATATTGTGCTTGTGCTGTATATATATTCTGTATTCTGTCTGTAATTGTATTTTAATCCAGGGCTCATCCACTAGATTAGCCTTTGCTATTTGGATGATCCCAACTCGCTCTCCATTTTGCTGTCACCGTTTTCTTATATTCCTTAGTTGTTCTGTGTTTAGTTGCCTATGTAAATTTAACCTTTATGTCATGTAAAACTGAACTAAGTTTAATAAATCATCTTGTCTTGTCCTGTCTTGTCGAAGCGGAAGTGAAAGAGGAAGTGAAGAGACTTTTTGACGAACGCTAGTCAAAGAGTTCCTATTAAAATTACAAATTCAGAGACTGCAAAGTTTTGAAGAAAGACCTTTACTTTGTAAGATTGTTTGTAAATTAGAAAAAGAAAAAATATATATATAAAAAGAAAAACATGCTGCTAAAGGGATGACTGCGCATGCGTTTAAATTTTCTATCCCACAATGGTCCGACTGATGGAATTTTGCAATATAAATGTGCCATAGTTCGCGATATTCACACGAGGTCCGGACGGAGGAGGGTTATCCACGATTCTATAGACACCCCTCCTCCAAATACTTGACCTCTTTCTTGCCTTTTTCGATGTACTTCTTTTTCCAATTTATTATTTTTATTATGAGAGACTTTGAGATACGACAATACGAATACAAATTTATTTCATTGAAAAGCAATGATCATTTTATTTTAATATGTCAATATATCAACTTATAATACCGAACCATGCAACGAGACAAATGATCTCCAGTGGTGATTTACGGTTATTATAGATAAAATTGGCGAAAGCCATTGCCTTGCTAATTAATTTCCTTGTTTTGTTTTTATTGTTGTGTTTTTGTGTACTAGCACTGCTTACAAGTTTTTGGAAACTTTCGGAAGAAGGCCTTTTACCTCGGATAAGTTAAGCGGATAACAGTTAACTTAAACAAAACGAAGCAAAACAGTGAAATTCGTCACCGATCAATTCCTTGTTCTTGAAATGGAATCACTGATCGGGGAATGAATGAGAATAGCGAAGTGAGAAACAGCGAGGTGTTGAACCGATAAAGAACTCTTGATATACCGTAATCATTTCCAAATCTGAAAGACCACAAAAGAAAACCTCTTCCGAATATACGTAACTGGAACGATCCCTCTTTTTAGTTTTGATTTAACTTTACAGTACACCCTTTCCTTCATTTTTTGTTTTATTCAGTGTACGAATATAAACTCAACCCATTCATTTTATTTTTATATATACGTGAAATGTATATGTCAAATGTTCTTATCAAAGAGTCACACATGTCCAATACTCTCGACTGGATTCCAGTGGACAAAACCTGAAGTCCAATGGAGTCTGGTCGAAGAATGAAACCGGAAGTACAGTCGAGTCAACTCGAGTTACCGGAAGTCTAGTCATAAGATGAAACCGGAAGTGTAACAAATACTTTGAGAGGGGGGTTCCTTTGATGTAACATATATAATCAGGGAGCCTCTCTTCAAGTTTTAATATTGCTATTGAGTTTGCTGCACCTTCATAGTTTTTGTTTTGCTTATTAAACCTGTTTCTTTTATTATTTCCTCGTTTCCGTCGTCGTTGTGGTTGCGCTGAGCTCGCTAGTAGCGTTTACCACGCAAAACGATTCTTGATATAAGGGGCTGTTGGGGGCACCCAACGACGGCTTCTTCCAAAATACGTTGAAAACACTTTTAAGGCTATCCAGAGTACTTTTAGATCCCTAGAAATGTATTCTAAGCGGTGCTATAAAATTTGTACCTGTTCGGTCATCCAAGGGGAACTTAAGTCTTTTCGAAGTTCAGGGGCTTCAGTATTATTCCGAAAATTAGATGCAATTTAACTTATTGCGAAAGTGAGAATTGTTCTGATTTGTCTGTCCATCACATTTTTGAATCCGAAAATCTTAGGCTTCCTTTTTTGTACGAAAAATAGCCTAACCTGGGCGGTGAAATGTGGAAAATTAAACTTCAGAAAATGGTAGGGAATTTATTAGATAAGCTTCGAAAATAGTTCACGAATGGAACGCTCATCTAAAAATTTTTAGCCGTTCTCGGGTAATAAAAAATTCTGGGCAACATTTGCTTCTCCGAACAGATATTTTACAGAATACCATGGTTGATATGCCCCTGTTGATACATGCGATGATTTCAGTCGCCTCAAAACCCAACGATTTGGTGGAAAAACGCGCGACGAAATCTACGTCCTCCAGTACTCATGGAGAGACTCACCATTGAATCGCGCTGCTGCAAGTCTAGAGAAGTTATTTTCGGAAGAGTGTATGTCCCGACGACGACGACGAGGCGAGAATTTATCCTAGCAAAAAGGTCAATGTAGACATTTCTCACTCGAGGCACGCGAAATTGGTTGTTTAGGTTAACGTGATATTTCGCCAAGGAGAAGCGTCGTTCCAGATGTACGTCCAACAATGTTGAATGAATCGAAGTTAGGCCAACATATCACATTTGTCTTGCGTCTACTGAAACGTTTCTCTTATCCTTGTCAGGTGACTGTATTAGCAATCCATCTAAGTGCTTTCATGGTTTGACAGTAGCGTTCTGGATCAAGTTCTTCTCTGGTCGCTTCATTATTTCATCTGGTGGACATTCCAGTTTCGCTACTGGATTTGACTTCTACCGTGAGTCTGCGGATGGCAAATTTATCCTGATATTAGAGACTTCAACCCAACAATGGAGCCTGCAACTGAACAACATACCAGAGGTAGCCAAACTAGTCTTTCTCTCTTCGCCGTAAACTTCCGCTTATAACCTCCCCCGTTCACTTACAAGCCCCCTCAGTTATAGGCCTATCTAGCTGTAAACAAAAAAAGAATGAATACGTCCGATCTTAAGCCCCCCTCTGACTGGTATTGAAGTGAATTTATATTTTTTACGACGTTTTGAAGGTTAAAAAAGGGATTAAGACGGAATCCATCAGGAAATTGAGTAATTTTAATTTTCAGTGGACAAAAAACTTGTACCAGAATAATTTCAACAATATGGCGTTCTTTTTTACATTTTTCAAGGGCTATAGATCTAATTAGTTATGTGTAATAACACCAAAGAAAGTTTCTCGTGAGGCCCAAGAAAATAAATGTCCAAATTCACAAAATGACATCTTACAAATTAAATTTTCAGAATTTTCCCTGTGTTTTCACAATTCTTGTGAAATTTGACATTAATTTTATTTTCTTGGGGTCCCATGAGAAGTAGTCTTTGCTGTTATTACAGATAACTAATTATATCTATAGCTCTTGAAAAATGTTAAGAAAGAATGCGATATTGTTTAAATTATTTTGTTACAAGGTTTTTGTCCTCTAATAATTGAAATTACTCAATTTCCTGATGGATTCTATCTGAAATTCAAAAAGCATTTTTATCAGAACTACTATGGATCTCGATTTAAAACGGTTATTTTAGTCCGGTTATAAGCCCCCCGGATATACCCCCCCCATTTATAAACCCTCCTAAAATTGAGATTGCCTAAGGAAAAAAATGACTCTATAGGGTTAATAGATCTACTGGCGGCCCGTTAGTATCCACTGTCTTCCATAATAACGACTTGAAAAATATAATTTTATAGTTTTGATTAAACAGAAGAAGTAAGAATCCCGGATGGTCAGAGACAAAGCTCTGGTATTGGGTTTGTGTTTTGAGAAATCGGGGTAAATGACGCTGAGCACTCTGTAGTCTGTAGGCTTTTACCCTCTGACGTCTCTTGGCGTGTTTAGTTAAGCCTAAAGTTCGTCCCTATTTCAAACAGGAGTGGTTTTATGCGACGTTCACCTGGAGCCAATCAGCAGGGTTACGATATTTCCAGGATGGTCAGCTCATAGCATCAACCACGTCAGCACGGAGTATTGCACGTGCCAATGATTATTTTACAGAAATGACTGTCGGAAAACCAAACAATGACATCCCTAATTACCACAGCAATATATTAATCAGCGATCTCCTTATTTGGCGCATGCCCCTTACCGACGACGAAGTGCTGCATTCTTTCATGATATCTCGTAAGTAGTGATGATGTATATAGCGACCTCCTTTTGTAATTCTGAGTTACGTATTAGTATGTTTAACCGTGGTTGTCTTAAATTGTTGATGCCAAGGCTAGTTTTGAGGTCGTTGTAGGTCAAGGTAGACCTATGAATAAAAGAGATAAGTTCCGGTGAAAATTAATTGGTGTGGCGGGGGGGAGGGGCGGGGGGGGGGGGGGGGGGTCGGGCGGCGGTGGTTGTTAGGATAAAATCTAGTTCAATCAGAGGAGTTTATAAATTAAATCAGCCGCTGTTCGTCAGAGCGAATCTAATAAAGGGTTGGCGCTCGAAAAGTCACTGAAACCAAATTTCCTGTTACGCTTTTATATACATTATAAGTTACACGTCCACGTTTTAACTAGCTCTGCCTCAGATATGCTTCTGGGTGATACGTATTTAAATTAATTTGATTTATTAATTGAATTTTTGCATTGGAACCCTATATTTCGACTCTCTTGATTTCAAATTACCTACGATTCTAATACTAATTCTAATAACTTTTCTTTTTTTATTTTCGGTGGAAAGGAAACCTGATAAAACGGTATTTTCAAAATAGCTTGCATGAGACTTTATCAAGTAACCCTGAAAGGGTGAATAAATAATACTAATTAACAATCTTTACAAGCAGTTTTATAATTTAATTTACAAAAATTATGCAGGTCACGTTACCGCCCAGGAAATGCCAAGCTCCCCCCAGTCTGTTGGGCAATTTACTATATCTAACGACGGAGAAATAATCGCCATTGGAGACCTGGATCGAGAAACTAAGGGGAATTACACGTTTGAAGTGCGGGCGAGTGATTTGGATCCAGTTCACCCTCGACACAATACAACCGTGGTGGAAATAGAAGTCCTGGATTTCAACGATAACCCACCAGTATTCAGGAATGAGAGCTACACCGCAGATGTGAAAGAACATTCAGATGTGGGATTTGTTACAATCAAGGTGAGAAAATTCGATTGGCCACTGTGCTGCTCAAAGAACTATTGAATATTTCTGAAATGACAACGAAGTCAGTGCTGCGCGCATAGTTGAATGTTGCTCGGACCTTCATCATCACCTTCATTTGTTTTTTAGCAAACAGAAAGGAGTATCACAGCTCAGTTTCGGCAACGCATAAAAAAGCTATTTGGACGCTTAAAAATTAAAAAAAAAAAACACAATGAATTCTAGAAGTAAAATGAAATAGATAACAAGCAAAAGCTGGCAAAAGTCAACATAAACAAACAAACAACCAAAAAGAACACTTTACAACAGATGGTGGTTTTTCGTCGACCGCCGCCTTAAATCACTCATAGCCCTTACCCAACTAGCTTCAGTAAAGTTAACATAAATTTGCCTTATTTAGGTTGAGGCAATAGATGCAGACCAGGGCTCTAACAGCCAGATATCTTATAGTATTGTGAGTGGAAACGTGCAGAATGCGTTCACTATAGATAGCGGAAATGGAGAAATCAAGGTCGCACGGGACATAGATAGAGAAAACATTAATCATTTTATACTCGGAGTTCAGGCCAAGGACGGTGAGCACTTGTTTGTACATGCTTGTTTAGCGATGAAGCTGAAGGTATAAATGACTAATTTGAGAATTGAGTAAACAATTGTTTACATTACAATTTTAAAAAGTGACTTATTTGAAAATGTAAATAAAAAGAAAATTGTACAAATCCCAATTAAAAGACAAAATTGTCCATAACCCACAGTGGGTTAGTGCGTGGTTTGTGCGTGAGGTTCCTATTATATTACGATTCCCAGGATGAGCTCAAATCCTTGTTTCGACTTCTTTCCTTTCCTTGTAGCTTTAAGGAGCTTTCAATGCCCGTAAAACGGAGCAGTGATGGTGAGAGAAGGGTGGGGCGGGTGGAGGGCGCGGTAAAATGTGCGCAACTTCGGGCTCAGGTTTGTCTTGATCAGTTTAATTACTGTTAAGAGTTACCAAGGTAAAACAAGGACCCTTACCTTTACCTTTTAGTTAACTGTAATCTCCATGTAGTCAACGAAGAGCCCATTATGGCTCTTGAGTCAACCTAGTCAGCAACTACATGCTAGATAAAACATTTAAACATTTATGTAAAGAAAATGCGGTATTTATATTGAACGTGATTACGCGCTCGTTAAAGCCTGTAGGTACAATACCATGCATCCCCCTGGACTGTCTTCATCTCTTTTGACTCCTTTTTCCCGCATGTGCGCTTCTCCAGCTGTAGACTGCGAGCAGTCAGTCTATTTTGCTCGAAAATCTGTGAGCGATAGCAACATGTGATTATTTGAGCGGATAATTTAAGCCGCGTACAGCGAGTTGTGCGGAGGCCAGTACGAGCACTCGAAAAACTCGCTGCTTGTGGCTTTGCCACTCGAATACTCACACATCCCACTCACTCTCAGATTTTCGAGCTAATGAGAGACTTTTCGCAGTCTACTCCAACTGTCTAATAATACTGTCATTCTTTATGCGTTTCTAGGGGGATCTCCGGCTTTGCAAAGTACGGTACAAGTGACAATAAACATCGTTGATGTGAACGATAATACTCCAGTCATAACTCCAAGTTCTTATGTGGTGTCTATTAAGGAGAATTTACCAGCTGGTCAAAGTGTTGTGCGTGTAAGTACAGACAAACCTGTAATTGAGCATCTTTATGGGTAGCTGTGGACGTCGATTTCGTCGCGCGTTTTTCATCAAATCGACGGTGTTCAAGCGAAATCGACGCATATCAAGGACTGTTTTGAGTTTCGATGGTTACCGCTCGGTTAACGAGCTCAGCGTAAACTCAAAACGACGACGGAAACAAGAAAATATATGTACGCAAAACAGAAGCTCTGAATGTGCAGCATATTTTTTGGTCGGTTTCTTTGCCGCCATTGAAAGACTAACGGTATCAAACTTGATTGAAATGGCCAACTGATCGTCGATTTAATCTCTAGGATCGTCTCTTCACCAGTGGCGATCGTCTCGACTTTGATTTCGTCGGAAATACCCCCATCAGCGTTTATGGTCAAACGGTGAAATTCATTTTTTTTTCGACTTTGATAAGTTCCTGGTGCTGCAGAAACTTACTTCTTTGGTACCTCATTATTTCAAAATAACCTCTTACGCATAATTTAGAATCTGCGAGCTATAATCCGAGCTTTATCTGAGGCTTTCTTATGATTCCCTCATTGACGTCATTTTTCCTTCATGGAAAAGACGACAGACGATTATCCGAACGCATTACATCATTGGCCGATTTTCATTTTAATCCTTTTGTATTGGTATGATGCTTAATGAGAGGATTTTCAGGTCTTCAATTTCTTGGTATTGATAATACTTCCGTGTATTTTACTTATTGTTCGCCATTTTCGCACGGCACTAACAAAAATGTCGCGCATGCTAACTACCAGAACATCCCATAAAACGTGACATTTACAAGTAATAATGTGGCCTGTATTTGTTCAGCTCTGTCCATGGTTTATTAAAGAAACAAAAGAGAAGAAGCAATCCATATAAGAAAGGTTGTTTAAAACATATGCTACTATCAGCAACAGTGTATAGTTACGCAGTGCGTGAAAATTAGTTGTCAAATTTTCACTTTCATTTCGTTCCTCTTACATATAGTTTGTCGTGAAAGATACTGATCATGGAGAGAATGGTCAAGTTTCTTTCACCGTGAATAGCAACAAGTTTGCGGTAAATTCATCTACAAGTGTCCTGCACACAACGCAACCACTGGATCGAGAACAGCAGGCTCAATATCAGCTAACAATACAGGGTACTGATGGCGGAGGTGAATTTGCTAAGGTAGGTATCAAATATACCTGGTTAGTCTGGTCAAGAGTCAAGCCAACTGTCGGTTATCTAGGCGGTTTATACTGGCTACCATTGGCATGTAACCAAAATTTAAGACGAGGAATTTGAAAACGTCTTCAAGAAAAAAAATGAAATGCTTGATTTCTACCAGGAATTCGTAGTATGCGTTGTTGACTCGAAAGAGTCTTGATAATTAAAGAAAACGTGGATCAGTTCACTAAGCCTAAATGCTACATTTTGCCCTTAATGAGAAGCATGGTGGGAAGTTTAACAGAATCATTTACTGTCAGACTTGAAATTTTGAGAGTAGCTTTTAAGCACTCATTTTCCTTTTTTTTTTAGTGGGGAAGGGGGGGGGGGAGGGGGGGAGGGAGGGGGAGTGAAACATCACGTATTAAATACTGAAACACTTTTCCTCTGTATCAAGAGAGAATGGTGGTCCCTACTTATATAACGGCGCCTACAAAGTGGTACTAGCACGTTTCATGTCGTCCTTTTCTAAATGACGACATAACAAGATTATAATTTTACATACACATAATAACTTAAACTGAAATAACGTTCACACTCCCCACAGAGTTCCAGTGTATCAATAAAAGTTCAAGTGATGGACGAAAATGACAACTCTCCGCAGTTCACCAAGGCTGTGTATAAAGTAGCTATCAGTGAGAATGCTACTACTGGTTCTTCCATCGTTAGGGTTCTGGCCTCTGACCAAGATGAAGGAAGTAACGCTGACGTCGCTTTCACGCTGAAGCGTAAAGACGGGTTGTTTGTTATCAATGAAACATCAGGTGAGCTTATTTTTTGAGAGGCTTTCTTGAAGAGGAAGCTGTGAATTGTATGATGGTAAAGTTTAAATACAAAACATCGCTGGGATGAGATGCGCTTAAAAATGACACGTTTCCTGTCAGTGTTTTTTTCAAATTTCCAGGACGGTAGAAAAAGAAAGAACAGAGGGGGGCTGGGGAAAGTGGGATCAAACTTTGTGCGAGGGATAGGGTAGGTTGGCGGAGAAGTGTATAGCTCTTATGCGCAAAGGAGGGCGAGGAGGCAAGGTAAGCTAAAGTAAGGTTTTTAGACTATTAACATTCCAATGGCACTTCTTTATCTCCAAAGATATGCATATAAAACAACTGAATATCTAATTTCATGAGCCGCTATGATCTGTGGATAGAGTAGAGCACGTGGTTTGTTGAGGGGTTGGCCATTTTGCAATGTTTACTACTAGGAATTTCTCTCATAATTTTTGGGGGATAAAAATAACTTTGCACAGATAAACCAAATAACAGCAATTAATAATACAGTTTCAGTATTCGAAGAAATGCTGATAAGACTCTTTAGCTTGATTGATGAGATTTTCCAGGAACATATTAAGTGCTTCAACTAAAATATCGTAAAAGGAAAATAAAACACTAAAAAAAGTCAAATCAGCAAAATCAAAGTGGAAGCTATACTAACAAGAAAACTTTTTTTTGCAGGTGTTATAAGTGTGATGAAAAAGGTTGATCGGGAAACCAATCCCAGCGGCTACTCTCTGGTAGTGACAGCTAAGGATCACGGATATCCTGTCTCCCAGTCTTCCACAGCGCTAGTCAATATAACTGTATCTGATGTCAATGATAATGCTCCTCGGTTTGACAAATTCACATATTTAGCTGAGGTTAGGGAGGACAGCAAAGTTAATACGGTGGTTACCATGGTTCATGCTGTGGACGACGATGAAGGACTCGCTGGAGAGATTGCCTACTCTATCACAGGTCTGTCTCTGTACGAACCTCTGTACAATCTATATAATGAATGATATTCTTCGCCCCAGTAATAGTGACTATAAAATATATGGTATAGTATAGTACCTAGATATAACAAAACCTCATTGTAGTGAATATATTCTGCCAGCCTATTTCAAATTATATCAGAAGTCTTCGTTCAGCCTTGGTGAAAGTGCAGTATTCATTTTTTTAATGAACAATTTTTTTTGCTACAGGACTTCAGTCATAAATATAGGGAGCCTTGTTTTCATGACTTGAAACAGGGCATTTCTACAACTAGCCACCAGAATAAAAAAAGTTTATTTCATACCTTAATTAATACAAAATGTTGCGGTTTATTTTCTTTATTTTCAGGTGGTAATGTTGGTGGGGTGTTCGCCATTGACTCATTTGGGAATATAACTGTTGCTAAGGAATTGGACCGAGAGACAAAGAGCACCTATGAGTTGACAGTCACTGCGCAGGATCGTGCAGGTGCATCATCCCTTTATCGATGCCGAAAGCAACGAAAAAAGTTGCGGATGTAATTTATATTTAAAAAAAGATGGATAAAAAAAAAAAGAAGGAAAAAGGAAATGAAAAGAAAAGAAAGGAAAAGAAAGAAAAAAATGGATTGAATAAAAGGAGAAACAAAAAACAAAAACAAAAAGAGCAGCAACTAAGAAAACACTCACAAATCCGTTTGTACATGTAAGTCGGGTTAATCTTTTCCAACGATTTGTTGGCATGTGGGGAAAGAAAGCAAGCACAACGACCATTAGGCTAGACAAATAAATCTGTATAAGCCATAAATATCGCAATCTTAAATATAGTATCTAAAATATCTAAGGAAGTAGTCTGCGAGCACGATCATTTGCAGAGGATCGAGTAAAGTAGTGGCAAAACCGCGAGACGGCAAGGAAGGTAGTTGGGTCCCGTTTTTGTTGCCCTTTTCGAGTGGGACTCGTAAAAACCTCTGCTGCCGCGATGCCCCAACAGAAAGCCTGCTCCAGAAAAAAAAACTAAGAAAAGAAGGTAGAAAGCGGGGTTAACGCATTGTTTTTTTAGGTGATTCTAAATCAGGAAGCGTTGAAGTTGACATCACCATAACAGACGCAAATGACAATCCTCCGACGTTCCGCTTTATTCCGCTGGCCATTCTTATCAGTGAATCAGCTCTTCCCGGCACACCTGTTTACACCTTAATAGCTGATGACCTTGATGTCGGCAGTAACAAAGCTCTCACGTATGTAGGGAGCTCCCCTGAGGGAAAATTTGTAGTAAACGCACAAACTGGTGTGATATCCACAGTGGGAAAACTGGACTTTGAAGAGCAGCAAAAGTAAGTATATTTGGTTGTATGTCAGTAAAGTCTTGGAATTAGTGACTTTAAATAGAAGCTATAAACTCGTGACTCCTACTTTTACAGTATTTTAGTGGTTTACCTCCCTGTTTGATTTCACGACAATGGAGAGATCTAGATTCACGCTTCCGGCAGGACACGTCAGATTCAAGTTGAGAATTGCCGAAATGGAAAATGAGCTGCTAAAGACAGTCCAAAACAATTCTTATGCATAAAACTAGTGTGAAACTACAAATCTTGTTGTAGAAGTGATGAACAGTCAATGACAAGTTAAGGGAAAACTTGGTCACATAGTACAAATTAATTTTGCCGTTTGCTGTAAACGTGTTTACTATTATTGATTTGTAAACGGGCAGCATTTTAACTTTATTTAGGTACTGATCAGTTTTTATCCCCCTAGCCTAAAGTACTCGAGTTATTTCGAGCTATATTTGATCTTGTACGATAACGGTAAGCTAACGGTATGTATACTGATCTGGCCCGAACATTTTCTTCGCAAAAATGAACGAAAGCCACTGATAAAAAGGGTGATAGTGCATTTACATTTGACTGATTTATTGGTTTTACCTATAGTTACACTCTATATGTGGTAGCCATGGATCAAGGTGTCCCGGCACTTAATAGTACCACACTTCATGTAAACATCACTTTAGTGGATGAAAATGATAACAATCCCAAGTTTGAGCAGGCCATGTACAGCGTGGAAGTCTGGGAGAATGAGACAATCGGCGGTCACGTGATACAGGTTAAGGCAACCGAGAGAGACTCTTCATTGGGTTCACAGATCGGTTACAACATTTCTGCTGGCGATCCGCAGGGACAATTCAAGATATTCTATCATTCAGTAAGTACTTATAATAACTGGTTGGAGAAAGAAACAGGCCACTATCGCGCACACTGTTTAGCACCAGGCTGGCCTGGCTGGAAAGGTCTAATTGGTAGCGAAATTCTCTTTACTTAGTAACTGGTCCTGAGTAATGAAGAGGGCCCTCATACAAGTTTAATATTATCAACTATTAATCAGCTATATTACATCCAAAATACAGACTCTACTTCTCTCTTGTCAGTACTGATAATGCCTGCAGCAATTAATCGTTTTCAATTTTTTCAACTATGAAACGTTCTAAATAACAGTAGGTATCGAATTCTTTTCTGCATTTAAACTTTCCTTGCTTTTTCTAGGGAAAGATTGTAGTTCAGAAACCGTTGGACAGGGAGCTGGTACCAAATTACACATTACGAATTACAGCTACCGATAATGGGAATCCTCCACGTTACGGAGAAACATCGGTAAGGGCAGCTGTCATGTGATCTACCTATTAACTGTACTTCTTTTGAAAAGAAGGATGAACAATTTTACAAAAACACTCTTCACGTTACCGTGACTTAAGTTTCGACTGACTTTCATCAACCTTAACATAAGCTGAGATTGATCGATTTTAAAGATACTAGACAATACATAGACAAATCTATTCACATTCCTTCTACTTTAATTTGGACAAAAAGTTTTGCATTCTGAAGAAACAAATTGCCAGGCTAATAAAGAGAAAAAAAAATCACGTTTAACAGATTTCCTTTAAGTGCTGCCTATCCATGCTTCATCCAAAAGTCAATTAAGTCGCTATCCCTTCATATTACTCCCTTCTACGACGATGCAACTAGTCAGATTGTCCACCTAATATTTTCGGCTTGCCTGTGCCGAGCCTAATAATACCTTCATTAACTATGTTTGATTGTTATTTTAGGTTACAATCATACTGAAGGATGTTAATGACCGCACGCCAGTCTTCCAATTCCGTGATTATCAGAGTGAAGTCTCAGAAGACAGCCCTGTTGGCTCAACTATTACCACGGTCGAAGCAACTGACAAAGACAGTGCTGAGAATACTGCGGTAATAATTAAGTAAAATGGCTTACGTTAAAACCTGCTTTCCCCTAAGCCTAAAGCCGTTGTCTGAATACGTGGAAAACTCTTGACTTCACTGGCTTCATCATCAATTCTCCTTTAATTACGTCAGCTCTTTCGTACGTCTCCATGAGCTGTCAGTTTATCTTTTCCTGATTAAGGTTCAGCCAAAAAAAAATTTCTATTTTTTGAAGCAAAAAACAAAAATGAAAACCTTTGTGGGTTAAAATAATAATAATAATAATAATAATGAAATGAAGAAGAAGAAGAAGAAGACAATCATCAATCAGGAAATCATCCTACCTTTGCCTAAAATTTTAAATGAGCTCTTGGGTGTTTATTTTAGGAAATGCGGTATGCAATTTCTTCAAAAAGTTAAAAGTAAACAGTGGACCATTTTATAAGCCGTTACCGTTACTTAAGTCGGTTGTAGATTGAAGTGTTTGCCGCTCAGAAAATGAAGCCTCAATCACTTACCATGGCCTCCCTTTCAGTTATGGCACAATGTTAAGAGTGAACAATGCGGGGTTTGTTTCTTGCTATAAAAAAGTATCCATTTTTGAAGGAGCGACACATTTTTCAGAAAAGAACCTTATTTGTTTCTAGTTTCAGTTTTCATTCTAATAAAATATGGGGACAGCAACTAAACGCAAGAGTTTTTTTTTTCATTGAAGTTTTCTTTTTTTCAGCTGATATATAGCATTGTCAGCGGTGATCCAGAAGGTCAATTGAATATGACAACAGTAAACAATGACGGGAAATATTTTGGAGTCATAACGGTTGCGCAACTCCTTGATCGAGAGACGAAGGACGTCTACAAACTAAACGTAACTAGAACATATTTTATAAATTAAAACCTTGTCGCGTTGTAATTGCCAACCTTAAGTTTTCCATGAATTGTAGTTAAAAAAGGTAATATGATAACTTCAGGAAACAGTGAATTGAACACGCCCTGTAATACCTGGATTTAGACTTTTCATCATTTTATTCCCCATTGCCTGGAAAAAAGACCCTCATCCCTATGAGGGCCGGGAGGATGGGACCAGTGCATTTTAAGTATATAATTTAGGATACTCTATTTCCCTCAAGCACTCACGTTTTACACTTAACGTCAGAAACTTCTTTCGCTACACACCGGGTCCAAGCTGTTGAAAAGGTGGATGACGCTATCCACCGGATAAATATCAATGCGGAGGATAACGCAATTGGGTTTCCTAATGGTGTTTTATCTATTCTTATTTATCCAGTGGGTGGCACTATCCTGCTTTTGAACAACCTGGAGCAGGTATTGAGCAGAAATTTAAGGCACGCGCAGCAGGCGTTTTGGACTCGTCCTTAATCTTAGACTTTCCTACCAATAACTACCAAGAGTCAAAATAAGCCCAAAGTATGACAACTGAGACCCCTCTAATCCTGATCTTACGTTTGCAGATAATGGTGTCAGATAGTATCCATAACAACTCAGTTATGTTAGAAATACGACTCAAGGACGTCAATGATCGGGATCCTGAATTTAATACTTCTATTAAATATTCTGCCAATGTGACTGAGGTAGGTACTTTTCTGATGTTTATTAATGTTTAACTGAGAATTCTTCAAAAAAAAAAAATCGAAAGTCGCGAAAATGTGCGCGAGAAAAAAACTGAGAGTTTTAATTAGTTATTAACCATGTTAAATGGTATAATTCACCGTTATGCATCTGCTAATTATTCTGCGTTTTGCCTGTGTTGTTTTTATTTACTTTCTAAGTAGCATAACATGATTACTTTCACAGAACTCTCCCGGTGGACTTTTTGTTCTGCGTGTTTCTGCCACTGATGAAGATCTCGGCTCAAATGCCAAGATAACTTACAGTCTGGAAGGTTGGTGTGGTTTTGATCTCCTTTTAATTGACAGCCAGCTGACAGACACTCTCAGCATGGGCTAGCCTGTTCCAGGCTCTCAGGTATTGGGGATGACGCGTAAGTGAAAGGCGCGCCAAATATAAAAGGAGGCGGAGGCGGGAGTTTCCTCTCATATTATTTTCGTGTTCATGCCTTCTCAGTTTCGCGGACCCAACTATCTCGGAGCCTGGAACAGGCTAAGCGTGGGTGATATTTCTGAAACGAAAGAGAAATTAATCGATGTGGACTTTAAAGACGCATAAGGGAATACAGTCGATTCTCTCTTAACGGACACCTTGGTAAAACGGACGCCTGGAGTTGGTCCCTGCCTTTCTTTACTCCCTTCAGTTAACTCTCTATTAGACGGACATCACTCAAAGATGGACACTTGGTGCCTTAGATAGAGTTAACTGTATACTGATTGAAATGCGTCTCTAATTAACAGCTACGATTTCTTTTTTGCTAAAAGAAAGGAAGAAAGAAGGAAAGAAATAAGAGGGATATAAAATTAGAATTTCTTCCACAAAATTTGTTGAAGTTTGCCACTGCTAAATGCACATGTAAATACTTGTCATAGTTAACAACGACTGACGAAAAAGAGTTGTTGTGATCAAAATATGTTGTAATAGACAATACCATGTGGTTATCGTTTTTCACCATGATCACAGGATCAGAAGGGAAGTTTACTATGGATGCCAGTACTGGAGAGATCAGGACAAGCTCATCTCCTCTTGACAGAGAAGACAAAAGCATTTATCGAATAACAGCTGTGGCATCGGATCCAGCAAACAAACAAGTGCGCCATGCTTTTAATTTGAGCAAAATGAGAAAACAGGCGACATATTCGCGACACCAGCACTGGTTTCTCAGCAAAATGACGTCTAAGAAACGACTGCAGAAATCCCACACTGATGACGCGTCACTCTTCAAATCTTGGTAGTGCTTCTGATTGGATGAAGCAAGTTTTCAGCCGATCAGATCAACATTACCCAGATCTGGGTAGTGACGCATCATTGAGTTTAGAATTTCTACGCTCGTTTCTCAGATGTCATTTCGCGGGGAAACCAGTGGTGGTGACAGGAAATGTCGGCTGTTTTCTAAGCCTTGACCTAAGTCAAACTTAGCTATTTATCACGAATAGTTAGTTTAGAAAATTAAAACCAAGGGTCACTTTATGTCCAAAAGAGCTAAAGCTCACCGCAACAATACTGCTAAAACTCAGCTCTCATTTACGATTTCTCTTCATTCCTCAAAGGGCCGTAAGGAGGTGACTGTTTTCGTTGCTGACCTCAACGATAATGCTCCTGAGTTCGCTTCTTCTTTGGAGACAGTAACTATGACTGAAGGAAACTCCACGGCTGCTAAATTGGCTATAAAGGTGAATGCCACCGACAAAGATGCAGGAGATAGCAAGCGAATTACCTATTCTATCACTGGTGGAAACTTGGGTCAGGTCTTTCAAATTGACAGCAATACGGTAAGTTTTAGAACTGTTAAAGCTGTTTTCTATCCTCACATGTTTTAGACGCAGTTTAGACGAAGAAAGGATTGGAATATGCTTAAGGCTTTTTGTAAAATACTGCGCGAGAGGATATTTGGTAACTATTGATTTACTTTAAAAAATGAAAAGTGTTAACAGCCCTCAGTATTTTCTTTTGTTGCTCTGTTTTTCTTCAGGGTGTAATCACTACGCGAAAAAATCTTGACCGTGAATCGCCAGGTCTATCCGTTGATGCTGATGAGAGAGGGGTGTATACACTGACAGTAGAAGCTGCTGACCATGGCATTCCTGTACTGCGCAGTACTACAACGGTAAATATCATGAAAATCGTGTCGTATTACTCTAAGCGGTTAGGGGGAATATAAATCATAAAGTTGCTAATGAGCTTGATTTGCTGTTGTAGATTCGTGTGCTTGTCAAAGATATAAACGATAACACGCCTTATTTCCCACCCGGTGGATACAGTGTTAAAATATCAGAGGGTGCTAAAGCAAACAGTGACGTTATCGCCGCAGTGGCTCAGGACCCAGACGCAGGAACGAACAGTCAACTGGTCTACGAGTTGATATCTGGGAACACTGAAGGCAAGTTTGGTGACTTCACGCCACCCGAAGAGCTTCGGGTCACGATTAATTATTCAAGACAAATAACCTTTGAATTGATTCCTTTCGCTTGCAAAACATCTCGTTTTGTTATTTTCCTTGAATGAGGCTGCCCTATTAAAATAAACAAGAACGTCCTCTTCAAACGGGAATGCCAAACAACTAGGAAGATATTGAAGCAATGTGTTTATTGAAATTTCATCATCATCATCATCATCATCATCATCATCATCATCATCATCGTCGTCGTCGTCGTCATCATCATCATCATCTTTATTATCATCATCCTCATCATCATCATCATCATCTTTCGAGGAATCGGGTCCCGAACATTAGCTGAAATCGCGTAGAAAAAAATAAATACTTACTAACATAGTAGCTTTCATTGCAGGCGACTTCACCCTTGATCCAAACACAGCGATGATCAGAACCCGCAAGAATCTTGAACGGCAGCAAACCTTTTCCTATACCCTAACAATTGGTGCGTCAGATCAAGGGAGCCCCTCAAGGGCCAGTATGGTAAATACACTAATGACTGATTACTGAAAGTACGAACATCGTATTATCTCTTCTAGTCGTGTCAAATCTTTCGCGTCAATTGAATCAACTGAAAAAAAAAGATATGTATGTAAAACAATTTTCCATTGTCAAAGACCTAACTCAAGGGGACTCACCAACGGCAAACAAGTGGCTTAGTGACTCCTGATATTCCAACTTCATAAGGCGAAATCTTAAAAATGTTTCCAAATTAGAAGGGTGTGCATTCCTTACGGTGGCATACGGTGGCTGTGAAAATTGTCCTTAGATGGCCAATTACCGTGAAACCCCTCTTACGACCACCCCATTAATACGACCAGCTCAATATTACGACCAAGATTTTATGGCCCATCGGTGGTAACAATAACGAGGTTCCACGTGTTTTTGTTTCAGACGCAAGTATATATTGAAATTGGCGACATAAACGACAATGATCCAGTATTTGATCCCGTGAACTACACGGTATCTGTGTATGAAAACGAGCCCGCGGGGACTCCGTTGATCAACGTAACAGCCACTGATGCTGACAGCGGACAGAATGCTGAAATCACTTACAGCGTGACAGGAGGGGACCCATTGTCTGTCTTTACCGCAATGACAAAGGTAGGTTAGAGTACTGTTACAATGAGCAAATAATTAATTGGCCAAGACACTTGCCGTATTTGAGGAATTCTAGTCTAACTACATACTTCATTTTGTTATTTACAGGATAACTACGGTACAGTTCAGATTAAAGGCCATGTAGATCGCGAGCAAAAGAATAACTACACTTTGACAGTGATGGCTGAGGATGGCGGAGTGCCATTGAGTAAAAAGGTGATTTTCACTGAACTCAAGATGTAATACTTTGACAATACATGGTAGCAACAAGATTTCTCCTTAGTAGCTACTTTCTGTGAGCGTCTTTGTTAATTGGGGTCAACATCTAACTTACCGTGAATTCTTGGATTAGCGCCCAGGGAGCTTGTTTAATTTTTTGAAAGGAGAGCAGGGGGGCGCTAATTCTATCGCTAGAGGCACTTACTTGAAGAGAGGGGGTGCCTATTTTGATTTTCAGCTTAGGGTCTTAAATTAAAATTGTCTTTATTTCCAGTAAATGCGCACTGTGACAGTAAATTAAAAGCTGACGTGTATGTAAGACGAAACCCAAATATATGTGAGGTAGCTGACAAAGTCCTGATTCCTCTAAAGTCCTCAAAGTTCTGGTATTTTTTCCTGGTAATTTTTTTCTTCTTGGCGGAAGTGTGGGAAAGGCACTTATTTGGAGTAGACGTTTATTTAACATTTTTAAACTCAAGGGGCGGGGGCAGACTAGAAGTGGGGGGTGGGGGGGGGGGGTATTTGAAAATAGTTTGGATTCGAGAATTTATGTTGTATGTTACGTTAACGTTTTGCACCTTTTGAATGATTTTAGTTTGTAAATTGGTCACATTTTCTGCGTTCTTTAATTTGTGACTTGAGTTTGACAGTCGTTTGTTTCTTTTTCAGGCGTTTGCTACAGTGTTTGTAACAGTACTTGATAGGAACGATAATCCACCTCGGTTCTCACAGGCTTCATACACTGGGAATATAATAGAAAACTCAGCAGCCGATACTACCGTCAATATGGTGAGGGCAGGAATTGGTGGTATCTTTTTTGATTCATATTCCGATTTTGAGACAACTATGGGGAGGATTGGGCATGAACACTCACTTGGCTTTCAACAGCAACAACGACAAAAACATATGATTAAAAAATACAAAGGAAATGCCTCGGACTATCAGTGAAATGTGTCAAGTGAGCAGACTGCTCTTAAATAGGCCAGAAGCCCACAAACAAACAAACAAAAAAACAGTAACTAAAAGCAAGCTTCTTTTTATGTGTAATACTTGTAAATGCTAACACAGTGTCTTTTAGTAATTCGTAAAAGACCACACTTACAAGTGCAACTTGTCATTTCTTCCCAGATTTAACACTATAAACTTCTATAGCAATGGAAAAATTGGTTCTCATGGTTTTGAAGACGTTTGAATCCTTTTTTTGTGTGTACCCAATAGTGGCACACCAACTGCAGTTAACGTATTCATTTGATTTTTATTACTTGTTCATTTTGCAGGATCAAGAAATCAAAGCAGAGGACCCAGACCTGGGTCTTTTTGGCGAAATACAGTTTCATTTAAATGGCTCTGAACGGCATCAATTCATTATTGATCCAATAACAGGAGTGATCTCTACCAGGAAGTTTCCACCGCCGACACTAGACCACGAGAAGATCGGAAACTATTCTTTTTATGTTGTAGCTGTTGACGAAAGAGGAACAGGGCGTAATTCTTTTGCCCATGTCAAAATACAAGTCATAGACGCGAATGATAACGTTCCTAGATTTGAACCATCAACGAAAAACGTGTCTGTCAGCGAAGATTCATCCGTTGGTTATTCAGTAATTCAAGTTTCTGCCTTCGATCCAGATTCTGACTTGAATGGTAAAATTACTTACTCGATGTTGTCTGGAGCTGATGGAAAATTCGAGATCGGAAGGAATGATGGCATCATACGTGTATCGGGAACCTTGGATCGAGAAATAAAAGGCCATTATTCCCTAAATGTGTCTGCTTTAGATGGCAGTTATTACCCTCTCGAAGGGTTTGGTATGGTATATGTTGCCTTGTCAGATATCAACGATAACGCACCCACATTTGACTTGTTAGTGTACAAAGTAACAATACCAGAGAATTCTCCAGTCGGCAGTTATCTAGTAAACCTTACAGCTAAAGACCAAGATCTTGGAGTAAACGCAGATATATCCTACTCCATGAACCATCCTAAGTTTACAATTCACTCTAAAACTGGGAGCGTAACAACAACAGGAAAACTGGACCGCGAAATGCAGGATACATATTCATTCACTGTGCGTGTTCAAGACGGAGGCGGTCTGGAGTCTAGTGTAGCAGTAAATGTAGTCGTTTCAGACACAAATGATAATATCCCGTATTTCGTAAGCGCAGGTTATAAAACAGATGTTATGGACAAGACACCAGTGGGAACGATTGTGTTGACTGTAGTAGCAGAAGATAAGGATACCAATGAAAATGGACGAGTCGTGTATTCCATCGCTGACGCCAAAGATGGTTTATTTGACATTGATGCAAATGAAGGATACATAAAGTAAGAGGATGCGTGTTAACTAAAGACATATCTATGGCTAGTATATTAAATGTTTAGTTAGCGACGTGGATAGTTAAGTTTCCTCGTTGGTTGGCTGCATGCCTTATGCTCAGTTGACCCTCTAACTGCTATTTGTACACTTAACCCTTTAAGTCCCAAGAGTGACCAAAGTCAATTTTCTCCCAACAAAATCAATACATAATCAAAGGAAAATGTTGCGAGAATCAACGAAATAATCACATGATGGGAAAAGCTTTGATCTGCTATCAAATTCTCTTAACCAATTCTTGCAGGAAATGTATGGAGATCAGTCTGGAGAGTTTGTATTTGGATACTAGGGCTTAAAGGGTTAATTCACCACAAAGATCTCACCCTGCTCCCGTCTGCTAGAACAACGATAATCTTGTGGAGAAGTCAAAGATTCAATTTTCACCATTTTATAGGAGTTTTTCACTTATTTTTCTCAATCCCTTGTAATAACACATTCCTTTATCGGAACTATGGTGCTTGATTTTACAGCAGTAAGGCTTAGTGCTCAACGTATTGATCAAAGCTCCGGTCGTTTGGGCCTTTGGCTCGTGTGCGCTTTCACCTTTTTTTTACCTTCCTTGCTTTCAAGTCTTTGCTTTTCTTTCTTAGGGTAAAAAAGCCTATCAGTCGCATTGATCTCCTCCAACGTGGTGTAATCAGTGCCAATGGTTCATACCTTTTCAAGGTGGTAGCACGTGATCAAGGGAACATTCCACTTTTGTCGAACACAACCGTTGACATAAATATTGTTGATGTGGGTGATGATAGCCCCGTATTTAACAGGTAAGGACAGTAAGAATGATAGATTTTTGATTAAAGATGGTATAAATGTAATAGGCGATTAACTTAATATTCAGTTTGCAAATCGTGTCGATAAATCGTTTGACTGTGACTGACTATTCAGATAAGTATCCTTTAGAATTTCTTGAACTGCGGGATGAATCCGCCTTTCCCCTCTGTAATTTCAAAAATACATGCACGAGGTGAATTACGTGATCTGCTATTCCAGAGAGCTGCTAAGCGGCCGTTTCAAAATAATGCCAAACAAAAGGTAAAGGCGTACACGCAAATGCTTTTGGCAACACGACTCTGCAGCAGTGGCGGACCAACTACAAACTGAAAATCGTTTCCCTTGTTATATGTTGATGTTCATTGTTTTTCTAAAAGGTCTTCTTATGAAGTCAACATAACTGAGAACAATCCTCCTGGTACCTCAGTTCTACAAGTGACGGTTACACAGCACAGACCTGGAGCAATATTGACCTACAAAATTGTACCTTCAAATAATGAGTTTCGAATCAACAAAAGTACGGTAAGTGGTACCCTGGCTCTAGAGGTCCGTTCTCAAAATACGTAAAATGAAACAAATCGTGCTAACGGTTTGATAAGGCTCTCCTCGGCGCTTCGCGCCTCGTGAACTATCAGTATCGATAAGAAAAAAATATCCTCTTGAACCCAGGGTAGGTAAGTGCTGGATAGATATCAGACCACATAGTTTTCGCGCTATCAGCATTTTTTGCGAAACCTATCAGTATTAGCTTTTGTACGTTACGAAAAATAGTCGTTTCAAATGCCATTTGCATGCGATCATATCGAATAGAGGCGTCAATAATTACAACAAGGTCTAATTTTTGATACTCCAATCGGTAGTGTCGGAACATGTGCAAAATGTTTCCGAAGCCCTCGTAATCTTCTCCAGTTTTAATCATAAAGGATGCCACACAACTTCTACACAACGGCTTTGACAAGACGCTTAACGTGACCGAAACTGAGTTTAAATAGAATACGTGGGAAATACGTTGCATTTCTGTTAAGAACAGGAAACCCGCAAATATATGTCGATCTGTTCCTGGTTTTGCTTTGTTAAGATCCTATTTTTTCTTCTCTGGAAAATAGTGTGTCATTCTTTTAGGGTGACATCTCTACGGCGACTTCCCTAGATAGAGAAATCAGAGACATCTACGTGCTTACAATTCAGGCAATGGATAACGGTCAAACTCCACTCAGTGGTTATACTTCGGTAGGTAGATGTTATGAAATTTAACGTACTTGATGTTAAAATGTGTTTATATGAATTGTGAATGAAACACTTGAATGCTTCTTGGAAGTCTCGCAGTTATCCCATTTCTACTTAGATTTCTGCATTTTTCGTTTTCAGTCCACAATCTTACCATAATCTAACCCTTCAAAGGGTTTTTAAAAACAATACCAGGATTTCGAGGGCCCTGGACAGTCACACAAGTTATACGCTGCTTACAGGCAGCCACCCACGTAATATGATGATGGCTGAACTTACTGTATCCTACAGAGCGGGCTCTTGTCATGACAAATATGCAACAAAATTGCGGCAGAAACTGACTTGCATTTGTTAATTTAATTTGGGTTAGTGGATTAGTAAATTGTAACAGCTTTGTAAAATAATTTCAGGTAACTGTCCATGTTACGGACGAGAACGACAACGCTCCCCGATTCCAGTTTTTTTCACCTCACAAAATGAACGTGATGGAACATGTACCACTGGGAACTGGAGTGGGTCGAGTGCAGGCGTTTGATAAAGATCTGGGGCAGAATGCCTTGTTTGAGTACGCGATCACACACGCCAACATAGGTAGGAAAAAACAAATGTCATTGATGGCCAGTAACAAGGATTAAACTATTTGAAAATATATGACTGGCACGAGATTCCGCCAAACGATGGACCAAGCCTGCTGACGTTCTCAGACTTCTTTATTCATATTCATTCAAAACATTACGCTCTTTCTACTGAAATCCGCCGATGCGAGCAATATTATATCGATTCGATGGTATAGGAGGCCTTTGGCCTAGGTGGATAACATTCTCCTCGATCCGCATAATTCTTCATATCATACTCAGCTTCATTCAATAATTGGTAATTATTATTCATTAAAAATATTTCTCCGTTTCTGATTGGCTAAAATGACACACATAATTCTTCATAACCAGCTACTAAAAAGGTTAAAGGTTAAAGGTTTGTTTATAGTGGAAATTGCACTTAGCTTGTCCAGCTAATTTACGGGCACTCCACTCAAATATTTAGAAACAAATAATTCAAATACAACATAACAGGATTAAAAACCCCAACTGGCAGAAGGCAACCAGTTGGCTATATACAAGCGTAACCGAGAATTTGAACTCGGAACGACCAAGCACAAATTCAGCAAGTGGCCAGAGCGGGACTCGAACCCGGGACCGCCGGATTGCGAGTCCAACGCGCTGACCACTCGGCCACGCTGCCTCCTGTGTACTGTTGACCAAATTTGATAGAATTTTGCCATATTGAACCGATGACGTCAAAAGTTCAGCAAAATTGCCGATGATTGAACCGTTAACCGAGAAGACCTAGGGACGAGGTTGAGTTGTTTTGGTATAGTGAGAATAAACATGGCGAAACGTTTCACTCGTTTCACCAGGAAGAAATAGGCAAAATTTTGCTAAAAGCATAGTAAGAACAGCAAGAAGACGACTCGAAGGACGACATCTGCTATTTGAAGAATATTTGCGGAGCTGAACGACCTGTGAACGACCCTTTTTCTCCTAAATTTGCCGATTAACGTGCACTATGGAAGATGAACTTAACATCGATGGAGGCAAGCATGTTTTAGCTTGTGTTTAAACCAGGAATTATTTTGAGTGAATATTGAATTCGGCTTTCTTATCACCTGGGCCGAGTTGTTCAAAGCTGGGTTAAGATAACCCAGGGTTAGTGCGAGATTTGAATTCAGATTTGAAAGTTTAAAAAGCATTTCAGTTTTAATTCTTTTTGTCTACAAGTTGAAAGATTGGAAGCTCTAAAAATAACAGAGAAAATTACCCGAGAAAATGCTTTTGAACGCCAGAAAAAGAAACCTGGGTTAAATTTAACGCCGGGTTAAGAGCTAATCGGCCTTCGAACAACTGGGCCCTGAAGAATTATGGAGATTGAGGAGGGTGTTATCCTTATTCAATAATGTCCGCCTCATTCAATAATTGTTAAGTATCCCATACTCCACTGTGGTCCCCTTCCCGTTAATTTATTTTTCATGCGTTATTGCCTTTAAAATAGATAAACCGTAATAAGCTTTGCGGATTTTATTTTTGAAAATTCAGATTTCTTGAAATAGTTAGTAATGACATATTTTTCATACCTGAAGACTACTATGTAATATTTGGAAAATCGTTTTTTCGGTTTTAGTTAATTGTGAGTTTTTCGCACTTTTTGACTAGACAAAGTGCTCTTAGGTTTTTGCTAAAGGTCCTGCGCTATGAAGGTCTGCTACCTATGGGGAATCACTGGATAGTTTGTGTATTTATTCTTTTTTCAGCCACCTGCTTTTCTCTGTAAAGCGTTCGGCCCTTGTTTAAGGTAGTAGTTTTTAATTTCCATTTTGACTTGCGATGTTTTTTTTTCAGGTCCAGGTCAATCAGTCGTCTCCATAAATACTGAATGTGAATCGCCTTTGGGCCTAGAAAGTGGTGGTGTCAAAGCTAGTGATACCACAGCTACAAGCACATACACTGTCCCAAACGAGGATTACTCCCCGACGCTAGGCAGGCTAAATAACAAGGTGTTCAACCAGTTTGGGATTTCATACAAAGGTATTCAGAAATATCATACCCATATCATGTATCTTTTGAGCCCATCTTCACGAAAGGTAGTCGTACCATTACCGTAGCAGTCTGTGTAGCAGGATTTGCCGCAGCAGGATTAGTTCGTCGGTAGAGTGCTTGATTGCAGAACGAGATGTCGTGGCTTCCATTCCCGGGGCCGGACCGATACTCAGGGTCTTAAAAATAACTGAGAAGTGATGATTAAGACTGCCTCTACCCTGCAAACTGCTAGAACTTCGCGTGGCAATGATGACGGTCCCGTTTCTAGTAGGAGACGAAAAAATAGTCTGTTCTCAGTTGGTACTTAGCGCTAAATACATTGACAATCAAATAAAGTGTATTTCTT
Organism: Porites cylindrica; assembly: GCA_964035525.1. Lineage (NCBI taxonomy): Eukaryota > Metazoa > Cnidaria > Anthozoa > Scleractinia > Poritidae > Porites > Porites cylindrica. The sequence goes on along the minus strand of OZ037776.1, from coordinate 41,314,974 downwards.
TACGTAAGTCTCGAGCGCTCGATCTCGACGATCTTACGGAAAAATAAAGGATTGTAAGCAGTCTAATTATATTAAGGTACTGCGGCTGGTATTAAGCGAGCTCTACTGTAACTACGCATGCATCACAAGAGACAGTTAATGCATTACCAGAAACTTTTTGACAGAAATGTCCAACAAGTGGAAAAAGAAAACGAGAGGGATTGTTTTGCCAGATTCCAGCTTTAGTCACTTTTGGCCTCTTTCAGACTTTCTTGGTTATTCTTATGCTTGGTGATTTGTGTTTTGTTTTAGGCGCATGGTGCGCGGCCAATAATAACGACCAACAATATCTGCAGATCGACCTTGGTGGAATGAGAAAAGTCACACAAATTGCTTCTCAGGGGAGACCCGCTTCTAATGATTACATTAGCAGCTACAAAATATCATACAGTCAAGTTGGAAACTCTTTTGAGTTTCATAGAATGGTAATTATATTGTTCATTTCTACCTCTGTTAGAATATAAAATGCAGAATTTTCCTTTTCATTCAAAAAGCTAAGTATAAGTTTTTCCCGTTGAATCAATTACAACACGATTATCCAAGATAAGATCAATGAGCAAGACCCATCAACAGCCAAGTGCGATCATTCAGGGAAGAGTCTTTCACAGATCCCCGTTATCCTAGGACCAGAATACATACGTTTTCCGTTACCTGTAAATAAATGAGTCTGCATTTTGATAATCATTTTGATTACGACAGATGTATCGTATTAATTAATATATATATATGCGTTATATTGACCAAGGTTGAGGTCATAATAGCTGGATATTAGCCAAGGTTTTTTGGTTTGCTTTTTTCGGCCCGAGACGAAGTCGCGACAATGGACTCGTAATTCTCTTGCGAGGAGAAAGCGGGAAATCCCGAATGGTTATTAGATTAGCCTGTATAATATGCTCTTTATTGAGCTAAGCGAGGCGAACGCGGCATTTTACGCGACGCGCGAGAGGAGGGGAGGAGAACAACCCTCCTGCCTGCTCAAGTAACCAATCAGAGTACAGGATACGCTTCAACTTTCCCATTTGTGGAGGCGGCTGAGTGAACCGTATAATAACCCAGGATTACTAAGATGACTGCTTTTAGCTGTACTAGCTTTAAAAAACCATGAAATTCTCTTCTAAGGTTTTCCCTGGAAACAATGATGGTGACAGCATTCAAACCAACAGAATTCTTCCTGCATTTCATGCACGTTATGTGCGAGTTCATCCTCAAAATTGGAACGGACGAATCTGCCTAAGGCTTGAGTTGTATGGCTGTGAATCAACTGGACAGGACGAAGGTATATTATTTGATAATGTTTTATTAATGTCTCGGTACAATGAGTATGACTGAAGTACAAGGTTAGAGTGGGGAAGATAATTCGTTTCGCATAAAAAGATACGTTTTTAGTTGATGTGAACTTATTTTTCTTTATTTAGTTACCCTCCCCTTTCTGATAAACCCGGATACTGGTTATATCAATATTTCATCAAGTTTGGACCGTGAACACCAGGCTAAGTACGTCCTTACAGTAGAGGTAAGCCGTGCAATTACTTTCGTCATAATACGTTTTCAATAAAAAGCATGCATTTAGTATGCTGAGCCCTTAGTGCCAGTCGAGGGCCGAATCTTTCAAACGAACATTTCAATAGCGTCTGATGTCTTTGGGACTATCCAAAGGATCAGTTTTCTGAGCCTGCTTGGCTCTTAGGTAATGACCCTTAACCAAAAGCATAACTGTTCAGTAACTCAGGAACATTAAAAGTGTTGTGTATTTACTATAGCATGAGCTTAAATTTCAGGTTGTCAAACTTTCAACGAGCTCTGGTTTCTGGTTTACTTTATGCAGGCAAAAGATAAAGGTTATCCCTCTATGTCAAGCAACACAACAGTTGAAGTGCTAGTTATGGATACTAATGATAATGCACCGATATTCACAAAACGTGTATACACAGCCTCGGTTCCAGAGAACGCTTTTGGGGGATACAAGGTAACATATCTTACAATAAAGAAAAACCTTCCGATAATTTCAAAACCTTGCACGATAGATAGCCTCCTCCTTTAAGAACGCATACACTATATTTTCAGTTTTCTTTATTTTGAAGGAAATTTCGAGGTTTTTCGTTTTTTTCTTCTTTTTTTAGGTTATACGAGTCACTGCGACTGACGCGGACGAGGGAAGTAATGCCGACGTAATATATCACATCGTTGGTGGTGCAGATAATAAATTCATCATCGAAGGTTAGGTGTTCAGTACTTAGTTGAAAGGTTGTAGTAAAACAATGAACGACTAGATATTTTTTCATCTTGTTGAATTTTAATATGATCAGGATCCGGAAAAAAAAAAGAAGAAAACTTTAGGTCTTGAACTCTACCAGAATTTGAACCAATAACAACTGTACAGTTACAGTCCTGAAAATGCCACAGTTCCAGACAATGTTGAACACTACATTCTACTCGTTTTGTTAAGTTGAGAATTTATAGCATTTTCATGTGTTTGTACTGATTGTTCTCTCTTTTTTTGTTCTAGCTTTTTCTGCGCAAAAAGTGATTCTTTTTACTCATTCTTTTCCGTTTTATTTTTTCAGAATCCTCAGGCATTGTTCGCCCTTCCAGCCGTCTTGATTATGAAACGCTTGTGGACAAATTTTACATTCTAAATATTTCCGCGTCTGATGGTGGAAATCCACGGTTCATCACCTACTCTGTGCTCAATATTTCCGTGACAGACTTTAATGACAATCAGCCTAAATTTGCAAAAAATTCTTACAGCTTGGGCGTTTTGGAGAACGAGACAGTTGGTGTATTCTTTGATCAAATAACCGCCACTGATGCGGATTCGGGAGAAAATGCTAAGGTACATTTCTGATATGCCGTATAATATGCTTTTGTATTTATCCTGTAAACGCAGCCCACAAGTTTATGACTGATATGGAGATATACCCTCCCTTTAGATACAGAATGTGAATATCGTTTCGGAAATCATGACCCAGTCGTTAAAAATTTGGCTAGGATTGTTCTTTTTTCAGTGGATTGCATCGCAGTATCCCCTGAAGATTGGAGCTAAAGGTACTGCGGAACTTGGACCAGGCAAAAGCAGAATACTCCAAAGTCCTTCCTTTGGCCTTAGAAGACTAGCCGTTTGAATATGGGAAGTTTTGAAGGCTTTGGAGGATTTAAAATAGTGCTTAAAATGTGACTAATTGAGCTGTTTTTTGGACAACGAACCAGCACTATTATTCTTTAGCATTTTCGTATAAAATTCAGCTATATGGGCAGCCGAGGCTAACGGGACATTCAAAACACGTGCTCTCTGTCCTTTTGGCAGGTTATTGTGCTATGCATATAAAAAGTATCAGCCCTCAACACTTTCTTAACCAAATAATTTATTAATTAAGTTTTATTGGCTCTACGGACATTTAGTTTTTATTTTTAAAGTGCTCTTTCATTATCTGTTTTTGTTTTTTCTTTTTCAGATATCATATTCTTTAAAAGATGACCATAAGACGTTTTCAATAGCTCCCCACACGGGTGACATAAAGCTGCTGCGCGAGCTGGATCGAGAAACAAGGGACCATTATCTGGTCACCGTTACAGCGACTGATAATGGTGCACACAGGCTCTCATCCAACGTGGAGGTAACCACCTTTTTTTCGAATGAGATAAAAAAAATAGGGTTATTGCAGAAAAGTAGGGTCAATTTTATCAGTGGGAAAAATTTTCCTTTATTTCAACTGAACTCATCATTATATATTACTGGTGATCAACTGACTGGCATATACAAAGGAAAATGGATTTTGACCCTAGGATAAAATGAATCACAACGTTTGTTTCACCTTCTTTAGGTTTCTGTCGAAATCCTTGATGTAAACGACAACTCTCCTGTGTTTACGCTTGATTTATACGCCCGAAAAGTGTCAGAAAATGTAGCGGTTGGTACCACCGTCCAAGTTGTCAAAGCTAATGATTACGACAGCGGCAAAAATGGTGACGTACGGTACCACATAGTATCTGGAAACGAGGCTGGTAATGTGTTACCTAAAGTATATGTTGGTGGAAACCATCGCATTGAGTAATAAATCACTCGGATGTTCGGATCTTCATTTATGTAGATCGTGTTTTAAAAGTAACTTCCCTTTAAAAGTAATCAGATGCCCATTATTCCATTGCAACAAGATCGCTCTACACGATAATAGGACTTCAGTTAATTACTAAAGCTGTACATGACTTATTGACGGAATCAAGCAAAAGTAACTACGAGAGAACGACTGGGCGAACGACTATGTTACTGACAATAAACGACTGTGACAATAGACAGATCAAAACGCACGGCGTTCTTGACATCGCGACTTATTAAGTCGAAAAAAAAATTGACCAATCAGGTCAAAAACCAGTATTTAATACCATAAACTGACGTGATACAAATCACTTTTACTCTGGCGTCAGTCACTGTCAACAACAACAGTCCTATTCAGGACTACGTTCACCCAGACGATCATACTCAACCTACTTATGAAATGACTCCTGGGTTCAAACCTTGCACAGATAAAGTATCGCATAAATCACTTAAGCCGTGCAGTTATTTTTATCATGTTCAATATATTTCTCTCAAGGACTCTTCTTACTCAATGAGAATACCGGTGAGATAACTGTGGCAATGTCGCTGGACCGTGAGTCCAACAAAACCTTGAGGATGGTTCTGCGCGCTGACGATGGTGGGCAACCGAAACGAAGTGACCGATCAGAAGTGGAGTTTGTCTTGACTGACGTGAACGACAATGCTCCTGTCATCCGACCTCAGAAAAGTGTGGCTTCAGTTTTTGAGGTACAAAGGAAGCAACTATCTAGTTAAAAAAAGATTGGAATTGCTTGGCGTTACATTAATTTGTAAAAAAAGTGTAACGTTTACGGTAGAACTAGATGCCGTATTGTTTGTTTATAGAAAATTTGTATAGGATTATTCGGAAAATTCTCCAACATCATAACCATCTAATGGACTTAATATAAATTAAATAGGTAACTAAATGGATCGATAAATAGTTTAACACTTGCTTGCAGCAGTCATTGACAGCTTTGATTAGAAATGAAAAAATAAAAGCAAAGAAACTAACTTAAGGACTTGATTGAGAACCTCCTCTCACCCTTTTTAAAAGAGAAACATCAAAGCGACTCGTTGAATCGTTGGCCCAATACTGATCTAAAATTCATTGTTTTAAAGTGCTTTGAACTTTGCTGTGTTGTATACATGTAGACTATGGAATGAATGAATGAATGAATGAATGAATGAATGAACTTTACTTATTGTCGATGATGTGGGGAGTGGTCGCCCAGTCTCCCGAGCCAGGGGCTCATGTATAAAACACTCGACTAAAGGAAAAATTAAAATCAAAACAAGTGACAGTAAGGTACTATGGGAAAATACAATTGAATAATCGATAAATATCATAAATAAGGTCTAAAAGTCCTATAAAATATTTGCAATAAAAATTAATTAAGAAATTAATCTGATTAAAAACCCAGAGGGTTTGTAGATATAAATCTACTATAAACAAAGCTACGAGATACAGCTCTGACATTGACATGCTTTGTACTTGTCATTTTTGATTAATAACCTAAAATGCTGGACCGTGCGAGCTGATTTAGTAGACAGAAACAAATTATTCCACGCATGGGTGATAAAATAAGAAAAAGGATTAATATGCATAAAACCGTTATTATAGTGGTTGAGAGACGTTTAATCCTCTACCTCGTAGGTTGTAGTTGGTAACCCTAGGCATAAAAAATTAGATATATAGTCAGGGCCATGCATCCTAAAACTTTGGAAAACGACAATAAGCGAATGTGATATTTGGCGTGCTTAGTAAGGGCATTAGGTGTTCTCATTATGATGTAGAAATTATTTTAACCTGGCTTATTCTTTTTCTCTTGTTAAAGAATGTAGATGATGGGTATTTTGTCTTTGATGTCAATGCTACTGATGATGATATCTTGTCGAACGGGGAAGTGACGTACTCTATCATGCATGGCGATGAAGACAAGTTCGCCATAAACGCTACCTCTGGTGTCATAACAACCGCTGGCGCACTGGACAGAGAAACAAAGGACATATATACGGTAATGATGATTAACTGTTGATCACCTGTCGAACCAGAGTCGCAGCTAGACTTTCAGAACACAAGCGTTCTGGCAAGTGTTGCAAGCATCGAAGCCACGAAAACAGGGGAAATGCATAAATTAAGACGAGGCAAGACCCTCGTCTTACTCAGAGTTAGCCCTGAGAACTCTATATGTTTTGAAAAGTTCTAAAACTTTTTCTCATACACATCTCGGAGTTCTTATATACTATTTAACCAACGGTACAAGAGGTCGAATGATCCTTTATTTATTGTTGGTGAGGACCATTTCCTCAGGTTATCGTTTTTTTCTCTTATTACTGACGCCTCTTTTTTTGAACGATAGACGCGCATGGTTGCAATTGTAGATGTTTTGGCTAATTGCACCTTGGGTCTGTTTTTAGACACAAGTACTTCATTCTATTAGCCTTACTGCATGTGGTGAGGAAACTGGGGTCAAAATTTGGGCCTCAAAACACTTTCATGATGCAATTTGACACAACACCCTCTGAGTGCCGTTAGTGGACGACTATTTAATGACAAACAATGCTTGTACTTAAATAATATTAATGAGTTCAATCAATTGATCTTGTTTGTATGGTCAACCCTCCTATAGCTTATTGTGATGGCTCGAGATCAAGGAGTGGTTCCTTTTATGGACTTTGGAACAGTGGATGTTAGGATACTTGACATGAATGACAATACACCGCTTTTTACCACTGTAAGTAGCTTTCTTGGAAAACTGTTCCCTATTAATGTTGCAGGTCTCTTTGAGTGTTAGTGCTATATCTTATTAAACTGCATTTAAATAACATATTTTCCCTCTCGATTTTTAGACTTTTGGGCCATTTGAGGTGATCGAAAATGCAATTGAAAATACATCTTTAGGCAAAGTTTACGCCATGGACAAAGATATTGGAAGCAATGGAGAGATCATGTATTCCATTAGCGGTAAGATGGAATGAAGCTAATACGGATGGTGGTTAAAAGTGACAGTGTAACATGACGCCCAGTTAATTTGTTTTTCATAAATTTTTTGTCTCTTAATAGTATCTAAAATACCAATCTCCACAAGAGGTTAAAGAAAATTTTATTGTCTTCCCTTGTTTTGCGTCTAATAGGTGGAGACCCTGAAAACTCTTTCACTGTTGAAAAAACAACAGGTGCAATTTTTACCAAGAAACCGTTGGTAAGTTAACCTGGAAAATTTTTAAACACTTCTTATTAACACTTAAAAGAGATGTACTGTTTTCAGTTTTGGGAATATAACGTGCAGTATAATAAGAGACTCTAAGACTTTGGGGAGAAAGCGCAGCTATGCAACGTTGTATCGCACTAGAAGAAGACAGGACATTGCTGCTTTGACTTACGATTGCTGCATACGAACAGTCCTGGGTAGCCTGTGCAATGCTCTTGGTCAGTGCAGACGAACGGAAACAGCAGGTGAGCAGAGAAAAAGCGCGCTGGCGAAAAAAGAAGGCAAAAGAGAGAGGAGAAGAGCTTCTACTTCCTCGTTTTTCCCCAGGTTGTTGCCCTTTCTTTTCAGTCCGCTTTCTTCACTATCTTGGACCTCTCTACTTTTTACTTGTTATGACCTGCATTGAACTTGGTTAAAGCGCAGGAGATGGACACGAATTTGACAAGTACACTTGATCAATCAGCCTTGTAACCGAAGAAGAATAACTTATTTCCATGTGATTTTATTGGGTTATAAATTCGCTTGTATTTTCTGTACTTTGTATAGGATCGTGAAAGTGTTGCACAATATGATCTCGTTTTGACTGCCTCAAATGAAGCGTCCAGACTCTTGCTTGGCAGCAACACCACAGTGCGCGTGTATGTCCTGGATGCCAACGATGAAGCTCCTCAGTTTAGTTCTCCAAGCTACAATGTAACCATTTCTGAGGGAGACAAGGCAGGCAAAGATATCGTGACCGTGTCAGCCGATGATAAGGACCTGGTGAGTATTTACCAGTCCTAGAAGTACAGTGAGTGGTTACCCCATGAGCCCCAGTTCATCTTGTCCTGTTTCATTGTGGCCTTGTGGCTTGCTAAGCGTATCGGAAGTATAACGGAGGCGGATGCAATTGTGTAAGCATGCTGGATTACAGGTCGAAAATCTTGATTTTATTGTTCTTTTAAATATTAGAAAGACTGGAGTCTCATCAAGTCGAGCTTACTCTAACATTCCTGAGACAGGCTTTCACTATGTTCGCCATCATTAATTAAGCTGTTTTCAAACGGCTTTATTGGGCGTCACTTTTGTAATTCTCGTTTCATGAGTTAATACCGCCGTATTATGATCAGTAGGGATTTAGTAAAGATAAGGTTCAGTAAAGCTTCTTTTCTTTTCTTTTCTGTTTTTTTTTTTTTTAACATAGGGGACTAATGGCCGCGTGCTCTACAGGATTCTCTATGACGATGTGAACATAAATGTTTTCAGTATAAATCAAGATTCAGGAAAGATGATTCTACAAAACAACATAGATGAAGACGAGTACCGAAACCTCATTGTTAACGTGGAAGCAAAGGATCTGGGATCACCACAGCCTCTCACATCTGTTGTCCCTGTTTACGTCACTATTGTGGATGAAAATGACAATGGACCGATATTTGAAGAAAGCTCATACGGGTACGGTGTAATCATTTGTCCCCCTCAAAAATGGGTTTCGCATTATGAGTTTCCTTAAGTTGATCCTAGCAATACAGAATTTTAGTAACTAAAACACCGCACATCTATTACCAACCTCTGCCAGTTGAAAAAAAAGAATTTCAATATTTTTTGAATATTTTGCTGTAATTGTGGCTCATGTTGTTTTTGGCGCATCGGCAAATCATCGGGCCTATCAGCACTCAACAGAACATTCTTTTAGAGGCTCTGCTCTTAGGGTGCATGCTCACAAGCCAAAGTTTAGACTTTTTTGCCAATCTATTTCGATCCTTCTTTTTCGCTCACTTTCTTTCCTTTTGCTTTCTTTTCTATTTCTAGTTTTGTCGCCTTCTTTCCAGGAAAGGAGAAAATTTCATCTGGAATGAGTAGTTAGTGAATTGCGAAATTGGCAGTGGATTGTCCCTCAAAATGTTACTAGTTTTTTGTGTGTAACTCTGGCCGGATTGGTCAGAATTTCCAAAATAGGGTATCTGCGTAAAGATTTACCCTCCCTCAATTCGTTACCTGTCAGCTTTGTTAACTAAACTGTAAACTAAGTCGGTTCAAAAATGTGTTATCTGTATCGTTCCATATTGATTCGAAATGACCCAATCCCAAACCAAGGGGTTAATACAACTTTCTCGTCAGTTTAGTCATTGTTACCTTACTTGCAACTGGCCATTGGTTATTATCATTATTGTGGTCTAGGTCCTGCCCTTTCCTACCATCACTACTTCTAAATATGAAACTTTCAACAATGTTTGATTAGCATCCCTCCATCCCTTTTTTTTGCCTCACGCTTCTGTGGTCCATTTTTCTTTTTCATTTTGATGTCTGACCCTGAGTGTCTGAAATTTCCCCCAACTTCTTTTCTTGGTTAGAACACGATCACCTTTTGTTCATCAGCCCTGGGTTTATAGGCAACTCTTCGACTTTTTGTGTTATTCTTAAATAATGATTTTTCCCAATTTTTGCCAGTGCCACCATATCTGAGAATGCTGCTGTTGGTCAGTCAGTGGTTCAAGTTAGAGCCACAGATGCAGACACAGGGTCAAATGCTCAGATAACATTCAGGATAATAAGTGGAGATGATCGAGGTAAAGATCTGTTTGCCTAAGATCTCTGTTGGATGTAGAGAACACTTTGTAATTATAGATAATCGTTCGCAGAACTGGAGGAAGACTTCCCATCGCGCTGTTTTCTCTGCTCGCTACAGTCTCGTCCACATTCTAGCAAAGGCACCCCACCAAGAAAGCAATAAAATTCAGTAGGCCTCCTGCCGCTGGATGCCGTGACTTTCTAGGTGGGATGCCTGCGCTGGCATCAAATTTTGATCTCAAATTGAATGCATAATATCATTTATATTTCTTCTTTATCGCATCAAGCATGTATATTTGAGAGTCCGTAATATAGATGAATAAAACTCTAGGGTACAGGACAAAAACTAACCAACTTTTGATTATATTCTTTCAGGGGACTTTCGAATAGATAGCTCTGGGGCAGTTTATGTAAACAAAACCGTGGATCGAGAAAGGATCGGCGTTTATTCTATTGTTGTTGGAGCTTACAACTATCAAACCAGAGCGTTCAATCAGACGACTCGGCCACGTATCAGGAATATTGACAGTATGTGGCATTATTACTAATACGTTAGAGACAAAACCCTGATTTTTCTTTATCCATATTCAATTCTAACAAAATCTTAACATTGTCTTTACACGTTCTATTTTATGGCTCTAGCTTAATGAGATACCTGCTCGATCTTTTTGTTTTAAGGCAATGGATATCTCTATGACACTACACTTGTTACAGTGACCATCACAGATTTAAACGACAACGCCCCGGAGTTCATCAGACCACTTTTCACTGGAGGTATGAAAAAGAACTCAAGATAGAGAATATGAAGGAACCTAACTTACTATTGCGTGTTAATTGCTGATTTTTCAATTTTGTTAGAAGGTGGCCACGCTGGTAGACAAGTTGCATGTTTTTAGTTGCCCGTTTTCCCATACCTTAAGTTCCTAGCGGAAGGTAACGTTGTTGTTTTTAAACTAAACCCTCTATTCACATTATCCACGATAATTACAGCGGTTACCACTAACACGCGCCCTCGAAGGCATTTTCTCTAGTGAAACCTGAGTTTTCGTGGACGTCAATCAACTGTTTCCATGGTTTTCTCACGCGCTCCGACAGAGAAGTTTCCCTCATCATCGCTGAATGAACTTACGAGAATAATTTCGAATGACGACGGCGTTTTTAATTATTTCATTAAGATGAAGGATTACGTTGTTAAAACAACGAGGTCTCTGCGAGATGAGTGAAATAGCCGAAACACACTCTGCAGTTTACGTAAAGTTTCTCAGGTTGTTTATTTATTTGATTGTATGAAAACACGGAAGCCGTGGACGACGAATTGCAAAGGATCGAGTATAAATTCAAAGAAACGAAAGATATCACACCGAAAAGGAAGAAAGTTTCCTCTGAATAGAGGCTGTTTTCGAAAATGAATTTTGTAACCTGCAGATCTACTTATCATTCTTCATGTTATCGAATAGAATCCACAACTAGCAAGAACTCAGACGAGTTGCGAACGTGCATTGAGAAAGCTTATTTGGTTGTAACTTACAGTGTGTGTAAGGCGATAATATGAGTTTCCTCCGACAAACACTCAACAAATTCGTACTCCTCGTAATCTTGAGATGAAGCTGTGCCGGATGCTGTAGCAAAATATTGCAGAAACGGCTTAAACGCGGGCATGTTCTTCCGAGTGCTCGAGAGACGGGGAAAGAATCTGCTCTGGGCAACGCGTGAAAAACCATGGTAACGGTTGATTGACGTCCACCAAAACGTAGGTTTGAACCCGAAGAAAAAAACCTTTGAGGGCGCGTGTTAGTTCTAACCGCTGTAAAATCTTTCAAGACGTTTTGTCCTTGTCTACCAGCATGGCCACCGTGACGTCAACTGAAACTACCGCAATACTGTTAGAATAAGAGTGGATTCATTGCAACATACGCGCATAGCTGTCGCATATGCCCTCTGGAATTTTTTATTTTTTTTAAGCTTTAAAACAATAAAAAAATTCCAGTGGACAAATGCGACGACTATACGTGTATATTGTAAATGAATCCACCCTAAGATTCGCTTGGTTATTAGCAGCCTGGAATAAATAAGTATGCCGAACAGGTCGAGTTTGCCAACCCCCAGTAATATGGTGTCATCAATATTTTAGGTATTGCTGAAGGCGCAGGTCTGGGCACATATATAATGACAATCAGGGTAAGTCATAAGGAAATGAAATAACCAATTACGTTACTATCATTTTAAGCAACTTCACGGGGTCAGAAAAATGGTAGTACGTTGAAAAGAAACTTTTGGCGTTCTATAACTATATCATTGACTTTTATGTCTCCTCTCTCATTTTTGCTCTTTAATTTCCAAAAATGATGAACTCGAACTTGGCTATTTACAGAAGACGGAACATTTCTCTGTATTTTAACTTGAACTAGCGTAGCAGAATGGAAGGACATGAGTAAATATACTTTAATAAAGATGATCTGGTTTATCGGACAGAACTGAGAGCTCAACTTGTAACTTTTAGCAACAAGCATGTTACTTTTCGTACTTCTTGTAGGCTACGGACAGAGACACGGGTAACTTTAGTTCCATACAGTATCGAATCTCATCTGGTAACGATGGTGGATTTTTCAAAATGGATGAAAGCACAGGGTTTATTACGACAGCCAGTAACTTTAAGGGAAAGAAGGGCCAGCGGTTTACTATCCAAGTGAGTGCACACGATAACTTTGGACGAGTTCCTTCAAACGAGGCTTTTGAGGAGGCGACCGTTCAGGTAAAATGGTGCATCAGTTTCTTTATTTTTGCTTGTAACATTGCTTTTTTCTTTTTTCTATCTCAGAAAGGTTTGATAGGCAACATTACTTGCGCTTAAACGTGTAATTTAACTGCAAGCACTACGTCATAATGCTGTTTGTGTACAGTGCAGGGTATCAAACCAGTAGGAAGTGTTTTACGCGCGTTGGGATAGGCTACTCAGCCTTGCAACGTATATGCCTCCGCATATACTTTTTTTTCATATCTTTGTGTATTCTGCAGATATTCGTCCTTCTCGATGAGCAAAGAGTCACTCTTAAGGCTGAAGTTGACCCGTCTCTTATCGAGCAGAATAAGGAGGAGTTCATCAGGTTACAGAATACAATATACTGTTGATGACGTTAATTGCTTATTTTAGCACTAACAGTTTCCTCGTCTCTCAACATCATCACAACCTCCATTATCCTTATCATCATCATCACCATCATCATCATCACCATTACTTGTTCTTCCTCCTCCTTTTAGTTATACTACATAGATTACCTTTCTTTTGATTTCTTTTGATATATTTAAATGTTTCTTCTCTAGGGTGTTGAATAACGTTACGGAGGCCGAGGTAAACATTGAAGCAATTTTCAAGGTATTTGGAGAAGACAGCAACGGTAAACAAACCACAAATTCTGAGGTTCTGTTCCATGCCGTTAATGTGAAAACTCAAAAGATAATGACCAGTGATGAAGTATTGGGGTAAGTATCATTGCAGCAATTTTTTTTAATATTTTGTGGTCATCGGAATATATATAATGTGGTCTTTGCCCTCTTTCTTTGAATGGTGATTGAATCTATCATGTGCAACCTACCTAACTTCTCGAATAATAGCCCGGGGGCGATTAGTTTTATTTGCACCAAAAGTGGGCGATTATTCGAGAGAGGTGATTGTTTTGAATGTTTTCGTCTAGTGTGTGGGGGTGGGGGTGGGGGGAGCGATTATAAGAGGGATGACTATTAATGGTTTTGACCTTCGCTTATAGTCGCTAGCTCTCCGTAACTTTCGGTTATTACTAGTTGAGTAAAGTAAAAGGGAGTGATGAGTACCTTTTCTATTTCTTTTTTAGAACAATTGAGAAGTACGCTGACCAGTTGGAGACACTTTATGCTAGATGGAAGATCAGAGCGCCTCTCCCAACTTCCACGCTACCACCCACAAAAGACAGTGGACTGGGAAACGCTGAACTTGCGTTAATCATTCTTGGATCTGTAATAGGTCTTCTCCTTTTGCTTGGCCTGTGCTTTGCTATCAAGACAAGGTGCAGGTAATGTCTCAAAGCAATAAACTAACCACTAAGCTAACCACGGTCTGGTTGTAAGTAAATTCTTTTTCCCGGCTTCAACAACAACAAAAAAAAAACAAAAAAAAAAAAAACAGACTCTCGGGGCTGTCTTATGTTTTGGATAGTTTTTTTGGTGTGTGTGGAATTCATTAACAACGTTGCGGAGGAGTTTCCCTCAAAGCTGCCATAAAGCAACACTATCGCAGGCTAATATCAGAGCGGGACCTTATTCAAGAAACTACAGTCGAACCTCGCCTAAGCAACATCCAAAATGTAAAGCTTTTTGGTCGCTTACGGGAGGTTATCGTTAACATGAATAGAACCGCAGGTCTCTTCCGAGAACAGGTCCAGACACATCTACCTTATGGAAGGTATTTCATTTGGTGTAATTTCTAAGTTGTAATATATGTAGTTCCATGTTGTCGCTAAAAGTTCTTCTTATACTCTGAGTAGCGTAGCACTTAAAGAGAACATAGAGATCAGGCCTTGCGACAATTGATCGCTTACAAGAGGTTAAAAACAAGGGAAAGTTATTAGACCGCAGCCCCGAAACGTGGTGGCGGTCGTTTACAACACAAGAGGTTGCGACTGTAAGGCTTTGACCGGGGAAACGTCGGCGTTTTCTATAGGTTGTCGCTTAAGAGAGGTTGTCTCACAAGCCTGACCTTAAAATATTTAACTAACTCCTCTTTAGTATATGATGCGTCCGTGAGAATTTTCACTTTTGTAGCATAGGGGCTGTATTACATTAATTTTGATACATTTATTGCCATTTGCAGAATTAAGAAGCGTGAAATGTACAATTCACCTAAAGGTCGGAGAAAATTTAGTGACATTAACCACCGGTAAGGGTTGGATTATGTTCTTACTATCTTTCTTATTCGTCAGAAACTCTGACGTTATTTAGTATTCCCAAGGGATGTAAGGCCTAAGTCAAAGTAGAGTTTCGGAAAATGTAATCGATTAGCAAAATTTGTAGCTAGGATACCCTCATGTAGAATATAGTCATGGTCACGTGGTCAAAAATCTACGCTGAAGGAAGTTGGTGGCCAATTTGCTTTGGATAGTTTAATTAACTGGCGAAATTTAACAAATTTTATTCTCTACGTTTGGAATGAATGAACTCGAGGGTTAAAATGGAATTTTTACACGCACACAGAGATTGAAATACAGTGAAACCTCTATTAAGCGGACACCTTCGGGACCTTCCCAAGTGTCCGCTTAATAGAGGTTATAAAAATTGCGCAATGTTTGTTAACGATCAACATTCAACGGTTACTCTGTACTGTGATAAAGTTGCATGTTGTTAAAGAAGTTATCCAGAGTTCAAATTCACTACCTTTCATTACTAACTTTAATTTGTTTGTAAATGCAAAAACATTAACTGACTTCAGTACGTATTTCAAGGACGTAATCCAATACTACTATAGAGGTACTAGTAGAGGTTTTTAACAATAGAAATTGGCCAAATACAACTTATTTCAGTGTCCGCGTCCGCTTAATAGAGGGTGTCCGCTTAATTGGGGGTCCGCTTAATAGAGGTTTCATTGTAGAAGAAGCTGCAGACATTTACCTTACCTTACTGGAGCGTTTACACATAGACAAAAGACCTCGGAGAAAAAGGCGAGACACAAGGACAGTAGCTGATGATACAATTCACAGCACGTACTCATAAATCTACATTACTTACTACATACCGTAAAATTCCGAAAATAAGCCCCGGGGCTTATAATTTTCAAAGGCCGTTTTTGAGGGGCTTATATTTGGAGGGGCTTATCTACGGAGGTAAATTTGCGTTTCAAAATCGATTTGGCTAGCCTTTTAGTTGGAAGGAAATTTACCGTTTCTGCTTTGTTTTACTTTGTATTTGAGGGCAATTTCCAAGTACAAGCCTCCCCCTGGGGGGGGGGGGGGGGGCTTATACATGGAGAGCTTATTTTCGGAATTTTACGGTATCCCACATGAACTTCAATATTGCATCACTCTTGAGATGAAAAAATAAAGCAATTTCCTCAATCAGTCTTATACCAGATAACTCTTGAGATCAACAAATAATATCCTTTTCACTTCAACTTAGTCCCTCATGGTCATATTATGATGACGTCATAGACACGATTGATGCAAAGAGTGTGGCCCCTGTCAGGTATGTCAGGGTTGACGGAAAAAAATCTTTGAGAATTTAATTTTATGATTTCAGAAGACTAACACTTAATTAACGGACATGGAATGTTCGGTTTTGCTAGCTTTCAGGTGGAATTGTTTCCTAGCTGCTACGTACTTTTGCTTTAGCCATTAAAAAGTTCTAATTAAAACGAATTACGCAACCCAAAATCAACGAGTGAGGTCATTAATGGTGGCGCTACGACTCCTACCACACTAGTGAAAACAATTTTCCTTATGCGCCCGTTTTTTTTGCTGTGAGTCTGGATTCGCCAGGTTTTTCCTTGTTGCTATCGTTCAGGATTGTTGGAACTGTCAGAGAAACTACTTTGGGTCTTGTGAAATCTACTTGAAACCACTACTCCATAATGCGTTTGCCTTAATGTACGTTAGTTCGCCTTATGATTCTTTCCCTTTCCCCACCAAACAGGGGAGTGCTTAAGCAACGGCGACGGCGACGGCGACGGCGACGGCGACGGCGACGGCAACGAGAACGGCAAAAAAAAAAACAATAGGTTTACATTTGCTCTTGTATTACCCACGTGAAACTGCCTAATTTCACGTTTTGTCGAGGACGGGAACGCAAGACAACAACGTTCTTTTTCTTTTCCTGAACTTTGATACAGTCCTTTAGAATCCAACTAAAGAAACAACGCTTTCTGACCTCAATTGGTTTGCTATACTATAAACGTCGCTTATAAGCACCCCACTCCCCCGCCTCCCTTAAAAGCCCACCCAGTTACAGGCTCACTACCTGTAAACAAACAAATTGTATCCGGTTATAAGCTGCCCCCCTTCCTACTTCAGGCTTCATTTAAATGAGTTCTATTTTTACTAAGTTCAGTTTGCAGCTTAAAAAAGGCGAGTAAATTTAAAAAGTATTTTGATCAGCAGTGATATATAGCTTGTTTCAAAATGCCTTTTCAGTCTAGTTATAAGCCATCCTTCCAGTTTATAAGCCCCACTAGAGCCCCTCACGAATTTGCATAAGCCCAGCGCTAATGAGCTGAAGTTTACGGTATAACCGCTACGACGGATGCTTTAAAGAACCACAGCTTCCAGACACTCTGTTAGCTATATTCGAATGGAGCACTGACAGATCAGAATTCCTCTGTTATTGTAGAATACAGTCCCACCCAGATAGCACATATGGAAGTGATCCGGCATTGTATGGTGAAGAGTACATGCTCAGCAAGAAAGGAACCCTGTGAGTAAAACCATAAGATATGTGACGAACGTGAACTAATCCAATAGTAATCGCGGTATTATGATTGGAATCGGGTGCATCGATGTGCTCAAATCTGGACCTTGCTTACCAGAATTCGGCTTTCTCCACCCTTTGGTTTTGTTGTCTGCTTTAATAGGGTGTGAGCGACAGACTTCAGAAAAAGTGGCATAGATTCGGATTCCTATTCAGTTGATCTTCTCTTGGCCAATTCGCACACTGCTAAGGTCCAATTAGAATGTTATTTGATACAGCAAGTACTTTGATGCTTATCTGTACATTGATTTTTTTTTGTATTTTGTACTATTCAGTTCAATGGAAGAAAGAATTTGGAATGAAAATGATTACTACTTATCGCAGGTGAGCGCAGAAATATACAGACTGTTAAGTGGCCCTTTGATTGTTTGCGTCAGTCACGAGCAAATTTCAGAAAAACAGCCTCGTTTGTAAACAAAATTCTTTACATTTGCAGTCTTCGTACATGAGTATTCAACTTTGCTTATTTTAGAAACAAGGCTTGGTGGTGAATTTGTTCGTCTGACGTTAAAATGCACAGGGCTATAGACTTTGTGATCTCCTGAGATATTTAGGGTACTCAAACACAAAATCTTTTTAAATCTATCGTTCGCCGTCGTAGTGTGTACTCAAATTAGTAGAACCCAAACGGTCCGGGGGGAAACTTCTGGGTTTAAACATAGGCAACCTCGTTCCCAGGGAACAAGGTTGAAGCCCCGGCTGGACCACCAACCATGTACATGTACTTATTAAATAACTGGCAAGAGTCATAAATGGAGATCACAGCCTTCTTCCTTTCTCCTCCTCCTTCCTTCTTTATCGATTCCAAAGGGGAAGTTGAAACTACAGTTCGAAAAAAGTAGAAGATCGCGTACACCTTGGTGGTGTAAACTACTTTTGGTATAGCTTTATTGACTTCCCACTCTCCAATTGACAAATTTAGAGTTGGCTGTGTGAACATTGATGGTTCCAAAAATGGCGGCTAGAGGTTGACATTTTTGTAGTCCACTCTTTCGTCAATGACTGCTCGCTTTTGCTTTTTCACTCTTTTTGGTCTTTTTCTCTTCCTTTTCACTGCCACTTTCATTATTTCTAATCAGGATGACGATGGTGAATCGGATCATGACGCCGCAGCTAGTGATATTAGCCAGGCAAGCTCAGCTCACTCGTCCAGAGTCACAGCTGATGGAGGGGTGGTAACAAAGGTGTAACAAATGAGATTCTTACAAACAGAATCCACCTTAAATAAGAACCTCGAAGGAGTTGGAACCTTCAAAAAGAAGTTACATAGTACAACAGAATTTTCCGTTCTTACTGCGCCTAACTGTCGCTCTATTACATTAAGACTTTCTTGGTCCTTGCTTTAATGGAAGCTTGAATTCATGTCAGATTATGGAAATAAGCTTGACCTCAACCAATTTCGCTTGTGCATGTTATGGATAACTGAAAAATCTGTTACCATTTGGTAATTTTAAAATAGAGGAGTAGAAAGTTTAAGTGACTGCGCGTCGTGTCCAAGGCGCTATGCACAAGGCTACACATTCTATAACGTTCTCTAATCAGTTTTCTTTACTTTTTTGGTTTCAAAGTATTTAAGGTCAGGCAACTAAAATAAAAAATAACACTCTTTGTCTTGGGGAAGTCATTTCTGAAGATTTATTTTTCATTTTACTATATATTATTGTGGGTATACGTTTCTGACCCAGTGGTTACAAAACTGTAGGAGGCTGTTACTAGCTGCTGTATTATGGCCCTTTCGCTTTCTTTATCACATTTGTTTCATTTCCATCTCCTATCTCTCGTGCTATTTTCCCGCCTATATTGGCTTAGCCTTTAAACCGCGAGGGAAGGGAGAAAGGGGAGGGGGGGGGGGGGGGGGGGAAGGGAGGTGGTTTTAATTCTATCGCCACTAAGCATTTTAATATGGCCTGCTTTTGGTTGTCGTTTGTTTGACAACAATGCTGTTATCGTTTTATAGAAAGGCGCAAGGATACCATCAATGCACTTTTTCTTTTACGAAAAAATCCTAGCAGCGATCGCGCGAATCGGGGAATTCTAATAGAATAGACAATGGGATTCGCCAGGCTGTTACTGTAATGAAGCAGTTTAGTGAAACAGAATGCTTCAAAGGGAATGTCCATCGGTTCTCGCTTAGCATAAAAGAAAACCACAATGTTAAGCACGTAGAATGGGACCCAAGTTAGAACGAAAACTAAACTAAGTATAAGAAGCGTAGTAACAAGGCTTTTCTCTTGAGTTCTTCTCTTCCTTTGTTCCATCTCTTCTTGGTATTTGCTGCCTTGCCGTGGAGAATCATCCTTGAGCAATGTCACTTTTTTCCATATCAGGACGTAAGCCACGCAAATAATTAGCAACGACGAGGATATGAAGAAAATTACGAAGTAGAAGAAGACTCTAAGTTTGAATACTTTTAAGCCATCGTTCATGAAGTATAGAAGAGCCACCAGAGCTGACAAAAACCATATAACGCTTATAACGAAGTAATAAACTCGTTTTGAAGTGACCATATTCTTCAAAGGCCACATCACTGCATATAACCGTTCCAAAGCAATCGTTGTAAGAGTGAAAATTGAAGCGAATCCAGTGAAAATATCAATGGCCATGAAAGCAACAAAAATATCCTTTTCATTACTGTTTGTTTTCCAGTACCATACTAATTGATGTATGTACAGTGGGACTGCAAAGGCACCGACCAGAAGGTCTGCGACAGCGAGCGTTGTTAGGAAGTAGTTAGCGCGCATGCGTATGATCCTTTTCCTTGTAAAAACTACGATAGTCAGTGCATTGCCGATGATAATAGCTACTGCTACCAAAGCGAAGGCTGTACACCATGTGATCAGTTCAGACAGAGGTATGGTCGTAATTGCTGTTGGAGCTTTTTCAGTACGAGTTGTATTCAAAGTGGTCGTGGAATTCCCCTCCATCTTGCTTTTTAGTCCACGTTTTCAAACCTGTTGATATAAACATTAAGATTCTATGATTTAAAGTAGATTAATCAAGCGTTTGATAGTGATTAATGTAAGTTCTTTACCTGTAAATAAACGGCGCAGATGCTAGCTGCAGAATGAACTGATGAGAAAATTACCGAGTACGGCGAGTAGCCGAGTTCCGGTATGAACACTGATCTCTAGTTTTGAATTTTTGTCCATCGTTACAAATACCGCAACAAAGATAATTGATAAGGCTTGGCATCGATAAAGTACCGCAACGTCGGGGTTAAGCTGATAGCGAACAACTTGCTGAATTCTAACGGTCGGAAATATTAGCCCTGATGTATTCACTCTGGCCCAAGCTGTTATTAGAAAGGCATGTTGTTGCTTCGCTAGCATAGAAGCTTGTCAGTACCACATAGTTTCCTGTCTTTTTGTAAAATGTCCTCAATATTTGCATGTGACTGCTATATATGTTGTTATGAGGGAAAATTGTCGAAAAATCCTAGGTTTTAAGTTTTATAGCTAAGCCTACATTATTATATTGTTATTCCATTTGCACACTTTCAACCGCTCATTATCGAAACCAAATCTGTTTTATACAGATGTTGTTATTAATGACATTTTTAATTTTTAAGCATTTCCAAGGCAATTTTACAGTACTAGTATTCTAAACAATCATTGAAGCAATCACAAATTTTATCACGTGCCCTGCGATGTACTTGTTCTAAAGCTGCAAGCCTTACAATACTCTTAATTAATACCTTTTATACAATGCAATGCTTACAATTCTTTTTTTATATTCCATTCGTAACCCTTTTAACCGCTCATTATAGAACCCAAATCCAGTTGAACCAAATAATGATTTTCAGGACAATTTTTGCTCCAATAAACATGCAAGTAATAACATGTTTTGTGAATGAGAGTGCTTAGTGAAAAGTTGCAAGTAAAAACTATGGTGAATACTCCTTGTTCACCTTAAGAAATTCGTAATACAGTAAACATTTTATTTCATCAATTTGATCAATACATCGCCGACTTGACACCGTAAACAAGTGTTATAATACCTAAAGTATACACAAATATGTTTTATCGAAATCAAAAAATGGAGCGCGGTCAATGTGCAATGTTAGAGATAACCAGGAAGAATAATTATAGCAACATGATTTACCTGAATGTCCGCTCAAAAGATGGTTGTAATAGTTATCAAACGAGAAAATGTAATTTATTCACCCAAAGACGTCAATTAACACGTATTCATGCGTTTCAGATCGAGTTGGAAATTGGACAAAGTATGGCATGTTTTTTAAGGAGAGGGGAAGATCAGAGTCGACTCAGGCAGTGTGTGTGGGGGGGGGGGGGGGGGGGGGGGTGTGGGGGAGTCACCTCTTGGAAAAAATAGGGAGGAGAACCACGAACAAAAATGGGTATGCTACATATGTAAGATGAAGAAGTGCCGTAAAAAAGCTTCGTTATTATTTTATTTGAATAAGACTCATTGTTTGTTTTCAATAAACAAATATGCTTTCTTTTGTCGCACGTCACGGAGCTGTGTAATATAATGTATAATTGCTGTCGGCTTTACCTCCCCCTTGCTTATAAAGTGAGTATCTTTTCAGAGTATATGAAGACTGTCTTCACATACTCATCAACTGAAAAAGATATTGTTTGGCAAACAACCATGCATCAAAAACAACTTGACTTACTTTAATGAGTAATAAAACGTTCGCTCTCTATGGGTAGCGATATTATAGACGCTTGAATAGGCAATTCTGATAAGAATCTTAATTTCCTTTTTTTCATCAGTTATCTTTTTAAACAGATGATCATGAAATATGCTGGCTTTGATGCATAGCCGGCTAAAAAGACTATAATCCGAAACATGAATACACCATAGTTTGTACGAATTTAACTACCATTTTATAAGTATTTTAATAGCGATTAAGATGTACCTTAATACCAATTTAATCTCCTCAATTTAGCCCAAAATGTAAGCGCAATATTTACGATCTTGACCATACCGCCTTATACCGCATACAGTCGACAAGCGATTTAAAAATCATTATTTTCAATTGTCTCTCTTTTGCAGATATATCAAATAGATGACGTTGATCAGTCTGTTAAGAATACGTTAATGCTAGCTTTGCATAAGAATTGTTAGGCCCAATGGAGATGCTTAGAAAGTATGCTTTATTGTTTGCTTCCAGCATTTTCAGGCACAGTTTATTAACCCGGCTCCGAATAAATTCAGGTGTATTACATCATGTTACATGTACATTCCTGTACCAAACACCGAGTACATTATTGCATGATTCGATACCTGAGGGCCCGGGGCTATTACAAAAGAACTTTTACTGATACTAAAGGTCCTTAAAAATCTGACAGACAAAAGTAGTCTTTAAATTGTATTTTACTGAAATTAGCAGACAAAGAGTTTTTTTTTAAGGAGCAGTATACGTTATTGAGATGTGATTGCCAATATCTTTTATACCAACAAATACTTAGTAGGTTTGTGCTAAATGATGAATTATTTGTCATTTAGTCCAAGTGCTCACACGGCTCACTAGTCTCGTGTTGCTATTAATTACCTCTTACACTGTCAAGAGTTACTTGTTTTCGATTTTTGAATTATCGCCCAAACCACGATTACATCAAGGCAACGCAAAGTATTCAGGTTGTTGAGCTGGCAATTAAATGATCATCCCTGAAAAAGTCAGTTTTTTTTCTCAGTCTCCCTCTAGGTAAGGAGATATCAAACATACTATTATCTATTTTCAAAGAGATTTAAGTTCTCCCATAACATCAAGTAATCCACCCTAGTCTTCCAATCGATTAAATCACTTTATTCGCCTAGAACACCTGTATTGTTTTGCG
This sequence comes from Porites cylindrica, assembly GCA_964035525.1. Lineage (NCBI taxonomy): Eukaryota > Metazoa > Cnidaria > Anthozoa > Scleractinia > Poritidae > Porites > Porites cylindrica. Next base: position 41,291,809 of record OZ037776.1, on the reverse strand, counting down.
ATGCTATTATATTGTAAAGCTCTCACTTACATTTTTCCATCCCCTCGGTGCACGTTTGATTTGATTTCGTAGAAAAAGTCGGTAGAGGCTGATATCCACTAGATAAAGATATTCGAAATATATATCATCCAGGATCAAGTGCCTAAACGACTACTGAGAAAAAAAATAGAAAACACACTGACATACGAAAACAAAGCCTTTTAACTTTTCATCACCAATTCAAATGCGGTAAGGAATTATGGCGCCTTGAAGCGAATAAAATAGATATCTTGAGAGATTATCTTAAGATTTAAGTACCGGGCGAATTAATATAATTTTGTAACAGAGTACAATGGGGCAATATAATTTAAAGAACAGCCTACTTGAAATAAATCTATAACCGATGAAAAGTAGATCCCTGAATTCACGGCTTTGCTCTGATCAAAGGTTGCTTAATAGCCTTTGCATCCTGTGCTTCAGCGAAATCTGAGATATACACAACAGACGGGGTGCTTGGGGGTACGAAATTCCGCGGATCACTTACTTGACTGTGTTGTGCTGAAGTTTGTACTTAATCCAATTTCAGCAAATGGTTAAAAGAAGTATATAATCTGGATTTGACACTTTGATTAGAAACAGTCCGAGCTCTTTGATTTGGCCACCGCAAAAACTATTTTTGTCTGTGCGTACGTGTTTCCCGGCCTTGATACATTTAGTCTTAAACATCGATAAAGAACAGTGAAAATACCAGGAGCCTGAAAATACCTAATAATTTTTTACCCTTCACCACGTAATGCTAAATGCTACTCGAAACATTAATTAGAGTGTCCATTTTTTACGCTGAAAAAAAGTGTCAAAAGCAAGGTTTTATGGGTAAAACGGTCACTTTTTATAACTTTACAATGCGAGCCAAAGTGGAGCCAATTCTCCCCACCCCTTCCCCTGTTAGTTATTTCTTTGGGGGGAGGAGGATGGATGATAAAGTACAGGTTTGTTAAATCTTTATGGCAAAAAAGGAAGTTTGTTTCCCTATTGACGCTTTTTATTTTTAGTTTTTTTTTTCACCATGGCCTCGTAGTTTATTTAGTGTATGTAATTTAAATTGGTCACCCGTGCTGGTGACCAATGTCCATCTGGTAGGAAGCACGTTTGAATCGACAAACAAAAAGAAAAAAAAGGAATAGAATACTGATATTCCACAGATTAGCTCAGTTCGCTTAATTTTTGTTTGGGGTCGGACGATGATAAAAGACTGGATGCACGTGAAAAAGCCTTGCCGAGCCGTTAACAGAAAGTCGGTCGTTCATGTGTCTCCTATCCTCATTTCTAGTGTTTGCATTGCTCTCGGCAGGAAAGTAGGTGAATAATTGAGGTAATCATTTTTCGTTTCTCAAAAAAGGCAGCAAAATAATATTTGACTCTCCATGCAGGCTATTGCATTGTGCAAGACAACCAATCATGACTCACACTATCAAAAGTTTTTCATCATAAAATTTGTTTGGATACCTGTATTGTTGTAGCACACACGATGTGATAATTTGCATCTATAACATAAACATCTGGCACTCGCTAAAATTGTTTTTACAGACATTTCTCGAAAAAAATTATGCAAATAGTGATGAAGATTCGATGGAAAGATTTATGTTATTAATATAAATAAGACCGGACCATAGCGCAATTAATCCTGAAACAATATCACGTCTTAGATCTTTTTCTCTCTTACAACGTGTCTTACCATTGCCGTTGCTTTGAAATATCCTATCCCAGGATCTATTATGAACATAATGTTGTTCTTCATTCTCCTACTTTCATACAACCTACTGTTATCTTCGATAAAAACATAAATACCAGAAGCTGGTTTTAAACAAATTTAATATAAAGGAATTTTTTGTTAAGTTGAACTGAGTAAAAATTTCAATATTCCACTCCAAAATTCAGTGTTGTACATTTCGAAAATCTTTGATTTTTAGCTAATGAAGGTGGCCGCGCGCATGACAAACGGTCAGATTTCAGACGATTGTTCGTCTGGGTCTGTCGAGAACTCTCTGTGATAGTTGTCCAGTCGTTTGTAAAGACATCTTAAGTAAAGATATGAAATAAATAAGCAAGAAAAGGAAATGCAGCGCAGATTGAAAATCAGCCTTAAAAAAATTTATCTATCTCATCTCACCTTACCTTCGGCCAAAATGCACGGAAAAACTCTCACAGCAGAATGTAAAACGTAGCATGGAACCTCCTAATAGTATCTCCCCTAACAAAGCAAATGTAAAAAGTATGCGAATTTTTATTGTGAGCAGCAGGGCGTCCAAGGTTTGTTGGATACAATTCAAATGGACTGCTTCACATTTTGTTTAAGATTCAGAAGGCCTGTGGCTATAGGTCTTTGACGAGAAGCGAATGCCGCGCCGACTGCTGAGATTGTGCTAGAATGCCCATCATGCTCTGATCATCTGGCGCTGTGAAAGTAGTGATAAAATAGTGTTTTCAGTCTTTTTCTTTAGAAATTTCAGAAATGGATAGAGCTACGAAAATATTATTCAATAAAGTGTGATGAAGACAAAACACATTAGGAGGGTCCAGACCCACACCGTTACCACGACCTCCACCCTGACTCCCCGCTTAAATGCGCACTTCTTCAGACTCCAGATTTTTTGAAGTACTTGCTTTTCGAACCAAAATTGTTAGGTAAAGACTGAATAATGCGCATGCGTGATTCCCCAAACGTCGTAACAAGTGTGAAAGCCAGGGCAGGGGAGAGATGTAATTACATGTAAGTACCCAGGAAAACATTTTCAACCTTGAGGGAAAAGTGGACAAAAATTGGTTTTGTAGCCCCTGAGTAAAACTCTGATTTTATCCGACACAAATTTGACTTAATATTGTCTAAAATATACTATGTCAGGAAGAATTTATTGAGTGATGATATTCATTTCCTTCACTCGGGGTGTCAACCGATGGTACCTCAAAATTACAATTCCTGAGAGAGAATATGTTTTTTTTCCCAGGTTTCCTCAAAGCCCAAAATTTGGTTTCATTGACAGAGTTGAAGCAATTAATTTTCTCCCTTAAAAAGCGTATTGCGAGGTGTCAATTTCGTGTCCTTCCCTTTGCTCTAACATGGCTCGATCGAAACGTTGGCCTTTTTTTTTACCATTTACAGTAGTTTAGAAGCTCCATTAAGTCATTCGGTAAGGCATAATTTTGTAGTACATTACCCAATTGACGCATCACCACAGCTTCTTTAAAAAGAAATTAACCTACCCCAATTCTTTTAAAGGGCTGGCTAGGCCATTCACTTAACTTACCGAATGGTTTCACACATGCTCAGGTTGATTATTCAAAATATATCAAAATACTCAACAACGGAGACGAATTCGTGGCAAGAAAAGTAATGTCAGCGGTTTAATTGATGGGCAAAATTCCAAAGACTTATTCGAGGATCCAATAGTAAAGAAAATAGTACAAAACGATTTTTTAAATTATGCATTTATCTCGATTAGCATTTTTAAGCGTGATTCGTAATGATCCTAAGTCATGTTTGCCTGCCTTGGGTGTGATAATGTCAATAAAAGATTTGCTTTGCCAAATTGAAGTTTGGAGCTCATAATTAACAAATATAAACGAAGTTGACTATTTGGACAATGTTGTGACTTTAAATCCCTTTTTACGTGTTTTAGGGAAGAGTTGGTGGCTTTGTCTTGAAGTGTCTGTTTAAGAGTTTTTACTGAACAATTATTTTTTGGTTTATGCAGTAAAACGGATAAATACGCTCATAGCAAAGGATGGTGATGATTAACAGCAGCTGGGCTCAGTAGCCTTTTAATTCCTCTCGTAAAACCGATGGATTTTGAAATTGAACTGAATTGACAAACACTGAGTGTGCTTAAAATGTCACCTTCACTTCACATCTCTTTGTCAGTTAAAAACAAAACAAAACAAACAAACAGAGACATAAACTGTTCTTTTAGTCATTATTAAGTCACTAAACTACAAGTTGACGAAATGTGAGCAAAATTCCCAGGAAAGATTTAACTGCCGTATTCTTCACTGACAAATGACGGTATTTCATGAAAGGGGTGTCGTGAGTGCTCTTCGTTTTGGATTATGAGTGTTTGGACTTGCAAAACCTTCAATGTAACTGGAACACTTGCTTTTTATTTCAGAGTACCTTTCGATGACATGCCATAATGACCTGAAAAAGGTATGCATTCAGTTCAAACTCGAAAATGTACACTTTACAGAGGTTACCAACGGTACTTATCTAGGGCGCAATACTCTCCAAAAATACGGCGAGCATGAATGTTACATTTAAAGACCTTCAAACAACCACTTCGATTCTGCCATCTCTTCAAAACTGAAAAGACACAGGCACGTTTTTCTTACCTTAAACTTGAAGGATAACAGAGCATCCAAGAAAACACCTTTACTTGTTGCCTAACAGCTCCAAATAAAAATCCTAGAGAATATATGTTAATTCAGTTCAGCTGTTTATACATATAATCCTTCTGTTGTTTAAGCGCAATTATTATTACACAAGGCATTTCGTTCCCGTTGCTGAGTTTATTATATAGAGGATTTCATTTATCTCATTGCCGGGTAAGATTTTAACTGCAATGAGTATATTGAGTAGCTGAGCTCTGAGGTTAATTAACAATCAATCAGTGACGAGGTTGAGTATGAAGTGGAGAATTGTGCATTTGCAGATCGAGGAGGTTGTTGGCCGAGATCGGAAAAATTCTTCATATCATAAGAAAGACGAATTTAACAATTGTTTTACTGTTCATTTAAAATATTTCTAAGTTTTTAACAATATCACCTTCCCCTGGTTTTTCTTGAAAACATTTGCCGGTTTCTCGACTCGGTTTTGAATAATATTGTATATATATAAAATAGAGTACATCCATAAAGAGATGTTTGTTCCTTTCAGTTTTAGTAATTACGTCGGTTTTTTTCGTTTTTGGATAGCCGAAACTTAGGCTGACCACCCCGATGGCTGAAAACGAGGTTGAATCGTATTAGGGTGGTAAAGTACCATCGCATCGATGGTATATCGCTTGCATCTTCCAAATTTGGTCACTGGCACCAGGTGGCTATGAAGGATCATTAAAAACTGAATCATTGGTTATTACAATGCTAGAGTTTTGATTGGCTTAGCCATCATATATTTTCGGTTATGACTGAGCTAAAGACAATGTAAAAATCCAAATTCACAGTTATCTCGAGGACTTCAGTTGCAAAATTCTTCGTTCACGTTATCCTCAACTTTTTAGCTGTCGAGCAGAGTCACGGCAGAGTAAAATCCAAGGTCGATCGTGATGGCTTTTAAAAGGGTTCTTGGCTTCAAAGTTTTTTCATTCTTTCACCCTGTTCGCGTTGACACAAATGTGACAGTTTTGATGGGCCCGGCTTGTGACTGTGAAAAGCGGAAATCCCTTGTTTTTCCCATTTATTTTAAAAAAATAGAGCCAGAAAATTTCAACAACATTTTGTGAGCGTTTTCAATTAACAATAATTCCACTCACGCTTGCTGGATATGAGATGGTTACTAATTGCTATTTACCATCTCATATCCTGCAAGCGCGAATGGAATAATTTTAAATTAGCCAGTGATTTTACATCATACATACATTACATACATATTTTATTGGCTTGTCCCCGCAGGGCTTTTCAGAGTCAATGTTAGAATAATGATTTAGAAAAAACAGTTACACAAAGAGAGCTAAAAACACGAAAAATAATTAACTAACTAAAGGAGACGTCCAGAAGTAATCACCTAAGTTAACGCTTAAAACTAGTCACTGATAGCCAATCACAGAGAGCGAAATAATCCGCTCACGTCTTCCAAATTTTGGTCAGCGCCAGATAGTTATGAGGGATTAGTATAGCCCAAGGATTTAAGCCCATCAGGAACGAAAATGTATTTTGATTGGATAGCAATTTAACTAAATCGATCGTAGAAACTTGGCTTTTTGGCCATCTTAGCTTAAGAAGAAATATCAGGCAAACTATGAGGCCAGCACGACGCTGGATAAAATCGTTTTGGACTATAGCATGCTAAAACAAAACAACCAAGCCTAGTTTGGTATTTCACTACCATTCCTGCTCCGATTTTAGCAGCTGCCATATCACGTCGGAGATTGTAAGATTCACTAAACAGGAATTGGCACGTACAATGTGACCTCCATGCCCAGATATATAGTACCTAAATTATCTCTGCAGTCAGAACGAAAAGAAAATTCAGCACCATTCAGTTAATTAACAATTAATGAATGAGGCTGAGTATCTTATGAAGAATTATGGAGATCGAGGAGGGTGTTATCGGTCGAGGCCGTAGGCCGAGGCGGATAACATCCTCCGAAATCTCCATAATTCTTCATATGATTCGAAAGCCGAATTAAATAATTGTTTTGTTATTCATTCAAAATAATTCATTGTTTAAAAACATAGCTAAAACATGCTTAGCTCCATCGATCATAGTGCACGTTTAGGGTTGTTCAGCTCCGCAAATATTCTCCAAATAGCAGATGTCGCCCTTCGAGTTGTCTTCTTGCTGTTCTTGCCATGGTTTTAGATATTATTTAGCGTAGTTCTTACTCTTCAAACGAGTGAAATGTCCGCCATTTTTGTTTCCACAACCAAAACAACTCAACCTCGTTCTCAGGTCTTCTCTGTTAACTGTGCATTAACCTGTAAGAAAGCTGCATTTTTGACGTCATCGGTTGATTAATGGCAAAATTCTTCCAATGGTGAATTATGCCTGTGCTGTTAGCCAATCGGAATCGGGGAAATATTTTGAATGAATAATAACATTAGTTAATCGCTATCGGTGTACACTGTTTATATCATCGATAAATCTGGCGGCAAAAAAAAGACATCATCTATTTTTCCTCCGTGTTTGATTTTACAGAGACAATTGTGTCCTTTGCTATTTCCCTTGAAGAGTAAAGGACGTCACTCTCCGTCTTCTTATGTTGGCCCTCCAGCAAGTTATGTTCTCCTTTAGGCTTTCTTTGAACAGTGGCAATCGAAAACAGTAAATAACAGGATTAAGTATTGACTGTGCAGCAAATATCAGATGTATGCAACCACGTTGTGGAATGGATGGCTGGTGGCACGTTTTACATGTTCTAGAAATAAACAGATAAATCATCGGAATACACCATGTTGCCGCAAACGTTCCTGCAACCATCAAAAGCGTAAGGGCCAAAGTTTTATCCTTTTTAACCTGTGCGCCAAAATTGGGGTGCCGGCGTTTTCTGCGATGAACACATATCCAGATGCTCATGTAACATACGAGAACAGTGCTCATTACAAAGACGATGATTAGTGGCCCCGTTTCCGAGAAAATAAGGGATATGTAGCCACTCCATTGAAGCAGAGAAAAGGTAGTCACAAATGCTGCTAAAACCCAAATAAGTACCAGAGCTGCTCTATAGACTCCGTTTGGGACAACTTGATGACGTATGGGCCAAACGATAGCGTGCATTCGTTCCACAGCAATTGCTCCAAAAGTAAAAAGAGACGCCATCTTTGTAAAAGTAACGAGGCCTTGGTAAATATAAAAAGAAACTGACGTTTGTTTTAGAAGAAATACGACTGTTAAAGGGATCCCAGCAGTTCCATACATTAGATCAACCACCGCCAGGTTAATGACCATTATGTGTTTTCGAGATCGAAAATGCATGGACTTTCTGAAGGTGAACAATGTTATGCTGTTGACTGTAATGACCATGATCCCAACGACAGCAAGAGCAACACTCCAAGCAATTTCCCCCGATTGTGCTAGCTTGTTTATTCCAAGGTAGTCCATTGGTCCTACAATCAAATCAAACAAAACAAAGAATTAAAAACGAGCTGAGCCTCTTCTAGAAATACTGTGATCTACTCGCTAGTTTTTAATCAGGTGTCTGTAATGACCTGATGAGTATGAGTAACTTTATTTACTCATATATCCTATTTAGAGAAGGCTCGTTTAGCTGGGTGCAAACAATACTGCAAACGTACGTGCAAGATATATATTATATATGCTCAATCATATGCGAACTGCGTCAGACACACAATTAACTAATAATTCAAAATATAGAAAAACTGAGAACAGGTGTCTCTACAATAAGCTTAATTAAAACTAGATTTTCAAAAGACAGGCTCATGGACTATTGCTACTGAGCCAACATTTTATGCTGATTAATAAAGACGACGGTGTAATCAGTTGAGATTCTAATTCACTGCTTGCGGACTAAACATAACAGCGACCGACAGTGACAAAATATTTCAGTTTGTCACAGAACGAAGTACCGTGATAAAATAATTCAGTTTTGAAAATACTTTTGTAAAAAAATATTTTCAATATTCTTTTTAATTATATAAATATTCTTTTTTGCTTTATAAATAAATATCGTGAATATCGTAGTTAGTGTATTAATTTCAAACGAGGGCCATTCAACTTTAAATTAAAAGGGACCACCAGAGGTCACCTTCAGTTCAAAACAAAGAAGTATGACTTTTGGTACGTTGTTAGCGACTGAAAAGGAAAACATGCCTTTGAATTTTTAAAACTCGGTGTTACCAGTGGTTTGGAGATTGTTGCCAGGTAACAGATCTGCGATGCTTGTGTTTTTTTGTTAAGCCATCAAACAGCAAGATAACCCAGAGCAACTGAATATTAATAGTTTTCAATGACACACATATATATGTAACGATCATGAATCAGAATACCAAATTCACAGTACTGAATACGTACTTAAAGTTTTAAAGCGTAACAAACAATTTCGTTGGTGCTTGAAACATCGTTTTTTTCTTTCTAAATCTCTAATACAGGATAAAAAGGAGAAAGTGTTCTTGATTGATCACTTCAAAATAACTTTCATTGTTTATTCTTTTATGCTAATTGTTTTTTTTTTGTTGATTTTTTAATCTTCTGGGAGCATAGATAGTGGCAGTAACCGAAGTATAAATACTTGTCAAGTGAGATGCGATCTCGAAAAAGCTGTTCCGCCAACAAGGACCGTCTAGTGAATCGAGGGTGCGTTCTATTGAACTTAAACTGGAATGTAGGTATAGAAAGATTAAGTCAAAAAATCTGTGTCGGTGCCGGATTGATTGTTATTCCAATCCCAGAATAATACTGGAATATGTCCTGAAAACGTTTCAGCTTATTTTGACGCTGGACATATTTGGTACATTATTCTAAAAAAGAAAAGAAGAAGAGAGTTATTTTCCATTAAAACCGTTTCAACAACAATACAGAATGTACTCCAGTGCCTGACTGTTCGTAAGGTGTACGTACAAGCTGGATAACGCAATAAAAACTAGATAAATGTTTCTCCAGTGGATAACCGGTTGTCTTTCATTATACGTATTCGCGGGATATGATTTATCCGTTGGACAACGCTATCCAACGTTTCAACATCCGGGGCCAGCTCTAGAATAAGGTCAGTCAAACGCGCCCAAAGTTAGGTGTATACCAACGACGTTTCATTCCTTGAATGATATACAACAGACGTACAGGTCTTTGTCTTTTAAAGTGGTGCCCAAGATCTTTTGCCACTCCAGAATGTGTAGATAAAGTATACAATTCTAACAAACCTGATGAAATTGATGACTCCCGGCTGTGTAAGCTGCTGTGAGGCAAAAATAACTTCCTCTTATACTCATTGCCAACATCTTAAGATGCGCTAAAACTGATATATCGATTTCCATTTTTAAAAGATAAAAATAAGAACAAAGGACTAACACGTTGAACAATGGAAACACTAAGCCTCCTGGAGGATGAAACTCTTAAGTGTGGATTGAAATGCACAAAGTCTCTTACATTATTTATAAATTCAAAGTTGTAATTATTAGAATGGCTAATAGATAAAAAAAATGAAGAAAAAAAGACTGTCAGTGTTGACACGTCCTTGAGGGAGCCGGAAACAACTGAAATTTCTTTTTTATTAACTGTCTTTTCAATTACAATTATTTTGTTACCCTAAAAGACAAATGCAAAAGTATACACCGACTTCACTTTGATCTTCAAATACTATGGTTACGCCAACTTATGTTTTAAAACATCGGTCAAAAAAGAAATTTCAAAAAAAAATCTGCAGTTTGGCTGAGAGGTGACTAACGTGCTTAAATCATTCATTAATCTGTTCTTCTTAATTCTAATTTCACTGAGGACACTAATTTTGGCTTATTGTCGTTAGTTATATTGTATATCTTGTCACTTGTAAATCGTCATAGTCTGTGTACAACCGCCCCATCGATCTCCTCAAACAAAATCTGGGGGGTTCTCTCCCCGATTTTGTTTGAGGGGATGGGGTGGCTGTATACGAGCTACTAAAAGTCTTTCCCCTTCAATTTCTATTCTGCATGACTTGATATAAAGAATACTGCCTAAAACAGTCTTACCGGCTCATGTGGCCATCAATTAAAAAAAGAAAAAAAAGATACAAGAATATATGAGCGATATCGTTATGCCCAACGAAACAGACTGCGTTTTAGGCCTCTCAAGCACGTTTAAATGTCTTTGTTTACACCTCGATTTTTTTTAATCTGGGTAAAAACCCGACGCTCATTGAAACGCGGTCAACACACAAATAGACACAAGAAAACATTAAAGGTAATCTTAAAAGGGAAACTTAATGCGCCTTTCGCTCATGTATAGAGCACAGAGTAAATTCTCATCCAAGGTTTTATGTTGCTGTATGATTAATTAATTAGCTACTAAGAAAGGTCGGTGTTGCTCAGGGCTATCTGATAGTGAGCTTAGGCTTCCCGTGAACCCAGCAGAATCGGTTTCAAATTTTAAGATTTTATAATTTTGATTATTAAGTCTTCTGCCTCGAGAGCTTTTTATTAACCAGTTTTCCCTACCTTAATTTGTTTTTTGTTTTCTTTTTTTTCAATATCACGGGGTGATGGAGGTGACCCACTCCATTTGTCATTATAGTAAGTTACATTATTAAAAGTTATGCAATTAAAGTTCTTTGCAGGCAGAACAAGTTCACCTTAAATACATTCATACGCAAATTAAACCGCCTACGAGGAGAGCAAGCAGCTGTCTAAGGACTTGTGTTTACATTTCGCAGGTTCAAACGCAACTATAATTCAACAAACGTTCTCTTTAAGACTGCTCTTTGTAAGTCCCTGTCTACACTGTCAATGATGAACTGATTTTTATCTTCCTTTTCCTTTAATCTCAACCCCAACCGGACAAGAAATGGATTCAGTGACAGGTGCAATGTTTGCTTTTTTAATGAATAACCAATGGAGACGTCTCTTCATACTTTAAGGTTAACAGTTCTGTTATTGTGAAAGATTTGAACCCAGGAGTCATTTTAAAAGTAGGTTGATTATGATCGTCCGGGTGAACGTAGTCACGAAAACGTCCACTGTTATTGTTGACAGCAAAAAAGTCCCTAAAATGTAATGCATAACGTCACCTGCTGGTTTGTACCATTTTTAAAGCATTCAGTTAATACGCGAGGGCCTTACTGCTCCTGTTTCATCGCATACACAGCGAGTGCGATATAGAGCTTTTTGTTGTTTGGTGATTAGAAAATCGATATGATATTAGTAGATGACACGTTCGTTTTAACGTGTTTGCGAATTGGTCTTTGATTGTAATGAAAAGTTTGTTTTGAATAATTTATCACTCAATTACGAAGTGAAATGTTATTAGAAAAAATTGGAAATAACAGCAGTATAATAAAACTTAACTCCAAATATTTTCCTGCAGCAAGTTTGTAAATTCGCGATGCATTATGCCCCGATGTTGTATTTACGAATGGAAGGATTACCATGTAGAAGATTGGAAGAGAAATGAGCAATGAGCTTGAAATGCAACTCTATGCAACAAGCACAATTCACACTTCTAGCGATGATTATGCCATATTATTATGTATGAAACTGTAAATTACTAGTAAGGTAAACCTTACTCTTTTTTTTTCATTCCATTCATTATTAATGGCAAAATATGAAAATTTACATTAAGGTACTTTAGTTCGCTCTGATGACAATTTTGGTATTTCAGATTCTATTGCCACGCTCAATCCAGAGGGGTGAACGAAGGAATGCCTTGAGTTATCGGCGATGTTGTTCAAGTTCCTGCTTACTTTGTATCTCACAAGAAGCTTGCCAGCTTCGCCTCAAAGTTCCCTTTCCCGTTCTCGACGCAGCCTTGTCAGGTACGGAAACTTTAAACCAGACCTGTACAAAGTTTTACCTGCAATTGTTATTAAAAATCTGTTGGTGCAAATAGAAATCGACTGCGTTTTCCACTGCATCGAAGAAGAAAGTTGTTACTCGGTAAACACTGGAACAGTCCTTACAGCAGAGAAAATTTATTTCTGTGAGCTGCTCGCCACAGACAAGTACAGAGCTACGGAGAAGCTCCAAGCAAACATTTCGTATCACCACTTCAGCCCTTGGGTGAGTCAAATGATATTCTGTACCTGTAGCTTGCTATCTCATTACCAGGAAGGGGGGACTAAAAAAAGTGTATATGCGCGGTCTTTAAATGCGATTCATCACTTAACAACGAAGCTTTCGTGACTTTTTCAAAGCCATAAACTTCATTTGTTTGCCCTATTGGGTACTTACACCACTCCGAAATGACAAATTTCAGTATCCTTTCATACACTTCAACTAGTGGAATTCCTTTTCGCTTTCTGTCACGTCGGAGCCTCCACACATAGGCCATCATAAGAAGAACCCCCTGATCTCATTGCTTGTATTTGTGCGTCAATAGGAGAATCGCTAACTCTAGTCAGCAATAATTTGAAATATCAATCTCAATCAAAATACAACAGAAAGGACTTTGTTGCAGTTCCTTGATTGCATTTTTGCCACATTGAAGCTACAGGGAGATATACGGCACTTTTTCAATCATATGTAACGCAAAAAATCAATATTAATTATCACTTTCGACTGTAAAGCGCAAAGGAATAAAGTAAGGGTGTCTTTAAGTAAGAAAAAATGTTTAAAGTTCTGATCACCGATAACCCTGCCCTCAGTCTCCGCCTACAGTGAAAAGAAGGCGAACTATATCGGCGAAGTATAGGAGAGTCCCGATTTCTCGAACCCTCAGTTTTCCGAAATCCCTGATAATTTGAGCCGAAACCTAACTTCCCTTCTGCAGAAAAGCACTATTATTTTACCCCCAATTTGTTTAAACCTACCGATAACTCGAACAATTTCCTTGCCTTGAGGTTCGAAAAGTCGGGATTCCATTCTATGTTGGTCGATAGAACGGATAGACCTTAAAATGAATACATTGAGAATCATGGATGCTTTTAAGTGTTTCTAGTTCAATATTACAATTACATTCTTCTACAAGCTTTACTTTCTGTATGAGCTGGCGAATGCGCGTTCGTTGTCAACATTATTATAAATTTGTTTTATAAGATATTTCAGATAAGTACGAGAGAAAGTTCGAGATCTTTCAAGAAGAAAATTTAGACACTTTTAAATAAGCCATTCTGTGAAATTTTTAATATTAGAAAGTCGATTGGCCGAATGTTGTGTACATTGGATTGCAATTAACCTTCTAATTACATTTATTTATTGCTTCAATCATGCTTTTTAGTCTCGTTGTGAGAGTGGTCCATGCAAAAATAACGGAAGCTGTATACCTGATTTTGAACTGAACTCATATCGATGTGATTGCAAGCCAGGATTTGCTGGGACACACTGTGAACGAACAGGTGAAATTTTATCTTTATTGCAACCGATTTGTTTGTCTATGAGAAGCTAAAGTTTACAAGGTGTGCGTTAAACCAGAGAATACTTTCCATATTCCTGCATCCCGATGCCTTTCAAACACACTTTCAGTAAACCCCTACTTGTCGGACACAGTCTTCACCCTCTCTTCAGGGAATATTGCAGTGAATTCGTACCAGTTTTAAAAACATCATCATCATCATCATATTCGTCATCGTGTTTGCTCTGGTCCTACAATAAAAAAAACCCGATAACATAAACGACACGAGAGACCTTTTTTTGTTACATACTTTCAGGTAAAAGCTGCAGTGAGATAAAACTTTACAGCTCAAAAGCCATGAGTGCTTCCTACAGAATCGACCCTGATGGAGAAGGAGGAAATGATTCTTTCACTGTCGAGTGTGACATGATAGCTGAAAACGGAGTTGGCTTGACAGTCATAAGCCACGACAGTGAAGCGAGAATGCAGGTCAATGGATTCGAGGCACATGGAAGTTACTCAAGGGATATTGTTTACTTTGGCGCGGGACTGCATAGCCTGGCACAGCTAGCTGGACTCACTGCGGTTTCAGCCTACTGTGAGCAGTTTATCAAGTACGAGTGCAAAAACTCTCTTCTTTTCTATCCAGTTGAGAACCTGCACGGGTGGTGGGTGTCACGTGATTCTACTGCGATGACAAACTGGGGTGGAGCAACGTCCTCTGACCGCTACAAGTGTGCATGTGGGTTAAGCAATACGTGCGCTGACGTTAATCGTGCGTGCAACTGCGATAAAAACGACGAAGTGTGGCGCGAGGACAGTGGTCTGCTCACTGAGAAGACTTATCTTCCGGTAAAGCAGTTAAGGTTTGGAGATACTGGCTCCTCGAATGAGGAAGGTTACCACACGCTTGGTAAACTCAAATGTTATGGAATGGTTTAAATGTACTTGTTGTCCAGAAAGATATCTATGTAATGAAAGTAACTAACTTTTGAATGACCTACGGCGTCAGATTAGAGACTAAAAGCGGGACAGGAAATTCATGAACTGCCCTAACATCTTAGGCTTTTGTCTGTGTATCATTAGGTAGCAATAAGACTAGTGTTTTTGTGCAATAACTGTATGTTTCATTTTAAAACTCAAAGAGTTGAATTTGCACATCGGTTGCCTTATAAATGCAACGATGAAGCAGTAGTCTGGTACCCAGGCAATAGTTTTTAAACGATTACCACTGAAGGAAAAAACAAAACAAACCAACAAAAAAAATACACATTACACAAGAATACTGCAAACGTAAAGGATCTTTACCCCTAAATTTATGCTTTTTAAAATTTGGTCGCCATAACTGTCTTAGATCCTTCAGTCTAGTTTACAGTCACTTCCTTAGAGTTTCTTCGTTTAGAGTTTACCTCTTGTGACAGTTATAGCCAAGCATCATATCTCAGTAACTAAGCAAACTCTTGTCGACTCAAGTGAGCTTCAGTTGTAAACAGCTTATGTGATATTTAAATGGCAATAGAAGCAGTCGGTAAAAACCAAACAATCAAACAAGAACAAAAACAATCAGCTACAACGATAAAAACAAAAAAAAAAAACAACTGATGGAGGGGGATTGTTCGGTGCGTAATTGTTCTTGGACGAAAAAAGATGCACCGTAAATTGGGAATTTTTGAGACGAAGTGATATATCAATAGAAGTAACAAGCAGTCGCTAGAAGGATTGTTTCAGTGTTTTGTTTTTGAAGACCCCAATGCCCTCTGCATTTCAGCACCACGCTGTTCCTTTCAATCCTAGAATTCATTTAGCTATCGTTTTTTGTCACGTTCGACGAGTGGGAACGTAACTCTAATCCAGTGTTGGATTAATGTGCGTGAAAGTTAACTATAGCCTATTTATGTAGGTGCTCAGTCAGTCATAGCGAACCTTAAGGATATAACTTGAGCTCGTGGGCAAATATTTGACCAACCCTTTCTTTTATCCCTCTTTTTTTTTCAGAGAGACCCCGTCACCTTTTTGCGCACTTGAATTTAACTTTATTAGAACGTTTTTTTTTTTTGCTGGGGCATACAACCGGCAAGAGTAACGGAAAGAAAAGACAGCCACTTATGTAAACAAACATAGTTCTATTTGTTATCTCGTAGCGCTCAACTAGTTACGGGTAAATAAAACTTTTGAAAAACAAATTAATATACATGAGAGGGCTCCAACAGGACTTTTTGCGGCTACGTTAATGGAACAGCATGTATCCCACAGCAACTGATAATTTATACAGAGTACACAGAATTCTGTTGCGTTAGACACAACACTGAATTCGCCTTTGATACAGATTACCTAAAATTCAGCATACAAATTATTTACAAAGTATCAACATCCTTCAATTTTTTTTAGTTCTTTATTTCTTGCGGTGGAATCACCGCGCAAAAGTCAAGTTCCTCTGGATGGACGGTAGTTTTTCTTTTAGGCGCTTTTTTCTTTAAGCATTTTATTTTCTTCACCAGGGCTTTGAGACTAGCAATAAATCCTTGGAGTCTAAAGCAGTAAATGACTGTATTAACAAGCGACTGGATACCCAGCGCAAGAAGCATGCCAAATGATATCCTTTCTTCTTGTGTTGGTTTCACGCAGCTTTTGCAAACATGGGCAATTGATAAATACAACGTCAGAGGCACCCATGTTATTATGAAAGCGCTGGTGACGTACAATAGTGTTATAGCTAATGCTTTGTCTCGCAGATTAGATGGTAGTCTGTGACGTCGATTACTTTGTCGGAATAAAATCCAGATAATGACGTGACAAAAAACCACCATGAAAACCACTCCTGTAGAAAAGAAAAGTGACCCCCCGGATGCCATCAGTATATGTCCCCAGACGTCAGCCCAGTAGAGTGTAACCATAATTGTGTTAACAGCTGATATAATCCAAATGGATATCAAAGTGACCTTGTAAACTCTGTTAGTTAAAACTTTGTGACGAAGAGGAAAACCAATGGCGCACATTCTCTCAACAGCAAGCACGCCGGTGGAAATAAGAGTCGACATTTTTGTGAAGCCGATTGTGGCACGAAGAAGGAAGAAAGAAAATTCCGACGGTTTAAGTAGGTATAACATTCCTGATGACAGTCCTGCAGCTCCAAATAGAAGATCAGCAATAGTGATGTTAATGATGATTACATGTTTCCGCGTCAAGAGAAACTTGGTTTTTGTGAAGGTCATCAACGTCAATGTGTTCACCATCACCACCGAGATCGCCATCACCGCAAAAGCTGCACTCCAACCACACAGTTCAGCTGATTCTGTGATACTGTGGTGGTACCTCATCGCTTTCCTTTTATTCTAAAAAGTAACAAAATCATGCATGTCATATATTTGTAGAGAATATTCAAGTTCTTTTGAAATATATAATTTCGGCGCTGCCGACTGGGTGAAGGCCAGGCCCATCGGACTCGACTGAAAAAGAGGGCTTCATGTGAGTCTGATATGTGGTCTTTGCCGGTGCAGTCTTCTTTGTATCATTAACTCATCATTTCTTGTTTCTTCCTCAGTATATACTTGATGATTTTTACACGGCTCTTAAAAGAAAGAGGTTGGTATATCATTTTCTTGTGGGCAAGCTATCTCAAGAACAGTAATACTGATTTATTATGGGGCTGATTTAATATGGGGAACGGTACGACTGCCGTTTAAAAATTGCTCGTTACGTTTTCATATGTTCTACTGCATTTTAGTTCTAACACAATACTTTCACTCTTTTCCTTCAAAGAGTTAAAAAGTAGGCATGGGAGAAAGTTTTTTTCAATTTTAAACCAGTTTTTTTTTCTCCTAATTGCAGCTGCTAATTGGCGGACAGACTGAAACAGTTCTTGAATTTTGTTTACATGTGCTCCTGCCAGTATTTACTCAACATGAATGCCTTTTTATAAGCTTATTTAACCACAACAAATCAGTTAGGTTGCATTTTACGCCAATCCTACCTACATGTGCAGTATAAGCGTATTAAAGTAGACTAGATATTGAGATACGTGCGAAAGCTTTTTAATTTCCACCTTGCACTTTATTTAGAGGAAACTGAGTGGGAGGCTGGTAGGTTATACCCACATGAGAGCCCATTAAGTTCATCATTGTGCGTGAAGTCAAGATGAGTTGCGTAAAACGCCCTCGTAAACGGATATTTTCGTAAACGGGCCAATATCAGCGTGGACAGCTTCGTTAACAACCACTGTCTGATCTCAGTTTGTGTTTACAAAGTTAATAAGGATCAAGTTAAAGTTATCGCAAAAACTTCAATCTATCTTTTTACCAACCAGTTAAGCTGTAGTCAAGTATAAGAGGCCCATGATAGAACGCAGAGTATACTATCATATCACTAAAGTGAGTAGGTGTGGAGTGGGTCACTCTCTTCTTTCTTAAGAACTACTTACGAATATTATATCGACCTGAATAGCAATCGGCAATGGATGGGATCCCCTTCCTTTTGAAAACCGATTCTTGGACTGATATTATTTAACTAAATAACGGTCTCATGACAAACCTCCTCCATTTGATAAGGATACTAAAGTTAATTGGAGAAAAAGACAGTTTTCTGATCTACCTACGAGTTGTTTATGACTGACTCGCTGATTACAAACAGCAATGTAAAAGGCGCTTACTTGGAAATGACCAATTTTTTGATAATTGCATGATAATGACAGTCTACGTCAGGCCCTAAGGAGTTACTAATGAACTATTATTGAATGACTTTTAAATAGAAATGTCGAACAAAAGGCTTGATTGTTTTGATTTATAACTGTTGAAATTGAATAGACTATTATATCTTGTTGCCGGCCAAACTAAACCGACTTCATGAAAGAGATTTCTGTTCAATTTTCGAAAGGCTGATCAGTAATTTTCCCTCAGTGGCATTTGCCACTCCTACTTCTCGATGTTCCATCGAGGGATTCACAGTTACTAGCTTAAAATATCATGAAACTCATCTTCTTAATCCAAGGCTGATGTCTAATTAAGCTTTGTTATTTTTGTTGAAAAACAATTCAATGGTTTTACATTAAGCCTCGAACAGGCATTAACAAAGTAAGGAATCGAAGAATAAGAAATAAAATCGTCGGCCCGTGCATTTTAATTTTGTAACGTTCGCGCACAAGCGTATGCAAATGTGGCTTAAAATTCATTATCAATGGTCTTATTTTTATAGTTTTATAGATCATTTGTTTTTGGCTTTTTTAACATCTCGGTTACATGTACTTGACTTACTTTTAATGAAGTGTCTCGTTTGTCACGGTCACAATACTCTCTGACTATTTGTCATTTGGATGTTGTCAAAACCAGATCTCCATCATGACGCGGCTACAAAAACAAAACATTTGCACTTCTGTTGTAGCCTCGCAGTGAAAAACCCTGTAAGCGAGATTAAACGTGTAAGAACAGTTTTCTGTTGCCGCGAGTGTAAAGGCGATTTAGTGACTGAATTACGGATGACGCGGTGTATGTGTATCATTACTACGAGGTTAGCATCTGAAATAGCTGGGTTGTCTACCATCAGTGAGGAAAAGAAGCTTTGTATCAGGTATGTTACTTTCCAGCGCGGTAGAAATCTGTGAAAGTATAGGTTGCAACTGCCGATCTGACACGTAAAAGATATCTCCCCAGTACCCGCGTTTTTCTCAAAGCATTCTCTTTCGGCTTAGTCTATTCAAAATCAGCTGAACAAGTGGTGTTTCTTTGTATCGAAAAAAAATTGTTTATTATTGAGAAACTTAAATCCTTATACAGTAAACAGGTGCTGGTTTCACAAGCCGACAGAAAGTAGAAATGGCCAGCCAAACTTTCCACTTTTCGGCCTCAAAAATGATTGTTTATAGTGGCCTTAACCCCACGAAACTTCTGTAGCTTAGTGGTAGACCTTCTAGACTAGAAACCAGATGGTTATAGGTTCTTCTCCTATTGGTAATACTTCCCAGCCTCCTATGTTGCTGCCTGAATAAACGTCTTTCGATCACTGAATGGGGACTCCTGACTTATACATTAGCTTATCTTTGCACTGACCCATAAAGCTGTCTGCGGTATTCGTATGTGCTTGTATTTTACTAATAATTGTGCACATTGTTGCCAAATCATGATATACTGACACACAGTTATCCTTGAAATCTCTTAATCACGCTTCCTACGTGCTATTGATATAGTGTATTTACATGTATACAGGTCATGGTGACATTTTCATTTTACGACGACTCTAATCTGCTTGCTAAAGAAAAGATTACATGCGCTAAGTGTTAAAGCGTTGTCCAAAAGCCAAAATGAGAAATTCAAATGATTTAAAACTCTAAAGCATCATTTAAATCAAAAACGACCATTCGGCACCATTATGTGACGCCGGTCAGCAAATTAAGTTATGGAACAAAAATCAACTAATAATAGATTTTGAGGTTAAAAAGAAGAAAAAAAAGTCTTTTAAGTTATAATAACGTCGATTGGGAAAGGGAAAGGGAATCTAGAAACTTTTATTGAGCAATTTTATGATATTCAGTCGTAATGAAGAGCAAATGTTCCCTTATAAGAGAGTACCCGGCTGTCATGATTTTTAGTACTTATTAAGCTCCAAATTTAGTTGGGGGGACGTGAACAAATTAACTGATATTATGGAGTAATAATAATTGTCATCAACAGCTTGTTATTTCTCTAGAATACCCCCCCCCCCCCCCCCCCTCCTGCGTATCACTGAGATGAATCACTCAAAACCAAACTAAGACGAAGTTTTTAGAAAGAAGGAGTAAAACAAGCAACAATAAAAAAGAAAACAAAGAACCCAGGCAATGATCTACATATAGGCTCGATTACCTAGCCGCTGAGACCGGACCCGGCCGGGAGAAAGCGGAAAATGCTCGAGAACAGAAGACCGACAACTGTGCAGGACTCGAGTGGTGTTCGAGTACTTCTCGTCCTTTTTTATTTGATATCAAAAGGACTAAAACGCTAGTTAGATTCTTGAAAAGCCTTGGTAAAAAAGTGCATATTCAATTTCTTTCATCCACCTTCTTATCTGTACTGATTTTGGCCTTTCTGGCCCAACCCTGGAGGGTCAATTTAGAATTATTTAACATTTCTCGGCCTTCAACTTTTTAAACTCTCCATTGGAGGCTTTCCATCTCTTACTACACTTTTAATGGTTAAAGGGACACCATCAGCTTTCAGTTGTCTTTGCGTATAACTCGCTAAACTGATGAAGTTTAAAAACGATCAGGGACAGTTGAAAAATTCAGAAGGGCTCAATAAAGGACAATTCACCGACAAGGAAAAAAAGTGAAAAAATAATAAATTAAAATAGGTTATGATAGGTTAGCCATAATATCGACTGAAACTGAGGATATAAGCGAGCAAGCGCGAAGACGAAAATAAAAAGGGAGGAAACTCCCTTCCTTTTCCTCTTTTTCGCCTCGCCAACTTTTCGAGTGCCTTTTACTTTCGCGTCTTCCCCACTATCTGAGAGCCTGGAACAGGCTAAAATCGGGAAGGTACTCTGTATGTTCTCCATTTTGTAAGAAAAGAACTATTAAATTTAGTTTTAACCTTATTTATGAACATGTCAGGTAAATAAAGTATTACGCAAGACAGTTAATTTGCATTTGTAAACAAAAACCTTTTTCACCCGTTTCATCGATAAATTCAAGTCAAACAGACAATTGAAAGCTTTACCAATTAAAGCTTCCAAACCAAATTTCGTCATCTTCTTCTTGTATTTCGGGAACAGCTTGTTTGATTATTTGTGAAATTTCTTTATTTATTGCGGCAGCAAACCGGGAAGCCATTTTGCTCGTAACTTACGCGAGTTTGGCGTTGCTCGCTCGGAGGAACTGGAGGTGGATCAGTGACAACACTGGATATCCGAAGGTTGATCATGAGTAGCCAATCAGAGCTCGCGAAAAACACTATCTACTGTTTTAGAATATACTTTATATAATAGCCCACAATCGATAGATCAAAATTCTAACATGACTCCTCGGCTTGTTGGTCAAAATTACACATTTTTCACGACTCCATTGCCCCGCAACTTTTAAAAGAAGCTTGAGCACAAAGAAAACCAAACCAAATATAGAAAAATGACCAGAAAGCCTCGGAGTCGTGTTAGAGTTTAAATATAACGGACATGGGACATTGGTACCACCAGGGTGTTTATCATAATATTGAGGTTTATTTTCTAAACTTAAAGATTACGTGCACTTTGCTGAATTATAATTCATCTAAGTCATTAGTCTTTGTTATTCTAATTACTTACGCTATTGGCTTACTTTGTTGCCAATATCAACCCTTGACATCTTCGACTGACTGATTTACAGATGAGAGGTGATGTTTTGAGCAGTAAAGAGACTGAGTTGCCGACTTTTACCTTGCACTAAACTGAGAGAATTTAAGCTTTAGCAGGTATGTTTAGCCACTTCTTGTTGTTCAAACCAGATACGGTCAACCTTACCTTGTGCTAATTACCTTGCGCTGAATTAAAGACAGTTTAAATCCTGTGAGAAAATCAATCAGTAAAAAGACGCTTGTAAAAAATAAACTGCCACAATATACTACACTACACAGTGACTATATCTTCGTCTTGAGTTAAAGCGAGTTGACCGGGTTTTTTTGCCGCTTGTTGTTACAGAAAAAATAATCCTAATTAAGTGTCAGCGTTGTCTTCTTAGCCTATTCAAAAATCAATAGTTTTAAGTATTTTGTATCGCAGAAGGAAACGGTCGGTACCGGGAGGGCAGTAACACTACTACGTGCAAATTTCCACACAGGCCAACAGAAAGCAAATTACTTTACGAAACTTTTCTCCTCTCCATTTTCAGTTTTATCGTCGGATGGCATGAATTGAATCACAACTAAAATAAACTCTGATTTGCATGAGTGACAGAGACAATATAGGCATCGGAGAAAATGTTGTCTGTTTTTAACAAAAAAAAAATTGTTACCAATTTATGTATTTCAGGGAATGATCATGTTCAAAACCCTGTAATTAAGCCCGTAATGTTGGACTGTGTTAAAACCAACGAAGTTACAGGGACGTTTTTTTCTTATTATTAAGCTTCAAACACCGCGATAATGAAATGTATTTGATTTATGAGGTCATTTAGGAAGGGCTTTTCTCTTTAATGATCGCTCTTTTGTACACGTCTACGAACAAAAGATTATTATCGTTAAGTTTAGAACTATAGATTAAATCATTTATTATATGGCTGAATCCGTGAGCGGGCAAGATAGAGCGAAAAATCCTGCGTTCTGATTGGCTAGTCAAGCAGATGAGATGGATTGATGGGCACACCTTTTCAGCTCGGAATTTCCCGGTTGGTCCCGGAAAAAATGTTCCCTTTATGGCCATATGATAAATCCTTAATTGTCCAATCTTGTTCGGTCAAGATGGCTAAGAATTGGCCGCGTTTTCTTTAATGGCTCTTTTACTGACCTCGGTTTCCTTTAATTTTTCTCTTTTTATGGACCGAGACGAACTTGGCCAGGTAGCAATCTTAACAGAACAAGCCATACAGTCGCACGCAAGACTAATGAATCCCACGTTGAAAGGTTCAGTGTGTAGTATCGTGGAATATGTTTACTCCTTCCTTGTATTTGGTCCACACCTTAAGAATACTACCCTGGCTCCAGAGGTCAGTTAATGGGCTTCGTGCTCATACGAACCGTTAACGCGATTCGTAATATCATTTCACGATACAGCACACTAAACGGTCCAATAAGATACTCGGTAAACACTCGCGAATAAAAACCTACCTTTTTTAAAGTCTGTCTGGCAAAATAGGTACCTGAATTTTAGGGTACTTATTGGCAATTTACGCTAAGTAGGTTAATTCTTAATTAGGTTCATTTTTGTGAAGGAGATAATGGGTTGTTGATTACCAGAAAAAGAAATAAACCTGGGTTTGGTTGCAATCTCCAAGTTACACTCCTTAGCCTACTCCTTGGTTAAATTGTTTATCATAATTTAACTGTAACCCACATATAAGAACCTGCTTGATCTTGCTTGGCTAAGATGAACAGGTTATTATTGAATTTTTAGGTATTAAAGTGCCAATTATGTATGTCTGCCGCTAGGTTCTTATTATCGGGTGTTTATTATATACTGATTTGGATAGAAAAATACTGGATACAACCAAATGCATCCTTTTCTGATACACAGGCACAAGTTCCATACATGAGATCACGATGAAGAGATTTCGAGGATTACCGTTAACCATGGAAAGTGACTTATTGCTTATTTGGAGCGTTGCCTTTGCCGTTACAGGGATTATAGTGATTGTGATTAACTCTTTGACTCTATATTCCTTTATGAAAAACAAGTTGCTGCAAACCCGTAGGCATTTCATGATTATCAATCTTACAGTGGCGGATCTTCTGTTCGGTGCTACGGGAATGTCATCAGCCGTTTTCTACCTACTCAATCCATCAGACATTAGTTTTTGTTTGTTCGCCATATTAAGTATGTTCACCAAACTCGCTTGTCTCATAACCCTGTGCCTAATTGCCATAGAACGAATGCACGCTATCGTTTGGCCTCTCCGTCACCAAGTTTTAGGGTGCGGCGTCTACAAAACAGCCTTGGTGTTGAGCTGGATACTATCGGCAGCAATTGCAGCTACGACTTTAATCGTAAGCGTGTACACGTACTACTCTGTGATTGTTGAGTTTAGTTTACTAGTCTTGATCGCAGCTGGAATTATCACCATGATCACAAGTTACATAAGCATATGGGTATCTGTTCATCGCAGGAAAAAAGACAAGCATAACACAGCTACAAATCAGGATAAAGGCTTGGCTATTACACTTTTGTTGGTGGCAGGTACTTTTGTGGTCACGTGGGTCATTCCCGTGCTTTATATGTCCATTTCTCACCTTTGTTCGTGCTATAAGCCTTCACTTTCAGTTACGATGTTGACGTATCTTGCGCCTGCACTAGATTCAGTAATCAACCCCCTTATTTATTGCTTTCGAATACCTGGCTTTCAAAATAAACTTAAACTTAAGATGGTAACGATGAACCTTTTCAGGAAAAGGGTAAAACACCGTGACGCAACAACCGAATCAAGTAAAAGGAAGAGCGCACTGAGCAACGAAACCCAAAAGGAATTGTCAGTCCTGTGATCCTTAAATCACTGTAATAAAGACTAAGTTACTAAAGTTTTAGTGGAGTAGAAAATAAAAACTTAACGAAAGGGAAAAAATCGTTTTAGTTAATAGCAGGAAGATACTGACTGTTGTTTGATGTCCAGGGCATACGGCGCGGCGGGTTATTGCTTACCTATTCTGACGTATAGAGCTGGCGAAAATATTAATCCAATAATTATTAATTGCTAACCGTTATGGAACTTTAGAAGCAGATCGGATCATGTCAACGTATGATTGATTAACATTAAAACCTGGTTTTGATAAACATGTTCATGTTCATGTTCAGGGGCATGTTACAGGGACGGCGCGAGTTCACTCCGGTTCCCCTTCGTGGCTCCGTATTTATTTACATCACCACAAAATGGGACCGGCGCAAGGTACGACGGCGTGAGTTCACCCCGGTAGTTGTGCTGAAGCGAGAATTTCACTCATGCACGAAACTTCACAACAGTTTCATGTAAACGCGAAACGACCACTCGTTTCTGTGTGTAATCGGTCTGGCGAGTAGACTGGAACGGGAAGCGCAAACATGTAAACGCGATATGAAATCAAGAAGACACCACAGTGAAACTCGCCCCGGTGCGAGTTTTCTCAATTATTGTCTCTTTCTGTGTCCTCGGGGGTGGGGAATAGACCTTCAAGAAAGAAAAAAATTGCAAATTCCCAGGGATGTCCGGGGGGGGGGCATGGTTACAAGTCAACCATGTATAATTGCTAACTTATTACGTTTTAGCAAGTAGAAGCAATATGCGCTGGCACTCTGTTGATCAAACGATAGATTAAATAATAATGCTATCCAGCAGATAAATCACAATCCAGTAGATGAGAATTAGGGGGTACACTAGTTCCGTTATTCACCAGATAGAGTTTTATCCAGTGGATGGCGTTATCAACCCTTAAAACTGTGACCAGGAAAAATAAAAAAGATCTATAGATTTAAAAAAAGCATCACCAGCAATACCCGCTACAGTAACTGAAGGCCTAGCTGTTCCGTTTGTGCTCGGCAACTTTTGAGCAACTTTTGGCTTTGGGAGACTTAATGTTTACAAAAACGCGAGCAGGAGGAACTCATTAATGTCAGTATAATATATTAATTAAATCTTGACAAATCTTAGTGCGATGTTCTAGCAATCGGCAGCTGGATCGGCTAAGGCTATCCTCATGATTGACTGTTTCGCATTCGATTTTTACACAATCGGTGCTCAAATTGAGTGAAACTTACTGTGAGGTCTGAAATTGCATTAAAAACGCTTCGTTTTCTGTACATGTCGGCCAGTCATACAGATAGTTCAGTGCTCATGCCACCTTGGCATGAGCACTTACAACAGACTTGTTTCGTGACAGAAGCTGAGATATGGCGTGACCACATAAGCGGTGCACTGCTACGGCCCTTGCAGTGTCGAATCGTAAAGCTCTGCCCCACTGCAGAATGAGTCGATAAGCACTTGAGTGCAGCGGCCGTTTTCTCTTAGGAGCCCAATACATCACCTGTTGGTCAGAGGCGACCACCCAGACCTCGGTGTAACTGACGGCTCAATACCACTCGCCGCGCGTATGAAAACAAGCACCCCGTGGAAAGCAAGAAACCCTCCACCTGGCTTGAGGTCACTGTATTGGCAACAACGGGCCACCCTTGTTTGTAAAATCCCCTTTTAGTACTTAAAGCAATATTTTTAATTTATTGAAAGAATTGCTGCTGCTCCAACTGTTCTAAATTATTATTAGAGGTGAACAAGTAATATACTTCATTTGCTTCTAGAATTTGAGCATAAAAAAGGAAGTTTCATCTACATGTATCATAGACAGAAGTAACACTCCAGGGATCATTTATCTCCCCTGCTTGCTGGGATGGAATCCTAGTTTATCTACTTCGACTAAAGACTAAAGTATCAGTCCAGGGAGCAGCTATGTCCCTTGCTTGCTGGGCTGGAATCCCAGTTCATCTAGTCTTAATAGTAAGTTTCATCTATCATTGACTGAAGTATTAGTCCAGGGAGCTCCTGACTCCCTTGCTTGCTGGATCGGCATCCCAGTTTATTCAAAAATTAATCAATGAGGCTGAGTATCTAGAGGAGGGAGAGAGATCGAGGAGGGTGTTATCCGTCGAGGCCGTAGGCCGAGGCGGATAACACTCTCCGAGATCTCCATAATTCTTCATATGATACGAAAGCCGAATTCGATAATTGAATAATTGTTTTATTATTCATTCAAAATAATTCCTAGTTTAACAACATGGCTAAAATATGCTTACCTCCATTGATCCATCGATGTTAAGTTCATCTTCGATAGGGCACGTTTAGGTTTGTCCAGCTCCGCAAATATTCTCCAAATAGCAGATGTCGCCCTTCTAGTTGTCTTCTTGCTGTTCTTGCCATGTTTTTAGCTATTTTTTCGCCTAGTTCTTACTCTTGAAACGAGTGAAATGTGCGCGATTTTTCGTTTTCACAACCGAAACAACTCAACCTCGTCCCCAGGTCTTCTCGGTTAACGGTGCCTTAACCTGAACGAATGCTGCATTTTTGACGTCATTCCTCGTGAAACACAAAATTCTTCCAAATTTGGTCATCAGAAACTGGTTATGGTGAATTATGCGTGTGCTTTAAGCCAATCAGAATCGGGGAAATATTTTGAATGAATAATAATTAGTTTTGATAGTAAGTTATAACAATCAAAGACTGAAGTATTAGTCCGGGGAGCTTCAATCTCCCATGCTTGCTAGGTTGGGATCCCAGTTTATCTAGTTTTAATAGTAAGTTTTAACTATTATAGACTAAAGTTGCAGTCCAGGTAGCTCCTGTCTCTCTTGCTTGCTGGGTTGGAAACCTAGTTTATCTTGATATAATAATGCGTTATCACTATTACAGACTAAAGTTTCAGTCCAGGGAGCTCTTGTCTCCCTTGCTTGCTGGGTTGGAATCCCAGTTTATCTAGCTATAATAGTAAGTTTTAACTATTATGGACTGAATTTTCAGTCCAGGGAACTCCTGTCTCCCTTGCTTGCTGGGTTGGAATCCAAGTTTATCTAGTTTTAATAGTAAGTTACAACTAAAATAGACTGAAGTTAAGCCCACTTGTCTGCAGAATTTTTTTTTTCTGAGGCACAAGCTTTGCACGGATTTTTTTCCCCACACATTTCTTCTTTTGTGAACTGTAATGTCTAAGAGAATCACAAATTATACAGGGTTCGCACATTCTTGAAAAGTCCGTGAATTTTGAGGAAGTCCTCAAAAGGTCCTTAAATTCCATTTTTCAAAGTCCTTAAATTTCTGTGCAAGTCCTTGAAAAGTCCTTGAATTTTCTTCAACTTCGAATGCACTGGCCTGGAAAGAATTTGTTGATGCTTTTTGGTTGTCCAAGACAGAATATAAATCATAGCTCAGAGAATTTAAAGGTTATTTACATAAAGTGGTCCATGTCTTATGCATTAATTAACCATCAGTTTAAGACAAGTGAAGACGTTGGTGAAGCGAACAGTTCAAGCCTTCAAGTCTTATTAGAATAGACTGGGATTGCGCATTTTTGTACAATTTGTGAAAATATATCCCTAGTAGGTGATCTTTGAAAATCTAAGGCCTGGTTCAGACGCCGTACTTTTCATGTGCCGAACCTAACTGAATAAGTTCGACTTTGGAGCGACACCGGCGCGACATCTGATTCAGACGGCGTACGGCGTGTGTCGAACCTAAGTTAAGTTCGACAGACTCTGTCGAACCTAACGCCTTTTCCGCACCAAACTAAAACTGCCGTACCAAATTGATTCAGACGCCGCTCTTTTGCCGTACTTAATTCATCAGTTAGGTGCGGCACAAGAGTGGAGCGGCGTCTGAACCGGGCCTAATTAAGTCCTTGAAAAATGGTGGTTGCAATTTTTTGTATGAACCCTGTTATAGTTTGCCACTTGGTTCCTTTTTGCCGTGTGTCTGTTCAGTAATGTTAAAATGTGTTTTTGGCACATGAGCCGCAGACATTTTGACGTCTTCTGTTATCTATTACCGAAAAGACCTGCGCAACTGGGAGCACAAAGGAATCTTATCTATTTGTCTTCAATGAACACACAAAAAAAGAAAAAAATCGGCAAACTTGCCTCGTAGCACTCTTCCCGTAAGCAGATTGTAACTGTTACCCAGTTTAGGCATTTTCTCAGTCTCTTCTTTCTTAAGAACTACTTACGAAATATTATATCGACCTGAATAGCAATCGGCAATGGATGGGATCCTCTTCCTTTTGAAAACCGACTCTGACAAACCTCCTCCATTTGATAAGGATAGTAAAAGTTCCTTGGAGAAAAAGACAGTTTTCTGGTCTTGATCTACCTACGAGTTGTTTATGACTGACTCGTTTATTACAAACAGCAATGTAAAAGGTGCTTACTTTGAAATGGCCAATTTTTTGATAATTGCATGATAATTACAATCTACGTCAGGCCCTAAGGAGTTACTAATGAACTATTATTGAATGACTTTTAAATGGAAATGTCCAACAAAAGGCTTGATTGTTTTGAGCTATTAAGTGTTGAAATTGAATAGACTATTATATCTTGTTGCCGGCCAAACTAAACCGACTTCATGAAAGAGATTTCTGTTCAATTTTCGAAAGGCTGATCAGTAATTTTCCCTCAGTGGCATTTGCCACTCCTACTTCTCGATGTTCCATTGAGGGATTCACAGTTACTATCTTTAAAGACGAAATTCATCTTCTTAGTGCAATGCTGATGTCTAATTATGCTTTGTTATTTTTGTTGAAAAACAATTCAATGGTTTTACATTAAGCCCCGAACGGGCATTAACAAAGTAAGGGATCCAAGAATAAGAAATAACGTTATCGGCCCGTGCATTTTAATTTTGTAAAGTTCGCGCACAAGCGTATGCAAATGTTGCTAAAAATTCATTATCAATGGTCTTTTTCATAGTTTTATGGATCATTTTTTGGCTTATTTTTAACATCTGATTTCATTTACTTGACTTAGTGTAATTGTCTCGTTTGTCACGGTCATAATACTCTCTGACTATTCGTCATTTGGATGTTGTCAACTCCAGATCTTCATGGCGCAGCTACAAAAACAAAATATTTCAAGTGCACGACTGTTGTCAGTGTGTTGTAGCCTCGCAGAGAAAAAACCCCTCTAAGCGAGATTAGACGTGTAAGAACAGTTTTTC
The DNA here is from genome assembly GCA_964035525.1 of Porites cylindrica. Classification (NCBI taxonomy): domain Eukaryota; kingdom Metazoa; phylum Cnidaria; class Anthozoa; order Scleractinia; family Poritidae; genus Porites; species Porites cylindrica. The sequence continues at coordinate 41,261,837 of OZ037776.1, read as the reverse complement.
GTTGCCGCGCGTGTAGAGGCAATTTAGTGGCTGAATTACAGATGACTGCGAAACTATAGGTTGCAACTGCCGATCTGACACGTAAAAAAATATCTATTTAATCTCCCCAGTACCCGCGTTTTCTCAAAGTATTCTCTTTCGGCTTAGTCTATTCAAAATCAGCTGAACAAGTGGTGCTTCTTTGTATCGAAAAAAAAAACCTGTTACAGTTATATTGCTTTATTGTTGAGAAACTTAAATCCTTATACAGGCCGACAGAAAGCAGAAATGGTCAGCCAAACTTTCCATTTTTCGGCCTCAAAAATAATTGTTTATAGTGGCCTTAGGGACTGGTCAAAAAGTATAGAGGGGGGTGGGCCGGAACAGAGAGGGGGTGGGTCATGAAGTTTTGAGCCTTGTGCAAGGGGTGGGTCGTGCAATTTTCAGCTACCCTTAGGGGGTAGGCCACCCTATTTTATTACATAGATAGGCACTAACTACGTACTAACGAGACAGTTGACTACACTTGTTATATAAAACACAGCCAGCTAGAATTATTGCTAAAATACTCACAAACCTGTTGTGTGAGAAAGTACAAAAGGGTGACAGGCCGTACATCTATACGGGCGTGGAACCCTTAACCTTTTTTTTTTGGCTCTTAAGAGCATGTCCTTTAATGATTTTCCTTTTTTGTAAGGAAATGATTGGTGGTTCTTTAAACATTTATTGAGTTTACAGTTGGTTTTGTATAAGATTCCATTTTTTCATTCAAGCTTCCTTTATAGTAGACACTGAGGGCTGGTATTGTGTCACGAATGGCAATATTTCTTTTTCCTCGTTGTTGTTTTGTTTTAGCAGTTTAGACTCACTTTTGTGAATTTTATTTCTGATAGTATGTTTTCTATCAAAGATTGTGGATAGCCCCCGTCCATCAAGTGTTATTTTTTGAATCTGAATTATTTTTCTCAAAGGTTGTTTCTGAGGAGTTTTTTTGTATGATTCTCAAGGCTTCTCCTTTGACAAATCCTTTTTTAATATCTGGAGGGGGACACGAGGTGAAATGTGTGTGCAAGAAGGTTTGCCTTTGTTAAAAATGGTCTTTGCATCAAGGATAGATTTTTCCTTGAATCTTGTGCCTTTGTATACAACCATGTCTAAAAACGCAGTCTCAGTGTCAAATGTTTCGGCGGTGAATTCAATAGTTGGTTGATGTAAGTTTGCTTGTTCAATGAAGGCTTCGATGTCTGGTTTACTCATGTCCATAGGGCAAAAATATCGTGTATGTAGCATTTCCAAACTGTTGTTCTGAAGACAGTTTTGCTTTGAGTTGTTGTTTCGATGTATGTCATGAAAATATTGGCAAAGGGATCAAATCTGCTGTCTTTGTGCCCATTGCAGTTCCATGGTTTTGTAAGTAGTCCTTTCCATTGAAGCGGAAGAAATTTTCTTTGAGGATCGATTAGTCTAAGCATTTCCAGCAAGTAATGTGTAGGAATGGTTTGTCTTTGTAGAAATTTTCATATGCTTTGTGACAGACAATTTCAATATACCCTCGTTTTGCTGTATATTTGTGTCAAGACTCATAACGTCCATCGAAACAAGGAATGTTGGGTTTTCCGCATTTGTCTTTTCAGTGAAAGGTATGATTTCTGTGATTTTGATATTGGTTGCAGCAGTATATCAACAATTTTTGTCAAGCACAGAACAAGGTTTTATTGGATTATTAAGAGGAAACCAAACATCCATGTTTTAACTAGGGGGTGGGTCATGCAATTTCCAACCTTGCTTTAGGGGTGGGTCAGTCATTTTTGTGCCGGAGGGAGGGGGTGGGTCATGTGTTTTTTATCAACCACATTTCCAAATGCTCGGGCCCACCCCCCCCCCCCCCCCCCCCGTTATACTTTTTGACCAGTCCCTTAACCCCACGAAACTGCTGTAGCTTAGTGTAGTATACAGGTCATGGTGACATTCTCATTTTACGACGACTCTAATTTGTTTGCTAAAGAAAAGATTACATGTGCTAAGTGTTAAAGTTTTGTCCAAAAAGCCAAAAGGAGAAATTCAAATGATTTAAAACTCTAAAGGATCATTTAAATCAAAAACGACCATTCGGCCCCATTATGTGATGCCGGTCAGCCAATTAACTTATGAAACAAATATCAAACAATTAGTATAGATTTTGAGGTTAAAAAGTAGAACAAAAATTCTTTTCAGTTATAATAGCGTCGATTGGGAAATGGAATCAAAGGGAATCTAGAAACTTTTATTGAGCGATTTTATGATATTCAGTCGTAATGAAGAGCAAATGTCCCCTTATAAGAGAGTACCCGGCTGTCATGATTTTTAGTACTTATTAAGCTCCAAATTTAGTTGGGGGGACGTGAACAAATTATCTGATATTATGGCGTAATAATAATTGTCATCAACAGCTTATTATTTCTCTGGAATACCCCCTTCTGCGTAACACTGAGATAAATCACTCAAAAGCAAACTAAGACGAAGGTTTTAGAAAGAAGGCGTAAAACAAGCAACAATCAAAAACAACACAAAGAGTCCAGGCAATGATCTACATATAGGCTCGATTACCAGCCGCTGAGACCGGACCCGGCCGGGAGACAGCGGAAAATGCTCGAGAACAGAAGACCGACAACTGTGCAGGACTCGAGTAGTGTTCGAGTACGTCTCGTCCTTTTTGATTTGAAAAGAACTAAGACGCTAGTTAGATTATTGAAAAGCCCTGGTAAAAAAGTGCATATTCAATTTCTTTCATCCACCTTCTTAACTGTACCGATTTTGGCCTTTCTGACCCAACCCTGGAGGAGAAATTTGGAATTATTTAACATTTCTCAGCCTTCAACTTTTTAAACTCTCTATTAGAGACTTTCCATCTCTTACTACACTTTTAATAGTTAGTGGGACACCATCAGCTTTCAGTTGTGGGAAGGTGGTTTTTGCGTATGATTCTAAACTGATGAAATTTATAAACGATCAGGGACAGTTGAAAAATTCAGAAGGGCTCAATGAAAGACAATTCACCGACAAGGAAAAAAAAAGTGAAGAAATAATAAATTAAAATAGGTTGTAATAGGTTAGCCATAATATCGACTGAAACTGAGGTTATAAGTGTTTTGACAGTTGGGTAAACTATATTTTTAGTAACCCGGGTAAAAGTTCCCGGGGATTTGGTAAGAAAAATATGACCTAATTAAGACTTTTTGGTGGTCTTTATTAAAGATTTAAAAATCTTTTAGCAGACATCACTATTTTAAAAAAGTGCAAACATCGGATATTGTTATGGATATCGGGAGAGCCTGTTTCAGGCTCCGAGATAGTCGAGCCCGCTGAATTGAGCAAGCGCGAAGACGAAAATAAAACAGGAGGAAACTCCGTTCCTTTTCCTCTTTTTCGGCTCGTCAACTTTTCGCGTGCCTTTTACTTTCGCGTCTTCCCCACTATCTGAGAGCCTGGAACAGGCTAATATCGGGAAGGCGCTCTATATGTTCTCCATTTTGTAAGAAAAGAACTATTAAATTTAGTTTTAACCTCATTTATGAACATGTCAGGTAAATAAACTATTACGCAAGACAGCTAATTTGCATTTTTAAACAAAAACCTTTTTCACTCGTTTCATTGATAAATTCAAGTCAAACAGACAATTGAAAGCTTTACCAATTAAAACTTCCAAACCGAATTTCGTCATCTTCTTCGTGTTTTTCGGGAACAGCTTGTTTGATTATTTATGAAATTTCTTTGTTTATTACGGCAGCAAAACGGGAGGCCATTTTGCTCGTAACTTACGCGAGTTTGGCGTTGCTCGCTCGGAGGAACTGGAGGTGAATCAGTGAACGACACTGTATATCCGGAGGTTGATCATGAGTAACCAATCAGAGCTCGCGAAAAACACTATCTACTGTTTTAGAATATACTTTATATAATAGCCCACAATCGATCGATCAAAATTCTAAAATGACTCCTTGGCTTTTTGGTCACAATTGCACAGTTTTCACGACTCAATTGCCCCGCAACTTTTAGAAGAGGCTTGAGCCCAAATAAGAGAACACCAAACCAAATTTAGAAAAATGACCAGAAAGCCTCTGAGTCATGTTAGAATATAACGAACATGGGCCATTGGTATCACCAGGGCGTTTATCATAATATTAGGGTTTATTTTCTAAACTTAAAGATTACATGCACCCGGCGGAATTATAATTCATCTAAGTCATTAGTCTTTGTTATTATAATTACGCTATTGGCTTACTTTGTTGCCAATATCAACCCTTGACATCTTCGACTGACTGATTTACAGATGAGAGGTGATGTTTTGAGCACAGAGACTGAGTTGCCGACTTTTACCTTGCACTAAACTGAGAAAATTTAAGCTTTACCAGGTATGTTTAGTCAGTTCTTGTTGCTCAAACCAGATACGGTCAACCTTACCTTGTGCTAATTACCTTGCACTGAATTAAGGACAGTTTACATCCTCTGAGAAAATCAATCAGTAAAAAAGACGCTTGTAAAAAATTAAGCGCCACAATATATTACACTACACAGTGACTACATCTTCGTCTTGAGTTAAAGCGAGTTGTCCGGGTTTTTTGCCGCTTGTTGTTACAGAAAAAAATAATCCTAAAGTGTCAGCGTTGTCTTCAGCCTATTCAAAAATCAACAGTTTTAAGTGTTTTGTCATGTATCGCAGACACAAAGGTCGGTACCGCGAGGGCAGTAACACTACTACGTGCAAGTTTCCACACAGGCCAACAGAAAGCACACTACTTTACAAAACTTTTCTACTCTCCTTTTTCAGTTTTATCGTCGGATGGCATGAATTGAATCACAACTAAAATAAAGTATGATTGCATGAGTGACATAGACAATATATAGGCATTGGCGAAAATGTTGCTTGTTTTTAACAGGAAAAAATTGTTACCAATTTATGTATTTCAGGGAATGATCATGTTTAAAAAACTAATTAAGCCCGTAATGTTGGACTGTTTTAAAACCAACGAAGTTCCAGGGACGTTTTTTTCTTATTATTAAGCTTCAAACACCGCGATAATGATATGTATTTGATTTATCAGTCATTTAGGGCGAGCTTTTCACTCTAATGATCGCTCTTTTGTACACGTCTACGAGCAAAAGATTATTATCGTTAAGTTTAGAACTATAAAATCATTTACTATATGGCTGAATCCGTGAGCGGGCAAGATAGAGCGAAAAATCCTGCGTTCTGATTGGCTAGTCAATCAGATGAGATGGATTGATGGGCATATCTTTTCCGCTCGGAACTTCCCGGTTGGTCCAGCAAAAAATGTTCTCTAAATATGGCCATACAATAAATCCTTAATTGTCCCGGCAAGCTTGCTCGGTCAAGATGGCTAAAAATTGGCCTCGAACCGTTAGCGCGATTCGTAATATCATTTCACGATACAGTATGTGGTCCTTGGTCCGCGGAAGTCCCCGATGCCCTTGGTCCGCGTCTTTTCCGAAAATGATAAAATATTTCGTCAAGAAAAAAAATACGTTGAATGATGAAAGATATCGTGATTAACTGATTAGCATTCTTTCATATGACGAAGTTTCAGCTTTCTTGCTGCGGGTGAAGACGCGAAATTAAAGTTTGTTGACAGGTAGGTTAATTTGTCTTTCTTGAAGTTTGGATTTTTGCGGCAACGTAAATTACACGGTCATGTTTACTTAGCCTGCGAATAACTAAAACGCAACGGGAAGACTTGCCTTTTTGCAGAACAGGTTTTCAGATCAACTTATTTCTGCTGTTGGAAGCATATTGCTGTAGACTCTGATTTTTTTGTTTTAGCGACTCTTGAAAAATATCACCAAATTTCGCTTAGCGGTCCTTGGTCCGCGGCCTATGACCTTGGTTGAATAAAACTTCCCAAAGCAAAAAGCGACGGCCTTTGTTTTCGAAGAATGATTTGAAAGTCGTCCCTATACATGTTTACAAGTTCTCTTTTTTTAATACCTCGGATACCTACAGAGTTTTTGGTAATTATTTTCGACCGCGCTAAAAACCGCTCGTCGACGCTCCTTTGGGAGACTCGAGGAGACTGTTGTCTGAAGTCTTTGAAAGAGAAGCAGATTATTTTTTGCTCACAACATCTTCCGAAAAAAACTTTAGCTTAATTGCATCAAGGAAAGAAAAAAAATACAAGAAATACTGTGAAAATCTCGTTTTCGAGTAGAAACTATAACATTTTTACGTTTTTATCGTGCTGCTTACCTGAGACGCGGACCAAGGACCATCGAAAACGGTCGCCTTTTTGCGAATTCCAAGCAAAATATTTATGTCTGGAACTTGAAACTTCAGGATTATCGACAGGAACATGAACGCTATCTTCAGGGAGTATTTCAGCTCGTTACGTGCAGATTCGGGTAAGATATTCAAGTTAAAGGGACAGTGTCCCGATTATGCGCACGCGCGAGCGTCATCTGTTTTTTCTTCAAAAGACAATAGAACTGTCAAATTGACTCGACAAGATTTCCTTCCGGACCGCACCGCCGACAGAGATTTGTTGTTTATATTCTCAAGTAATATTTTAGACTTTCGAAGACGTCTTTCGTCTTATATAAAAATTTGGCTCGCGGTTCGAAGACTCATCGCGATTTTATCGCTAGCTGGGCCGCCTCGCGACCCGAAAATCTCGTTCCGCTCGCTTTAAAAACATATTTTCTAATTTGAAACTCGTGTCAGAGGTCAATCGCTCCAAGTCCAGTAATATCTACCTGATTTGCTCGCGTTCTAGCCTCAAACGTTTGAAAGACATAAATAAAAATGCAATCTCAACGCTATGAATCATCACAAAGGTTAGTCAAGAACGATATTATGATTCATGTCACCAGTTTTTCAAAACGTGTAGCGCCTGTTTGGTCGATTTTGTCGGCCGTACGGAGATCCATTTAAAAGTTTACTAACGCGTCGTTGCAAAACATTCTGCTTCACGAAGCTCCCCTCCACAAGATCTCCTCAGTCACATCTATGTCTCAACGGTTTCTTTCTTACAGTCTTTATTGTTGCTATTTCATTTCTGCGTATTCCTTTCACAATTATCTGAGCTTGTATGGAAGCTAGCAGAAGAAATAAACCTTCAATCGGCATCAAAGTGCTTCCAATCTTTTGGTCCTCCGGCAAACGGCAATGAAAGTAACGCCAAAAAATCCAGATTTTGCCCAAATCGAAACTTAACAGGAACAATATATCATTGATCTATAATCCTGAGAAGTTTTAGTGTCGTATTGAACCCGACCAAGCGCGATGCAAACGGATTTTTCAAGATTATCTTACTCTCCTCGCATTTTTTGATTTCGCGACATCCTGTCCAAAAATCAAAGTTTGGTGCATGCGCAGTAACGGGATACTACACGCGGACCAAGGACCACATACTGTACAGCACACTAAACGGTCCAATAAGATACTCAGTAAACACAGGCGAATAAAAACTTACTTTTTTTAAAGTCTGCCTGGCAAATTAGGGTCTTGTATTTTAGGGTACTTATTAGTAATTTACGCTAAGTAGGTTCTTAATTAGGTTCATTTTTGTGAAGGAGATAATGGGTTGTTGATTACCAGAAAAAAATACTGACAGTATTTAGTCACAGGATTATTGAACCTTAACAAAGCTGATTACCAAATTCATATCATTTTGGTACAGTCCGGTCTTTTCCAAAAAAATTAAATTTGCAATCTCGAGGTTACACTCCTTAGCCTACTCTTGGTTAAATTGTTTATTAATAATAATTTAACTGTAACCCACAGATAAGAACCTGTTGGGTCTTGTTTGGTTATGATGAACAGGTTCTTGAATTTTTGGGTATTAAAGTGCCAAATTTCTGCCTGGAGGTTCTATAATCCGCTAGGTTCTTATTATCGGGTATTTATTATGTACTGATTTGGATGGAAAAAAACGGATAAAACCAAATGCGTCCTTTTTTTGATATACAGGCACAACCATACATGAGATCGCGATGACGAGATTTCGAGGATTACCGTTAGCCATGGAAAGTGACTTATTGCGGATTGTTTGGAGCGTTGCCTTTGCCGTTACAGGGATTATAGTGACTGTGATTAACTCTTTGACTCTATATTCCTTTACGAAAAACAAGTTGCTGCAAACCCGTAGGCATTTCATGATTATCAATCTTACCGTGGCGGATCTTCTGTTCGGCGCTACAGGAATGACGTCAACCGTTTTCTATCTACTCAATCCATCCGACATTAGTTTTGGTTTGTTCGACATCTTAAATATGGAGTCACCAAACTTACTTGTCACATAACCCTGTGCTTAATTGCCATAGAGAGAATGCACGCTATCGTTTGGCCTCTTCGTCACAAAGTTTTAGGGTGCGGCGTCTACAAAACAGCCTTGGTGTTGAGCTGGATATTATCGGCAGCAATTGTAGCTACGACTTCAATCTTGAGCTTGTACACGTACAACTCTGTGTTTTTTGAGTTTACTTTACCAGTCTTGATCACTGCTGGAATTATCACCATGATCACAAGTTACATAAGCATATGGGTATCTGTTCATCGCAGAAAAAAAGACAAGTATAACACGGCTACAAACCAGGATAAAGCCTTGGCTATTACACTTTTGTTGGTGGCAGGTACTTTTGTGGTCACGTGGGTCATTCCCGTGCTTTATATATCCATTTCTCACCTTTGTTCGTGCTATAAGCCTTCACTTTCAGTTACGATGTTGACGTATCTTGTGCCTGCACTAGAGTCAGTAATCAACCCCCTTATTTATTGCTTTCGAATACCTGGCTTTCAAGATAAATTTAAACTAAAGATGGTAACGATGAACTGTTTCAAGAAAAGGGTAAAACACCGTGACGCAACAACCGAATCAAGTAAAAGGAAGAGCACACCGAGCAACGAAACCCAAAAGGAATTGTCAGTCCTGTGATCCTTAATTCACTATAATAAAGACTAAGTTACTAGAGTTGCAGTGGAGTAGAAAATGAAAACTTATTAACGAAAGGGAAAATATCGTTTTAGTTAAGAGCTGGAAGATACTGACCAGGGACTAATTGGCTCCCGCCAGGGACTATTTTTAAACTGATTGTTGTTTGATGTCCAGGGCACACGGCGCGGTTGCTTACCTATTCTGACGTATAAAACTGTCGAAAATATTAATCCAATAATTATTAATTGCTAACCGTTATGGAACTTTAGAAGCCGATCAGATCATGTCAACGTATGGTTGATTAACATTAAACCGTGCTTTTGATAAGGGGTGTTTACATGTTCAGGAGCGACTATCGGGACGGCCAAAGTTCACTCCGGTTCCCTCTCGTGGCTCTGTATTCGTTTACATCACCACAAAATGGGACGCCGGCTTGAGTTTACCCTGCTAGTTGTACCGAGGTGAGAATTTCACTCCTGGACGAAACTTCACAACAGTTTCATGTAAACGCGAAACCACCACTCGTTTCTGTTTGAAATCGGTCTGGCGAGTAGACTGGAACGGGTAGCGCAAACATGTAAACGCGATATGAAATCAAGAAGACACCCCAGTGAAACTCTCGCCGGTGCGAGTTTTCTCAATTATTGTCTCTTTCTGTATCCTCGGGGGTGGGGAATAGACCTTCAAGAAAGAAAAAAAATTGCAAATCCCCGGGGATGTCCGAGGGGGTGGGGGGGGGGAGGGGTGGGTTACAAGTCAAATTGTTAAACGCAGTTTTCGGGCAAGAGGATCAGGGAGTTCTCTTCTCCCATGGACACTTTCTGGGTATAAATCCCATTTGTCCTAGTAAAGAGCAGATATCCAGCAAAGCCATAAGGGAGTTCTCTTCTCCCGTGGACACTTTTTGGGTGTAAATCCATGAGTTTTCCTCTCCCGTGGGAATTTCTGGGTGTAATTCTCGGTTTTCCCAGGTTGAAGTTTCTAGTTGTAAGGTACATTGTATTGGGATGATGATGCTAAGTAAGTGAAGAATTGGGGCAAAGGAATAAGAGAGTTCTCATATCCCATGGACACTTCCGGGGTATAAATCCCAATGGTCCTTCTTAAGGTCAAGGGTACTGTACAAGTGAGAAAAATAAACTTAGATGAATTTAGTCAACAGATAAATTTTAATTAGCTTTTAAGTTATATTGCTTTTTATAAATATCAGAGTTTAACGTAACAGTTCTGAAAAACCTGCCTCCCACTGTTTCTGGGTTTAAATCCCGGGTAGCCTTGTGATGTACTCAGTTAGCTTTGTTTAAGTTTAAATGTAATTGTTCAAGGAGAACCTGTCTTCCATTGTTTCTGGGTTAGTAGACCATTTGACCTACGTGTGTATTACTTCATATCAAAATCAGAATTTCTATGTAATAGTTCAGGGAGAACCTGTCTCCCATTGTTTCTAGGCTGGAATCTAAGTTACCCTAAGTGTATATTGCTTTTTACAAATATTAGAGTTTCTATGAAATAGTTCGGGGAGCGCCTGTCTCCCATATTTGTTGGGTTGAAATCCCAGTTCACCTAGATATACGTTACTTTATATAAAAGTCAGAGTTGCTGTTGTAATAGTTCAAGGAGCGCCTGTCTCCCATGTTTGCTGGGTTAGAATCCCAGCTGACCGAATTATATATTACTTAGAGCATCCGCGCAATAGTTCAGGGAGCGCCTGCCTCCCATATTTGCTGGGTTGGAATCCCAGTTGACCTAACTATATATTACTTAGAGTATTCTTGCAATGGTTCAGGGAGCGCCTGTCTGCCATATTTGCTGGGTTGTAGTCCCAGTTGACTAACTATATATTACTTAGAGTATCCAGGGAATGCCCGCCTCCCATGTTTGCTGGATTGGAATCCCAGTTCACGTAGATGTATGGTACTTTATATAAAAGTCGGAGTTTTCTTGCAGTACTGAGTTAGGGAGCACCTGTCTCCCATGTTTGCTGGGTTGGAAACCCAGTTGACCTAACTGCATATTAGTTTGAAAGTCAGTTACAATCTTCTCGGAGCGACAACTCTTTCCAAGAAAACCCGAAATTAAACCCAAAGTAACCCTAAATGTGTTGCTACTGGAAAAAAAAGTAAAAGCTTACAACAGACTTGTTTTGTAACAGAAACTGAGATATGGCGTGAACTGATGAAAAGCGTACACTCTGTGTGAGTGCAAAGGCCACAAGAATGACTGTGAGTTCTGCTTGCAACAGACCAGGCCTCCTGGGCATGAGCACTTATAACAGACTTGTTTCGTGACAGAAGCTGAGATATGGTGTGACCCGATGAGCTGTGCACCGCTACGGCCCGTGCAGTATCGAATCGTAAAGCTCTGCCCCACTGCAGAATGAGTCGATAAGCACTTGAGTGCAACGGCCGTTTTCTCTTAGGCGCCCAATACATCACCTGTCTGTCAGAGGCGACCACCCAGACCTCGGTGTAACAGACGGCTCAATACCACTCCCAGCACATATGAAAACAAGCACCCTGTGGAACGCACCAAACCCTCCACCTGGCTTGAGGTCACTATATTGGCAGCAACGGGCCGCCCTTGTTTATAAAATCCCCTTTTGGCACTTTTAAAGCAATATTTTTAATTTATTGAAAGAATTGCTGCTGCCCCAACTGTTCTAAATTATTATTAGATCTTATTAGAGGTGAAGAAGTAATACACTTCATTCGCTTCTAGAATTTGAGCATAAAAAAGAAAATTTCATCTACATGTATCATAGACAGAAGTAACACTCCAGGGATCATTTATCTCCCTTGCTTGCTAGGATGGAATCCCAGTTTATCTACTTTTTAATAATACGTTATAACTATCATCAAGAGAGGATAAAGGGGACAGAGAAGGTATCCCCCATACGCACCCTATTCCATAGGTAATTGGTGTCGAGTTATTTTTAGAATCGGGATAAAGTTACCTCGCGCGCTGCGTGGACGTTTCGTGGAGGTTTCTTACGACTAAACTTCGTGCAAAACATGTTGGGCGAAAGGTTATAAAAGCGTAAAGAGATCGAGAGCATTCCTGAATATTGAAGCGAAATGAGTCGGCGCTCACCTGGGAAAAGGGAATCGCTGGACTCTTTGACAACCCGTGAAATCAGTTTAACTCGAAGTTGTGGTAACCTCAGTGCTTTAATAAAATGAGAAATTTCGCCGGTCTATTGAAACCGGTCGTTTGTACAATAAAGCAAGTAGGACGCCAAATGCTATTTTTGTTAAACAATAAAAGACTATTAAAAGAATAAATATCAAACTAAAAATTGCTCTCTTCAAACTGTAAATTATAAATGATCCTGAGAGAATATTCAGTGTGTTAAGGATTTCCCTGCTGCACTGTTAGCTCTATACAAGAGAGGAAGGGCGATTCTTTTTTAATTTCCGTTTCGCTGACACAGCTTTAGCAGAAATCTCTCTGTAGTCGTTTTCGTCGACAAAACAAATAGCAATATCGCTCTCACGTCCTCCGCCATTTTGTTCTGCGTCAATTCGTGAAGGACGCGTGGCTCTGAGCCTGGGTCATCCACGCTGAACACATTCGCGCTATGTGATTGGCTGTTGTCTAATCCCCCTTGAGATCTGTGGTGTGAAAAATAACTCCAGACGAATTACCTATGGAATAGTGTGTGTATGGGGGAGGCCTTTTCTGTCCCCTTTATCCCCTCTTGATCTGCAGAAATAAAAAAGACTGTTACCCCGGTACCTTGAAACGTGGCATTGAGACGAGACAATATTATAAGACAAAAGAATATCTGCCATTTAATTTTCGAATATGGTGTACATATTTTGTTATTTTGTCAGTCGTTACTGTTTCGCAAACAAAAAATTATATGTACTGTTATTTATTGGTGGAAATTTCCACTTCACAATTGAGCCAGAATATCAATAGTTATATAAAAAGCAGTAGCACTTCAATTGATCCAGTATATATTTTTTTTATTTTGACTATTGTTACTATTTCATATTAAAACCAAAATTACACCGTCAGATATTTATTTTTGGGAACTTCCCAAGTTTCCATTACACAATTGAGTCATAATATAGATTGTTACTATTCAAATATTTAAGGTGATGTTACACGAGACGATTCGCAACGACGATTTTTAGTGCAACACAGCGTTGCAACATTGTTGCGACATTGTTTCGAATGGTTACAACCTTGTTCCAGCTTTGCAACGCCTTGTTGCGCTAAAAATCGTCGTTGCGAATCGTCCCGTGTAACATCACTTTAAGACACAGAGGCACTTCAATGTATCCAATACATTTTGTTGTTTTAATGGTTGTTAGTGTTTCATATTAAAACATAACTATACTGTTATTTATTGTTGAAAATTTCCATTTTTAACTGAGAAAATGCCAGTTAAAGAGAGAGATTTTAAAGTATAATTATTTCTGATAGCAATATCAGTGGTAATGATGACTGTGTAGAAAGCAAGCCATTTATTTACTGTTACGATTTATGTTTTGTTGTATGAAGAAATATCAAACAGTTGTTTTCAAATAAAAGTACTAAACCACAAATTAAGAATTTCAATTCTCTTTATCTTTAGGCATTGTTTATGTTTAAACCTTTTTCCCAAAATGCCATGCTTTTAATAACCTTAAATGCTATGCATATCGCTTCCGCTGCAATAACTTTTTTTTAAGTATCGCCCCTCGCAGGAGTTTTTTTTAGACAAGTTTCCTTGCAGGAATTTTTTTGGGGGGGGAGTGGGGGGAATTGTCACCCCACCTCCGGTTTTTTCTAATGGTCCGTCCCTTAGTAATTCATAAAAAACAAACAAACAAACAAATAAAACAAAAGAAAGTGACGTTTACGTTTATAGACACGGCTAAATTTTCTAAATTTCTTAGACCAAAATAACTTCAAATCTAACAGCGCATTCCCAATGTGAGGTTTTGATAAAGTGTTGATTTGTATGAAGACTCTGGGTAACGCCCAAAGTGGTCGCGATTGCCTACGAGAGCTTTTCATTACAAAGTTTAAGTCACAGCTCAAACGGGTTTTCACAGACGTGGTCGTAACTAGAACTGGTCGCTTATGGTCGCTAGAGAGCTTCGACTGTACTTCTAGTTTGAACCATTTTCCAAGAAATGATTTGTACGCGACATAGACGACGCACATGACAACACTGTAAACGAGCGCTAAGCAAATTAAAAGTCTTAAAATTTCTTTTTTGACTATGTTATAGTGCAAATAAACTGACTTCAACTAAGCATTCAGAAGCTGAGTGTTGCACTCGGGTATAGCATCTCCTTGTGTGACTTTAACGTTTCTTTCTTGCTTATCAACCTCCTGCGGACACCCAGAACTGCATAGTACACTCGTCAAGCTATCCACTATTTATTATTTGGCTAAAAACAAAACACCGCAAGCCAAATCCCTTTCGTTGATCCTGCTTCCGATGATACCTGCTGTTCACTGGTTATAATGACTTAAATCCTGAGTGGCTTTTTATATAAATCTCCGCTATGTCACTGAGGTCGGGGGGCTGGCATTTCAAGTGACTGACGCGCGCATTAATAGGGAGCTTAAGCAACAACGTTTTTGAGTGACGCACGTCAACCGGAAGTGGCCTTTTTTCATTTTTTGACGGTGGTTTCGCGCAAATTTTCAGTCAAATCGCCTCTATAACAGTAAAGAAACTAAGGAATACAAATTTTATGTCATCAAGGCATGTTAAGAGGGAAAATACCTCACTTCCGGTTGACGTGCGTCGCTCAAAAACGTTGCTGCTTAAGCTCCGTAATGTCAGTAACTTTATCCTCAAGTACAATACAGCTGAGTTAAGAATTAATATTTACTTAATTGTCTCAACTCTAGTACTGCTTCCATGTTGATGTCCGCGTTGAGTTCATAAGAGATTCTGACCATAAGACGATCAAACGGCACAATTCTTTAAGTAAGGTTGGTTATTTTCCTACTATTTACCAGAAAGTGCTTATTTCACCTAATGAGGTGACAAGTTAACAGGAGGAAAGCTTTGCTAGAGCGAACGAGATCGCCTGCATGCATCTTGTTCGCTCGATTGCGTCACATCTTTGAGACAAGGCGCCTCAGATTTTTGCTTCGCAATTTGTGCGCTGTGACTTCATTTCTTCCTTAACATCTTACTGATAGATATTTATAAATCAGTTACTGAATTAAGCCGACTCGGTTTCGTTAAAGGCTAATCAATAACACCCCCCACCTCCCCTCCCCCCCTTGATGGGTAGTCATCATAGTCGCGTTTTACAAGACTGACGAGTGAAATAGTTACACAACCAAAAGACTGGGGACCTGAAAAGACAGATTACGTTAAGATCCGACAAACCACGTTTCTTTTTGTGATTGCATGACTATAGGATTATGGAGCTGGCGGTCAATATTGTATTGAATTTCCATTCTAACTCCAAGCTTTATATTTTTCAATCATACGGTCAACATGATCTGCTGTCGCGTCGTTAGGGGGAGCTCGATGGCGGGCTTGAAAATAAAAAGGAACGAAAAGAAAAAGAAAAAAACTTTGGCAACATGAAACATAACTGATGAAAATTGTATCTTTTGCAACTTCACTGTGGAGACCGCGTAATACAGGTGACTGAATAATATTTATTTATTGATATTTTCCGTAACTGCAGATTCGTGATACGGAAACGGCTAAGCGTGAGTGCATCTCATGGAATTAGCAAAAATGTTTAGCCTCCTGATTGCTTACACAAGTGCACTGTCATGTAATCTTACATTAATATATTAACCTTTCATTCTCTTTCTTGTCGCTAGCTGAAGGCTGACCATAGAAATGCCTAATTTTAACCACTCTCAAGAAAATTTCCATTCGTCTTGATTTAGAAACACTTTATATCTGAGGGACACTTCTTTGACCAGCCTAAATATTGATCGTGGTGTTTTTAATATTACAGATCCTGAGGTCAGTAACAATCGGATACAAGCATAAGGGAATATTTCATTACTTTTCTCTGTCAATCTCTGTTAAAAAAGGCCTGTACTTAAAAGACATAACTGAAAAGCCGACCTCTATCAGGGGGTGTTTACTGCGTAATACATGGAAGGTTGCATTTTCTATGTCTGGAAGAAAATTATGAGGGTTTCAAAAAAAGTTACTAATTTGCTAGACGTATGTATGGTATATAACGTTCATTTTCTATGTGCTTTAAAATGTACCCATCTAAGTCTGGCATTACGGTTTACTACCAGTAAATATTTCGCGCGGACACTTTCGATTACGCTGATGTCCCGGATGATTACAATACTAGATATCAACTCTCTTGTAGATATTCAACCCAACAAAACTATATAAACCTCGTGTAAGACCGAATACTAGCAAGCAATGATTTTATTTAAGGCAATGGATCTTTGGAGGCACATTTCACAATACCTTTAATAAAGAATTGAATAATACTCTTTGTCCAAAAAAAAAACAATGAAACCGTTATCTACTGTCCTAGCAAGACTTGTTGAAAGCAAACATTACCCTCAGCTCTACTAAAATCACTTCTTTAAAACTTGCCCAACTCACTTTTTTCACTTTAGTATTTTGCTATAATTGTTATGAATTTGTTCTTTCTTTTTTTTTTTCTTTTCGCTTTTTCTGGTTCCTCGCCTATATACATTTTTAAACGAAACGTGATGTTGTTATGGTGGCCAACTAGAAAACCGAATGGTTTACCTGGTCATTATACTCGAATTTTAATATTCTATTAGATAGAAACGTTTATAACTGTAAACAACTAAGCTACAGCCTTTTAGTAAAGGCTGTAACTTAGTATTAGCTAACACATTGTGAAGAAATAAATTGAATGGGACTGAATTGGATTGAAGCTGTAGCTTTCCCTTCCCAGTGATGGGGAAATTTTTCAGTGTCACGTGAACATCTCAAGGAGAAAGCTCTTCATGCCCTCTTCAGTTTGAGACGACACACGAACCTTAGCAAACTAAAAGCAGCTCTCGGCTGTAAAATATTTGATACTATGCTTTAAAAATGGGCAATTATACCATTTCTTTAGATGTTCGAAAATCCTAGGAGAGGAAGGCAAGCAAGAAATTTTACAGCTGCGTACAGTTTTTGATATGCAATTTTCTACTTGTAGTAAACAAACCATGAACGTATTCCTTCATAGTAGCCTCGCATGAATATGTGTTGATTTTTCCTGTAAAACAGATTTCATAAGTTATCATTTAATGAATGCAAAAACTCGTGTTTTGAAGTGCTGCTGTTTGTTGTTTGACTGAGCTGAGTTTTGAGAAAGTTTGACACTATTAAATCGTGAGTCATGATTGGCTTATGGTGACTTTAAAGAGAAGACATGACTTGATCACAGTACTAAAACCACATTTTTTTACCTAGAAGACTCCGTTCATACTTTTCTACTCGAAAAGCTTGTAAATCACGAGCCGAAACGGCTCGTGATTTACAAGCTTTGCTCGTGTTCTCCCAACATCCCAAGTGGGTTATCACGCCGGTAAACCCATAGAAAGTGTGGTCTATTGCTTAAATAAATTCACATGCAGCTCATTTATATATGTCTACATTTGTGGCAGGTGATCGACTGCAAAAGTGAATGCTTCTGGTGATCATGACAAGCATATATTTTCGCATTGTGCTCACTGAATGACTATTTACGTTTTAATCCACAGGGAAAATCTCCGAGAAACGATGCAGCGGAATTCGACGAAAAGCGTGTTTACCGGAACTGATGCATTGGTCGCTTGGGGTGCAATATTTGCCGTCTTGGAGTTTGCAGTAATTCTTCTAAATTCGTCGGCATTATACACTTTCATGAAAAACAAGTCACTAAGGACGCGGAAACATTTCATGATTATCAATCTTGTTGTGTCTGACTTTTTGTTCGGAGTTACGGGGCTTTCACTTGCTCTTTTCTATCTCCTCGATCGCTCGGTAATTGCTTTTTATGTGTTCAACCTTCTAAACAAGTTTACCAAAACTGCTTCTCTTTTGACACTAGGCCTTATTGCTTTAGAACGAATGCACGCCATTGTCTGGCCTTTTCGTCATCGAGTTTTAAGAATCTATGTCTACAAAGCAGCCCTGGTGTTTACTTGGGCTCTGCCGGCCGCATTAACTGCCATCTTGTCCCTGAAAATTTACAACGCGAGGTTTGAAGCTGCGTTACCAGCCACGGTCTTCTTTGTAACCATCGAGATGGCTGCAAGTTACATTACCTTATGGGTATTTATCAAACGGAGACGCCCGCAACACGACACCTCTACAAGCCAGGATAAAGCCTTGGCTTTCACACTTCTTTTGATTTCAGGTGCTTTCGTTGTCACGTGGGTAATTCCAGTTCTTTTCATATCCATTCCTCGCATTTGTACGACTTGTCATCAGCCGAAAGGATCAGTCATACTGTGGCTGCACGTCGCCTTTGCATTCCAGTCTGTGGTCAACCCGGTTATATATTGTTTCCGTATTCCTGGATTTCAAGACACCTTGAAGGCTAAGATAAAGCAAATGAATTTTTTTGGAAAAAGGATGCAGCAACAACCATCTGAAAACGATATGAGGGACTATAAGTAAAGAACCTTAGCTTATTAAGATTTGTTACGTTGTTTGTGTGTCAATGGGCAAATGTACCCAGGCTACGCCTCGGGGCATCGTTATACAATTCAGTACTGAGCAAGGAATGTTCGAGGACCTGTACAGCCCCCGAAATGATCCTCAAATTGACCCGTAAATGATGTCGTCCCCGAAATGATCCCCAATTTTTTTTGCGTCCACCCCGAAATCAATCCCAATTAAGTTTTGGAAGGGAGTGTCATTCAGCTTCGGAATTGTTAGTCGCAGTCAACGTTGGTAATTCGCTTTTAACAATTATAAAAACGGTTTAAATGACTTTTTACGGTTTTGTCATCTATTCGCTTTAACATTTACTCTTGCATCTTGGACACTGATCATTTAAAGTTTAACACCATTAATTAAAACTTTTAAAACTCCATGCTGTTTTTATTGTCGTGCCACATGGTTTCAGTTTTCCCAGGTTCGGTAAAGAAGACAAACCTCCCCTTCGGATAACAAATCTAGTAACCCAAAACATGTCAAAGGTAAATTGACCACGGATTAGACAGCCTGCCGGGTCAACAATAAGGGCTATGTATTTTTAACTAGTTGAAAAATAGTGCGTAATCCATTGTTACCAGTGCTGTACAGGTCAGTTAAAAATAATCCACGGACATCACTGAATCAAAGTATAAAAGGTTAGTTATCTACTATATAAGACGTGAGAAAAAAGCCAGTCGATTTACTGCACAAAATATCGCCAAAACGTCGCAATGACTTAGACATGAATTTTGATATGACTTCGTAATTAACTGTTAATAACTGATACTTTCTAAATCCAGTTAAAAGCGTAATCGCAATATACGTCATTAAAGAATCACGGAGAATGAAAGCGAGTAAAGATTATAAGTGAAAATTTTATTCATTTTTGTGCATTTGCTCGAGTCATAGTTCAAGGATATCATTCCATTCCTGAAATTAACCGGGGATCATTTCGGAGGTTGGTATCATTTCAGGGTCAATTTGTTGATCGCATTTCGGGGTCGGGATCATTTCGGGAGCTATACACAAACGCATTTTCTAAGGGAGAAGCCCTACCAATTCCATCTTCAAGCCCAATTGTTTGTTTTCTTGGTTTGTTTGTTTTTTTTTTTTCTCAATCAAAACACACTTGTCAGTGTCGAATTCTCCGTTTCATTGAGCACTACACAGAACTCATTGAGTACATACTCACAACCCTTCTCTTCATTCCATATTATTTTTGGCCATCGGGGCCCTAAATTGGAGTCGTAGGAGATGAGAATAACAAAGGAGGAAAGAGCCCATTTATTAATTTTAATTCCACCCCACCTCCCCCCGCGGAAGCGTTGGGAACAGGCGATACCGGCCCTGCGTCTTTAATACAGCTTCACATTACTGCCTGCAAACGAATCGTTTCGTTAATGTACTGTTTGCCTCTTTTTTACAGTTTGACTCATCCTTCCAGCAGAGCCTTTCTTTCGCTTTCGCGATTTTGTCTTAGTCGACAAAGACTCTGCTTGAATTGAGTATGATCTTTTTTGAGCATGCGCGGCATGTTGCTAGGATATAGTTTCGAACCCAGTCCATATAGGCGCGTGCTTGATACAGCGGGCTCGGCTATAACCATCGGTTTATCAATTAACGGATGCTCGCACTGGAATAAACCTGTTTGATGAGAGAAAACAAGATGGAGTAGTGCAGAGGTTTGGGCTGCAGCGACCTCAAACGCTTGACGCGATTCACGCAGAACCGTCTTTTCTCCTTTTCATTCAAGAAGACAAAAAGAGGCTATACTCGCAGGATGAGTTTGACTGTGACTGATTGCAGTGTTATACATAAAGGAAAATATTTAATAAATAGATAAATAAAAATTAATCAATTTATTAATAAAAGATATTGTAATCTGTAATAAGTAGCGTGAAATTAGTATGTGTAATCAAATGGTGGCGAGTGAAATTAGGGAATAATTTCAAGCGCGTTTTGTCCAAATCCTTAAAATTATTAGGATTTGGACAAAACACAAGTGAAATTATTCCCTAGTTTCACGAGTATACCATTTGATTACCTATTAATATCATGGGTGACGAATTACTTTAGCAATCTTGGATTTTTGACATGTTTATCCTGGATCGCATCGATCGAGAACTCCTGCACTCTCTCGAACGTTTAGCGCTTAAATTTGGCCTAAGTTTAGAGTTTTTCGACAAAATACCTGTTGGAATCCTTCTTGATGTGCTCTTTCGTGTGTTCAGGTTTTCTAAAGCGCCTTTTTGTGCCCTGACATCTTCATTCATGACATTTTAAAACTTCGTCGCCATCTTGACACTGAGACGTGTACGGAAGGATGCCATGGCAATTTTGTAATTTCACATGTGAAATTACAAATTAACGCTGAAATTTCGCGCCAAAATTAAGGAGTAATTCGTCACCTATGATATTAGCTTTCTAACTATTATAGACAATTGAATAATTGCAGGTCTTTTTCAAACTCAGGAAAGAGGTTGTTAAAAGCTTATGTCTTGACATGCTTAAAGAAATTGACTCCTGTCTCGTCCCCAGTCGTCTCTCTCTCTGTCTCTCCTTAGTGGCGCGAGGGGTGTGATGGGAAGGAGGAAAGCGAGGGAGAGAGTCTTCCTCCCTTTTCCATTCCCATCACCCCCTGCTTCCGCCGCGCGCGTTACGCGAAGACGAGTGGGACGAGTCAGAATTGATCCCAGCAATTGAACTGAGCATATCCCGAATCACATACAGTGACCCATTTGAAACTGTAGGCCAACTTTAATTGCCCTTTTAGCGCCGGCAAAGGAAGACAGTTTTAATAACTAAATAAAAAGCACTGCCGTTACTGAAAGTTTTGTTCATCACATCTAAGAATCATTAAGCCTTAGAAGATAACTTTCAGCAAAATGTGCTTCCAACTTGTAATAATCCCCCTTGCATAGCGCCGAACTTAGGGATCAAACGCCATTAAAAGGTTTTCTTCGGCGGTTTACTTATCAGTGCACAGTTTTTTTTTACATTAAGTTGTGCTAAATAATTCATTCAACCTGTCTGAACCTAAACAAATAAGTTAATGAAATATGTCATTGTTTTTGTAAGATTTGAATTCAGTTTCTTTTAGTATCTGAAGTGTTTTCCAAGGCAGTCTCTTGTCAGGATTTTCCTCACAACTTTATAAAATAATGGATTACTTCTAAAATATGTTATGGGAATGAGGAATGACCTCAAGTACAAAAATAGTCTGACAATGTAAAAAAACATAGGGGGTAACGGGAGGCAAAATCCGCAAAAGGAATTAAAAATGAAAAGTGTATAAGGTAAGGCCCATGTGAATATATAGACAGCGCAGGACATCAACACCAATTTCCTAAATTTTCTATCTTCGTCTTGTTCATTGTCGCTTTCTTTGCCAATTACAATCGTAACTGTGGTAACGGTGCATGTAACACCAATTGCAAGTACAAAAACGGATAGAAGGCCTCCAGCTGAGAAAAAGAAAAAAGAGAAGGAAAGGTAATTCATAAGACATGTCATGTTTAAGGCGGAGACACTTGCAGCAGTGACAATGGAACCCACCACGACGAAGTATAGATTACGTCTTCGTGGATGGCCTGCGTATCGAGTTGGGGCTCTGAACGTTGCCCGCAATACCTTAATTGATAGAATGACAAGAATGAGACCGGTAGCAAAACCTGAAGCGCAATCAAAGGCCTCATAAATGAAATACATATAGCTGGGCCAGTACAGCATGTTGTACATAAATGCCGGTATGGATACCAGTCCCACTGAAAATTCTATGGAGGCCAGGAAGCTGAGGAAAATTCGCTGACGTGGTAGAAGAGCTCTTGTCCTCATAAAGGCTCGCAGGATCAAATAGTTCAAGCTTAGGATGCCAAGACACAGGATGGAGTAAAATACCAACAATAATATAATCCCGTATATTTCCATTCCTGGGTCCAAATTAAAAGTACCTTTCTGAGGTATTTCAGTTACATTCGTAACGGTGATATTCATTCTGCAAGTAAAATCAACCAATTAAAAAAATGAAATGAAAAATAAATGGAAGGAAATTAAACATCATATTCATTTAGATACATCAAGCAATTTTAAAAAATTAAATGAGAAATAAATGAAAGGAAATTAAACATTAAATTAGATACCGAATTACATGAAAGATTTATTAATCGACTGAGTTGACAAAGCCGATTTACCACGTGACAGCAACTTGAAAAGCTAACTTTTTGAGAGCTAGCTCTTCCTCAGAGCGAATGAAGAAATCAAGGCTTGTGCTTTGTTTATCATCGAAATGGTGGAGCTGTTAAAGCAGCCGGAGTACGCAGCGCCTACGCTGATTCAGAAAGACCGAGTCTTCGTCGAGTATGTTTAATAAATAAATCCGATTAAGTGAAAATCTGATAAATTTAGCAAAAGCAAATTCACTAGTTATCTGCTCGGCATCAAATAATCGCCGTTTCATTGAAAGATTTCGACGAAACAATTTTAATGCGCCAGCATAATGAAGAATTTTTGATTACAGTAGCCAATGTTGTTTTTGGCAGATTGAAGAATTTTGGGGAAAACGTATTTCTAAAATACGTCACTGCAACACCACATTTCGTTCTTGAGTCAAACTATTGATATAAAGTAAAGGTAATAGAGCAATGGTTTAGTCGCCGATCGAGAGATGCGATATAAGTTTTTCTCAAAACGAAGGTCAGAATAACTATTTGAAGAATGCTTTAAAAAAGTGGTGGAACAGCGGTGAGGCTGGTGAAGCAGCACTACTAGTAGCTAGAAACATAATAAGATAAAAAACAGGAATGAATAAGCTGAACGAAAAACGTTCTTTATAGTACTTCTTGGGGAATTAGAAAGATAAATTTGGCAGATAAATACTTGCTATAGATTTTTGCGGCTTTCTTCGATGCACTTTGGGCAACAATTTTGGATCCATTTGCACGGCTCTTCCAATTTGCTGGGGCCACGCACGATCATCACACATGGTCTCCAAAGTCTTATGGGTTGAATCCTAATCCTACGATGCACTGCGGGTCCCAACATTGTTGGGAGTTGTTGCATCTGTTTGCACGTAGCTTTATTATACTGATTATGATTATGATCGATTAGAAGGACGCTGGTGAAAGTGCGTGAAGCGAGCGTAATTTTAATGCCAGAAGTTACATTTACTCGCGGGTCGCTAATTATTGTTTGTAAACAAAGGGAAGCAAAAGCGCTATTAAGCCACACACGTCACCTGGAAGTGAGCCCTTTTCCCTTTTGACATGCCATGACGCTTCTAAATTAGTATTGGTAAATGTCTTAAGTCTTATAGAGACGCTTTACCAGAAAATGTGAGCAAAACAACTGCCCAAGAATGCAAAAAGTCCACTTCTGGTTGACGTGCGTCGTTCAAAAACGTGGGCTACGTGCAAACGGGCGCAACAACTCTCAACAATATTGGGAGTTGTAAGCCAACAATGTTGCGTCCGTTTGCACGGGGCTAAAAGTTTAGCTTTTACCGGTTTCAAACTTTGCGCAACAACACGCAACAACATTCAACAACATGCAACAGGGTGTGCAAACGTACGGAACATTTAACATTCAACAATGTTGGGGGTTGTTGGTCAACAATGTAGCGTCCGTTTGCATGCAGCCATAAGCTCATCAGTATTGAAAGCGTACAGCTTCAAAAAATGCTATACGATTTAACTTTATTCGATATTACCCTTTTTTCTCCTGAATAACAAATATTTCATGTTCCCAAGTCAAAGCCAAACGGAAGATCTGATTCATACTAACGATCAAACAATTCATTCATATAGGCCTGGGCATCGCGTTAGAGAAAACAGTAACTTTGCTATAACAAGCCCTGGCACATTTCTTAGTGGGCATGATTTAAAAAAAAGGAAAAAAAGAAGAGAAAAAAAGAAAGAAAAGATAACGAAAGAAAATAGTAATGTAATAATCATGATTACGCTGACAGCTTCGGGTTCATTACATCCGATTGTATTGTATTTGATATAATTTTTGTTGACTTCCAAATAATATTTTTGATTATTGAATTTGTAGACAATTTTTAAACAGTAATACCAAATTGTTTGAAAAAAGATTCAACCAGTTCTGAGGCTAACAGCATGAGTCGATTGCACCTGTTAAGGACTGTGAAAATTTATTGTCTTCTACGCCTACGCTGACTCAAGCAGACCGAGTCGTCGTCGGATGTGTTTGTTAAAGTAAAGTGAAAATCTGATAAATTTAGCAAAAGCAAATTCACAAGTTATCTGCTCGGCATCAAATAATCAGTGTTTCATTGAAGATTTCGACGAAACAATTTCCATACGCCAACATAATAAAGAATTAATAAGACAGTAGTCAAATATTGTTTTTGGCGGATTGAAGAATATTTGAGGGAAACGCATTTTTAAAATACATACTGCTACAGCACCATATCTCGTTCTTGAGTCAAAACCAGTGGAATATAGTAAAGGTAATAGAGATAGGTGGTTGAGTCGCCTATGGAAAGTTACGATATAATTAAGTTTTTCTCAAAACGAAGGTCAGAATAACTATTTGAAGAACAG
Source organism: Porites cylindrica (assembly GCA_964035525.1). Taxonomy (NCBI): domain Eukaryota; kingdom Metazoa; phylum Cnidaria; class Anthozoa; order Scleractinia; family Poritidae; genus Porites; species Porites cylindrica. The sequence goes on along the minus strand of OZ037776.1, from coordinate 41,236,785 downwards.
TTAAAAACGTCACTGAAGCTATCTAAAGTTTAGAAGCCTAAATCTAGAAGTTCAAAATTATGCTGCAAAGAGCAAACTCTTCTTGATTAATTCTCCGAACGACTATAATGATTAATGGCATAGAGACCTGTTTTTTTTTACTAGTTTTTAGTAAAACCCTACAATTTACTGTCGTACACCTTTCAATCATTCACCAACTGAAGATAGCCTCTAAGATGCATTGTACTCACTTGAATCCTGGGCTGAAGAGGTTAGATATGAACGTGGACAGTAGCAGAAGTTTCTTAGTTTCCGTATCTGTTCCTTAAACCTGACAAGATTCGGAATTTTCGAGTCTACTTACTGAGCTGTAGCTCTGAACCAACAAAATCATCTTATAACCTCCAAGGACTGACAACATGCACTAAATTTACATCTGCCTTGCTTATGTTTATAATCATGCTGTTGACTTTTTGTTTCCTACCTTACATTATTTACCCAACCTTTTGTCTCAGGGCTTTCTTGTGGTCTGGTTGGTTACCCTGAAAGTAATCGCGTTTGAGCTACCAATCAACATAAAAAGGGAAGAATCTTTAATTTTATTTCATAAATTTCGCTCCCTTTTAAAAGTCGTTCCTAAGCCCCAAAGAGCGTTAATTGTGATCACTTCTCGATGTTTCTTTTCAGTCGATTCGAGCTTCTGAATACAACATTGTTGCTTATCATACTCGAAAAAATGTCTGTTTCATTACGATTTCTGACATCTGCATCAAAGCCACCAAATTACCCAAGAATTGTTATTTTGACTTGAATGGTATGAGTTTAATTCGTTGTAACTGCGTGTTCTAGAGTGTCAATCGGAGTGATTCACAGAAACCCGATTTCCTTGAAACAGCACCGCCCAAATTCAACTCATGATCTGGAATAGAAGCACAAAAAGACTGAAGATCCTCGTCAGCTTCTCGTGCTTGTCAATGACATCACATGGATCCGCAGAAAATTAAACTTCTCGGCCTAGCCGTAAATAATTTATCATTACTATTATAATTGTCATTATTTTTTACGCCTTTTTCGACCATAGAAAAAATGGATAAACAGAACGTCAAAGGAGCGATCAAAGATCGATATTTCACACATTTGTGCACCCTTAACGTGCGAGAATGGTCTTTGACGTCTCTCAACAGGAGGTCTTAGGTAGGATTCATTTGCGACTGACGCCCTCGCATTTTACCCTTCGGAGTCTTGTTTTTTAGAATATGTTTTTAAGACTAAAAAATAAACTTCAAACGGGCATAAACTATGGCCATACACGTAGATTGCAAATGAATCCATGCCGCGATTCCAACCAAATTCAGCTGCGATCTGGATACCGCTTAAAAAGGTGGATAGATAAGAGACAAATCCATATTAGTTTAGCTTGAAAAAAAAAACGATCCACTCGAATTTGTAAACCAACACATAAAAATATCTTTGAAGTTTCTCGAAAAAACAGTTGTTTTAACTTATTGTTTAATTACAACAAAAGGCCACACTTTCATGGGTTTAACCGGCGTCATAACCCACGAGGGCTGTTAGGAACACGAGGAAAGCTCGTAAATCATCAGCCGAGGGCGATCCTTTTTAAAAAAAATTAAAACGGCGATTACCTGTACTTAAAGCCATGGGTATTGGATTTGTCGTTTGAGTATCTCACTAAAGCAGTATTACAGCTTTTCTTTTATCACTTTGAAAATAAATGTTTGAACCGTGGAAATAACGGTTGTTCATTGATTTATTGTTCATTGTTGTCACCTTTGACACCATTCAAACGTGTTGTCAAAGTGTAGTTTTTCGTAACTGCCTTCACCTTTGACATGCATCAAAAGTGTGGCATAGCCACCACAACTTTGACTTCACCTTTAACGTGTATCAAAGAGTGAAGTCAAAGTTACCAGCATATTTGACAACGCCATTGACAAGTGTTAAAGGAAAAGTAAAACCTTTACACAATTGACTTCAGCCAACAACCCTTTCATTTTATTAGACGCTGTTGAGGGTACACTTTACAGTTATGAGACTACCTACAAATAAAGCGTCGAATCTGCAAACGGCCCTGTACAGTTTGGAGCTACTTGGCCTAATTTGCAAAAATATATTTATATTTATATAAAATTATATCACGCGATCCAGCTGCAAAGGGCGTGGACCACCACCAACTACCACAAAATCGGTCATAAAAAGTTTTTTCCTCCAGAAATTTTTTTCACACGACTTAAGTCCAGGATTGAACGCAAGTATCGTTTAATAAGTACTTCATATCTGACAGACCTTTTGTAGTTTGGTGTCTTTTTAATCAGGAGGAGACTGTCAATAAAATTGCGCATGCGTATGTGTAACTCTGGACATTTCTGTACAACTTGGGCTAAAATAAAAATATAACAGTTTATGGGAGTAAGATAAACTCCTTCTAAAACCAAGCTGATACTGGTACAAATATATACGATATAGTTTCTTGTAAAGTCATAGACGACGAGTTAAAACAAAAATAGAAATGTATGATTGATTTATACAACTAAATTTAAAAATATATCCTTCCCAGAACGAACTTAAGCAGACGTTTTGCTACACTAAATTAATGTAACAAAAATCGTTAACGTACAGTCGAAAATACCTGCCCTAAAGCTGAGAATACGATAACATAGGTGATAGCATTTTTTCAATTATAAAATGAGACAGAACGCCTAATACCGTATTTATTCGATTAAGCTCCCAGCCTCGAATAAGCGCCCATCCTGTACGGAGGACGGAGGAAGTTAACAAGTGTCTAGCCTCGAATAAGCGCCCACCCCATCCACAACCCTCCAAAACACTGAAGTGGACCAGAAGAGTCTTGGTTATTATTTGTTTACTGCGATATCTGCTTCTCGTCGACTGACCCAGCCATTTGCAGACGTTACGCGGTGAGCCATGGACGAGGCAACCACTAGAGAGTTCGCTTATTGACCTTACTGACACTGAGATAGAAATTGACTTAGCACTACTAAGTTAAAAGACTTCGCTGAAGACCGAGTTCTTAGTCATTTTTTACACTTAAAATTCTTTTCTGGCACATCTTTACGTTTTGTTTTTATTTACCGTTTTGTTGGAAAATTAACATACTATTTGCTGAAAATAATGATAATTAATAACCGCCCAGCCTCAAACTAGCACCCACCTCGAATGAGCGCCCACTCTCAAGGTCCAAAAATTTAATAAGCGCCCAGTGCGCTTAATCGAATAACTACAGTAATAATTAAGAGGCAAGAGTCGACAAGGACTTCTTTCGTGGTTCAATTCCTAGCCTCAGGCGTGATTAAACGAAAAGCTAGGTACAATCTTAAGTGAGAGAAACTGACAACCTTAAGTAAGAAAAATCAAACAAGATAAAATTATCAGTATTGAAAAGGGTCCAAGGATCAAGAACAACAGTTGAGTGTATGTTTTCATTTGTTATGGTTCTCTCCGCACAGTTAAACAATGCCGCAAATACTGCAACAGAAAATATGTTTATCATTGCAATTACTTTTAACACCAAAAATGTTGATATGATGAAAAACCGTGCGCATTGCGCATGTGAGGAAACTTAATTTGACTTCCTAAAACACACATAGTTTCCACGTTGAACAGCTATTTCGAGAACGGTTGTCTGAAAAAATGTGCACGCGACAATCCCGAAAGGTAGTATGGGATATGATCAATACATTGTTCATGACACTGTAGCTGTCGAACCTACTTTTGTTTCTTTCCTTAAGCACTCGCAAACATAAGTCCATATCTTATCGTGCTATTCTTTAAAATTTCTTTGAAGAACAGTGAACTGAAAACCACCCACAATACCTTTTGGAATTGTCGCATGCACTACTTCCGGCAACGTTTCTCGAAATAGCTGTAAACTACAGCATACAGAGTAACCTCATCGAGGTGTTAAAATTTGTAACTGAAAAATATAGATCTTGTACCTTATGTAGGAAGTCACAGCTGCATACAATTAGGTTCGTTCTTTGCTAGGACCCACAGTCACGTGACAGTCTCAGATAAGCATGCACACTTTTGATGGCAGCACATGACTGTTCTAGCTCGATAAGTACAGGGATACTCTGCATCGTTGACTATGGCCTGCATTGCAGGGGTTATTTGTGATTCAAGCACAATTTCGTGTGTGTACTCACAATCTTCATTGGGGAGATTTCTCACGTGACGTTTTCATCGCTTACACCTTCATCCGTGTTTGAATAGCGGCTTTCGCAAATATACTTACGCCATTTTCATCAGTTGTCCTTAAAGGCTGGTTTTGTCTACCATAACTTTGCAGAATTGACTTAGTTGACGAAACTTAGGTAGATATTCACACCGCATTTTCGCAATTGCCATTGGCCTCGCAATCGCTGGATCGCAGCGTGCTTGCTCTCTTGCGTCTGTCACCGGTCAGCATTCTCGAAGTGCCCCTTGTTGATGCACCATAGGATCTCCTACCAAAAAGCGACAGAAGAACTCTGCGAAAGTCGGGCATCTTAAAGGTGTAGATAATCGGATTGATAAACGAGTTCGCGTACTGCATCATTTTGGTGAGATAGATCATGGTCACAATATGTTTCTTATTAGAACAGGAAACCTTACACACACCGGATAAAGAAATGTAGATATTCATTGCCTGGAATGGTGTCCAACTTAAAACAAAAATTGATGTCACTAAAAACAGGGTCATTGCTAGTTTCTTGTCCTTTTCAAGGGCCTTTTTTGTTTTTTCGTGCATTCTTTGAACCACCTTGATCCAAATACCAACGTATGCTAAGCAAATCACCACCAAACAATTAAAAAACGTCACCATCGTTAAGTACAACATAATTTCTGACACTATTTTCTCATCTTGAAGTATACGAAAGGTGAGTAGAATGGCGGCCAGAGTCCAAATAATGGTCATTAAAATACCGTAAACGTAACAAGGTGTTGTTCGATGCCAGTTGGGTAGAGCAACTGAATACAAACGCTCCAATGAAATAACTGTTAAGGCAAAAACGGAAGCAAACCCCGCAAAGATGTCCAACGCTATTGGCACTTGCGAGACAAATTTGGGCAGCGTCACTCCTCCACTTTCGGTGTATGCAACCAGAGTGTGAAGAAACATTGGCAGGGAAATCAGACCAACTATGATGTCGGCAATGGCCAAGCAAAGCAAAAAATAGTTTGTACGCTTTCGCAGCAACTTGCTTCGTGTAAAAACGATAATGGCGAGAGTGTTACTTATTAGAATAAGGACGTCAATAATACCAAATCCAAAGCACCAGCTTAACATCTCCTCATGCGTGAACATGCGTCCACCATTCTGCTTAGGATCAGAGGAATTATTCGCCATGATGTCTGTCAGTCACTAAGAATAGACGTATAATATTGAAAATTAGTTCATTAGGCTAATGATTTTTCCAAAGTCTTTTCCAATGAATGAAACATTACTGGTGGCTGAGGGCAACACTATAATGGCATTTGTTCGCTTCCCCTTCCGACCGCTCGTGCTCTTAAAGAACCCGGTCAAAGGTCCTAAGAAACTGAAATGAAATAAAGTTACAAAAAAAAAAAAAAGGACTCGAGAGTTAACTAGAAACTAGGCATAACGGGAGGCTTTGAGTGGGACTTGTGTCCAGTAATATAGTTGTACCTGGATGCACTGTATTCTCAGTGCCAACACATAAGTCAGTGGAATAGGCTTGTGTTTTCCTTTAGATATCCTATATTAATGTTGCCGAACACTTCATCGATCCCTTTTTGCAGCGTTATACATTTATAATAAACCACTTTAGCACAAGTCAAATATAATACGTAAGTCGATCATTCTCAGTATAGCGGATGACGAAACGATTTTGAGCACTCGATGTACCAGAAACATAAATTCTTTTCCTCATGACTTGTGTGACTCAGAGCCTTCATTGTTTCGAAAGAAGATTAGCCATCCAGGTGGCTGAATTTACGGGCGGTACAATAGTAAACATTCCGCGTCAGCGAAGTCAACAATAACATTACAGAATTAGAGATGATTTTGTCAAAAAATGCACCTCTCCTGTCATTGTCGAATATTAAAAACAAATGCATGAATATGTGCTAAATTTTCGTCGGTCAAACTATAACGTTGAGAGATTGCATGGCACGAAGCCAAAAGTTGCCAAAACAACTTGAATATCAAAAAATCTGCCCTCCTAATATAGACGACGTATCGACGGAAAATCCAATGATCGAGTCAAAAAGGAGTCTTCAGATGTCAGTAAGGAGAAAAGAGGCTAAGTAACAGTCGTTAACAACTCTTTCAAAAAGTTAACCATGGTTTCTTGCATATAAGTTTCCTGAAACTGATGTATCTTTACGTACAGATGACTTGGATGAAAATGGCTTTTTTAAAAAGAAACCTGCTTAATCCCTGGGGCATAACCCCTCTTAATATTCGCGACCTTGGCGGCGAACTGTGTCAACCACAAACGCCTATACTTTGAGATTTCTGTGATTTTGACCAGCCCAGCTTACGAAAGGCATGAAACACATCTAAGAATCTACGTAACCACATCAAATGAAGCAAATTATCTGCCTGAAGATTTAACTTCAAAGAAAAAAAAATTGAATTTATCAACATTATAGATATATGACTGGCTGAGGTACAGGCAAAAATTTATGAAATGCAGCACCGATTTCACTTGCCATGATAGATAAGTAGCCTGTGTACAGATGCCCCCCTCCCTCAGAAAAAAAAAAATCTGAGGAAGGGGGGACGTCTGTACACAGGCTATAGATAAGACGTTACTTGGATCTCTCTAACAAACGGAACGCGTTCTATCAGTGTGTGAAAAAAGGTTGTTTTGACTTCAGATAGCAAATTCACTTAAAATACTTTGGGATTCGCTCCTAACTTGTACCTGTATCTAGTAGCGATATATGACAGAAATAACATGTGCAAGACAAGAGGACAAACAGAGCTTATAGAAGGAACTAGTGTTTCCAAGATCATTGGCAGAACAAATATCAGCCTCTTTGGGATGTATTGAACAAAGTAATGTTTAAAAGACTTAACTATTCGTACATTCAACATACCCTCTGTAAGATGAAATTCTGTTAGAACAAAATCATCCAAAATTTGATACATTCATAATTTTCACGACCTTTATGGAAAGTACCCTACGGGCCACTATGACACATGTGGACCATACATTGTGACACGTGACATTTACAGAACATCACTGCTCTCTACGGTTATGACTTAAAAGGAAAACAGTGGACGTAAAAAGATATCAACAGGTGGTAGTCTTGGTTAACTGAATTTTAAACTTGAAGAAGTCTCTTCTTTGTGCTAATATATATTATTCTTACCAGCGACGCAAATACAAATTCTTAACAGTACATTTTTGATGTGCTGCTATTAAGCGTGATTCGCAAGGAGCTGGACCTGACATGGAGTAAAGAAATTAAACATTTTTATTATTATCATATTTTCTTCTTCCTCTTCTTTAGAAAGGAGTATCGTCTTTGCTGATTGAACAAAACCACAAATAATTATGTTACCGGACATGTCCAGGCGGGACACCACACCACCAACGAAAATATACCAAGGCGCCTAAATATGAAATGAATTATGTGTCCACTGAAATAGACCTTGTCAAGGTGTTGAAAGCCATCTTGACGAGCAGGCAAGCGCGTGAGAAATTACAGTTTTAATATGAGAATGTAATGTCGAATAATTTCCGTAAAACGACTGTTCTGAAAAAAGGTGAATTGTAAACTAAAGCTTTACTCCCCAGGGATTCTAATGAAAAAATTTGAAGGCGTTACATGTAGCTACATACGCTAAAACAACTTTTTAAAATTTTCTGTACATTCATGTATAGAAAATTGTCTGTAAAAAATTTTTCTTCCTGCCGAATAAAATTTCCCGAAAAAGTTGCAGAAAAATATGTGGAAAATCTACGGCAAGCGTCTAGAGACATGTAAGCACAGGTTCGGTCCCAAAAATTTGTTAGCAGAATCCTTTGCTGTGTAGCTTTAGTTTACAATTCATATTTTTTCAGAACAGTAGTTTTACGAGATTATTTGACATTAGATTCTCGTACAAACATTGTAATTTCTCACGCGCTTGCCTAATCGTCAAGATGGCGTCGAAAACCGTGACAAGGTCCATTACGGTACATGTATTTCATCCTTAAAGTTTGCACGATATTACTGTACTTCCAAACGCCCAGTTTGTAGAATTTTTGCATTGGGTCAATGTTTGACATGTTTTTACAGAATTCCACCGATTCTTGTTTGGTGCACTATGGGGTCAACTTCCTTGAAGACTGAATACTAATTGTTTTGCAGAATTTAAAATATGGTTTTTAATTTAATCCGATTTTTGTAAATACATGACATACCCTTCGCATGACAAAGGTCTCTCAAGACGCTGGTAAAATGATTATTGTAGGTAAATAATCACATTTTCGCAGATATGGGAACTTGAGAAGCAGAAAATTACAAGCAAATAAATAAATAATAAAAGGAAAAGATACCTCCCTTTAAGTACTCGTATTGTATGATGTACGCATGATAATACCGTATGGCACTATTTACGAATTATTCGGCGAAGGTTAAGTGAATATTGTTAAATAATTCCCAACACGAAGACGGGAAACATGCATTAATAGCAAAGAGACGGCAGTCTCCATGACCAAATATACTCATCACAAATGAAGACAGCTATACCCTTTTTTTAATGTAGCGGTGAACCTATATTTTGGCTGCACTTAGCAGCCTTGATCATCACAGTTCACTTACTGTCAAAAACAAAGAAGGAAAGAAAGAAAGAAAAAAGAACTCGTTTCAATTGTGGTGAGATTATCATTTAATAAGTATATTTAACAATTATTCCATGAGCGCGCGTTGGATATGAGGTGGTATATAGCCAACCGGGCACTTAGCGCCGAGTTGGCTACAACTATCTCATATCCAACAAGCGAGAATGGAATAATTGTTTTATTAACTTTTTTTAAACTCCAAACGGCTGGTTGTTACAACAGAATTTTGGTAAATTTCATTTTTAATACAATGTATTACAAAACGACCGGACGTTGACGTAACTTCCGGTAAACCAAGGGTAAATCACATGACATGTGCGCCGTTTGCGTAACTAGTTGAACGAAAAATCTGAAAGGGAAGGGCGCTGTGCTTAAATTATTCTCGACAAGTACCGTTTTTCGCTTTCCCTTGCTCTGACTGTGGAATTCGACGCTGGATAGATCGACCTGATCGCTCTTCAATTTCGTTTTCTTACTCCACTGAATTGGAGCTGCACAAAGACCCAGCTTCATTAATCAATTTGTTGTTGTTGTTGTTGTTCAATGGAAAGCCGCTCGTTGTAGGATCACTTGAGGCCCGTTATGGTCCGTTATGGACTTGCGAAAATGTTAAGAGGTGTTCAAACACGCAAAAACTGAATCTGCTAATGGCTTTGAAAACTTACTCCTGCAAGGACTTGCAAGCGATTCTGAAAACTTTTAAGGTAAACTTTGTTGTTGTTGTTGTTATTGTCACATAATCAGGTCGACGTAAGGAAGAATTAGGCTTATAATTTTTTTAAAATTTTTAAGGAAACTTCGGAGTACCATTAAATAATTTCAAATCAAATTTTGTGGCTTTTTTTTTTGCAGCCGGTATGGTATTTTCTGGTTTTTTCTGTTGTTTGGTCGGTAGGAAGCCCTCGAAATCTACTTTGCCGCTTTGTCCGACAGAGACTTTGTTGTTTTCTATATAAGGTCAAACTAAGGTATATGATGAGCTGATAACCGAGATTGAAATGCTAGAAATAAATAAACAAAGAACTGAATAATTTACATAAATCCCACTTGGTATGTATTTTTGTTTCTTATATGGTATCTCGAATTACAGTATTCTTGCAAATAAAACAAACAACAGCAGACGGGAAAAATTGTACGTTTGCCAAACTGTACTTGATGATGTCGATAAACGATTGATATATTGTATAACCATTAGATTAGAGTCGTCTTGAATAATGACCAAGAGCTAAATTAAACGGATAGCTATTTACATCGAGTTTTTAAGGAATGAAGGCAAAAGACTTTTCAGGGGAGCCACCATGACCACTACATGCCGGAGCTTTGGCATCTTTTTTGTACATGTCAATTCTTACATGAAGAAGCTAGAAGTGAGAAAATTGCCTGATCCCTGTAACTTCTTTGACTCTATCCTACTCGTGTGTTAACCTTTAGCCTGTCAACCACCGATAGCCGCAGAAAAATACAATAATAAATAATAATAATAATAATAATAACAATAATAATAATAATAATAATAATAATAATAATAATAATGACGATAATAAACTAAAACATATTCAAAATAATCACAATGTAAATTATTTAAATTATGATTATTTATTATCATTAGATCTATGCATTAAAAACAAAGACAAAGATGAATAAAATCGCGACTCCAATTCCCGACCTTTCATCAAACACATTTTAATTGACAAGTTCAATTTCGAAGGCAAAGGCTATAACTACTAGAAAACGAGCATATTTCTGGTAGATGGCTAACCAATTCATCAATAAGAAAACTGGTAGAATTACGTTAAGTGAAGTCGAATGGAGGGGTAAATATCGGGTTCTTTAAACAGTATTTCAAGGCCAAAGGTGACTAGATGAGTCCACTGAATTCCATATATTTACGTTTGTCAAGTGTTTTCGTCCATGAACATGCAAGCAGTATTGATTTTGACGATCATCTCAAACAACAGCGAGTAACAATCTATTGAGAGTGCCTCGAAATGGTTAAGTTAGCATAGCAAGTGATGTTAACTACCTGGTGCACGTTTGAGTGGCTAAAGTAGTTATATAACATTCTATAAATTCGATCAACAACACAGATGCTCATCTCGTGTTTCACCGATGGTGGCGGATGACACAAATCTCTCGAGTGAAAACTAGAACAATAGCTTGGAGAGAGCAAAATGCCATTTCCAGTTTCGACTTGAGATAAAGGACTAAGCTTTATGTATTTTAACACAACGATAATTAGTTTCTTTACGATTACCCACGCGACGAACGTGTTAGCTTGCGTATTTACTAAGATACTGAGTATAAACACAAACAGCTGCGGTTTGATGTTTTACAAGCTACTAAATCGTAGGCATCCAATTCGACAACGATGATACATGAATACATAGAATGAAGCAGTGAAGAACTTTTACTTACCGATCTACGCAATACCGTAAGCGCCTTTAGTAAAATCATTCATTGCAAAGTGTAGTCATAAGCATGTCTGGCACAGACTCGCCCACGAAAGGATCGACAACTTAGTGTATAATTGGATTGCGTGACGAATTCTGTTTATAATTAATCTTCTATGATAGATAGCAAAGAGATTTGATATTTTAATCTTTTGCGACAGCATCTGATCATAACTGAGTTATGTAATAATAAAAGATTATTCTGTATTCTGCTTCGACTGCTTTCTTTAAGGAAGTTAGTGAAGAGCCTCAATTTCGGGTGAGGCGAACAATCGTCGAGGCCGGCAGTTCTTTACACAAAATCTAAAAAGAAAAAAAAAAAAAAAGAGCAGAAAAAAAGGAAACGGCAACAACGGAGAAAACAAGAAGAGTTAAAAATCTAATGCTCCTGGAATACTATATATGGCAAGGTCGGTCCTGCAGTCGATCCGCTATTTGTAACCTTTTTTAAAATTACGTTTTGCATTTGTGTTTATAAAACATATAAAAAGCATACTCGGCACATCGAAGACCTATTTGCTTGACAGCCTGACATTACATGTAGATTAGTCTCTGAATTGCGATCCTTTTTGATCCCCTTATAATATAATACATGGATAAACTCTAAGGATAAAGAAAGGAGAAAAGAAGAAAAGAAATAAAACAAACAAAAAGCAATTATAAAAAGTGAAAGATTCCCTCTAATTTACGTCCCCTACAAACTTAGCGGAACGTTCTGTGTTGTGACTGATTTTGTATTTTCATTTTTCATTGTTAAGTCTGGTTTAATTAACTAAAAAGACAAGCTTTTTTGTTGATTTTCGTAAAAGGGGTTCATAAAATCTGTTCCCTCTGAGACGATCCTCAAGCGATCCTAAAGCGTTTGAACGTACACGGCGTAATCCTGTTGAAGGAGAAATTTTTGCGTTACTGATCGCCCATAAAACTATTCAATGTACTTCTCTTATATTTTATGACTATTTTTTTCGAAAAGGAGTATAAAAGAACATGGCTTATGGGAATCTAAGCAGTTACACAGGAATAAAGCTCTAAAAGACTAGTTCAGTTAAATATGCAGACTGACTGAACCGCAAGCGAGAGGGAAATAATTAAAACAGACATATCAAACCAAGAGCCGATCTGTCTATTTATTAAAAACGACATAAAACAAAAGCCAGAATGCTGTTTTTTTTTTCCTTTTTGAAGTTATTTCTCAATTGCATTGCTTTGTTGTCGATACGAATTATCTCGTACGATCCCCCCCTCCAATACGGAAAATAATCTGACTAAAGACAACTTACCCGATTGACATTAAAACAGTCGATTATTCAAGGAGAGCAATAAATCGTATTTTCAGATTCTGATCGACGTCTTTCCGAATACGAAAGACGAACAGACCGTCACGCACTGCGGGATACTGCTTCTTTCAGTATCAAGTTCACGAAGGAAAAATGAACACCACGAAAGTCTTGTCAAACGATCGGAATAAATTACATCATGCCTCTTATTTTTTTTACCAACCTCATATAAGGAAATATGTCTTTACAACCGCGGGGGAATTATTGTCTTTAATTATCTTTCGGATCGTGATTTTGATAAGAGAAACTTCCTGAGCTCTCCCAATCGTTCCCGCCTCCAGCTTAACTTAATTTTTTAATTTATCGTCCTCAGTGACTTTCAATTATTTATTTTTTTCAGCCAATAACATCAGTCTAAAGCCAGGTTAGTGACAATTCTAAGTAGCGACGACTCACTAAAAGGAAACGTAGAGAGGTGATGATTAAAAACGAGTATACGACGAATATGGCATATAAAAAAGCCCACAGCGTCGTTCATTGAATGGTGGAAGGCCGAAGACATTCAAAAGTAAATGCAGTAACATCAAACCTTTGTGTTATTGACTTTTAAAAGAGTACCACATTATACGGGAAATCACATTAGCAAGGATTCAAAATGTACACAACCAAAGCAATTAGGCTTTAATTAATTTTAACAACGATTTTTGAAAACTTTGGCTTTGAAGGATGCTACAGTAAACCACTAGCCAGAGAAATTAATCATTGAGCGTAGGGGAAGTTTTCTCAAACCCATGTTTATCATTTTTTATTGTTATTATTTCAAAAAAAAAACCAAACAAAACATTATTTCTCGTTTTGTTTTTCCGATTGAAAAGATGCGTTTTCGGGCTTATTATTGAAGACTATTGACATGACTGAACAACTGCGCGCCACAAAGACGTTACCTCATGATGGGTAGTACCAGCTTCAGCTAGCTTCACAGGTCTCCCTGACTCATGACTAGCGCACGAATCCGGTCACCCGTTTCCGTATATTGGTTATTGGTCAACAACAAGCAATTTTCATGATTTACTCCCCCCCCCCCCCGCCCCCCGCCCCGCAAAAAAAAAATAATAATAATAAAATAAAATCAGATAGCGCACAATTTGTCACTCCCGCCTTGCTTTATCGTCTTTTTTATTTATCTTCCGCTTGATGCATTAACCGTTCAAAAACGGAAAAACAGAAAACAAACTTCATTTAGATCAACTAAGAAAATTTCGTGGCCAAAAAAACCCTTTTCCGGCATGGTGTTTTGCATTTGAAATGAAATGAAATAAAATGAAACTCGGTCGTGGATGAACGGATATCAGACGTGTCCTCTTTGTCTGCGTCATAAGGAAAGCTATGACCTACGACCTACCTACCTATGTTCTTTTTTTTTTTTTTTTTTTTTTTTTTTCAATTTTTCGTTTTCAATCACCCTCTTTATATCATGAATTCACTTTCACTTATTTTTCCTGCTTACTTTCTTTTATACTATTCAGAATCATTAGTAACGCCCACTTGCTGCTAATGAATAAAATCTTACTGAGGTCTGCGGCCAAAATAGGTGGGGAAATTGCGTACTGCGAGGCCATGACAACCGGAAAAAATAAATTCCCGCAATGTTTTCGCGACGTTGGCCGCTCCAAAAAAGCATTTTTCCTCAAGACGGTACGTGCCGCAATGCTTGGGTGGCCGAGTGTAAAAGTACAATTCAGTAAGACGTCAGTTGGCTTCGGTGATGTAGAAAAGAATGCTACTATTTGAACCCGCCACCCATGGCCAGCACTAAATAATGCAACAGGATTCGTAAAAGCCTTATGACATAATCATAAATCGTCATGTCTTTTTTTGTCATGGCAGCTAGACCTAAGGGGTTTGAGGGTCCCTTATAGGATTCCTCACTGATGAAACTTTTTATATACAAAATGACAACAGCCAACTGCTGCTGTTTGAATTGTAACGACTTTCTGATTCTTCATTAAATCCCCTGAAGAAGGCTTGTCCGTTCGAAATATCGGGAAATCTCAAGTCGCTTTTCTCTTTGCTGTTTTGTTGTTAATGTCTATATTTTCGTCACTGATCCCGTCTTCCCGAACCAAACTTTTGCGCCCTTAGTTCCGAAATCCCGCTGATTTTTATTGGCTTATCCAGATTTTAAAAGTGTCCCATAGAGGTTACGTAATGGTTCGCTGGCATACGTGCAGCCGCACTCTCCACCCGCAGAAGGTAACGCGGCGGCGCTCAAAATAGGCACGTGACAGGTTCAAGTAAACTGATGTGGATGACCATAGTGTTTCAAGTCAAAGAGCGAATTTCTTCGTTTAAGAAAATGTATGGCTTATTTTTCTCGTTGCTCGAAAACATCATATCCCGAACTACCAAGACCGGCATGGCAACATGATTACTGTAAAATCCCAAATTGCTCACCTTTTCCTCGTCTAAAATCTCGAATCAGCCGGACTGAAAGCCAAATACCGTATTCGGTAAATGTTGGAGACCACCTTGATACACTTGGTGGTCTTTGCGCAATCTGTTACTAAAAGAAAGCAGTTTTAAAGGTGACGTATCTCGTTTGGTTTACCGAATAATTTTCTTATGATAAGTTCTTTTTTAATAAACAATTCATACACCTTGTATCACCACAACCCATGCTTAAAAGGATTAAACTAAGTAGGTGAAATGAAATCCAAAGAGAAAGCAAGGGAAAGATGCCTAGTCTCATCTTCAGGAGAGGTACAAAACAGACATCACTCACCATAAACTTTCTGCCCAACATTGAAAAATCGTACCAGTCTTGCTCGTGAGAATATTGCTCACTGTCACAACATAGTCGGACAAAAGCACATATCCAGGAGTGAATGTTCCTTGACCCCTGTTTATACAATGATAAGGTAGTCGATAGACAAGAAGGACAGACGGAATATATTGTGAATTACAATTTATCTGACGGTATTAAAAATCAGGTGAAATTCTAAAATTTTTTGAGACTTAAGCCTTGGTAGCGGCTACAAGGGAATGTGCTCAGTCGCAGTGATAAAAGTATAAATGTATCGTGGTTTTATTTCGTTTTTAATTTTAAGCCGAAAGATGAGGGCATTCAAAATGCAAATGTTCTTTCAACAAAGAGTTCTTTTGTTTACCGTTTCAATGACGTTTTCAGTGTGTGTCCTACAAATTTCAACTTTAGATCCGGAAATTGTAGAATCGTGAGTGAGTGCATAGTGATTTCTTTGAAACAGTTTTCAAAGTTCGAATACACCATTTCCGATTTGTTCTTAAGAAAGTCTACTGACAACCAGGAATATTCTCTTCACTGCATAGCGATCGATCTAGCCAATACTATTTCATGAAAGCAAGCTTAAACACCAAGGTACATTCGTGTACACTTCTCTTCATAACCGACAACTTGCAAACAGAAATACGTCAATGGTAATCGAAATTGCCTTCAAGTGAAAACACAAGACCGGAACGGCACAGTAATATGAAAAAAATTCGATGGATTGATCGACGTTCATGAAATAGACTAAACAGGGCATTACCAATGAATATTTAATTTCGTTTTAGCCATGTCTTAAAATAGACAATCACGTCTTACAAAAGCAAGGTACGATTAAGTACATGAATGTCTTGTTTGTTATCCTTTTTTTCATTCAGCCTTAACTTCTCTTCCCTCAGTTCTATTTTTCTTTGTCAGCTATAAATATCGAAGAGAATGAAATTGGGATTTTAAAAGCCACAAGGACATATTTACAAAACAATGACGTTGAACGTAAACCGAAGTCGATTTAAAACGTTTAAAAGGTATATTCCCACTGCTCTGTAAACTTTATTAAATACAGCACCTCATTCAATGGAGTTTCGGAAACTGAGCAGCTGTAGATACTCATGGTCAGCTGACCCAAGCAAGCAAACTATAATTGTACCATTGAATCTAAACCAGTAGATTTTGGCAGCATCGAATCCTTTTAATATACTGAGCCCTGGAACTCTGCCATATTGTCACTGTCACTTAAAGAAAAAGATACAATAAAAATACACCGAAGGAGTAGGGACTGGTTAAAGTATTTTTTTTTTTTTTCGAATCCTGTATTTAAAGTTGCGCTGAAAAATTTTCGGAGAGTGATCATGAAGTATTAAATACGTCTTGTTTACTTGCGCATAGAGTCAATCGCTGCCGTTATTTCAAACGTAAACGCGGAACTCATGGATACCATACATGCAGCCTCCGGTATTGTTGTGTATTGTGTCATGTACAAAGTCACAATCTCGACAAAATACAGCTTTGCAAATGATTTTCTGATACTTGAGCTCTTGAACGATACCGAACACATAACTGAGCAGCCATGTCAGTGTTTAGGGAGAAAGAGAAATTCGTTATAAGTCTTTCAACCTACTAATAAAAGTGGTCTCAAAATTTATACAATTTGTCCATGACAGTCATGTACTGAAAAACAAAAGTAAAAAAGTGGGCGTATGTGTTAACATCGAGCCCTAGCAACTTGACGATCAATACCACTTTGGGGTCCTCTAGTGCATGAATTATACGCGCTGAAGATGATCGCGCGAAGTAATGGCACCACTTAATATTCTATGGTAACTCATAGGGATCAGAACAATTTCCTCCGCCAGAAACGATCGATTATCAGTCTCAGATAAACACCAATGCGGCAAATATAAAAGACCGCGTACGCTGTTGATGGCTCCCTTTCGGATTCACATTGTTCCCAAACGTTCGATCTAAGAACACCCACAACTGAAAGGATATCTGTTCAGTCAGGCCAATTGTTATCAGTGAAGGAAAAGAACGTTTTGAGCAGAGCGATTACTACCTTAGTAGAGGTGCTATGTGCTCTTTAGTTGTATACATGGAAGTACGAAGGTAATAACAAGGGTGAAAGGGATGGTGCCTTACCTACACAACATTGCAGTCGAGGAGTGCCACTCTTGTAAAACAGTACAGGCTAGGTCAACTTAAGATCAGCTATACTGCTTCATATTATAAGGATTTATATTGTTGTTTTCCGCTGAGATGGGCTCGCGACCGCGTTGTGCTGATTATGCAAATTACTGATCTGCTTATAATACATTTTATGTCATTTAGTGTTAGTTTACCTGCATGAACAATAGGCTTTTCTGGCTAATTGAATTTTTGAAAAGAACGTCGCTGTGCCGCCTTTGGTGAAGGCCGGCAAGTCGCTCGAGCCCGGTGTTGGTGTATTATTTTAAATGCCAAGTTCTGAGTCACACGCATAACAAACTTAATCATCTTCCCTTGGCTCTTCACAGAGAGGATGTAGAAACCGCACATGCACACCAAAAAACTAAACTAACCCTTATTCCTTCCACTGCTCCAGTAGGCCATGCATTACGGACCGAGCGATCGCAGTGTTACAACCTTCTAAAACTGTCACGTATTCACAAAGAAACCAACAGAAAATAATGTGATCAGAACTTTCAGAAGCAACCGCTTTTAATCAGTCGAGGTGGGGAGAGGCCTAAAACCGAATGCAATGCGAGCGACTGCAATATTTGCAAACTAAATTAACACAATTCAAATAACGTAATTCTGTCCCAGGGGCGAATCTGTAGATTATGACTCATGGAGTAATCGCTGGATACGTTTTTTTTCTCTGGTTTCTCCTCAATCTTTATTATTATTATTGAAGTTAAAACTGAAGCTTTGGCTTACGAAGCTCTTATTTTTTGTCATTATAATAGTATTGTCTTATAGAATTATTTTTTTATTATTTACTATCATTTTTTTGTGGCACAGTTTTATCATTATAATAATAGCCGACGTCGTTTGTTTACTGGCTACTCAATGCTGATTTGTTACTTTCTACAAAAAGCAAAACGTGAAAAAACTCGTGCGCTAAACCCCCAGTTCATGGATACTGCGCTTCGAAGATCACCTTAACCAACACTGATTCCGTTAGCAGCAAGAGTCAAGACAATTTCCTTCTTCGCAAATAAAGTTGTTTTTATTCATCCGAAAGATTGTTTAATTAATGTTGCTTTGTGAAAGACACACAGGATATTTGCTTTCCTACTGGGGTCTGAGAGTTTGTGAAAAAAAAAAATAAAAAAAAAAAAAATAATAATAATCCCAAATAATCTTGTAGAAAGTGCACGTGTATATTAAAAATCAAACTTCTTAAAATTGAATGTGTTCCCTTAAATGATTTTTTCCAAAGATAATTTTAAATGATTTTTTTTGTTAGCGGTGCGATATGCAAATTCCGTGTATCTACGCTAATAAAAGCCTTCTATTTATTTTTTTCTTTTCTTGCTCGGTATTATGCTATTCCCAATACAATAGGTCCGCTTCCTGCCATCCAGAAAATCCGCTACGTACACAACTCCTCGGTTACCGAAGACACTTCACTGAAAATGTTAAAAACTCAAGTGAAACCACTGAAGAAACCGCAGTGGAGTGGATTTACTGATGCAAAGTGTTGAAGATTTTGAGTTCTATTTTGGCGTCATTTCTGATTCATGATAAGTCAAGAGTAAAGAGCGGATAATTTTTGTCGATTTGTTTCCTTTAAACCGGCCTATTTGCTTGGCGTGAGCAAGCCAAAAAAAAAAAGAAGAAGAAAAGTGCCGTAGGAGATGACGTTCGACCAAAGAGAGTTTTACATGAAATCGCTGATGAGTTATGTAGAACAACATAACGAAAGCAATAACGAAAACAAACAAACAATCAAACGAACATCAAAAACAAGTTAAATTTTTACGTCTTTCATACGCACGGCTCCGGTGAGAGTTGCTAGCAACTTATTTATCTTAATGGCTTTGTATTTGGAAGAACGTTTTAAAGTCACCTTTTATAATTCTTTACTTGTCTTTGCCGTTTTACATCTGCGACTCGGGTTTATGTTTTACATATATATTTTTTCGAAACACTGAGGTTATGTTACGCAGACACCAGATAGCAGTTTGCGCCGCCACATACCGGATAAGGCTTCTGTTCACACACAAGACGGATCGAAGCCGGGCCGCGCCGGTCTCGAAATTGGAGCGTCACATATGGGATATAGCTTTTGTACCAAACTTTCATGCAGTGTCACCTATTCAATTGTCCCCAACAGGGTTCTTTATTCCCGTCATCCCGACCCAAACTTTCCCTCAATCTTTTACTCCCGATGGCATCCCCCATCCATTTTGTCTTGAAATCCCGGCCGAATCCCGGTCTATAGATGACGCAAATCCCGGATCCTGAAAAACCTATTAGGGGAACCTTCCTGTTCGGCCCGTCGCGGACCTAAATTAGTAGGAGCGAGGGCTGCAACCGACTAAGACGGAAGTAAGTATTTTGGAGTGAGGACTGGAATTTTAGAGCTCCCAAGCCCTCTCTGCCAACCGCGCCCGCGGTACGATAAAGCTATACGGTATGGTGTAGGGTATAGTGTGAAAGATGTTATTCGAGTAAGCACCCAACCCCGAATTAGCGCCCACCTCGAATAAGAGCCCGTCCTAAAGGCAGAAAAAGTTAATAAGCGCCCAGCATCGAATAAGCGCCCACCTGCAGATAAGAGACTTGTTTCCTTCCGAGTATTTTACAGAAACTTTGCTTTGATACATCTTCGCGTTTTGTTATTGCCATTTATTGTTTTGTTGCAAAAAAAAAAAAAAAACTTACTACGCTTACTGAAAATGGTGCGCCCAGCCTCTGAATAAGCGCCCAGCCTCAAGGTCAAAAAATTTAATAAGCGCTTAGGGCGGTTAATGGTTTTATGGGTTTTTATGAAAAAACCCATAAAACGGTCATAAATCGGCCCGTGGACCACACAGGAGAGACGTAACACACATTTTAAGTAACGTAAGCTGTTTTTTACTGAAATCCTTTCATTTTCGTAGGTTACAGAAACGATAGGTTTTTTTTCCCATACAAATCCTTATATTTTGAATGTTACGCAACTGGCAATGTCGATGCTCGCTGATGCTCATATTTCGAGCTTGGGCTACCTATGGTTTAATATCTTCAGTCGATGTTATGTGTCGACAAAACTGATATTTTTCGATAAAATCGATAACAATGATTGAAAAATCGAAAATTATCGATTACTCACATCAGATCCTTTTATTGACTTCCGATACAGTCGACTGGTTGTTATTGATGTTTATCGAAAACTATCGATTATCAATTTTATCGATTGAACACGCCAGGGGATCTAACAGGATTATACCCTTGTCTCGCGCACCCAATTTTTGCAAAACAATCTTCTTACAGCTATTCGGAATTCTGGTATTTTAAGAGAGTAAATAGCAGGATTAGCGAGGGAATTACTATAATGAAGCATTTTTCCAAAGAAAATGATGTCCACTGGCACGTTGTTTAGGAATGACTTAGTAAAGTTAGCAAGTATGTTCATGATATGAAATGGGCTCCATGTAAGCACAAATATGACAGTGACAATAAACAATGCAGCAGCCAGTCTAGTTTCTTGTTTAGAGGAGGATATTTCCATCTTGCTTTTATTCCACAGGTGGATACGTAAAGAAACAGCCAAATAAGCAGCGCAGATGACCAGAAGTGAAATCATGGACACCCCAGTGAGGAAGAAAGTAAACGTTCTCTCGGGTAGCAAGAATACTAAGGTAGGTGTACTCAAAATGTACGCCAAAGACGTTGTGCCAGACAAAGCCCACACTGTGACAATGACCATAAAATAAACTCGTTTTGTGGCCCTCCATCGGTACTGTAAAGGATAAAGAATACCGTAAAGTCTTTCGAGCGCGATCGACGCCAACGTAAAGACTGATGCTAACCCAGTAAAGACGTCCACCACTGTGTAAATATGATGGAATGTCGGAAGATTACTTTTATACGGCGAGTAAGCAAAGGCCAACACAATGTATATATACATGGGTAAAGCTAAGGCTCCTACCATTAAGTCTGCTACTGCAAGATTTATCAGGAAATAACCACCGTATTTTCGAGGAAGTTTCTCTTTTAGGAACACTGCAACGGTCAAGGCGTTGCCCACAACTGTTACAGCCGCCACGAAGCCAAATGTTACGCACCATGCCGCAACTCCAGAGTGATTTGAAGGGTAAAGTGTTTCTAACGTTGAATTGTTCATTGCTAGTAATGCTGTATGCACGAACAGGCTGGAATAAATAAGAGAAAATATGACAATAATTTAAGGACAAGTATAAGATAACTGTTTCAATTTATGTCCATTTGCTCGGCAACGTTATAATAATTATATAGTATTCTTTACGTGACTCAGGACAAAAAAGTTTAGCGCAGCAGGGCTGTGCCAGGAGTCTGGTTTGGTTCATTCAATACCAGTAAATGTAGTTACAAATATCGTGGAAATTGTAATGTAAGAACGACTGTTAAAAGTCATACATGGAATCTGTAATTCAAAAACAATGAGTATATTAATAAGATATTGAAAGCTGTAAAGCATGAGGCAAGTACAGTTGAACCCTGCTATTTCGAAGTCCCAAGGGAAATGAAAAAAAATTTCGAAATAGCGGGGCTTCGAAATAACCGGGGAAGCGTAAAGGGGAAGAGTAAATCCAAGGGCATTCGATCTTCCTTCGAAATAGCGGGGACTATGGAACTCCTGGAAGACAGATATGAGACTAAACATTCATAGTTACAATAGAAACACCTGAACAAGCTGTACATCTTTATTTACAATCAGAATACCTGCGTTAAGTTTGTTCACCAGCTTCGGCTGTCGTTGTGTCTTCGGAACTGACGTCATGGCAAGATCTCCTCAAGTGCCTGAGTCATATGTACAAGTTGCGTTGCCGGCATTCGCCTCACTGCCCAGCACGTGCACGATAAGATGCTGGAAGTTATTACTTGTGATACTTTAAAAATTTCTTTTATGTATTGATGCCAAGTATAGGTACGATTGTATAATTGCACCTTTTGAAGTGGCTTTCAAAGATTAGCCAAGATACCAGGAAACCCTGCTCAGTCCGGAATGCTACAGTCTAGCAGAGAAGAAGGGAACTGGGTGGTAGGTCTACGCAGATCCTTAAGGTAAATTTAGTTCAATATCAGATTTGTTTAGGACCGCTTCGATTGATTTCTGTGGAGTAACATGCACCGAAGTATTGTTGACTTATTGATCTTATTGTGTGGTCAGTTTAATTGTTTTTGACTATAACATTTTAATTGTGACGCCGAAATGATAACTCGTCAATAAGTAATTATCAGCGGGATGCGGTGTTTGGCCTTAAATTATAGGGTACGTGAAAAATCAGAACTTTGCATTTTACCATGCTGGCAAGCAATCGCGAGGTTTATTGGTCTACAATTTAGTGTACTTCATAAGAGAGTGATTCTTTGCACTGGTGCACTTTAACTAACGGATCGGATTACCGACGGTTTAACGGATATGGGAATTATTATTTGTGACCACTACGAACTTGTCAAGTTAGGGTCTTGACACATATTTCGATCATTTGTTTTTGGCGCAGTTTAAGTAGAAATGGTGTAAATAAGAGATGTTAGTGTGTAAATTTCATTAACAATATGCTTTCAACGTGATTAGTTTTAACAGAAATTAATTAAGAAACGGAAAGCCTTTGTCTCATGCTATCTTTTTGTTTGCTTTATATGGAAATATATAGCCACTTTTAGACTTTTTTAAAAGTAAAGTATTCGAACAAACCAAAACAAGTCCAGACTGAGGAATCAATAATTAGGTGCATTCAGCGCATGTGGCTATATCCGTGACTGAAGCAATAGACAGAGTAATAGGATTACAGTGCCTCCGTTGATTTGAATGATCAGCGCATCAACGCGTTGTCCATCATATACGCTTATATCTAAAAATAAGTGAACCTTCAAACTCCTAAGTCCAAGCTGCTGGGCGTAGCTACCAACCTAGTGAGGCGGCATTGTTTTGTCTTTTTGTTTGTTTGTTTGTATATCTTTTTTTACAGATAGAAATTACTTTTTGCACATCCCTAAAAGATACCATTATAGGTAAAAATATTGGCTTTCTGTCTATAACAACCGTCCCATGGGACAAAAACACCTTGAAGATGGATAACGACGCAGTGGGGCAAGAAAAAAAAGAAGAATTCGCATCGTTTATCCATTCTTTTTAAGGGCTGACTACGTTATTTGCCCTCCAGCAAGGTGCTTTTTGTATCATGTGACCGTTTTGAGCCCAGAAGACCGCTTGGTCCCCCAGTAACTAAAAAACTTTAGATTCTGAGATGAGGACGACTAAGAGAACGACATTTTCTTAGTAGTAAGTAGTGCGCGCGCGGGAGCTAGCGTCATTTTGGCGGGAAAACATGATAGCCGTCGTCATTTAGCGAGAATGTCGTAGTGACGGAAAGAAGTTTTTAAATGCTACAATATTTATCATTTTACAATCGGGAGTTGGCCTTGACCCCCCTCAATACAAACTAATAGTGCTAACTTTTTTTATGAATAAAGTACAGTGCGGAAGCTTTCCGCGAAAATTAAACTATCTCGTCCTCTTATTTGTCCACCTCCACGCGTATTCATTTGCAAGAATCATCAATTTTTGGAGAGCCAAATTAATGGCAGATAGCAAGAGAGAATGATATCAGATAGATAGACATATAAAGTTGGAGTCATGGGAGTCTTTTTTTGAGATATCTAGTTACGGTAAAAGGTACAGTTCATTTCGTACAGTATTTAAAACACGTTTCGTACAGTATTTAAAACACGCATACCGCGGTTTGCGTACCGCCACCATCCTTGAAAGTCTGGCAAAGGAAAATTAGTCTCGGCCCCAGTACTAGTTGAACAGTTGAACGTTGCAAACTCCCATCTCTGCTTTCTTCATCGTACTGTGACTTGTAGAGTTGTACGATGTTAAATATAAGCTTTCTACGCGATTCGATTAGTTTTAGTCACCGCAAAAGGTTCAGTTAAACGGCAACAGTTGTTACACTTTTGTCTCTCTGCGTTTTTTGCGTCTTGTAAGCAAGTTTTTCAGAGCTCGACGAAATTCGTAAATTTTAAAGCAATATATAATGGGGTTGACGAAAGAATTGCTGTAATGCAAAAGTTTCGCGAAGTAAACGACTAGATAAGGAAATCCATCAAACAAAGACGACTTATAGTTTATCAAGACATTCATGATGTGAAATGGTGTCCATGTCAGCAAGAAAACCACAGTTACTATTCCGATGGCTACTGCTAAACTGCGCTCTCTTTCACCAGAAATTCCCTGTTGGTGTTTACTCCAAAGTTTAATTTTTAGCCATAAACCGATGTAAGCTGCCAACATAAGCATTAAAGAGGTAATCGATAGCAGACCAAGGCTAAACGCAAAGATTCCTGGATGGATGATTTTGAAAAACGTAAGTATCCACGCTCCTGAAAGGGCCCCGGCTAGGAGCCATGCCGCCCCTAAGATGACAAAGTAGGCTGTCTTTGATGTGCTGCAATGTCGTAAAGGGTAATAAATTGCGTATACCCTCTCAAGAGAGATGGCAGTTAATGTGAAAGCTGAGGCCATGCCAGAGAAAACATCAACAGCTGTATGCATTGTCTGCACTGGTTGAAGCGAAGGCTTGTTATAGTTGTAAATTAAATGAATGTACATCGGTAAAGCGATGGTTCCCACCATTAGATCTGCAACGGCCAGATTCACCAGAAAGTAGTTTCCAAATTTTCGTAGAAGGCGCGAGTGTCTAAAGGCCGCTATCGCAGCTCCGTTGTTCAAAATGACTGTTATTGCAACGATCGCATATGTCACACACCACGTAACGACCCTTTTGTCGACCTGTTGGGATAAAGTTGTGTTGCTTGGCACCGAACTGCTATTCATCTTCAGAAAAAGATTTGTACCACTTGAGCATCCAACTACCTACACACATAAAAAAAGTAGAAAACTGTTAATAAGTCTTAATAAGCTTTATCGCTCCTCTGAAAGTTCGTGATATCAGTGCACATTTACCATCGGGAGTCAATATCCCGGAATGCACTCTAAAGAGGTCCATAAACATCACAAAATGTCTCAGAGCCATAATTCTGCAGCAATGAGAGCAATTCTGTCAAACGTTAAGTCACATGGAATTTATTAAACATAATAATTGTGTCTGATATAAATCAATAAATAACTGTCTCTATTTAAGAGGTGCCTAATAAGGGTTGCCTGCGTGCAGACGTCTCCTATTTCCTTTGTTGCAAGCGGAAAAGGGACCTTTTCCGCGTGCAACAAAGAAAATAGGAGACGTCTGCACGCAGGCAAAATAAGGGCAGAACTTGGTATTATCAATCTGCGAGCGGGCAAGATGAAGCAAATTCTGTGTTTTGATTGGCTTCCCTCGGGCAAGATGGACCCATCTCGCCAGCTTGAGGATTTCCCGCGTTGGGCCCACAAGAAAAGGTCCTCTTTTAATATGGCCATATAATAAAACCTTTATTGACCAAGCTTCCAAGCTTGTTTGGTCAAGATAGCTCTACTTGGCCTCGTTCGTTTTCCCTTTTTGTCGACCTCGACTTCGTCTCGGTCTATAAAATCGCTTGTCTGATCTCTTTCAGTTGGAATGTAGGTCGGATGATCCGGGCTCAAAGTCGGAGATGGCCTGGTAGCCCGGGGGGGGGGGGCACTTGGGTATTTTTTGGGTGAGTATGTGCCGCCCGGGACTCCAAATTGGCACCCCGTTCTAAAAAATAATTTCCCCTAAAATTGATACCCCGTTCTAGAAATGGGCCAATTTTTTATATCCCGTTCTAGAACTCGCCCTAAAACTGATACCCCATTCTAGAAATGGGCCAATTTTTTATACTCCGTTCTGGAAAGTTTGTAAATTGAAATAGCCCTGTTTTTTTTAAAAAGATATTACTTTATTTGTTCGATTTATACATTAAATAAATGCTTTATTATAATCAGCAACAATTTTAAGCAGAAGATAAAGCCGTGATCCACAAGTTTTTATACCCCGTTCTAGAAAACGCATCTGAAATGGATACCCGTTCTAAATCAGGAGCTTCAAAATCACGACCCCATTGGGCGGCACATACCCGTATAGGTAATGTATGGGAGTACCCCCCTCCCCCGGGCCTGGTAGCCACTCAGCTTTTTTCACTGCTCACGATTCCCATGTCTTCAGGTTTAATACTGGTACAAAGAGTGTTCTTGTCCTAGAGTTAGCTGTTCATGGAGGGAGGTGAGCTTTGGCTAAAAACATGCCTTCTTTGCGCTCCACATGGCCATCCCATCTAAATTTGGCTTTGATAAGAGACTCTAATATGGTTGCATCTCGCGAGAACCTCTACGTTGGAGAGCTTTCCTTACCAGTATGCAGCAGCCAAAACGGAGACATCAGAGACGAAATGCCTTTACTTTATATGGTGCTTGCAAAGTGTCTATGTTTTGCAGCCATATAAAAGTAGGTAACAACTGCTCCTTGATTTAGACTTTGATCTATATATGTGCCAGTGCAGATAACATTATATACATTCACAGTCTATTCAACACTGCCAAAAGCTAAGCTTGCCTTGGACGATCTCTAGATGATCTCTTTGTCTAGCTGGTTAATGTATAGTTGTTTTCCAGCGTTGAGATGTAGATTGAAAATTGGTGCCTTTTTCTCTAAGCTGGAGTATTACACAACGCCCTTGATTCATTTCATTTGTGACTCTTAGTTACTTGTAAGAAGCTGAACCGATTTCCATCACATAGGACTTTCATCAAACCATTACGGATTAATGATATAATAAGAAGGACATTTTTATAGCGCCTATACAGTAATAGATCTAGGTGCTTAACAAAGTGAAAAAAAATAGAATTAAAAATTGATTAAAATAAGTTAAATTTAAATAACACACATATAAAATCAAATAAATCTTCCTAATGACTAAAGTAAAAGTTCTTAGAAAGGTGGGTTTAAAGTTTATGCTTAAAAAGACTTAGATTCTCGCATGAGCGTATGTTGTCAGGTAGGTTTTTCCAAAGTTAGGGGGCTGAGACAGAGAATGCTCTGGATCCATAGGTCTTAAGGTTAAAGCTAACAGGATTCAGACTGAGCGTAGAGGATGACCGAAGCGATCTAGAAGGTAAGTAGCCGGTGATTAGGTCTTGATGCAGAGTTTTGAAGGTAAGTAGTAGATTCTGGAATTTAATTCGTTCAGAAACAGGTAGCCAGTAAAGATCGAAGAGGATGGGAGTGATGTGATCGCACTTCCCAGAGCGTGTAATCAGTCTGGCAGCTGCATTCTGCACCGATTGAAGCTTTTTGATGACGTTTTTAGGGACATTATATAGTAGAG
The DNA here is from genome assembly GCA_964035525.1 of Porites cylindrica. NCBI lineage: Eukaryota > Metazoa > Cnidaria > Anthozoa > Scleractinia > Poritidae > Porites > Porites cylindrica. The sequence continues at coordinate 41,208,998 of OZ037776.1, read as the reverse complement.
AATTGCGGTGATTGAGTTTGGAAGTTACAAAGGTGTGAATAAGAATCTCAGTAGTTTGCGTTGATAAGTATTTCCTTATGTGGGAAATGGTGCGAAGATAATAAAAGGCAGATTTACAAGCATTGTTTACATGCGGAAGCATTGACATAGTGGTATCGAAGATAGCGCCAATATTTCTTGCCTGTGGAAAGGGCTTGATTATGTCAGTTCCAAAGCGAAGCGGGGGTAGAGATTGTTGTGGACTATACTTTGAGAATAAGTAGAGAAGCTCGGCCTTGTCTTTGTATAGGTTTAGTCTGTTGATGGACATCGACTTATCAATGTCGGACAGGCATTCCTCAATCTTAGTGATACTGTTGGTTAATTCCACGTCTTTGTTTGTAGAGAAAGAAATATACAAGTGAATTTCATCGGCGTAAAAGTGAAATTGCATTTCATGAAATCGTAGAATGTCGGCCAGTAGTGCTGTGTAGAGTACATACAGAATCGGTCCAAGGACAGAACCTTGAGGTACACCACATGATCTACACCCTTCGATTAACGCAAATTGTGAGCAATTAGTAAGGCAGGAGCGAAACCATTCAAGAGCTATGCCAGAGATAGAGTATTTAGAGTACAATCTTGTAAGGACGATATCATGATTTACGGTGTTGAAGGCAGCCTATTATTGGATTGAGCCTATCACTAGGTAGAGCATCTTTTCTGGGCATGGTGTATGGTTAACTATATTACAGGTTTTAAGTACATTAACAAAACCCATGAAAGGTCCTGTTTCTGCTGTCTAGCTTTCTCTTGTACCCGATGTCAAGCGGATACGGAATTTCTCTGATTGTCAAAATAGGCTAGTTGCACTAAGAGGTCGCGTGACCAATGCTTCCTTTAAACGATGAGTTGGAATCTTGCTGATGCCAAAAATTGACAGAGCACATAAAAATTATCTTACTCCCGAAATTTGAGAGGAAAAGCATTTAAGCAGTATGATTTGTATTGGCCGCCATGTTGGAGGGCATACTCTAGCCCTCCAACATGGCGGCCAAAACTACTTTTTGCTTATATCTTGTTAAACGTTTGATAGTTACGTTCAGATGTGCTGTAAACGTTACCACATCATCTTTTCAACATTTCCCTTGAACTTTAAGTGCAAAATAGATGTAATTCCTAATTTTAAAAACCACATTTAGGTCACGTGACCGGCTACGAACTTACTCATTTTAAGAAAATGGTGCGGCTTTGAAAAACCAAATCACTATTCTTTTGTTTAAGATATGACCCACTAATCGTTTTTCGAAGGCAAAATCATATAACTTTCATTTTCATAAATACGACGTCACATGACCTCTTATGGCAAATGGCCTATTGTTCCTCGACCATCGCTGACAGAAGCCACATTCAAGGTAAACAGTATTCACCAAGCCCGGAATGATCCTGTCGACTCCTCTGTTGAACATCTCTGGAGAATGGTATTTTTCCGGCAGTGGAGAAATGTAATTTACTACGATGGTTGGCTAACAGTGCTTGCTGTCTTTACGTTTGTATAGATGTACCAGGCATCCTCTGGCTCCAAGTACAGCTTATAGGTAGCATGTTGTGTCAGAGAGTCGATGATGCCATCGTCTGCGCAGGCTCAGCTGTTCGTTCTTGTCTGTAAGAAGCTGTATGCCATCAGACTTTACGGACTCTTCTATTCCTCCCGTACTCAGTTTTGACAACGTTTTTTTTTTAATGTTTTATTTCATGGAAAAAACTTAGTTCGCATGTGTGGAATTTAATGAAGATAAGTAAATTTGTTTGTGTAAACTTGCGTCTTATAAAGTAGGAAGCTGCAATCCTCCGTTGTTCCATTCGGGATACTAGTAGTCCATTCGGTGCATCGAATGTGTCCGCCGGGATATCCTGCAACGATGTATAAGGAGAGGGAAAGATGCCAGAAGATTTCGGTGATGCCTTGATCATGACGTGGTTCTCTTAATGCAAGGCCAGATTCCAGGGACTACAAAAGTATGGGGCCGGAAAGATCATAGGTCTTTTCACTCTATGTGGAGCCAACTTGCCAGCGTTTCAGTGATTATTTCGACAGGACGCTGCTCTGTGCGGCATTAAAGATTTAAGACAAGTACAGTTAAGCAGAAAATGGCCGGACCTGTTCTCCCTCGGCCTGTACATATTTACCTCGCTCACTCAGTACTTCGACACTCTTGACGGTCCTTTAGGACGCGTAATGAAATTCGAACAATGTTGGCAAAGTAGAGCTGCTGTTTAATTTCTTACAATGGAATGAACATAGCGGTGAACTGAAAGGTAAATTCTGCAATATCAAGTGTTTACAGTTCTTTTAGATTGAAAAAGCACTAAGAATGATACAAGAGAGAAGCCAATTTCATGACTTTTACACGTCACTGTCGAGCCAATTTCCGCCAGGCTTGAGAAGCCTTCATTGGAAATTAAATGCATGGAGCCGAGGAAAAATTTGGCAAAATCAGTTCAGGGGCATCCAAAGAGAACATAGTTCAAAATCACTTAAACATAGCTTGTTATACGTATTTTAGTATTTAAACTGTAGATATAGGCATATTTTTATACCCTAAAAATTTTTTATCTGTTCGCATTTCCTAGCTGAAAGTCTAGTGATTATAGGGATCAAAACCTTTTCGAGAATTTCAGCCAGAAAAAAGGCTCCCGCAATTTCTAGATGACCTTTTTAGGGTAAAAATCCGTTAAAAATGGGCAATTCTACCATTTTTTATATGTTTGAAAATCCTAGGAGAGGCAGGCAAGCAAGAAGTTTTACAACAAATGTTCCGAAAATTCTAGATCTCATATTGTCTTCCGAACATATATTTTCCGAAAATTGACGTTGGGTGCCCCTGTCAGTTTTTCAGTAACAAAAATGCTATGTTTTCCCATAAAATTTGGAAGAAGGAGAATTCTTATACCAGAATAACATGTCTTGGCCGCTTAAGAATCAAGAAACATGCGTTTTAAAAAATTATGTTTCTTACGTTTTCCTCAACGCAACAATATGAAGATAAAGACTTACCTAAAAGAATGAAGTCACCAAAGGATAAATTTTCTGGTCTTCTGTCTGATCGTCATTAGGTCTGTACGTGTCATAGACACAAGCCTAGAATATTATATAAACGTTTAACATATTTTCATGGCACATGTATCGAAACCTTTATACACTGTTACATTGTTGTCAATTCAGTTCCGTGATTCGAGCCTTTTAACAGGTGGGTTGTTTTTCAAATTAATCCTTTATGCGAGCAATTTATCAGGAAATGAAAACGATGTAATCAGTGTTCACGTAACGCTCCTTTTTTGACACACCAGAATTTAGTTGTTCGAAGTGTTAAAAGTGTACTAAAATATATTTTTACTGCAGTCATTTTGTGAACAAAATGAAGCTTCATGATTTGATATGTTTTTCGTGGTCATGAACGCATTTATGTCGAAGTGAAGTAATAGATCTTCTTATTTACAGGTATCTTGCAATATTTTAAATCAAATTTTCTGAACGACAGTCATTGTTTTGAGACAACTAACAATCGACATTCGCGGTTCTGCTGCGATTAACATCGTCAAGAAATTGCTCTTGTTGTCCACGCAATAATAAAACATTTTCAATGCAATACAGCAGCTTTGACAAAAAAAAGAAAAAACATCAATTTGCCTTCGCAGCTCTTTCGCGGGGGATTCTAGATCTAATCTGAAAAGTAAACATACCTCAAATTAACCATACTTGACCTTACATGTATTTTAGTAAAATCCATGACATAATTTCATCAGGGCAAAATTTTGTCCTTTTTTCGATTCGGAACCGGTCTTATAAAAAATATCCAATGTTTATTTACTTATCATATTTTCTTGTGGCAGCCTATTCTTTATCTCCAATGCATAACCTCAATTAAGGATAAAAATAGAAATAAAAATTTTCCGCGTATGGAAGTGAATTCAAAAGGCAAAACAAAAACGAGACATCAATAATGACCGATCATAATGATGCAAAGATTAAAATGTTGCCTCGGTGTTTTATGGTATTAATCGCCTTTTATTACAAAATAAACACATTCAAATTTGAACACGAACTATGAGGAATCCTGCAGAGCATTTGTAACTTCGTAACCGGCTTGTGAAAATATTATGATGCGAAAAATGATTGATTTATGACGAGCATCGATATTTGGGACTTCTTGCCTTGTACAGGGGTTAATAAAAATGTTTATGAATCTCAGTAGGACAAGATTTGACACAAACACCGCACATTGCCTCCAACGTTCCCCAAATAAGTTAGTGCATGAAGACCGATTCGAAAATTATACAGGCGGCTTCAGGCCTAAACTATATATTAAGCGTAACTTAATGTACACATACATGTATCTTGCAATTAAAACCTTCACGGGCTATAGTTTGAGAACTGATTAGTTCAAGCTAAATTGTGTGTGTTTTCTCTTTTGTTACATTAATAATGAATATATACATATTTCTTATCAGGGAACTCAATAATAAATTTATCTTTGCTTGGCAATCACATCAGGGCTATTCAAGCGAGTTAGATTCACTCCTCACCAGGTAAACTTATTCATAGCATAGTAAATCTATTCAAAAACAAAAACAAACTTGCAACAGATGTAATACACATCGTCTTGGACGAGGAAGTGAGTTACTTTTAGTTCATACCAGACGACTTTCATAAACAAACATTTCCTTTTTTCAAGAAACTCGCGTAAATGAATTTTTCGATCAGCGAAGTCATGGTGATGGTTCTATAATTACTCCGTCTGCCGGGTGAGCTATTTTCGTTTTTGCTCTAGATTTTCTTTTGAGAAATACCTAGTGTCTGATCAATAAATTGGGCTTCACTGATTTAATATATTTACCTTTTATAAGAAAGGTGTGAAAAAAGAAACAAATACCAACCGTATTCTAAGGACGAGATTGCCTGAACTCGGCTTCTTGTGGCGAAACTTCTATTTGTAATTGACAAACGAGAATTAACTTGCAGCATATGAAGAGGCCAAAATCTCCGTTAGGGTTTTAGCCTAAAATTATTCATGTTATGACAACAGCTGCGAACTCATAGTTCGCACTCACGGTTTGGCTGCACCAGCCGGTAAACTGAATGCTCGTCAATCGAAGTACTTTTAGCAGCGCGGCCAGTCGTATTCCTTAAATATTTCTTATGAACAAACGCAGCGGGGGATTGTGGGAATACAGATAAAATGAATTAGTCAAGGTCGCAAATTTTTAATGTTTGCCTCATAGAGGTGAAAGACATCTACTCCCTGAATTGCAAAACTCAACATACACTTCAATATACGTTCAGAAAAACACGAGCACTATTGATATACTAGAACTGCTTGCTTTACTTGTCACCGGATGCTTTGAGCTATTGCAAGTATCTTCGTCCGCCAAAGCGTCTTGGTAAGCTCTCCTCTCAGCGGTGGTGCGTTAATATAAACACAAACTAAAATTCTCTTCAATTGTATGCGGTGAATAACAAAAGGCCTCTTTGAAAATGAACCAGTTGAAAGGTTTTTAACTGATGGCTTCGCACCTTTGAGTTTTCTACGTCAGGAAAAGCTTTTATCCGTATATACGTGCAGGTGGCCGCTCTAGAGACACAAGAACTCCACATTTTAACATCAAACCAACCACCTCACAAACGATGCAAAATTAAGATACAATATGTCGGTTTGTTTTCTTTAAGAGCGCCATAAAGTTTTCATAATACCCACGTATATTACTTTATGTTGAGTCCAACTGTGAGGCATCCTGAGCAGCCTTCGTATGTCGCGTAGTTGTTTTTGCGATGGATTGCATGGGTTGATACTACGTTTATCTTAGAGCTGATGGCAATAACTTTTATTAAATTTTCATTAAAGTTAGGATATCAATCTAAACAAAAGATACATGAACAAATTATCGGAATTAGACGATCAGTAAGCGTCAATTGATAAAAAAAAAACACTTAGAAAATTAGGTAAGCCAATCAGAATTTGGCTAATATATCATCAAGCCAATTGCGACTCCCTTTTTAATGTTTTCCGTTGTCAAACTAGCTAAAATTCGTAAAATTTTAAATAATTGTTAATTGCGGGAGTTTTGCTAATTGTAACTTTAGCACTGCTCTCTGTGAAATGCAATGTGAAATATGCAAAAACTAGAAATGTGTTTCAAACTGAGAGGAATGAATAGGCGTACGTGTACCGCCAAAGAAAAAAACGGCCTAAATCTCATCTTGCGGCTTTGAAGTGGCACAAAATACATCTCACTCGTTCTTTCCATTCGGCTTGTCTAAACGCACATATCAATTTGATTTTACATGAATTGGCTGATTTGCATATATTGAATAGGCCGATATTGCGTTTCCGAACAAACTATTAAGAGCGGACGATTTACAAAAAATAAAAGCTTTAGCTATCATTTCTTGAACATCGTTCCACGACTAAATCCCGATCTTTTTGGTGATTTTAATTTAGTCTCCATGTTTATAGAAATAAACAAGATTTTTGTTTTGTTTTGTTTTTCCTTGCTTGAATAAGAAATTTAATAGAAAGAAATCCATCGTTCCAGACATCAAAAGGGATTGGTTTGAAGTGTTCATAACTGTCGAAAAGAAGTATTGTTCTATTTTGACGCTGAACAAAAATTTAATAACAATTTGCGAACATCAATAGATATGGAAAGGTTTGCCACTCTGGCTATTAACCCTCGGACGTACAAGGGGAGGGGGGGGAGGGTAGGGTGGGTGGTTGCCACCCCCCTATAAGGTATTTCTGACTTTTTTCCTAGACGATAAAACATCAGCACCTGAAGTTTTCTGAAGCTGTTATTTTATCTCTCGCTCGCTTTTTAAGACAAGTTCAGTGATGGTCAGTTACTATGGTTATGCGATATGACGTCATAAGTAACAGGTGGTCAGCCATTATTGAGTGAAAATACATGTTTTTTCAACTTGTTTTAGGAAAAAAGTAAAGCTTGTGGATAAAATGATGCAAAGTAATTATTTATGTGTTTTTTTTTTACATGTTAAGTGCAAAAAACTATTAATTCTCACTGTTTTTACCTGATTTCTAACTCTTGATAAAATCCAAGATGGCGACCATGTTTGGTGATGACATAGACCTCCAGCAGCGCCACCACCCATAAAATATTCTTCATCAGATCAAAGGCTTTCCAATGAAGGCAAAATCGTTTCAAAATATTGTAACTTTCCTCGCGTGTACGTCCGAGGGATAAGTGCATAAAAAAGGCAAAAGTTACAGATAAATGTACCTTATTAGACGGTTTATTGTTTTGTATGCTGAGGTATTTTGAAGAAATTCATAATCCTGTTTGGCGAGTTGGAAGAGCAGTCCAATATAACCAAGAGAGCCTTGATATAATCTAGTATATGCTGTTGTGCAATGGGCCAACGCCTGTTGTGTCTCAAAACTGTAAAAGATGAAAACTACAGGCTCCAGTTGTTCAAAAGCTAGACTGAGCGCTATCCCGGCAACGAATAAATCACTATCCAGCGATTAGGTACAGGGAAAACCAGTAGCGCAATCCACTGGATACTTAGCTAGTAATTTATCGATAGTGGATAGGGTCATCCACCTTTTGAATAACTGGGGCCTGCAAATGGAAATAACATCTCTTAATTGAAGGTTCTAATGGACGGAAAAGTCAGGTAGCCTCCACGCTATCTTTCAAGACGATGAAAGGCATTTTATAGCATCAACTAACGGATGCATGAAAACTGATTTGTACTCGTCACTGACTTAAAACAAACGCGCCTTCCGCTGTCCCTTTTTTCTGTCCGCATATCTGCACAACTGACGTCAGCTCTACTGATATCGGCAAGTATTTTCCAAATTTGGTCGACGCTGGCGTACGTACATGTTGTAATTTTGAAGCATTAGCCAGCGAATTTAAGTAAGTCAGAAACAACGTTCAGATCAGGAATCTAGGAATTTAAACTTATTTACACAAGCTTACAAAGAAAATTAAAACTTGGGTATGTTTCTCAGTGTGTGGATACTATTGTAGGTTAGCTTGTGTGTTTGAGTGAGGGTATTGTGAAGTGTCTTTTTAAACTTTTGTAATATGTCCATTGGACATGATCCCACTCGTCCGCATCACCAAGAAACAACCAAATCTTGTGAGAACAGCTCCAATCTCTTCTTAAGAGAGGAGTTATAACTTAGTTAGTAAATGACGAAAATAGAAAAAAGTTACCTAAATCAATCAAGCGTTTATGATGGCCATTAGCTGCAAGAGAAAGTGAATTACTATAACTCCAAAGATCTGATTAGTATAGTTCTCCTGTCTGGCAGCTATACATTTTATTGTACATTAGGTTAGGGAATTAATTTAAGTTTAAATCAAAAGAACAACCTTTGGCTGCCAAATTTGCCTATTCTCATCACCTTTCAACTTGACAATGTATTGGATATTATAAGGAGAAGTTGCACGCCGATCATTTCTGGGAGTTAAAGTGTTACCATGCGACATGATTTTCAATTTTTCCTTGTTCAAGGTGACGTACCACTTTTATATTAAGGGCCTATCGTTCTGTGTTCTGTGTTCTGTTCTAACGGAACTTTTATGACGAAGTCTATCCAAGGCTTTGCGGAACTGCGGGAGCTTTAAGGAGTATATAATAGGATTAACAACAGAGTTGCAATACTGTAAAAGCTTGGCAAAGTAAATCGCGTTTAAGGGGATGGCAAGAACCGACCGACTGTCAAAACTGCCAATCAGGTTTATGAAATATATTGGTAACCACATTCCTAGAAAGGCAATGGTGACTATTAACATTGCCATCGCCACGGGCTTCTCTTGCACGATTACACTACTGTTCTTCCTGCGACATTGTAGCCTGCTCCAAATAGCTACATAAGAGGCTGACATAGTCAAAATCGCCAAAGAAACTACAGTCACAATTATGTAGTTATCATACGAAGGAGGTATTACTCTCCTTGAAAAGAGGAGCTTGAGACAAGCAACGCAACCGGCAATTATCCAGGCAGAGTAAGCTGAAAGCCAGTAAAATTGTCTGGAAGTACACCTATGGCTAAAAGGAAAAAAAATCGAGTAGACTCTTTCCAAAGCAGTAACCACCAAAAGTAACATGGATGACAGTCCAGCAAATATATCTACGCATAGGTACACTTCATTAACGATCCTGCTTTCCCATTGATCTGCTTTATGGGATTTGTAAAAAATGTAAACGTACATAGGTATAGCAACACCGCCAATAACTAGATCGGCGGTGGCTAAATTCAGTAGTAGTATATTACTTCTCTTGCCTAGTAACTTCTTGCCAACAAAAACAGCGATAGCTAGAGTGTTTCCAAAAAGAACCGTGATAGATGTAAATATGAACACTGCGCACCACAGAATGACTTCATAACTTGAAGAACTGAGCATGCCTTCTCCTTCCTCGCTATCAGTAGTGACTGAAGTATTCATGATCACTCTGTGAAAATAACAATTCAAAAAAATATAGTACTTAACTGTGAATTGTCCTTATCATACACACACACAAACGAATAACCAGACTAATTTTCCTCATACGGTGATTCTAACGGTAAAATGTATGATTGTAAATAAAGAAAAAGTTTAATCAGATCCCTTTTTGCAACTGAACATGTTATGTTAATTCGGATAGACTGGTTTAAAAGAACATTCATGACAGTATCCATACCTGTGTTTGTTCACCTGATTACAATTGTAAACGAAAGGTCCACATGTGGTGTAACATTGGGTACCGTATATATATTAGCTCTAATTATATTTGTAAAGCCTAGTTCATTTTTCCTTTCTTTGGATGATCGAAAAAGAGAGGAGGAATTATTTCACTCAAAATAACATTCTGAATTCATAGCCTAGTTACTCATTGATAAACTACTAAGAACTGTGGAATCTGAATTAGGAAAATGTGCTTATTATAAGTAAAGTAAGTTATACCGTGTCTTTTCCAATAAAATTTCATAAATAATTTTATAACCTGAATATCTTTCTGGTCTTTTTGTTTCATCATGAAAATGCCGGTTGTGTTTGTGATCCTTTAGATTTCAAAATATTTGTACCGCTATAAATATTAAAGGGCGCTAAAATCTAAAAATACCGAATTCGAATGATGATAATCTATTCATTCAAAACGTATCGCCTACAGCAGTTTCGTTGAAATTGTCCGAGTTCTGCGATATTTGTCTCTTGGAATTTGTTCCTCTTTGAATTAACATCAAATTTGAGCCACACCCAAAAACGGGATTCAGATGGAGAGCAGGGCAGGCAAAAATACTGATTCCGATAATTTATGATTTTGGTGTACCCTTTTCCAGGGTCAAGTAAATCATATCCCTGTAGTATATCTCCTGACCTACTATACTAGTTTCAATTAACTAACTGGGACGGAGTCGAGACTTTACAGTGCGTACGTGACGTGTGCACTAATTAGATCTGGTGAAAACTAATGAATTATCACATAACCGATACGTTAGCTGTTCCCAGAGCATTGGTTGCATTCCTGACCCATTGACAATCATTTATTTTTTGCTAAGTGGTGAAATCGTGTCTGCATGGAATAGACGTAATTGATCTGGCGAAAACTGATATTCTTTTTAAAAAAGTACATCAATCAAGGTCACAGTACAAGTTTTAAAGGATGCATTTGTCCATACAAGTATCAATGCCGTCACGTCTGTAGTACCTTCATTGACGTAGAGCAATTATTTATCACATTTCTCACAGAAAAAAAAAACATGCAATTCACTTCCATTAAGTAAACTGCTTTCTAGGGTATTTCTAGTTTGCACAAAAGAAATTGGAGAGGGCTTGAGACTGAATTGGAGAGATGGCGTTTAGGAAAATGTCTCGATTAGGAAAGTTGATGAGTGGAGTCACTAAGAATGATCTAGTGAGAATTCGTCCATCAATTCAAAAGTTCATTTTAAAAACTCAAGGGAACTTCATGTGTCACCTTTTCTTGTTCAACTGATACGTTACAACTCTTTTACTTTTAATTTCCTCAACTGGCAAGGAATGAGAGGATAAATGGTACATATGTTTCCTGGTTTACAGTCACCTCTTCAAATCAGCGAATTGCTCGCTCACATCAGCTCCATAAACTTGGTTAGGATCGCTAGTCGTTTGTTAAATTACAAGAACAAACCGTGTCGCGTGCATATTCTATCTAATTTCATTATACTAATAGCCCGCGGCAAAATATTATAGTTATACTGAAAAAGGATATACGATCACATTGCATTTTAAGACATAGCTAAGAATAAACCTAACAACAAAAACCCCGTATGAAAATCACTTCAGCATTTCAGACATTGAATGTCCGGCCAGGTACCATGTCAAGTTTTTATATGTTAATTGTGATGTATATGGGCGATCAAGCTCCATTTACTTTATTGCTTCGTGTTCATGTACGTCAATTCCCAGAAGAACAAAAGCGGCTACACTACTGTTTCTTAGAGACACCCAAACTACGCTAAGGAGGAACATATTCATGTTGGAAAAATCAACAACCACCAAATGCTCTATTAACTCACATAACATCAATGTTAGCTAATGTTCTTCAGAGCAAGGCCAATCAGGTGCAAACTGCCCTCACCTTAGGTTGTCTCACAATTTCCTTTGAACCGAACTTCACTCGGCTCTTCAGTTTGCCTTACTCAGACGGTTTTTACAGAATTTCCAAAGATGCGCCGTATCTGTCAGTCCTTGAAGAGAGTTTTGGGGCCGCCATGGTCGCTTTCAAGTGACCACAAAACCAGCATGGATTCGAATTCCTTGAAATTTTGTATATCGTTAACCTAACAATAGCGTTATATATGGGTCAACAAACAATATTGAGTTGATGCAATTCAGTCACATCCAGAAGGCATAAATTTGATATACAACGGAAATCGTGAGTCAGTATTAAGAGGATTCGGTAATAGTTTATATATTAGTCTATTTGTTGATGGATTTGGACCCATGAGTTAGTGACCTATCCTATTCGACCTATTCATTATTACTGACTTAGAATTTTCACTATCGTACATTGAAGTACGGTTCTATAATTAAAATCAAATTATTAAAAACACAAGATGGTTGATACCAGTTAATTTGCATGACTCTGTAAGTTAGATTCACTAGCCGGATGAACGATGGCTCTAGCGCCCTTTAAATGGCCTCGGGCACGTACAGATGTATTAGATATCCTAAAAGACTAAGCTCAGATATCAGACGTGTGTGAATATAACAAGATTTCTTTCTTACGGCTTGTTTGTAGTATTGTACCAGAGTAGCTGTTGAAAAGGATGTTGAAATCATTAAGAATTATAAATTAATAATGAAAGTATATTTTTTATCGATATCTATCGCAGTAATGTCTGCCTCACCAGACTATTTGCGTAAAGTAATTATTCAGGATTGACTTGATTAGGGCAAAAATGACAACTGCCTTAAGTTGCAAAGGAGAATAGAAAGGATCACAGACTGAGGAAATAAAAAAAGTCCTTTTTATAGCTTTGTAGACTTTGTATGGAAAATTCACCATAGACTGCTCAAAGTCTCTTTTTCCCCCAAAATCATTTAGATCAGGAGGATGGGGGCGACTATCTCGCCCTCCGATTCCATATCTTGACTCCGCGTGCCAGTGGGACGTCAAATAGCAACGGTGAGTTCTTCGAGTGCTTTCACCAGATTATTGACGGTTCGCCACGCGAAGAGGGCGGAGCTGAGGTCAGTATCGCAAAAGCTTGCTAACCCAATCGTAAGAGAGTATGCTATTTTATTGTATTGTATTGTATGTTAATGTCTTCATTTGTTCAAATTAGCTTTTTTGTGGTTTTCCTACGCTTAGATGTACACTTTGGATATATGCTGCGAGTTAAGCCGCGGGACCCGTTGTCTTCGTTGAGGGACCCGTGAAGCCAACAAGAAACACTTGCGATTTTTGTCTAAAGTACTCTGCGAATACCGTTGACTGGAAGAGGTTTTATTCATACTTATCACATAGAAGTTTAATACAGGCATGATAATTCTGCCTCGACTGCCGAGTTTATGGTTCTTAATTCATATCAATCTCTTTAACTGCAGGTCTATTTTCACACAATACCGGTATAATATGAACAGCAACGGCCCGGGGCGGCACAAGTCGTTCACACACATGGAACCTCGTGCCGGGGCGGTTGGCCGAGAGGGTTTGGTGCACAAAATTCCAGTCCTCACTCCTACTCTTTTACTTCCGCGACGGTCCGAATAGGTGGACACACTGCACCAAAGTGAGGCGCAGAGACTATCCGATAGGTGACGCTCCACTTTCGTGATCGGCGCGGCGCAGCTTCGCTCCGTCATAGAAATCCAGCCGAAATCACCGTCCTCACCCCTACTCTAGGGACTTTAAGATAGGTCACTACGGTAGGCTGGGACGGTTGGATGCGTATACGGGCGGCCTGGGGCCATGACGGTAAGAAGCCGCGAAAATTTTCACTTTAAGATCGGACAACAAAACAGAGGACGGCGAAGTCATGTGCGAAACTCGCTTGTCATTTCTTTCGCAGAAGGCTCAATTACTGAAGAAGAGTTTCTTGTTTTATACGAAGAATACCAATCAGAAGAATAAGGGTACAAATTAAAGCTAGCTAGCTAGTTTTCAAAACTGTAGTCGATGTTTTTATTTGAACTTTCCTTTCCTAAGCCAACACCTTTTGAGTTAAAGAAATCTTTTCTTGATAAAAAATGCAGTTTTAAGTTATAAAAAGACGGCTACAATCATCACTGTTAGGCCCAGTTGAAACGTCGAACTTCTCATGTGCCGAATTAAAACTAAAGCACAAATTACTAAAATTTATTTTCACTTGTTTCAAGCATTCTAGACCATTGAACATCCTGAACATCCTGAAAATGAATCGAGTTCGACTACACTTTAAGTTCGACGCCTGAGTCAACCTCGAACCATTTAGGTATTAAGTTCGGTACATGAAAAGATGAACGTTTGAACTGGGCCTTACCTTTCTTTTCGGCAATTTTCCTCTGCCATTGCGGACGACACTGGGTAGAAAACAAGCAGTCGCCATGCGGCCGCGAGCTAAGTTATGAATGAACTCAGACATTTTCGCTTTTTTTTTCATTTCACCGATAGGTAAATCAATGTAAACACAAGCCAACGCGTATTTAACCTAGTGGCTACTCAGTTTTAGAAGAAAAGTGACAATAAGTATGCATGAACTCTTATCGGTTTCACCGTTGTCTTCACGACGAGAAACCCGGCGGAAACATACCGTCCCAGAAGGACGACGGTAAAAGGTCACGCGTTTTTTGCGTGACGTGACATCTATCTAACCGTCCCAGGCGACCGTAGTGACCTATCTTAAAGTCCCTTCTTTTACTTCCGCGACGGTCCGAATAGGTGGACACACTGCACCAAAGTGAGGCGCAGAGACTATCCGATAGGTGACGCTCCACTTTCGTGATCGGCGCGGCCCAGCTTCGCTCCGTCATAGAAATCCAGCCGAAATCACCGTCCTCACCCCTACTCTTTTACTTCCGCGACGGTCCGAATAGGTAGACACACTGCACCAAAGTGAGGCGCAGAGACTATCCGATAGGTGACGCTCCACTTTCGTGATCGGCGCGGCGCAGCTTCGCTCCGTCATAGAAATCCAGCCGAAATCACCGTTCTCAGTGTTTGAACAGAAGCCCTCTTTATCCGGGATGATTTTCTTGGCGGCCCAAAAGCTATCCGGTATAGTGTGAACATAGCCTAAGTGTGTTGTCGAGATATTTGTTTCCTCAGGGGCACCCAACGGCAATTTTCGGGAAAATATCTGTTCGGAAGACGATTTGAGAACTAGAATTTTCGGAGCATTTGTTGTAAAATTTCTTGCTTGCCTGCCTCCCCTAGGATTTTCGAACATCTACAGAATGGTATAATTACCCATTTTTAACGGATTTTGACCCTAAAAAAGGCCACCTAGAATTTTCGGGAGCCTTTTCCTGGCTGAAATTTTCGAGAAGGTAAGTTTCTATCCCTATAATTTTCGGATCACTAGACTTTCAGCTAGGAAATCCGAACAGATGAAAAATTTTTAGGGGATAAAAATATGCCTATATCTACCGTTTGAATACTAAAATACGTTCAACAATGCTATGTTAAGTGGTTTCGAACTATATCCTCGTTGGGTGCCCCTGTTTCCTTTATAATTAGTATGCGGTTCATAACTTTCTTTTTCTCCTACTGTAATATAAATTAGTAAAGCGAGCTTTCATCTGATATCATGTCAGTCCTTATTTTCGTGAGCTTTTTGGGGTGATATCATTCTTGAGAAAACGTTCCCTATTTCCATCTTCCTTCTACATTGAGTTTTTATGCACTGTGCTGAATAAGACGTAGATGTCAAGTCGTGTAAGCTAGAGCGCAATTGTACGGATTTCGAGCGCTTGCCAATCGACAAGGCGGGGCGGGCGTTGGATTTTCTCTCCTTCTCCTCTCCCCCTGGATAAAAACTATACTGCACATTTTTGTCGCTTATACTAATATGGCCCTGAATATATGGAGAAAACGTTTCCCGGGGAGAAGGGTCACCCTCCCAGGCGAGTCAACTTTATAGTGAACGTTTATATGAGAAAAAAGTTGACACCTCTGCCCGATCCAACGGCGCTCGCGCATGCTCTGATTGTCTCACCTTGACCGAGTTGACCCGGCTGGGCGTTCCGAAGTGGAGAAAGGTTGGCCCGACTAGGACCCCACCATCACAAAAGAGTGACCTGGCTACACGACTCACCCTTCTAGCTTAGCAAACGTTTTGTTTGTCATCTAAATGGCTTGTCACGTGACGTTTTGTAAGGAAATACAGGAAACTAAGTTGATTCGCCCATTGTAGCTCGGCTAGGCAGGTGACCCTTCTATGTCTACCTGGGACAACTTTTCTCCATATTAACTGGGCCTAAGGCTCCACGGTAAGGAAAATTTAATAGTGGAGAATAAAATCGACACAAAAGTGGAAATCAAAATGGCACTGGCCCTTGTTTTTTATTGTCTGTCTCAAGTATTGTGCATTAACATCCAACTTCCTGCAAAATCACAGCAGAAAAAAAGTGCTCCATGATTGTAACATGGTTGCTATACCTAGTGGCATGTTCTTGCATATTTACTCATTTTTGTTTCAAAACTATCACGCAGAAACTGCTGAGTCTTGCAAGGAGGAAACGACTGTTATAAGTTTAAGTTTTACAGAGTTCATTTTTTTTTCACATTCGAACTGCCTTGAGGCATCATACTCTTGAAGCAGTGTTGCCATAATTTGAAGCTTTAAATTCTTACTGCTCGTGACGGTCAGCAGTTCATAGTGATGAGTCCATGTACAATGTTGCCAAATCTGGGTATATTGCAGGTATTTGTGTGGACTGTTCTGACATAGCAAGAGACATGCCGGAATTTTAAAGCTCTTCCTTATGAACAATGGAAAGAGACAAATTATTATGATCATTATGCGCCCATTACTTAAACACCATTAGGTCCTTAATTTTCTCAAAAATCTGGTTAATGTGTTTCTAAACTCGGGAACTAGGAAGGAGTAGACTATAGGGTTAACACAAGAGTTTCCATAATGCAAGAATTTCGTGAAATAAACCAACTCGTTCGGCATTTGACGACAGGGCTCGCAGAAAAATGAAACGATATTTATGATTTGGAAGGGTAGCCACGTGAGCACAAATATCATGGTCACTGTGGATAGCATTATGGCTAGTCTTTTGTCCTGTTCTCTTGAACGCTTGTTGCTGTCTCTCCTGGAAAAACGGAACTTCATTCGAAACCAAATCACTGCGTATGAAATGCAGATGATTGACAATGCAATTGCAAAGAAGACAAGCAAAAAGTAGAAGAAAAAAATTATCGATAACAATTCGTTCTCGAAAAGAAAGCGCAAAACGGCAACCAGAATGGACATGAACCATATCAGCCCAACGAGGTTATAGTAGACTTTGTTTTTAATGTGGCGGTGGACATGAGGCAAGCAAACCGAAAAGGCTCTTTCCAAAGCAATAACAGTTAGAGTGAACATTGATGCGCAACCGACGAAAACGTCCACCACCTTGTAAATCTTGTATGAACGTTGCTGCCAAACAGTGCTTCCTTTGTACCACGCTGAAATCAAGTGGTAAACATACATGGGAATGGCAGACGTACCAACCAAAATGTCAGCTAGAGCTAAGTTTATCAAGAAGTAGTTGGCTCGTACCCTCAAAAGCTTCTTGTTTGTAATGAAGACTATTAGCGTAAGAACATTTCCAACCAGAATAAAAACATCAACAACACCAAACGCACAACTCCAAGCAACTAACTCGGTGAACTTCATAAATGGCACTGCCTGGGTTGATTGAGCTTGCGTGGAAGAGTTGTTCATTGTTCTGAAGGAGTCTTAGGGAAAATCTGAAACAGGGAAGTAAGTTAAAAGAGATTAAGGTAACGGTAAAAATGTCAGCTTGATGACCTAAGATAACTACAGTACCCATACAGTATGTGGTAATTTGTTATTGCATATGAGCTGTAAGTTCTAAGGCCCGTTGGTGGTAGTCTTAACAAGGCTTTGAGAAAAACGAATTGGTTTAAAGAGTCTAAGTTTGGGGCTTGAAATTTGGGTCGGGGGAGGTGGTGGACAAAGCACTGTGATGGTATTACGGAGTGGTCTAAAGGTAGCGTTCCACTCTATTAACCACTCTTGCACCTTGCTATAGTAAATTAGTCTGCCCACCGGCTCGAAAGTTCAGCCCTTGGCTCTCGGTTTGCTAAAATTGTAAACGCGATTAATTTACTAACCACCATACTTCCAATCATTTGCACTACTACATCTACTGTTATGGCGGACGAGCCAAAAGGGTGCGGTGGTCAGCGGAACTTTAAAGTGTATATAGCGGGTTTTCGCAAAATCTGTCCACATTCTTGGTATAATATACTCGGTGTGGCCTCGAATTGGCCGCGAAGGCCCTAGTGTTGATGAGTGCAATGTCCGCTCTCATGTGAATGGAACATGAATCTGTGCTGATACTGCATTTCTCGCTGCATGCTGAGAAGTTGGCGAACATTAACAAGGAGAAAGTCAACAAAGGCGAACATTAACAAAGAGAAAGTCAACAAAGAGAAGGGTCAGAATTGATTTTCAGTATATAATCAATTTAAATCAAGTGAAACACTTGTTCTCCATTTCTCTGATATTTTGTCACTATTATAGTGGTACAAAGTATGTTTATCAGCTTGCAGAGGGTAGTGCGAATCTTCCCATCGAAAAGGTTTCATAAGCTTAAACTTAAGTTTCCCTTTCATAATTTAGCTTTGCATTATGAAAGTAGAGCCTGATTTCAGCTTAGTGCGAGACGAGGCTTCGGTAAGATAGGAGTATTAGCAAAGTCTAGAAATCCATGAAAATTAAAGTTAATTCAGGTTACACTTCAGTGAATGGTTTTAATATTTTTATACGTTTTGAAGCATGTTAAGTCCCTTGTCATCTGAAAGCTTCAATAAGCTTTAAAATTCAGTGGTAAACTAAGATCAACTAATCTTTCTCAAACTCTACGGTTTTTGGCCATTAAACACAGATTGAACAACCGATTGAATAATAAGACTTCGTGCGGTCATGACCGTTATACATTTCAGGTTGAGCGTTGTTTTTTCAGGCTGTGCATTACCGTTTTCATTTTATCTTTGCTGGCGAAAACAGCCGTTTCTCCCCTCTCTTCGCTCCTCACCGTTCGCAGGTTGACTGTATCTAAGTAACTGGTGGTAAAATCCTTGAATTAAATATGAGTCTTGTTTACTTGATTGTTCAATTCAGTTTCTACGTTCATATCCGCCAAGATTCCTTTTGTTGACACTCGATCTAAAGGGGCTTTCTCTGATTCACGTACACAATTTTGAAAGCGGTTCTAGTCATTTACATCTGTAAGGTAAAAGTACATGTTCACCCGCACTTCCTAACCATCGGTTGCTGCTAGTTGCATAATTTCCATTTCGTTTTCCATCCAGACTCACCTATAACAACCGCGCGCAATGAGCGGCCTTACTGCTAACATGTTACTCAAAAATCCCCCTCTCCTTACGCAACAATAACTGGCCCAGCACAGCAGTGAAAAATTACAGAGCCTCTACACTGCAATCGGTCATAAATCACAAAGATTTGATGATGATAATAATAATAATAATAATAATAATAAATATATGCAAACCAAATCATCAAGTTTTAGTCAAACATGAGCGTGTTATTCAAATAATTTTTTTTTCTCCCCATCGTCATATTTTGATTTCTATATAGTATCTACTCTCTTTTCAAAGCATACTGTTTTCGCACCACACTTCTGGGGTGAAATAACAACTTTCCCGGTAAAAGCTAAACTATAGTTATAAACTAAAACAACAAGCAAACACTTGGTCAGCGACTCCCGATCCCAATCGCAATTAAAGTTTCAGTCTCATGTCGCAACTCCAAAGGTAACTCAGCAATCTGAGCCAAAAACGAAATGTAGAGGAGTATGTGCCTTACTGGTAATTATAACCTGGCAATCGTGAATCAGTGAATAGCCCATTTTAATCTCTTGGATGAAAACTAATGTTTTCGCCGTATTAGCTAGAGTGCATGAGTATAGCAAAGAGGCATACCTTACTCTTGAAATCTTCTCAACATTGCTTGGAAGATCTGATTATGGAGTCAGGCAAAACAAAATAGCAATTGAAAAGAATGTATAGCTTTTTATGCTAAGCTTGGTCGTGGCTCAGTGCTAAAAACCACTTAAAAGGTTTTCAAATGGTTTGTTAATTGCTTAGCGAAACAAAGGACAGCATTTCTTGTTTTTTTTTTTTAAAACAGGACATCAAATTTGCACCAAGTTGAAAATTGCGTTGTCAACTGTTCTTTTACACTAAGGTGTAAAATATAACTGGCGCAAAATAGTTATTACCATGCTTGTCCTAATGGAAAATAAAATTATAGTCATTTGCAAAAAAACCCTAAGAAATCCTTCCAGGTCCTTCCAGTGATTTTTAATTAAAGCTATTAGATAATTAAAATATATATATATATACTATCTTTTTCTTTTGTTAATTCGATGTCTTCTTTAGCCGGGACAACCACTGTGAACATACTATTATGGTTATCGCCGGTTGAAAGACTCAACTAATTGCAAGGAACACTTGAGACGCTCTGCATGCTAAATTGAACTTCCAAGTGTGGTGGCTTTTAATTTCCTTTTGGTCGCGTTCACCGAGATTTTTTTGAATGAAGTACACACTAAAGAGATAAATTTCAACCGGAACAATTGTTCTGTAAACACCCATCTTGGTAGTGAGACATTTTTCAAACCATATCAACGCATTGCTCATTCTTGGGATGCTTTTGTTCTTAGATGTTTTCTTTTTCTAATCGCTTGTCTGTTATCTTTGATCAGACGGACAGACAGACAGAAAGCCTTTATTTAAGCACGATGATTTTAAAAGCTATGCTGCTTATGGGGTCGTGCGTCTTCCAACTAAGGCCCGTTTCAAACGTCGTGCTACTGCCGTGCCGAACTCAACTGATCGAATTAAATTCGACTTAAGCACGGCAGTAGCGCGACGTTTGGAACCAAGTCGTGCTACTGCCGTGTAACAAGGCAAGCCTTGCCGTGCTACAAGGCAGTAGCTCCACTTGGTTTCAAACGTCGTGCTACTGCCGTGCCGAAATCAATTCATAAATTACAAATTTATTAGAATACATTTAAAAGTTTTGCTAAATCGTTTCTTTATTATTGTGTTTTGTTTTCGGCAACAGCCGTTCTATTCGACTGAATTAAATTCTAGGTCTGAAACCAAGTCGTGCTAGTGTCGTGCTGCAGTCAAGCTACAGTCGAGCCAGCTTAGCACGGTAGTAGCACAACGTTTGAAACAGGCCTAATATGCTTGGTATGCGGCCGCGAATTGGCCTCAAAGTCCCTAGGGTTGAGTGCAAGGTCCGTTCTCATGTGAATAGTACATGAATCTGTTCATGAGTGCGCCATCATCGTTGCCAAGGTGCTGATGCTGCATTTCTTGCTGCATACTGAGAAGTTGGCGAACATTAACAATGAGAAAGTCAACAAAGAGAAGCACTTGTTCAATCGCAATTAAAGTTTCAGTCTCATTCCGCAACTCCAAAGATAACTCAGTTATCGGAGCCAAATAGAAATGTCGGGAAGTATGTGTTTACCGGAAATTATAACCTGGCAATCGTCGAATCATTGGAATAACCCATTTTATTCCCTTACGTGAAAACTAATGTTTTCGCCGTATTAGCTAGAGTGAGTATAGAATAGAGACATACCTTACTCTTGAAATCTTCTTAACTTTGCTTAGAGGATCTGATTATGAAGTCATTCAAAACAAAATAGCAATTGAAAAGAATGTATAGCTTAAGTTAAGCTTGGTCGTGGCTCAGTGCCAAAAACCACTTAAAAGGTTTTCAAATAGTTTGTTAATTGCTTAGCAAAACAAAGGACAGTGTTTCTCGATTTTCTTTTTAAAACAGGACATCAAATTAAATTTGCACTAAGTTTAAAATTGCGTTGTCGACTGTTATCTTACACTAAGGTGTAAAATATAACGCGAGCAAAAGAGTAATTACCATGCTCGTCCTGATAGAAAATAAACTAGTCCTTTGCAAAAAAAACGCTAACAAAATCCTTCCAAGTGATTTTTAATTAAAGCTATTAGATAATTAAAAAACAACAAAAAAATGCTGTCTTTTTTTATTATTATTATTTCGATGTCTTCTTAAGAGGGGACATCCAGCTGAAAGCACTATTATGATTATCGCCGGTTGAAGTACCCAACTAATTGTAACGAACACTTGAGACGCTCTGCATGCTAACAGAACTTGTAACTGTGAAGGCTTTTAATTGCTTTTGGTCGCGTTCACGGATATTTCTTTTTTAATGAAGTACCCACTAAAAAAATAAATTTCAACTGGAAGACTTGTTCGACTCCCATCTTGGTAGTGAGACATTTTTCAAACCATATCAACGCACTGCTTTCTTATACTGATGTTTTATTACTTTTTTAAAAAAATGTTGCTGTTACTTATGTAAGGAGAGGATTAGAAGAAAGAAACACTGACTTGCAAACTAAGGGTTGGAAAGTTATCAACAATGGACTACGCTCATAGTTGCAATCAAACATGAAAAGAAGTAATTGTCGTTGTGATTTGCACAACACAATGACAGTTTGGTTTAGATCATCTAAAATCCATTTGAGTTTAAAACCAAAAAGCATCAACTAACCTCCTTATTTCCTTACAATTATAATCCATCCTGAAATTAACGTCTGATAAGTTACAGAACGACAGTCATGTTCCATTTCATATTCATGTTAATAATACTCATAACATTGTTTCCGCTGAAGCATAATGCCTTGGAAACACTGAAATGAAAGCCAAAGCTTCTAACATCGAGATTACCTTGTCACTATTTTGAAAATCTCTCGGTCCAGTATCCTCCATTTTAATACTTCTTTCAACCGCCGTCGACTCTATCATACCGCAAAAGGTAGACTGAAATCAAAATGTCACAAGAAATCCGCCTACATGCGAAACATATTTCTTAGAAGACCTGGAGAAGAGTTAGGTAAACAGTCTCTGAACAGAAGTGTTTATCTTTTGCAGACATAAATTCAGACATTGGGATGCGTTAATTGGTGATACGTTTACATTGGCTTGCCTTTCGCTTTTGTTACTGAACAGAAGTGTCACAGGCTAAAAGCACTTCCAATAAAAACTAATCAGAACTGCCATTGTAGAGCTGATAAAGAATTTTGCACGACCACGCACATGTCAACTCGCTTTCCAAAATCAAGCTATTGATCTTAAATTATTCATGCAATCTCACTACCCGGATTGAAGGAGTACGATTCACCCCAGTCTGTGCGACACATGGCATCAGGGTGTTTGGCTGATATTTCAATGCGCCAAACTAGTATCTAGTAGGCCACAAACGGCGGCACCGAATGATCAATGTTAGTGATAAGTTAAATTTTACGTAATTCAAGTATTCACAAAGAGGTGGCGAATTTTAAGTCTTATGAATACATGAGAATGATGTTTTTCGTCAGCGACACAGGCGACTCAAAATTCAAGTTATCCCAACAGCACATGGCTTTCTGCGGGTTACCTAGACTTTCAAAAATGTCCTTCGTCGGATTTCATATGGCGCGGGATGAAGGTCGACCGCTCGCGACTTCGTCGCTCGCGGTCGGCAGCTTCGCGGCGAATTGGCCGCTTCACGGCCAAAAAGCCTCACTCCGCTGGCCAAGAGGTCGACTTGTAGCAAGTCTACGGGTTACCAGATCAGTTGCTTTCAGTACTGAGCTGTAGGAGAGCTAACGCCTATGACCTAGGCCGTTCATGTTAATACCATGTCATAGATGTTACTCTAGTAGGAGTTGTTGATGAGTGGCACTGATAATCTCAGTAATACCATGAATGGTAAAAACGTTTTCTGAGGTTCACTTGAATCGTCCACACCTAGACTAGTAGCTAGAAAGTCATAGGTCCGACCCATGTTAATCACTCACTTTTTAGTCCTGTGTGGCAAACAAAACCACCCTTGTATTAATTTGTCATTCGCAAAATTAATCCTACCATAATTATTTATATCACCGAACAAATTTTCGAAAGGCCAGTACAAAAAAAAATCTTTCTGGAGACTGCGCCATTTCGTCACTGGAAACGAAAACGAAATTGAAAATCTGTTCTCACTAAAACGGTTGATCTTCATCATAAAGCAGGCAGAACGGCCTTGGAATTCGGTAACCCCAAAACGATTAATGATATATATATTAGATAGTGATTAGTTTGAGAGTTAGACCAAACATCCTGATAGATCACTGGTGGTGAATTTTCTTTGGAGAACACTTTAAGTACCCCATGTAAGTAGTGCTAAAAAGCTGTCGATTCTTTTTTTGTTTTTTTGTTTTTTTTTTTTGATAACATAGCTTAAAATTGTATTTGAATATGATATAGGCTCGCGCTGCAACTGTCATTGTAATTGTATTGTAACCTCATAAATTTCCAAGTCATGTCAGCACCTATACTATGGCAAGACCTATTTCTGATCCATGTAGCTGGGACGTTCTTCCCTGGCGTGTGCGATTACTGGGATTTTAAAGTCTGAAATTTATTTAACTAGACAGTGAGCATAACGAATGAGAAGAATTCAAGAGGTGTGGTCTTAAGTTCGTCGCCTCTATGATTCATGAACCGGTTGGTAGTTAAGAAACTTAAAATTAATGCCAAGGACCTAAGAAATATTGACAAAAGCTGATTCAAATTTATCAGTTTTAGAACTTTTATAAAGTTCAATGAACCCATCTTGAATGTACTTACCCAGTCTTTCAGCTGCTAAATCATCTCACCTGTATACCTTTTGTCTGATAATTAAAACTAAAAACAACTTTAAATTGATCGGAGATACCCTCTATTATCAACTAAAAAAATAAGACGAACAAAAGTCCAGTTACACGCCGTTACCCCCATGTGATGATCAGTACTTAGAACAGAACGAGCTGACAAATAACGCCCCACAAAGAGGGCTTTATACAGGTGAAGAAAAGGCTTTTACGTCTTTCTACTGGTCCAACGTTGTAAAGGCAATGTTATTCAGGCGTAAACGAATCTTCCTTTTATGGTCTTCCAGGTATATAAGTAACACATTTTTTCATCAACCAATCTATGTCATTATCCGGCTGTGTCGGTTCGCGGCTATGATATTAAAACGAATTTGAAAGTGAGAGGGCACGAAAAAAAATTAGCCATAACAACATATTTTTTAAAATCGAAAGGAGAATTGCCTTGTGTTATTAACCCAGTATTTTCGACGGTAAAGCGGTAGTCCCCCCTACTTCTACCGGCCTGAATAATTATTACACTTAACTAAAGTTCAGCGTAAGCTGAACAAACGCTGGGAGTACTGAAGCGGACGTCAAAACATGTATATGTGTACTGGCAGTTGACTTAAGTCCCGAAATGTTCAGAACATGGCTTGAAATTTTTCAAAACTGAATTGCAAGGTACTTAGTAACACAGCACTGACCTTCTGGTTTCAAGCCAGTCTTGTCGAGGCGCTTGGGTGACTGACGAATTTTATTTGGAAAATGACCACACTTTTTGTAATTTTCATAGTAACTCTATCGGCGATATGCAACACTTTTAACCACTGTAAGTGTATGAGAATACAATTTCAACAAACCTTGAGAATGTTTCGTCATCTCGCAGTGCAACGAGGTAAACTATTGCTCAAGCGTCTAGCTAGACATTTTGAATCCACTTTCAAATTAACTTAGCCCTGGCTCCCGGTTCTGCTTTGGGTCAGCGAAAGGAGAAAAATTATAATACGAACAATCGTTACCGGTGCATCTAGTGAGGTCATGTCCGTTCAAATACGTGTTTCAAAAGCCCCTTTATAGAAGCTGTATTTAAAACAAACAAGCTGTTAAACCGCAAAGCAATTATTTTTTGCCCACTGGCACAATGCTAACTCGCGGCTCTCATCCGATAAGATCACTTTTTGGAACAAAATTTAATGAAAAGCACTGTTTAATGGCTGTGCTTAATTATCACCAAAAGAAAAGTAAACGCGGTAGGTCTCTAATTTCCCGACTAATTGCTCGTATCATTATACCATATATAACAGAACATTTAGGACGTAAATACAAACATTAGCCAAATACAATTTTTTTTGCTTATTAAATTTGTATTGATCTTGAAACAAAAGAAAAGCTAAAAATTAAAGAGCGAGAAAACCGTTTTCTACATCGTCAAAGAAAAAGTCTTATGATGGTGATGTTACAAAATAATAAATTATGGCAAACTCGGTCCGTTATTATCATAATTTGTTTTTGGTTTATTATTCGCTTTTCCTCTTAACTTACATGTATAAATGGGAGATTCTTTGAAATTGAAAGCTGAAGACTATAACTCGATGGAAATCTATCACTTTAAATTTTGGCTGCAATTCTTTGATTAAAGAAAGAAGCAAATAAACTAAAATTCATAAAATAGGAAACGTTTCTTTTTAAAAGTTTTCAATTTTTTTGTAGAGCCATATAACACTCAAGGCTTCGTAGTAAACTGAGATTCTACTAGGTAGAAGTAAAGAAACTGAAATTCCTTCTTAATGTCAATTTGGGCGGGACGTCATATATGCAAAAAATGAAGTCAAAGCTGGTAATTAACATTGTGGCAACTTTCTCAATAACATACACATACACGAGATATTGATCAAAATAAAAATATTAGGCAGGTCAAACCCAAAGCAATTATTTAACCATGTTCGCGAGCTTCTAAATGTGGTTTTGACCACACCAAGCGCCGTCATTATGTCAGAAATCTCGCTCGTCAAATTCCGCGCGCCTTACATTCAGACTGTTTCGCAATGGTTGTAACGCTCATAACGTTCGGAAAGTTCGAGTGGTCAAATACATAGTTGTTTATGGTCAAATAAAAGCCGCTGATCAAAAATAGTGCCACAACCAAAGATGGCGACGAAAACTCAAAGAAATAAGCTTTCGAACAAGAGGTTTTGGAGAAAATTTAGATGATTTTTGGCCGAGATATTGTAGAGCGAAGGTCTTAGATTTAACCCGTGTAGTAGAAGCGTATTTATAAATAGAATTAACTCCAGATCCTTTAAACGTGGGAAGGAAGAATATGCTTGTTCAGTGGACAAAAAAACTCACCATGAAAGATAAGACTTTGTTCTTGAAGATTTCATCGCAACCTAAGAGTGTTTCGTAGCGAAATTGTCATTAATTACTGAAGAAAAGAGGTTAATCGAGGTGGCAGTGTTCCATTTGCAATAGAATCAAATGGAAGACGCAGGTAATTTTTTCGTATTTTTATTTCCATTCTGGGAAGCTCGAGATTTGAAGGCAGGAGTTTAAGTTTGTCAAACCTAAGATCTAAATAAGTCAACCTTTCAGTCTTCATCGCAACCTAGTGTTCAGGTATATCGCACGACTTGCTGTATCGCAAATTATTTTACTTAACCCATATTTCTTTGTAAAATTTTCATTCTTTTCTGTTGGAATTTTTTCTAAGTGTCCACTGCTACCGCGCGTGCGTGAAATTAAATTCTGGCCATATTAAAAACAATAAAACAAGACGCTATGGGAGCTTTCACTTCGGCGTCGTGGTTGTGGAATTAATTGGGAATGCGAAGGAATAGTGAGGAATTATATTTTTCCGGATACCCTTTCGTACAAATACCCTTACTTTTCTCGACCTTTGAGTAACAGACGTCTTAACTTCTTCACCGGAAGTCTGCTAGTACGAGGGGTCATCTCCGCCAATATCCCGTTTCAAATGAAGAACCTGTATGCTATTACCTTTTATCAAACTCCACGTCATAAATAAATTGCGCACGACGAGATCTCAGTTGCACTTCCTTTATTTCCTCTACAGCAATACTTTCCTTATGTACATTTAACTCTTCTCCAGCAACGTAACTAACATCAGTACACTCCCTCACAAAACTTGCTGAAAATGCACAATCTCCACAACATCGCAACATAAACTTTATGAAAAGCAATAACACACAATGCAAAAATAAGTATAAAAACACCTACTTTTCCAAACAAAACTAAAAGAAGGACAATGATAATGATGCTTATCACAACGGTTACGAAGCCACGGTAACTGAGTGTTGCTTCTCCCTGTTGACAATCTAACGCTTTCCAAATCGTTTCGTCTTCATGCAACGCAAACGACCGTACCTTTTCCTCGATCTTCCTCTTTCGAATCACTCTTGCTGCAATAATCTCCAGTAATCGAAATCTCTTCACTCTCAAACTGTATACACACTTCTGTCCCAAAATTTTTTCCATGAAGGCCTGTAACTTGTGTAATATCATATGTGACGAATTACTCCTTAATTCTGGCGCGGAATTTGAGCGATAATTTGTAATTTCACAAGTGAAATTACAAAATTGCCATGGCAACCTTCCGTACGTCTCAGTTTCAAGATGGCGACGAAGTTTCAAAATGTCATGAATGAAGATACCAGGGCATAAAAAGACGCTTTAGAAAACCAGACACACGAAAAAACACATCAAGGATTCTAACAGGTATTTTGTAGAAAAATTCTGAACTTAAGCCAAATTTAGGCTCTAAACGTTCGAAAGAGGGGAGTTCTCGATCGATGCGATCCAGGATAAACATGTCAAAAATCGAAGATTGTTAACGTAATTCGTCGCCCATGCTATTAATAGGTAATCAAATGGTATACTCATGAAATTTTGGAATAATTTCTCTTGCGTTTTGTCCAAATCCTAATAATTTTGCTCGCCTAAAGGCTCGGGGAATTATAAGGATTTGGGCAAAACGCGCGTGAAATCATCCCCCAATTTCACTCGTCACCATTTGAGACACATACTAATCTTGACTTACTTAAAACTGATTTCGAGATATCTCGGACAGCTTCCGACCTCACTTCGGAAGCAAACTTCAAGTTTACGACATTCTTCAGCGTCGCAACTCCTTTAATACTTTTTTGCGTTCCGCCTCAAATATTTATTGTAGCCGAAAGAACCAGAAGTGATCCTGCGATATCTCCAACTCGTTCAGGTGTCACTACGTCAAAACCCAAACAAGCCGACAAGTAACAAACTTGCCTGCCGAATCTTTGCGTCGCGGTGGGGCAATCGGCTAATCCTTCAATTTAGAGTCTCACCCGTCTGAGTCTCACCTTATATGACGGGTCATACGTAGGCCGGTTCAAGCCCTGGACTGTACATTTTGCAAATAGAGAGGATAAACAAACTAGACCGCGATCACTCGTATTAGCAAATTTTAACACTTGTTTGTCCCCTGAAATACCACATGACATTGCTTTTATCCCATCAATCCTAAAGCGCGTGCAAAGATGGCTGTTATAGTGGTATATTTAAGACCTTTAAGGTCGCGGGGGGTACTTTGCGAGATATTCATAACTGGATAAAAGATGAGCTCATAATTTAAAGTGTTCACGTGCACTTGTGGCACGGAGTCTGCGAATAAAACTGATTTATTCAAAAGACAACTAAAGGGGCTCTGGATGGTTTGTTTCAGCGGTTTTTAAATCAATAAAAATAAGGAAATCTTTAGAAATTTCAACAAAATTTGATACCGAAACTCTTTGTACTGTTTTTTCGCCTCAATAATCCCTGAAATTTTTGCAGCTTATAAACAAAATTCTCAAAATTTGATTTTTCCGACAATTTTGTGTCCAAGAATTCAGCGCACATACAAAACTTCCCGAGCTGGCACTGCAGCAATAGTGTGCCATGTATAGAGCAGAATTCTGAAAGAGCGCTTTTAAAAATATATATATAGGCGTTCACTTCAGGGATGACAGATTTTGCTCATTTAAATGAGTGTATAGTGCTAGCAAACTTTAAATTGTAAAAGCTGCCCCATACATTACACACTAAAGGTTTCGACCGATCATTTATAAACAAAATCTTCTATTCTTTTCTCGAACTTAGACACAAAATAACGACAACTGTGGCTTCAAGCATTGCCGTAAAGCGCGATCTGCCAGCCCTGATCCTAAACTTTGATCATTCCTCAATGTCTATGTAAAACGTTGTCTAAACACCTCTCAACCAGCCGAGATATAAGCGTTTTAAAAAAGGTAACACTAACAAAATTTTGCATTATGAATTTATTCATAAATAAAATGTATTATGGGAGATGTGCAAGTGGCGTGTGGACGAAAACGCCGAGCAACCGGAAGAAGTAAAACCATGCTGTGAAGAAGAGGTATATATACTTCCTATATATAAATTTTTGCCCGACATTATAACAACAGAAGTACCGAAATTTTGCCGCTTTTTAGTCTGAAACGAAAGTACGCAATTTGCCGAAATTCGAGTAATTTCGCTGATTTCGGCAAATAACTGGCTTGCATTTCTTTTGCACAGTGCTGTATACGTCCATGACATTCAAAAGTAAGCATTTACTCTGCACTTTTAATAGACCATTGACAATTATTTTCTAATTATTGAAAAGTGAGATAATAAATTGTTTAAATGCACTGTCAACATAAAATATTTATTTATGTATTATACACAAGTATGTATAGACCTCTTTATCTTGAATGTGTGTTTTGTTTTCCCAATACCGGTCATGTGATAATATTCTAGAGAACTGTTTCTTTCCAATTTCGTCTTATTCACCTGCATATCGACGCATAAATTATCAAAAGACAAAGGGTTAAGTCCCCCTAGGACCTCTATTGGGAAAAAAAACATACAAGCTAAAGAGTTCTACTGTAATACCTTTTAATCAATTATAGCTTTCTCCTTATTTCCTTATTATCATTCCTTTTTTTTCTGTCTATGGGCGTATTCCATATAATGTAAGGAAAGGAGGATTGTGATACCTGTCATAGATATAAAAGTAAATTTTTATGTATTCTGATTTTTATAAATTAAAGCTGACATTTTATTACCACTTTTTTTTCTCTGTCTCGACGTTGGTTGCTACATTTATACAAAACTCGAAACCTTCGACACGGTGGATGTATTTTTCAGTGGACAATTCTAAAGCGAGCGATGTACTACATCCGCGACTTATTTCAATTTCCATGTTTGGTCTAATTTTCCAATATAAGCGAATAAATTTCACTGTGAGATCATATCAGCCTGTGTGCAGTGGCAGTATTGTACACTAGTTTGATTGAATTGAAAATATATGAAATAAATCATATTTTGAACTGCGGATAAAGACATAAAAGTGCACATGATCTTTGCTGTAGAATGAACAACCTAAGCGGTTGAAAAATAATGCTTTTATTGCTAAAATTCCTTAAATTAACCTAAAAACTGCAAACGTGAGCTTTTGTTAAGAAAATCCTCACAAAATCTTAATACTTTACCTCTTTTCACCATGGTATGTTATGCTAACATACTACTCGGCTCGTAATTGGGCGCGTCCATGAAAATCATTATCTGACGTCTGTTTAGGAGTTTTTTGGATGTCAGACACGTTAATGTTTTTTGCAGTCTGACTGGGTGTAGATAAACGATTGCAATTTTTAGAGTTCTCTGGACTTTGCCAAAAACCTCAAACACACAACTCAGGCGAGAAAAATAGGGTTTGGGTTTATTTTTATTGACTTACGTACTAGCAGATACTGACAACATATCTACAAGAAGGTCAGTAGCTAGTAAGGAAAGAATTTTTAAATAGTTGTTTTAAATATTAGGTTTTGCATTTTGCGGACATGTATAAATTTTTTAAAACAAAAATAGACGAAACTTACCGTAAAAAGAGATGTATGAATCGTTTTCTGGGGATCGCCAGGAATAAACCTTAAACGGAAGCAGTGAAAGGGCAAGAAAAAGCCTGGCTGATTTCAGGTGCCGCCGCTTTAAATCTCACACGATAAGATGAGCATCTTAATATTGTTTTGACTGTGCTATATACAGTGCTTGATGGTTTTCCCATGAAAGCTAAACGTTCCCTGAATGACAAACAATAGGTGTCGGCCTTCAGAGAAAATTACCTTGCAGTCAATAATATAAAAGGAAAAAAGCCTTTTTGTAAACACGTTTGTTCAATACGGAATCACATTTTATCTTTCCTAGCTTCCCTGAAGTGTTTAGAATAAAAACTTTACAAATCATTTTTTTCATTGGGTGACTCTCCATGCCGAGACAATTTTTCTTTTTCCATTTTAACACACTGAATCAATCAAAATTGCAGAATTTTTAAATTTTATTGGAAACGTCAACGCGGAAACTCAGCATGCTCTAGACGAGTCAAATACATCAAAAAAGCACTTAGCGTACTGTCTTCCAGTGATAACCCATTCTTCAAATCTGCTACAAGGTAGATATGAGATATGAAAAAAGAAATAGAAAATGAATCATAGCTGTACCAGTCATCCTCTTTCAAGTCCTGAGTATGTAAATTAAATATTCATTGCTTTTACCCAATCTGCCCTTTTTGAAATGAATATCCTAGCTTTTGATTCAATGCGCATTTGCAGACCACCTGTTTTCACGGATCGAGAGAGAGAAAAAAGGTTATCTATGCTATTTTCGGGGCACCGAAATTCTTAAGTTATGATATAATATAAATGAAAGCTGCGTTTAAAAACAAAACAAAATCAGAAACCTAAAAGAATCTCATGGCTTTCGCTACATGTAGAAATTCCTACTTGCAAATTTTTCGTCTTCATCATTTTTAATGGCAATTTTAATTACAGCGGAAGCTCTACCGATTAATATCAAACATGTACTTTTTTAAGTATTAGATATTATGCAAGTTTAATGTAATAATTTTTTACGGAGAACAGAAAAAATGCAAATAAACAAAAACAAGTTTGAACCAGTCTCTATTCAGTCAGTTATCAGTGCTGAGGATAAGAAAGATAAAGCACAACCAATAGACGAGAAGAGACAAGAAGAGACGAGCAGGGAGAAAAAGAAACTGTTTCAAGTTAAATTTCAGAACTACACTCAAATATATATCAAAATATATTTAAACATCAGAAATATAATCATTATGAATTTTAAAACTAAAATAGAAATATTTATTTTCTGACTATCAAATAAGCTGTATCATGGACGAAGTCAAAACTTACCAGTAATATTGGACTGTTATTTTTTATCGTGACGCTGATATGAGCTTATCTGAGGACCAGTTGTTCAGGCACTTCGTATAGGTGACTAAAATTATAATTCCCAGAAATTTGGATTATTATCTTTATTTACCTATGGTGGATTTGAATTATATTAAGAATTCATGTATTGTATGAAAAAAGTCTTTGTTACTTGGATCATTCACAAATTTTAAGCCATGCAATCAGACAGACATGAGTTTTCTTTCGCCGCAAACTATTTTCTACAAACATAAAAAGGAAACTGAGTCAATTGTGTCACAGTGCAACATAATTACATTATAAATCGAACCTTTTCACAAATTTGTGCTGATAAAATCAATGCAGCTTGCATAGGTGTCACACAGACAGTCATTTTTTCATTAGACTTATCAACTCATTGTTAAAAGCGTCATGACTTAGTACGTTTATGATTTATTGATTTTGCACTTTGCTTTTGTACAAAGGATGAAAATAAGTAAGTGCCGACACGGCGTTTACCCAGCAACATTTACTTTGAAAATAACACCAATTATTTCACCTGCTCAGCATTGACTCCTAGGCCTAAATGCAGGGTCAGGTTGCTAGGGAGTAGGGGTAGGGGGACTAACTAGGAAGGGAGAGAGAAACATCAAGTAAGAAGTCGTAACATATTGTTAATTGTGCCCCTAATTTTGGTAATTGGTGATCGTCTTGAGACAAATAAAATAAAGAAAGCTTCACTGAATTACTCAAAAGGTTATCTTCTCTGTAGAGTATAAATACGGTAAATAAAACTTAGTCACAGGATAATGCAATCCTAGAATTTTGATTGCCTTAGCCATTTTGGTATATGAGCCATGCTACAATGCACTCAGTCGTCCAGTTTGTTCTTGCGGAGAAAATAATGGCGCTCGAAAAATACGATTTTATCCAAGGAAAACACAGATAAAGTCAGAGTATGACATGAGGATTCTTTACAAATCTGATCAAAAAACACATGATATAAATTAACAGAATCTCAACGGCTACGAAAAAAGATGAACATCGGCCTGTTTACAACCGTGTTTATCCAACAAAGACAATATTGAACACAAGCAAGTAGCTACAAATATACAGGCTGACTCCATTCGCTACGGAACTCCAAGTATCTGCATAGCCTCTGTTATCGTTTAGCAAAGTACTTGACAATCATGATACAAATTAAAATCCCTTATAATAGTTTGTCCGATTAATATCACATTTTGCAAGTTTTAAAATACATTTAGTTGGGAATGATTACACTTCTCAGTGAAATCAAACATGTAGCCAAAATTGTAGTCATCTGATGAGCTTTTGCAATTTAAAATGACCTGAAATCTTCTTGATCATCAACTTTTGCTTCTTCTTTAATCTTCTTCTGTATTTGGGCCATACCTCATATATAACTCATAACTCACACCATAACTCATACCCCATAACTACTAAATGGCGATGATAATTTGAAAATATTTGTAATTGGCCAAACCCATAGAAAGTGGGGGTGTAACTACCCCTATGGTATAAAAGCATAGGTGATTAACCAATCTCAGCATAAATTTCTAGGGGAGCAGAGGATGGAAAGGGTTGCCCTGAGGAGAGAAAGTACGTTTTCACGCCGGCGCCATATATTGTGCGCTCACAAGTTCTTGAGAAGCGATCTCAATGGGGTTGAGGCATTTACGGCTAACGGTTGATATTTTGACTTCTCTACAGTTAACGGTTTGTTTTTTCTCCTTTAGGAATTTCTGAAAATGAAGAAAACAATTGTGGAAAAAGTCTAAAAGTTTCAGTTGCTTAGGACCTTTCCAGGATAGAAGAAAAAAGCGGCTAAAATAGGGCCAACGGGTCTTTGATTCGCGGGTTTGCCCGCTTATAGACCTGGCGGCTGCGCCATGCTGATGAGCCCCAATAGGGGCGACACAGCTGTCCACGGCTGCCACTACCGGGGTGATATGTTGTGCGCATGCGTAAGGTAATGGCCATACTGCGGAGTTGGTACGTGTGCTTCAGTGCTGATATTGGAACTGGCAGCCACACGACCAGAAAGGTAGAGCGTAACAACCAATAGTAGTGACACTCTCTAAATGACAAATTTTGGCAAGCTGAAATTTTTACAGTTAGCGTCTCTCTTGCTTTTTTACTACTAGAGTTAAAATTCCTGGCTGTTTACAGGTCTAATGATGAACCCCATTGAGACCCTCTTGAGAGTTTTTCTTTTTCTTTATTTTTCATCGTTAACAAATCATTCTTCATTTGAAACATACATACATGAATATTCTGTCTATACAATCATGTGTTTGGTATTTGGCAAGAAACATTAAAATTGGCAACGATGTCACTGCCACGGATGCGAATTATTCAAGTCGAAAAAGTGTCTGGGTGGTTACTAAATATTATTCTTACAACGAAAAGGACCAGTTGACGGTGTTGTGTTTTTGACACTAAGTACATTGGAAATGGGAATGGAATTGTTAAAGCCACATTTTTCTTAGCTACGTACATAAAGATTGGTAGATAAGATCGAGTACTATTGCTATGGAACCGGTTATGTGAAGCATTTAGCGATCTTAATTTGCTTACCGACACTTGCACTTAAAACAAAACTCCCTTTAATTAACTTGAATTTTCTGGAAATATTCAGAGCCACGTTGAGATAAAGCGAGTTAATTTTTTTGTTGTTAAGTATTAGGTAATATCTGCAATTCCAAGCACCATTTTGCATTACCGTTTTGTGGTATATAAACAGAAAAACAGTTGAAAGAGATGCTGAGCTGGTATTTTGTTTCGCTCTTCTTGCAATTAAAACTGAAGGCCCGGCATAATGTATTCAGTAACCATTTTTTCCCTCCTGGGTAAATAAGCTTATTACCTATTTCATTCTTACTGTTAAAGGATATTGTTTAGTGCTGTAAGTTTACTTATTTAATCAACTCACTCTTATTTATAATTTGTAATGGACGGTTAAAATTGAACAACATAATATGACCGCATAAAATACGGACATCATTGGAAACTACTTTAAATATATTTTTTAGTATTATTTTGTTTTTATCAGAGTTCGAGCAAAGCTTGTGATCCGGATTGCATGCCCCGTTTCGATGCAAACGATTGTATGTTGTGTGAAACTAAAAACTATATCTACGATCCTCAGTCTTCGTGACAGTGGTCGGGATAACAGTTTTGATAGTTCATCACAGGCGCGAAAAAAAAAAGTAATAAACCTTAACAGAATGGTTTACAGATTGTGAAAACACAATAAACTAGAATCGTACAAAGATTTTGTACAAAAAAAATAGATTTCCTTATGTTTGCTTTAAATTCAAAATGCATGAAATCCTCCGATCCTCAGTCCTTTGACTTGCTTTGGATTCGATGTTTAGTTGTTATGATTTTGAAAACAAAAAATGGCGCAACGTATACACTATCAAGTACAAAACCCACCTCGAAACGGAGGCCAAGAGGGCGACGACAAGCGAACGCTCGTGTGTACCTCTACTGCGAAAATATTTCTTTCACAACAAGTCCGCAGTTTGAGGTTTTAATGTTCCATATCCTGTCAGGATGTTTACATTGGGGATATGCTAATTGTGTGTTTTCTTGAATATTGGCTCATCTCAGCAATTGCTTGGATGTGTGGCGTGCCTGAAGAATATCCTCACCTGTACCAGTGAATGGATGTACGCCGTATGCAAACCAAACAAGAACAACAACGATAAGATTCCATTGCAGTACCCTTAATTTTCCCCCTTGTTTAGAATTAAAAATCCGCAAAAACCTAAATACTGTACTCTATTAGTAAAGAAAGTTATGTTCAATTATCTAATGCCATGCATCAAATAATTGGAAACCGCACGAAACCTATCAATCAATATCCACGTTTTACTTTCGGTTACCGTGTAAAAGCTTATGGCCGGATATTGGCCAAGTTCCTTCTTTGCATTTTTTGGAATGAAGCGAAGTCGACGTCCATAAAAACGCAAAAATAATAATAAAAAAAGAAATAGAAAGAAAACAACTACAAGGTATTCAAAAAAAGAAAAAAAAAATTGACAATTGACATCCAAGTAGATGTGAATAATTATACATTTTAGAATAGAGGCGCGATGCATTTGAATGACTGGCTATTCCCTTTTATTTGCTCATTGACTTATTTTCCCGAAACAGCGCGCTAATGTATTTTATTTTAATCGATTCATATAGAAAAATAAAAATAAATGTTTCATTCACGACCCTAGTTTTCATGATTAAGTCTGATTTAAGGATAATTTTGCCCATAATGATAACATTAATATTGACTCCGAAAAAAATTCCTAACCGGTTTAGTGGGAATCAATGTAAAACCTTGAAATTTAATAGTGACTTATACTAACCTCTCAGTTAAAACGGAAACGATGGGTGGATGCATGAAAATAATCAGTAGACCAGCAGACGGAAAAAAGAAAGAGCAAAATGAATTCAAAACACAAATGTACTGGCAAAAAGGATGCCAAATTGATGTCCAGTAGTATAAAACCATTTATTCTTTAATGGTTTTCCCGGTTAAAATCACGGCTGATTTGTAATTCCTGGAATTCGAGTTTCTAGGTTTTAACTTTGCCACGCGTTAGAGCGAAATCGAGAAGTTACTCAATGACAGAGTTATAAAGTACGTTATTATATATTCGTCTAGTTAAACTACAAAGCAAAACACAAAAAAAGAGAAGGGAAAAAAAAAAGAAAGAAAGAAAAAAGAAAACAAGAATGACAAAAAGAAAACAAGAAATTTAAAGAACAAAGAAAATGTTGCGATAGAGAAGTCAATGTTTTTGTGATCAAAAGAGAGGGTACCAGTTGTCCGGCGCATTTTGAATTTCAATTTTGTAAATTACCTTTTCTTAATCTATTTAATTTTTTGAGCGTGTGTTTCACCCACTCATCCATTGACCGTCGCAACACACAGTTTCTTTTGAAAATGAGATCTTCAAAGGTGGAACGTTATGTCTTTG
Organism: Porites cylindrica; assembly: GCA_964035525.1. NCBI lineage: Eukaryota > Metazoa > Cnidaria > Anthozoa > Scleractinia > Poritidae > Porites > Porites cylindrica. Next base: position 41,171,388 of record OZ037776.1, on the reverse strand, counting down.
TAATTGTAGACAAAGAACTGCTATCTCATTTAAACATAAAATAATACTCCATTGTATTTTCCTTTGTTGGGTAACAGCTAAAGAATTAAGATGCAGTGGAGAGCATCGTGGGGAGGAGGATTACGGAGACGAAATATTGTAATATATCTATCACATTAAAAAGCGTGAGCAAAAAAATCCAAACCAAGCCAATTAATTCCATCAAACACAAATTAAACAAGCAAACTAAACAACTACAGAAATATGGAAATATGTATCCTATCTGATTTAAAAATGTTTTATAAACACCATTGTCGCTCCGATATAAGCTGATGGGAAGTGCTCATAAATTGGGCATGCAGTGTGATATTCTATAATACTTTTTAAAACTCTTTTCTTTGAGCCCATATTTATTTTTTTCGAAATATCACTAAATGGCATTTTGGCAGAATCCTTGCCCTCTTGTGCAATTTAACGTTATATCTATGGCTCCACAATGCAATATACGTACTGATTTTTTTGACCATTTATATTCTAAACAACCCTGAGGGAAAAAGATATTTTTTGTTGTCGTTAAACAAAACGGAAGAGTAATTGAGAATTAAATTCAGGTGGGGAAATTTTCCAAATGTCTTGTTAGCTGTTAAACCTCTTTTTAAAGTGTATCGTGCAAAACAAATAGAAAAACAAATCAAAACAAGTAGAATTTTAATTAATATTTTTCATTAGCTTTCCTTAAAAAAAGAAAAGAAAACGTGTTTCTAATATTGAGATTTTCTCCCTCGGTATTGGTACTTAAATTTGTATATATCATATACACTGTATATATTTTTCTTCCTCGATGCTATTAATCGAATATTCCGATTATTAAATTTACACAGCAGGGATATCAAAAGCCTTTTGTCTTTCCTTCCTTTGCGATAATCTGCTAACAACTTGAAGCTTTTTTAACTTAAATCGACAACTTACTGCTCGATAATGTTTTCTTATGCTCTATAGCAGGTGAGAGAATGTTTTTATTAAACTTAGTTTCATAAAAAAAAAATGGTCTTTTCAGCAAAAATTTAAAGCCTCCGGTGGAACAATCAGTTAAATGCATGACACTTTTCGCCCCTGCGGGGTGTTTATAGCGTAAGGCACAAATTAAATTCCCACATCAGCACGTCTCATCTGCGAAACAACAGCTCTATTAATAGTGCATGGGTTCGCGACTACAAGCTTTAAGCGCAAAACCTTCGATAAGTGTTCAACCCCTTCTTGAGACTATTAAATCACCAGTGCCAGGATATTAAGAGACGCTAAAAAGGTGAGATTAATGCATGGTTTCCCTCCGTCTAGTATCTTTTATGCCATTATAGATTGAAAATCAACATGTTTTGGGTTTGGTCAGTAGCTTTCTTACATCGTCTCTTATTTGACTATCAAAAGCCTATAAGCAAAAAAAATCTGTTAGAATCGCATATGTTTTATTTGTTACTTTTTAGCCGAACAGAGCATTTTAAGTCTTAACAGACCTATTAACATTTAATCGAAATTGCAAGCGCCATTGGTCTTCGACCTGCCAAACGAAGGAAAGACTGGAAGTATACGTCAGAAATGTCCATTTATTGGCAAGTGTTTTGCTCCGTTCTAAATATTTATCCACAGTCACTGTATTGCTTTTATTCTATTTTTCGTTTTAAGTACCGACATATACAAGTTTGATGGTAGCTACGATAAAAAGAAGAAAAAAAAATCAGACTACCGGTTCTTTGTATATTAACAGCAGGATTGTTTAGTTGCAATCTTTAATCGTGAATTATTGTAACAGGAACCAAAAGGAATGCTCACGTGAAGTCAAATAAAAGGTTAGATGTTTTCTTACAGTTCCTTCTGAACTGTAAGTAATAGTGATTCATTCAATTTCACCAGCCATTTTCGAACATTCAATTTGATCTTATTTTATTGGGATTTTATTTACCATTCTTTGAATCATGGGTGAGGTTGCACGGATTTAATACAACTATCTGGCTATACTTGTCAAAATAATGAGCTTTCTTTCGTTTCAAAACACTTCGAGGCTGAGTGGATTATGTTAGCAAAAGAAATGGTGCCAGCATTAGCACCAATTTCAGTTGTTATTGTGCGCCTCGAAAGCATTCGTGCTATAAATATACCGAAGGTAAAAACGGTTTATCATCATAATCAGAATAATAATAAAAATAGTAATAAATGCAATAATAACAATAATAATAATAATAATAATAATAATAATAATAGTAATAATACTTTTTAATTTGCTATAGAGATCCTTTTAATAATAATCAAAATCAAAAGCGCTTTACAATTTCTACATACCAGTTATGTTAAAATTCATAAAATGAATCTGATAGATAAATTATCATAATCAATAGTATTTTATTTGTTATTATTATTTATTATTTTTATTGCTAGTAGTAGTAGTAGTAGTAGTAGTAGCAGTAGTAGTAGTAGTATCATTATCATCATCATCATCATTATCACTATTATTATTATTATATTATTATTATTATTATTATTATTATTATTATTATTATTATAGATCGACATATCCAAAGATGTCCACTTTGCAAATCACAGGTTGGAGTGCCGGGTTTGGGCTCGCTGCGTTTTTCATAATAGTTGGCAACATTCTAACAATGGTGGCCTTCTTTAGTTGCAAGAAGCTCTTGCATATTCGTGCAAGCTTTTTCCTGATCAACCTAGCAATCGCTGATTTACTTGTGGGTGCAGTTACAGTCCCTATGTATATTGTCCTACTGTGCTATCACCTGGATAACGTCACATATCAAAGCATTTATACTGTTGTGGACATTGCTTCAGGCTTTGCTTCGATTTTTACATTAACAGCCATTGGTTTGGAGCGCCTTTACGCTTTTTGCCGGCCGCTTCGTCACCGTACCGTCTTCACGGACTCAAAATACCTGCTGATTATTGGAGTGGTCTGGATCTTGGCTTTCATAGTCACCATTTTACACCTTCTGTTTAAATTTCGCGTCATTAACTATGACGTTTTCTTCTATGTGATGATGTCATCATTGAGTTCATGCTTGTTTTTTATGTGTGTGTCATACACAGGCATATGGATCATAGTTAGGTTTTATTACAGTTCGCAGCATCGTCCATCAGCTTCTGACAGGAAGGTAGCTAGGATGCTTTTGATCATAACCTTAACCTTCATTGTCACGTGGTTACCTTTTCACTTGTTAAACATAATCAATTTCTTCTGTAACCTTTGTTTCACCCATACGTTGCCACACGATATCCTATTTTTCTGTAAGTTTCTTCATTATGCCAACTCGTTTTTGAATCTAATTATTTATTCATTTCAAATGCCCGACTTCAGAATAGCCCTGGGTAGATTACTTTGTAGAGAACCATACTCTGCGGAGGCTCTCCCAGAGGGACCCAGGATAGATCATGAAGAGATACCATTAAATAATATGGGAGAAACTGAAGAACAGAACTCCGGATTTTAGACAATGTACAGTCCTCGCCCACGGCAGGCAAAATGTCTAAATTATGTTCTCTGATCGATCATAGCGACAGTAAGCTTTAAACTAAAATGGTAAAATTTAATTTATTCGTTCACGCATAATCAGACAATATCTGGCTTCTAGAGAAACAATTCTTATCAATTCTATTACTGTACAATTTGTATAATTTGTAAAAACCCTGGCGACCCCTTTTTGTGGAAAGGTATACATTTTTCTTTACATTGAATTAAGAAAAACTTAAAATTTTGCACAAAATTTAAAAAAAGGTCAAACTTGGAACAGCTGAAAAAAAACCTTCCACATAATTTGCATAGGACTCTACTATTAATGACAATTTTTTCATCAGCTCATACCCTAACTCCCCCACAGCAATAATGGGCCAAAAATGACTCATTTCTACCACCTATTTTGCTTAAACTTCAACATTGTTTGGAGAAGGTCGTCAGTTTTAGTAGAAATATCCCTTAAAGGTCCTATTATAATAGTACTTTTGACCTCCATTGTAGATCAGTCTGAGTAGGAAAACACCAAACAGATAGTAGTAGACTATAAGGAATTACGAATAGTTGATGGTAGAGGGGATTAGTACAAGGATAAGAAAACACAAACTACTTGAACTTTTTTTCCGAATTCAGGACAAGTGATGCTAAAGGGGGAGTTTACCTTATGTTTCACCTGAATTTTGTACTGACTTCGAAATCCGCAAAATATTACACCCTGTTTGCTCCCAAATTTTTTCATACGCTATTACTTTTATAATGCTCCTAAGAGGACTAAAATGTTTCCAAGAGCACCTGGAAAAATATCTTATTATGCAAACTTTGGGGGCCAATAGAGTGTATAATAGAGGATTCGAAAAAGGAGAATGGGAAAACAAAACATGCAAGTTAATTGGTCAGGAGACCATAAATAGGACCGAGCAACTCCCATACTAGGCATACATGCATGTACATGTATGTCACTGTTCTTGAGCACTTTTCCCATTAAAATATAGAAGCTCTGCTCCGTATATAAGCGCATTAGAAGTATTAGATTAAAGAAAAAAGAAACTAAGGGAAACTTTCAGGGTTAAAAATAACATTTTAAGGTCTGTAGGTTTTCCTGACTGGTCTATATATTTACGCGCCAAAATTGTTCTAGAAATATACCGATCGGTAAAAATGCCGTGATGTGAGTACATGGAAGTTGCTCTCTCTGTGTTATAGGCTGCTAAAAGGTCTATTTTAGCTAAATTTTAAGATTCATAAACTGTGACTTGTAGTAGAAATGAGGTGGGTGCTGACAACAGACCAATTTCGATACATTAAGATAGGCCATTTCCGAGTTCCCCCGGGCCTCTGTTTCAGAACGAGGGTAGGTGCTCAACCTTTGATATGGAAATCATTTTCATTCTCATGTAAATAAAACTCATTTTCACACTTGAAAGGTTGTGCACCTAGCCTCATTTTGAAAGTGAGGGTTTTTGGAACTCGGAAGTGGCCTATTAGAGTTGGCTCAAAGGCTTGAGGGAATAAAACAAAAGAAATCATCTTGAGGCTCAAGGATTAATAGTATATTCTTTTGATTTATTTCTCCAAGCCTCGTAACCGAATATGAATTTTGATACATAGAAATTGGTCTATTGTTGGCAGCAACTTATATTTAATATGTTCATTTCAAGCGAGGTAATTTGATTTAAAACGCTCATGACTTTTGTGTCTTATCAATAATATTTATGATCGTTTTTTGTAAACTTTATTAAGGTAGTTTATATCGACAATATAAAAAAAGAAAAATGATTTCAAGCAAAGTCAATAGTCTAAAGGCGTATGCACAAACGTCATGATTAGGTCCCGAGGGAAACAATTCCCGTGAGTCGAGGGAAACATCAGGATTAGGGAGGGAATCAAAACTAACTGAAGTTGTATCACGATCGGGATACATATTAATTTAATCAAGGTCACGTGGCCAAGAATCAACCAGTGGTAGTCTCTGTTTAATTGCGCGAAGTCTAACAATATTTACTAAGATAGTACTAAGCAATGTTCTTCCCTTCTGTAATTTTTATTAATCATACCCTGCTTTCTTTGATCAGAATGCGACGAAAGGCGTCTTGTCGTTCTAAAAGTAATCGTCTTTCCTTCATTCCGTAGTGTTCCTTCTTATCTGATATTACTGGTTTTGATCGTGATGATAAATTACGTACTAGTTTCTTCAGACATCTTCGAAACTCGCTGTTTCTATAGCAATATACAATGGGGTTCAAAAAGGAGTTGCTATAATGTAAAAGTTTGCTAAAGTAAACGAGAGAAACGGGTGGAGGACGGCAGTTCGACGGTTTGCAAAAATGGAAAATGAAGTTTACAACATGAAACGGTAGCCAGGTACAGATAAAAATAACAGTTAGCAGAAATAAAAGTTCTGCCAATCGTCTCTCGCGAAATGGTGTTCCTTTGAGGCCGTGGCTTATTTTAAAGCACTTAACTCTTGCCCAGACTAGCAAATAGGACACGCAAATGACTAGAAGAGAAAACGAGATGCTGCATAGCAAAAGATAAATGAACGCTTCTATCGGTAAGACATCAATCCGAGACAAAAAATAGTAGACTACGAGTAATCCCGATAACATCCACACAGAGGCTATCATAGAGGGGTAAACTCCCCTTGGAGGGACTTTGTGGTAAAAAGGAAACACGATGGCATAGACTCGATCCGCTGCAATCGCCGCTAAAGTGAAGATAGAAGCAAATCCGGATAATATGTCTACAGCATTGAAAACGTCTCGCAATGCATTCCCAAGTAACGGACGGCTTTCAAGCCACCAGGATATCAAGTGGTATACATACAAGGGAATTACGGTGAGACCAACCATAATATCTGAGATAGCCAGGACGATCAAGAACTGGTTATGTCGCTTTTTTAAGAGCCGTCGACTCGAGTTAAACACTAGCAAAGCCAAGACATTTGCACCAACGACGAGAATGTCGACTATTCCAAAGGCAGAACACCACATAATTAGTGATGAAATACCCATTTTAGAGTTGGTGGTCTTATTCGCACTTGAGGACTCCTGAGTGCCGTTCATATCTTTGGTGCTGAAGGTTAATCCCCTTGGTCATGCAATTAATTCAGATCTAAGGAAACAAAACCGTTATAAATAATGGAGTATTTGCATCTCAGGTTGGTCTGTAAAAACAAAACGCGCAAAAGCAAAGGTTTAACTAGCCTTCTGATCTACATCAGCCGTCTACAAATCAACATGATTTATTATAATTGGCCTTGCAGAGATCGAAAATTATAAGTCAAATTTATCAGATGGCTTAGCTGTGGAAGGTTTCCTTAGCAACTCCACCTTTATCGCATAACATTAAAACAAACAAATTAAATTTATCCTTATTGTATTTTCATGTAGCTATTGTTACTAACCTTTTTTGGGGAAAAACGCCTACAATTCAACAACCGCCAATGATACAACAAAAACAGAAAGTACAAGACGTTTAAACAGCTTTGTCCATCTTAGTACGTCAAATACTAGTTAGTGTCCCTTGAAGTTTAATATTTTGCAGTCTTATTCCTTTTTTATTAAAACTACTTTGATATCAGCGATACAAAAGCTATCTAATGAAGGAAAACAGCTGGACACACTGAGATTAAATACTCCCTAAAGAAGTTTTAATAAAAATGGAAACAATTATACATTGAAGGCTTTTTCCAAAGTGTAGATGGGGGAGGTTGCATCTCATTGCAAGAGATCCGGTAGATCGCCGCTTTTTTTGTCATTCTTCTCAATTAACGATCAAAGCTTAGGGCTGATAAATCCTGTCTTAAAAATAAAGATGTTAATTATTTGCGTGAGGTGTGCCTGTCATGTTTACAAGCCCTTAAAAATATATGGCCTAAGATAAAAATGCATTCCTTACACTTGTGTTTAACGAAAGTTTGAACTATTCAAGCACAATCTCTGTTAAAAGTGCACTCCATAAAACTCTAAGATAAAAGAGACATCTCCAGTCTAAAAAACTATACGGTAAGAGGAATAAGTTTGTTTTCGCACGCTTTGTCATATTGACGTTGACTTCCGCTGTAACTTTAATGTGACCTTCCTTCTATTATCACCAAGTGATATATCGAACTATCTTTAGTTGAATAATGTGAAAATAAATACATAATAGTTGCAAAATCAACGCAGAATAGAATAAATAAGCGTCCTTATGCATAAGGAGATACGCCTTAGCTTACATGCATTTAAACAGAGCAACGTTTGCTCATGAATTATTCGTCATGATATTGAAAAACTATTTGACTAACAATATTGTGATTCTTCAAAATATCATCCCAAGCGATCCAGGACTCTGAGTCTAAAAGATTACAGCATTGAAATAAAATAAAAATAATAATCTTTTAGAATATACATGGATATTATATGTGCTAGTTAATGAAATTTTCTAATTTTAGCCTTGCCATTAATATTTCATATACCTGAGAAAATATTTCAGGCAAAGAGAAAATGTATAAACCTTATAACACTTTCCATTTTTACTCCATGATGATATTGACATCATCCGTTGACATTTCTTTGAAAGGAAAACAATGTCAAAAAGTAGGGAGGAGAGAGTTGTTGTGACAAAATCAATATACTTACCGACCTAAGCGGCTACGTACTATGTGTTTGTTTTACATCCAGAGCAATAGGGCCCTCAGAATGTTTGCAATCAATTGGTGAAAGGTACAGGAGTGGTTACCAGCTGTTATCGTAGTGTCTCATATTGCGAGTATATTCAGGGAAATAAAACATTGGCTAGCAGGTGACAGTACTGTTTTGTGTTACCAAAGGTCATCATTCCGTTTTCCAAATTTCAGAACTGGTGGATTTTGATCATTGCTAATCCCAATAAAAAAAATTATGAGGAGGAGTACTGTACCTTTTTGCAAGTTTGTCAAACAGGATAAATTTTCTTCCAATAATCCTGAGCATAAGCGTTCTACCAGGCATAATATGAAAGTAATTGTATTGTTTTAACCAATGAGGGTTTATCTTGCAATCAGTCCTATTGAATATGGGCTTGTATTATCAAAAGCCGACACCTCTATTGAGCTATAGCTCTTGTTGATTTGAATAACAAATGAATATTTTCTCTTCTTTTCTATTTTTCTCCTGAGTGCAAATTAAAAAACCCTTCACAGTCGAACATCTTCTAAAATTAACAACTGTCGTTGTTAGACACTTTAAATTTGGCAGGTTTACAGCGTTTTGCAAACAGCCTTTCCTTACATAGGGGATATACTGATTGACTTCAAAGTTGCAGTCCGTAAAGCTCCTGCAACAATTGTATTTCAGTAAGTTTATACTTGTTCTGTTAAGTATACTGCAAGGAATAATTCGTTTCCTTTTTTGCTGCTTTCACTTCTGCCCGATCAAAATAAGAATATTTTCAAATAAAATAATTAACTAAAGTTATTAATAAGTCTTTTGAGAGAAAAATATAAGCACGAAAAAAGCTCATTACCTTTTACAGTGCGTTTATATAAAAAATTAAAGAATTACATTCAGATTTTGTTCATTTCTGTTAATATTCCTTTTGATTTAATGTTACTATTACATCCTTCTCACAATTACATTTGTAGGCCGCGTCTACACGTACCCGGATATTTTAGAAAACGGATATATTTTTCTTGTTTACAAAAAGTACGCGTCCACACGAAGTGTGTTCGAATCGTTTTCGCCCGTCCACAGGAAAACGCTAAAATGATAGAAATACAATAGCATCTCTTGCGAAGTATGCGTAATGCTATTAGTATATGATGTAGAACATCATCGTATTAGAAAACCTCCGTTTACGTCCGTCGACACGTAAATGAGAAGCCGGCTTCTTTAAAATTCTACACTCTGGAGAGCGTTTTTAAAAAGGTGCGTTTTCAGTGACCGTTTTCATCGAATACGCGTGGACGGTAGGTTAAGCCAGAGAAGAAATCTCCGTCTTCAAACAAAAACGGATAGGTGTGGACAGGGCCTTAGTTTTCGTAGGTGTAAGCGATCTCCAAAGTATATGGCGTTTTTAGGTCTGCGTTCAAAAACATCAAACACCTTCAACCATACACCTGTATAACTGACATCATCGCCCTCTTAGAACCTCTTAGAAACCCTGTTAAAAATAAAAGCAAGTTCGAAACGTTTATAACTGATAGGATTACATCGTCCATGATTCTGAATCCAGAAACACTGTGAAAGATCCGATAAACAACATGTCACGATTCCTCGACAGGATTCCAACCGGTGACCCAAAGAACACCGGGTGGGCGCTTTATTCACTTTGCTACGAATAGATTCACGAATAGATTTCAGTAGGTTTATATTTGACACGTGTCCTGTACGTATGCTGCTAGGATCAGCAATGACGAAAGCGTACTAAATGGGATAAATAAAGGAAGATGGTGAAACGAGGGCATTCATTCATGGAATATTTGCTTGCAAATAGGATTTTTATGCCTTTTGCCGAACTGTTGTTTAGTATATCTTTTCTAGGAATGTGTGACGCTGAAAAGAAAGTTGGCGTGACAACATCCGGGACGTATTAGATGGGTTAGGATGGGAAATTTGTAGCATATTTTCCCTCTAGGGAGTTGAGCTTGTATGAAATCGAGGCGAGTATCGATTACTGATCATTCTTTCACACTTTCATCGAGTGAAGACGATTTTCATTTTTACCCACCTCCTCCCCTTTTCCCAACCTCTCTGATACGTATTGTTGTCGACCTTATAAATAAATATGTATAATTTTGTTTTGGCGTTTTTTGTGCCCTCGCCTTTACTGGGCTGATATTTCAAGTATGTTTTTCAGACAATAGAATGTTGATATTGAAATAAAGGCGGCTTTTGCCCTTAGCCATTTTACTCCATATGGTGTATCTCTTTCATAATGAGCCCAGTAAACGAGCTCAGGCAATGCATCTCATTAATTGATATGTTTGAGAGGGAAGGAAGGCATAAATATTTTTATTGATTCGTTCGTTCATTCGTGCGTTCGTTCGTTTGTTCGTTCGTTCATTCATTTTCATTTTATTGGGAAGTCATTTATTTATTTATTTGTCCATTTTCGTTGTAATTTTTTGCAGTTATTTGCAATTGTTGTTTCGCAGTTGTTGCCATGCCCAGTTTCGAGCACCTGTCATTTCTTCAACCTTTCTTTCTTTTGTTTTTGTTTTGTTTTGTTTTGTTTTGTTTTCTATCTTTTTTAATGTGCTATTGACTCTTAATGGACACCACACAGACAGAACTTTCTGTATGCAGACCCAGTAAAAATTTGTTCCACCTTCTGGGATCTTCCTCCCTTCATATAAACAGCCCTGACTCTCGACGACACCACCGTCCATATCATGTGTTCCCTAGTGCATGAATTGGAGAAAACAAGTCCCAAGCGTTAGCGAAAACACAAACAAAAATATAATAAGCGCGAGAAGTGATGTCAAGCTCTAAAGGACATAACATTTACGGGTAATCTGGGTCAGTATTCTCTAAACTCTAATGATTATGATAAACATTTGGACGACAGTTTGTATTCCATGTGAACATCTCTTCCAGGCTATAACTTCTTTTTGTGATCGAGCTGTTATAAGATCATTCAATGAAGCTAAAATCAACAACTAGTAAAGACTATTCCATCATGTTCGTGTCCCAAGCAAGTCAAAAACACAACGCACACAGTTTCCCGTTTTCGGGGTGTGCATGTAAGTCAGTCAGGGGTGCCTAAGGGGGATCCCCATGGGTCTCAATGTTACAACACGAGCCTTGTTCGCTATAGCTGAACCTTACACAAGTTTGTGATGTATTAATTTGTAAACGAAAAGACCTCGTCATAAATGCTCAGATGCTGACGGTCGAGCTGCAACTAGCCTGCGTGGCAGGCGTTTGAAAGGGAAGGGGAAAGGGGTTTTGGGCGCGAGGGATTAGGGTTAGGGTTACAACGAATTGACGATAAAACTAAAAGAACAAAGGAAAAAACTAATTAGTGTAAGGTAGTTTTCATCGTGGTGAGGATTGATTACTGACCAAAGCTTAAGGCTAAAATAGATGATTAAATATATCTCATTAACTCGAACGGATTAACGGTTAACGAGGCTATTCTAATGAAAAGGGGAAAATTTAATAACTGAATCATTAAGACTAGTCACTGTCTTGACCAACTTAGACGTAAAGATTCGGGTTCAGTAATTGATTTGTTAACTAACATTTCGATCGAATCACTTCTCAAACAGGTTAGGGCCCTGGATCTCTATGTCCTATGGCTTTCAGCAAAAATAGGGTAAAATTGACGTAAAGATTTTCTGAACCGAATACTACCACTAGCAAATATTTTCCATTGTTATACACATTTCAGGTGGATGCCATCATCAACGTATGGATTTCTTAAGATGGAATACATTATGGAGTTTTTGTTTTGGGGTGATGGCTGTCATTATCGTCGTTGGAAACGCCATTTCCACTTCTATACTTCTCTTAAAACGATTTCCGCAAGCGTCCACATTACCTCTTAACAAGCCTGGCAATAGCGGATCTAGTGGTTGGATTACTTGCAGTGCCGTTGTACATAATTGTAGCTGATCCAGGACAGAACATTTTGCCAGGGGTGCGATATGATTGCGTGGATATGTTCGCCGGCAAATCCTCAATGTTTACTCTGGCCGTTGTTTCTCTTGAAAGACTTCACGCTATTGCTCAGCCACAGGCAATTGACCTTTGGTCATTATACCATGGCTATATTTACTCCCTGGATTCTTTCATTTATGGTCACATCAACTCGGGAGTTGCTACATTTCTCTGTCTTGACAAAGAAGGAATTCGTCACCGTTGTTACCATCAGCTTATCAACGCCACTGCTGCTACGTGTTTTGCTTATTGCCTCATTTGGAGAAAGCAATCCTCAAGTATACATAATAATGAAGTGAGAGCACGAAATGACGCCAGACGAATGACGACATCAATTACAATAACTGTAACTTTTGTTTTTTCATGGCTTCCATTCGAAATTCTAACAATTGTGGCCAGCCTCTGCATTTCATGTCAAAACCATTCATATTTAGTTAAACATTAAAGTAATACTTTTTCTAATACATGAACTGTTTAGACAGCAAAATTTCCTGAAATAAGTCATTCTTTTTAACCTACATGACAGCTCTCAAGGCCGTCATGTAAATGCTGCGTCACGCAAAAGCTTAGAAATTCAAGCGTACTCCATCACAAAACCAAGAACCTTTTTGAAGCGAAAATTTGTATGAAAATATATAATGTTTTCAGCTGATCTAATTTACCCTGAAAGTAAAATCGGCGATAGGATCGATAGTTTTTTAGTTTGAATTTTAGTGAAGTCATGTGAAAACCAACAATTATTGCAATTCTTCCGTTAAGTTTTAGCCAGAAATTCAGCTATTTCGCCTATGGATTCGCGAAAAAGTCATTTTCTTAGTTGAGTTGTGAATAAATAGGAATGGGACGAGCCCGAAAACAAGGTTGATCAATGCTTAATTGCCGAAGCAACTTCGTTTCCAGGCAAATAGACAGTTGTGCCATCGTTCAACCTCGTTTCCAAGTAAATATACCATCAAATTGATGGTATATTGCCAGCATTAACTTCCCTATTTGACCATCGCAGGTTGATTAAGAAGAATTATTTTATATTAGCCTGGGGAAGGGAACCAATCAGAAACGGCGAAATATTTTGAATGAATAATAACTGGGTTTTTTATTTAGTTGATCTAATTTCTTTCTTTAATTTCTACCCTTTATTTTCTGAATCATATCGTGGGTGAGTCAAGGTGTCTTCTAATTTTAACTATTTTTTTCGTCTCCAGTATTTACAAAATAAGGCAGTTAATACAGGATATATTCACGGAAGTGCTCCAAATTCAAATAATTGAAAATTTTAAAACCAAAAACAAATTATTGCATTTGTTATTTGAATAAAAACTTCGCCGGTTTCTAGCATATATATATAGCTGATTCACGGAATAAAGGTTCCTTTGGGCATTGGGAATTGCGCATTGGGAAGCTATTGTTTGGTGGTCACTTAAGTAAATTGCATCGTTCCATATGCCCAAATGCTCAATGCCCTGCAATTACCAATGACCAATTTCCAAAGCAACTTTTTTTGATTTGGCTGAATGTTTTAGTGGGGCTCCCACGCGCGAGCAGCGCGCGAGGGACAGAGCATCATACTCATGGAATATAATCAGCCTCTTTTCGTTTGGTTGTCACTTGATTGACCGAGCGTACGTACGTACGCGTCTACAGATTGTACCGGTGGAGTAGGGGAGACTGTCAAAAGAAAGGGAGGGGATCTAACGCGTCTTGGCAAGTCCACATCTTTTATATTGGACATTCACAATATGGTCAATTGACAGATGTCAAAACAGGATAGCCACTGACCAGTATCATATGAGCATATCGCGGGCTCATGCTTCAACTCATCGAGGTGACGTGATTTATTTGGAAGCTGTCCGCTGACCAGTTAATAGTTTTACTAGACCGCGATCAAGGTTCAATCTCATACTTTCTGGCTAGGTTGAAAAACTGATAATGCACACATTTTGGACATCAATGTTGTGACCAATTGATAGGTGACAAAACAGGGTATCCGCTGACCAGTCTCACTTGACCGTATCGTAGGCTGAGGTGTGGATCCATCGAGGTCAAGTATTTTTTGAAGTTATCCGCTGACAAGTTACTAGTTATCAAATGATCGCAGGCTCAAGTTTAATTTCTTTTAATTCGTATGAAATATGTTGTGTTTATGTGCCACACATTTAAAATTATGATTTCAAACTGACCACGGATGCGAAAATTCAGTCAGCTATTACAGGCAGGGAAGACAGTGGCTTTTAACTTTTGCTCACCATGGTCACGCGTTGGTCACGCTCTACGTCCAATTTTTATGCTCTGATTGGTCAAAATTTGACAGGTGAGTTCATGCAGAAAATATTTGCAGCATCTTGAATCTTGTTTACTTTGACAGCTGAAGCTGACAGAGTTTTGCGTCAACTTGTAATGTTTTTAACTGTCTTTTTCCACTGTATGTACAAAATGAAATTTAGCTGCTATCAGGAGTCTTCTGTTATTCATGGCTAGTTTGTTTGTTGGGTTTTTGGTTGAGAAATACGTAACTTGTCAAAGTCGGAAATCCGATTTCGGATGGCATCGTTTTCGTTTTTCACCTTGCTTGATGCTTAAGAGGGTTGAAAAGTCTGAAGCGATACTGGCCTTACTCAATACCTTTCAGGAGCTGCATCTCGAAAGGTAAGCCTGAGTAATTATTGTATTTGATGTTTGTTTTTTATATCTAATTTAATGAAGTCGATTTAAAACGCAGATAACTAAGTAAAAGGTTATCACTAGGATTCCTTAGATTATATTTCTAGCAAGATTTATGAAAACCGTACCATCGGACTCCTGGAACCCATGCACACACCTTAAATTGACTCAACTAAAGTAAATATCGCCAAGAAATTCAGCTCTTACCCATGGTTCTCTTAAGGTGACCCTCTTTTGGTTTCCGATTAGCAAAAGAAACATTCAAGTCCATCAAAAAGACACTCTGGACTTCGCCATACACTCTAGCGGCTTGAAGGCCCTAAAAGACGGAGGATGCTTGAGACTTAACCAAGTTCTAAGCAGAGAATTCAAGGTTAAATCACCCCCCTGACTTCCTCCACCCCCACCCCCCTCCCCCGCCCGCCAGCCTAGCACGTGCTTGAGGGGAATTCTTTCATCGGCCAATGGGCCTCCAACATTACAAGAATTTGACATGACAAACTAAAGGCAGACATGATCAGTGCACTGACTCTCCCAGAGCAAGACTAACGGAAGCCACCACGCTTTTGCAGCAACCTCTCCCCCCCCCCCCCCCCCTTGGGATTGACATGGAGGCCCCTTTCCTACCCATGGCGATTTAGCTCAGGGACTGAGCTTGACAATGAGACCAACTAGGACAGCCAACCCCCGATGTTTTTTCTCACCGCAGTGACCAGAAACCTGGCTATCACCAGGTTCCTGTGTGAATATTCTGACCCGTTTTGAGGTTTGTTTTCAAAAATTCGGCTAGATTTAGATGGGAGCCTAAGAGAAATGAGAGACGATAAATAAGTAGGCACTAAAAAATTAAGAATCTTAAAAGTAATTAAAAGTATTTTGAACTCGATTCTGAATTTAATCGGTAACCAGTGTAATTCATAAATAAGAGGCGACAAAAATTCTGTTCAGCTGGCGCAAGAGTCCTGTACTCGTTGCAGTTTACTCAACAAGCAGTCTGGTAGTCCATATAAAAGACCATTGCAATAGTCAAGGCGATTTGTTATGAATGCATGGACAAGTATCTCAGTTAACTGCCGTGAAAGATACTTTCTGATCCAACGAATATTATAAACATAGTAAAACGAAGAGGCACAGATTTTTGTGATGTGTGATGCCATGGACAGCCTAGAATCAAACCAACAACCAAGATTTCTCGCGAGTGGCACGGGATGAATATCTGAGTCACCCACACGTATACTGATATTATCTAGCTTTTCCAGCTGTTGTGATGAACCAATGATGAGGAATTCAGTCTTGTCGTCATTAAATTTAAGATCATTATTCAACATCCAAGAACGAATGTCTGTGATGCAGTCTTCCATATTCCTCACCACAGCAAGTTGTTCAAAAGAAAGCTTTGAGCGATTTTCTTGCCTTGAGTTCATCTTCCTCTTTGAAAAAGCAAACCCCGGGAAGCCGGCTTAAAACATAAACTTAAGCTTTATAAGCTTGAATTGTGGAATTTAATTTAAATTATAAATTTATTAAAGGGAGCTTCGCTTTTAGCCCTGGCTAAATCTATATATTATTTACATGTTATTTACAGTATTTTGACAATATTTACAAATCTTTTTACATGATCTTGCCTTTGGAACCTTAACATTTTACAGGATCTTCTCCTTTTTTACATGTTATGCTCCTGAATTAACCTTTACACCTTTTTACCTTTTTTTAACTTTTCAGGTCCTGTAAAAGGGCATAGTTTTCCTAGTCTTTGCAGTCTGGTTCAGTGCCCATGGAATGGAAAGCTGCCAAGATTATACCGCTTTTCAAAAGCGGTTCCATGGTTGAGCTTGACAATTACAGGCCAATATCTATACTACCAGTATTGTCTAAGATCTTGGAAAGGATTGTATATAAACAGTTGTTGTCACGCCTCGAGAATAATGGTTTGCTGTCATCTTTCCAGTTCGGATTCCGATCTAAACGCTCTACTGAACTAGCAGTTACATATTTTACGGACAAAATCAGGAAAGAAGTTGACAATGGAAACATCCTGGGTGCTGTTTTTATCGATCTATCAAAAGCATTTGACACTGTTAGTCATTCGTGCCTTCTTAACAAGTTGCCGTCTTATGGAATTAACAATAAGGAGCTTCATTGGTTTACTGATTATTTGTTTTCTCGAACGCAATCAGTCCAATTCAAAGGTGCTTTGTCAGATGCCAATCCCATATTTTCTGGAGTTCCTCAAGGAAGTATATTGGGTCCGCTATTGTTTACTATCCATTTTAATGACGTGCATACGCCTCTTCAGTCAACCTCAATCATCACTTATGCTGTTGATACAGTAATTTTCACGGCTGCTAAAGATCTGAAATCCATTCAAAGGCATCTCAGTGAAGATTGTCACAACCTGTCTTCTTGGTTTCGTGATAATGAGCTTGTCCTTCATCTAAAAAAGGGCAAAACTGAGTGTATGATCTTTGGTACTGCCAAAAGGCTTAATGCATTGAATGGAAGACAACTAGCCTTGACTGTAAATGGAACACTGATTAATACCACGTCATCGTATAAATACTTGGGTGTAAACTTGGATTCATCCTTAAATCTCGAATCACATTTTGACAAAATGTATAAAAGAGCAGCTGGAAGATTTAATTTACTCAGGAGAATCCGACCTTTAATCGACAAGAGCAGTGCTGAGAAAATCTACAAAGCAATGATTCAACCTGTTTTTACGTACTGTGGAACTTTGGGTCTCTGTTGGTCACGTTCCCGTAAGAGTCGAATTGAAAGCATTGAACGTCGAAGTCAGAAAGTCATTGGTGGAAATTATCAAGTCCAGACAGTGGAGAGTTTAATAAAGAGGCAGTGCTGCCAGCTTGTGTTTGATTGTCTTCAGGATAACGTCTGTACCCCTTTTAAAGGATATTTTACAAAAATTGAACACAACATTAACACTAGAAACAATGGGTGTTCACTAAAACTTCCCAAAGCCAAATTAGAATTTGGACGGAGAAGTTTTGCCTTTCAAGGGGCTCTAGTTTATAATACTTTACCTCGGCATTTAAGAACTGTAAATTCTAGGTTTCTTTTTAAGAGTAATTTAAAACAATTTTTTCAATAGTATTCCATAATTCATAACTCTCTTCAGTCTTGTAAGTCGATGATTTTTACAGATTTTGATTTTTAAATCCTAGATTTCTTAGTGTTATTTTATGTTATTTTCCTTTTTTGACTTTATTGTTTATTTTTTAGCTATTTATGAGATAATTACAGGACCCTTTTGATAACAGTTCTTTTTATTAGAACTGATAGGTTATCCTGTATAAATATTCGCGTTATTATTATTATTATTATTATTATTATTATTATATTCCCTGTAAAATGTCGTTTACAGTGATTTGTAGATGATTTACGTGATATTTACATATAAGAATATAATTTTACATGTGTACGTAAATTCATCAGTTTTTCCAGTGTAATATATATTATTCAGTTTTGCACCATTATTTTTTTTTTCTTATCATAAAAGTTGTTGGATTATATTCAGTCATTTTGGTCATTAATAGTCGCCCCGCAGACGTCCTTTGAGGTTCGTTTGTCACGCATTCGTGGGGGAGAAATGAATGCGTAACAAACGAACCCCAAAGGACGTCTGCGGGGAGGCTAGGTCATTAAGGGACGCAGCGTTTGTTTCAACGCATATCGTTTACATGTATCAACCTCATGGTTGTTGGTTTATAGAACTCAACGCTGGCGTGATGCAGTTTTCTTCTCTTTTCTTTCTTTCTTTCTCTCTTTCTTTCTTTCTTTCTTTCTTTCTCTCTCTCTTTCTTTCTCTCATTCTCTCTTTCTTTCTCTCTTTGTTTGTTTTTTTGTTTTTTTTCTTTTTTTATGGAAATACCAGTAAACATTCTCACTTCAAAGATGATGTTGTCCAATTTCAATTTCGATTTACTACTTCTATTTGGCACACAGGTTTACAAACATTTGCGGGGATGATTCATTAACTAAAATGCGAGAAAGCTGTAGTTTCGACTTCCACGGCCGAGTTATTAGTATAAGCTCACAGATATTTGCAAAACAATTGAAAAAATTAATGACGATCATAAGTGTGTCAGAGACTGTCTTGTTTGACAGTAGAAACTGCGCAAAAATACCATAGTTAAAATGAAAAGAGGCTTGATATATGCGGAAACTTTTCCTGAAATGTTTAAATTTATGTGGTTTTAAATGTTGTCTTCACAGTAAGTTTTAGGGAGTTGTTATAACTCCACAAAATGGAGTAAAAATTTTAGGTACAGGATAACCCCTTTTTGGGGGTTACTTTAACTCCTCAATATTAACTCCAAATCTGGGGTTGTTTTTACTCCTGGAAAAGAGTTATTTAAACTCCCTTTTGGAGTTAAAATAACTCCAAAAAAAAAATACATACATAAAACATAAAACTTTATTACTGTGTCTTGGAATGTCCAGCCGATGGGGTTAAGAACCCCTCTACTAATTGGGGTAATTGGGGACACCTATAACTCCACTGTAAGGAGATAAATTAACCCCACTAGAGGAGTTATTATAACTCCTTGAAAATTGCTGTGTTGTCAATAGGTGGGTGAGTCAAATTAATTTAGCTAAAGGATGGATACAATGAAGCGTTTCAATATAATTATCTGGTCACCATGGAAGCGTCATATGACATGAAGAAAACGAGTACTTTCCTTGCGTAGCATAAAGTGCTCTCTTTACACAACCTTTACGGTAGCTTAACGGACAGCTTTACTGGTTCAACTTTACGCACCTTTACAGTATCGGTGCGTAAAGGTTTCCCTCTGAACTTTACGGAGCTTTAAGGAATAAGGTAAAATTTGGTAAATTTTACTTTTCGTGCTATGAATTTTCGTACTGCATTCAAACAATGTCTATTAAGCTACGTGCAAACGGACGCGACTACTCCTGACAATGGTGGAAGTTGTTACGTCCGTTCGCACGTAGGTAAAGGTTTGACCGGTTTCAAACTTTGCACAACAACTCCCGACAACATGCAACATGCAACATGCAACAACATAGAACAGGGTGTGCAAACATGACGCTTTTGTTGAAATTAAAACTGCAAAATGCGGGAAATTAAATATTTATTTCAGTATATATTATAATAATGTAGTCGAAGAGCTGGTCAGGATTATTTGGTCCAAGACTTTTAATTGCTATCCTGCTGTTCGACTACATTATTATTTAGTGCTGTAGTTCAACTGTTGAGCACTTTAATAGCCGATGAAGATTTCAACTCAATAGTTGGATATATATTTATTTACATATATTTTTATCATTTTTTTTCCGGACTTTGTATAAATATAAGTTGTCACTTTTAAGCATCGTCTCATTTATAATCTATTTCGGACTGCACAATTATACAGTATTTCTAATACCTAGCCTAAGAGAAAAACGAAAATCGATAAGTTGTAGGAGAGCATGGTTTTTTTGGTCTCCGTTTCAAGAACACCTGGATGCCGATTTTCATTTAACACTAATCCTGCACCTCAGTTGGACTTTCAACTAATTAAGAAGTTTCCTCAACAGGCAAAACAGAGTAATCATTATAACTCAGGGGAAAAGCGAATATCAGTTCTAACATAACTGAAGATCAAGGTTTTGAGGTTAAGGGTAAGAATGGGCTGGTTAACTAACAAAACACTGCTTGACACTGTTAATAGTGTCAAGTAGATATTATTAGACCTTTAATAAAATATATTTTTCATTGAATATTTATTGACATTAATTGACATACTCTCTCACGACTCTCACCTGCCGGATCACAGGAGAGTGTAAGATAAATAGTTAAACGCTAGTTCTGCAGATCGGTAATAATTTTAAGGAAAATAGGTTCTCGGTCTAAAACTGAGAAAAACTGAAGACAACAAGCTACTTGGTAAGTATACTTCCTTCAAACCCAGCTATAAGACAACGTTAAGACAATAATTGCATTCGCTGAGCAAAAAACTGCAAGTCGAATACGTTCAACTGAGTTTAATTTTGGTTGAGAAATTTCGCTTTTGCACTGAAAAACCTCGGCTTTTTTGGTTTTGGTGTCTTTTCAAAGCTTTTTGTGGTGTTTACTTTTTAAGACGGTTTTAGGTTGAAAGTTGTTTGGATCTGGAGTCCGATTTAATATCACCTTTTCTTATTCTGTTACCGGTTTCTTCGCGGTCGTCTTCCTGAAACTGCGTCCGAATCCGTCTACGTGCCAACACTCCAAACGCAGACATTACTGAAAGGAAGAGACAAACCTGCCTGATATTAGACGTTAGGCGTGACAGGCATTTGAAGGGGATGAGAAAAGAAGAAGTATTTAAGGAGGTCAAGAAAGAAGGAAAAGATAACATTCCCTTCTTCCTCTCGCGCTCTTTATGCCGTACTGTAGCCTTAACCTCCTTTCCCTTTACCCCTTCAGACGTCTGTCTCGAAAGTATAGGACAGACCAAAGTTTATAAAAACTCGACGAGACAGACACAAGAAACCATAGGCCCTTGTTTTTACTAAATGTTTCTGGTAAGATTAATGAGTCATGAGTAAATGACGTAATCATGGACCACGAGATCAACACCAACCACCAAGTGAACAAATGAAGAAGACTTGACTTCATGTCGGCTCTGTTCTGTTGCAAAGCACCCGCAAGAAGCTCTTAGAGCACGAAAAAAAGAATAGGGAGAAACACTCGACTGCGTCTCGTGTTTCTTTATTAAACAATTTATCACAGCTATTGAAAATATAAGGTTTGAAATATAGTAACGTTTTATTTGAATTCAAACATACAGAATTTTTTACCTCTCACGGATGTTATTTGCTAAACACCACACTTTAAGTTCCTGGTGTCGGATTTTCAGAACGTTGAAGGTCTAGATCGCGCAAAATTTCAAATGTTTTTGCTTACTGTTGCCATAGTGATAGCGATGTTACTTAAAACTACATTTTGACAAACTTCAGTCCAGTGTCAGTCAATGTCAGTCATGGCGATCGCACAATTTTAGTCGCTTTTAAGGCGATTAACAGATATCGGCATGGTCCCCGACAACTGTATCGAAACACCTTTAAAACGGTAATGAAAAGGCAGCAGAATTTCTTACCTCGTTTCCATTCATTGTTATTAACTGGATGTTCTCATTTAATTCTTTAATGAATGCTATTTGTCTTTTACCGGTTGTTCTAACAGAACACCGTTCAATTTACGGTTTCAACTTTCACACCTGCATCAAGTTTCATGTCCTCTCACCACACTGGTGATTTTTCCATTACGCTACCACCAGGCAGTTGGCAGGACTCCATATCTGAACAAAGATTTTATAGATGGAATAGCGCTAGCTAGAAAACAAAAACCAAAAACTAAATTAGACAATCCAAATAATAAGTGCGGTTACACGGGGCACTTTTACTGTGGGAAATTGCCCTTTTACCACGGAAAACCAGGAAAACTGCATTTAGTAATGTGACCGACGTTTCCCGAGGTAAATTTTCCGTGTTAAATATCCATGGATACGTCAAAAAGATCACACGAAGTGCCCATGACATTTACCGTGGTAAGCTACAATGGTATTTTGGAGCCAATCACTATGCTCTGTTTGACAGGAACACGTAACCGCAAAGTTTCTTCGCAGCTTTCATTCGCGCCAAACGACAAACTCGTTCGCGCCGGAATGAATAACTGTTACTTTGAGACTGTGGATATGGCGGAATTTCGGGCGATACTGTGAGTATTTTATGGATTTCAATTGATTTCTCTACCTGTTTACTAGATCGACTATTTTAACAGCGGCTAAAACCAAGATTATTCTTATTCTTGTTAAAAATTCGAATATGCAGGGTGATTTGCACAATGGAGTTCTCGTTAACTGGCGATACCAGACACGAGAATGTAACGAACATCAGCCTGTACCGTCTAGACTACGAGTAGTCCCCATTTTTCCTCAGGGATAGTAGAGAGAGCGAAACACGAGCGCGCGTGAAAATTACCCCACGCGTGTCACGGTGTACTAAAACCCAAGTGTGATGTACCGCGGGAAAATTTACCACGGGAAAAGCCGTTTACCGTGCTGTGTGTAACCGCACCTAATGTCTCATTTCCATTTTAACGCAATTAGAATGTATGAAAAGACCAACTGATGCAGCTTGGCCAGCACTCAGTATGACTGAATAAAATGGCTAAAAGCGATAAAAAGTAAGGCAGAAACAATTACGCGTGGAAGGATTTTTCACGTCGCCGCAGGGAGGAAACTTTTTTCCCTGCAGTGGATATCATTCTCAGGTAGAGAAAATACTTTTGAGTATGGGCCAGACACTTTCTGTAAATTGCTATAACATAACTGTAGCTAATTTGCATAAACTTTCAGTACAGCCTTGATGTCATTGTCAAAGTTGAAACTGTATTAAAGTTGAACTATTTTCTGTCACAAATACTTGTAATAGCCAAATGAATTTTCTTTTCTTTTTTACGTTTTTTGATACGGTGGCAAACAAAGAAGTTTTTCCACAAATTTTTTTCTTTTAACAAGCAAATTGGTCAGTACCTTTACTTTATGATAGCATTGATCCTGGATCAGGCACTGCTGACTTTCACGAGGTCAACTTTTGCATAAATTATCAAACATTATGTTAAGCGGGAAATCTACCTATGGTTCGCGGGAGAAGCAACTTCTATAGCGGCGCAAGACAAATGTTTCGAGAGTCGAGGATGTGCTCACAAACTATTCACTATGCGACGAAAGGAGATATCACTGGCATGATACCTGCATGTAATGGTAATTTTTATCAATCCAGGTCGCGCCGTGTTCGCTCGAGAACGCTGTGACAACTTCGTTTGGCGCGCTTCTCAATACTTCCAAAACATGTTGTAATCGGTAAGTAGACTTAAGCACTTAGTATCGCCAAGCCATTCGAATCAGTGTATAGCCAATTCTTTGTCTGAAGATTCGCGCAAACACATATACCAAGTACATCTGGATGGAAGAGGAAATTGTCTCCCTAAACGCAGCCAGGTTATATTTTGAAGGATGGCGGCACAATTCAACGCGTCTTCCAGGTCAGCCCTAATTTATAGTTCGTAAGAGTATAAATTGCGATCTCCCTATTTTCGCTTAAGCTTTCTTTGATAAAACTTCAGTAGAAACAAAACAACGCAGACATGACATTCTCCTGCATGAGACACAATCGGCTGAAGGAAATATCTGTTTACAAGTCGGGTAAATTATCCATTCTTGCGCACCGCAAAATCAGCTAAAATCAGTCGCTGGAAACCTGGCATATTATTAAGCCTGAGCGCTTCTAAGAATAACACGTTTAGAACTTCGACGAGTAGAAAAAAAAGGCAGTTGTTCTATATCCTTTCTGGTTCATCCAGGTAGAAGTCCTGGCATGATATCATTATGCCTGAGCGCTTCTAGGATATATAACACGTTTAGCATTTCAACCCGTAGCCGTAAAAAACAATTAGGTAGTTGTTCTATAACCTTTCTGGTTCACCCAGGTAGAAGTCCTGGCATGATATCATTATGCCTGAGCACTTCTAGGATATATAACACGTTTAGCATTTCAACCCGTAGCCGTAAAAAAAATTTAGGCAGTTGTTCTATATCCTTTCTGGTTCATCCAGGTAGAAGTCCTGGCATGATATCATTATGCCTGAGCGCTTCTAGGATATATAACACGTTTAGCATTTCAACCCGTAGCCGTAAAAAACAATTAGGTAGTTGTTCTATAACCTTTCTGGTTCACCCAGGTAGAAGTCCTGGCATGATATCATTATGCCTGAGCGCTTCTAGGATATATAACACGTTTAGCATTTCAACCCGTAGCCGTAAAAAAAATTTTAGGCAGTTGTTCTATATCCTTTCTGGTTCATCCAGGTAGAAGTCCTGGCATGTTATCATTATGCCTGAGCGCTTCTAAGATATATAACACGTTTAGCATTTCAACCCGTAGCCGTTAAAAAAAATTTAGGCAGTTGTTCTATATCCTTTCTGGTTCATCCAGGTAGAAGTCCTGGCATGATAGCATTATGCCTGAGCGCTTCTAGGATATATAACACGTTTAGCATTTCAACCCGTAGCCGTAAAAAAAATTTTAGGCAGTTGTTCTATATCCTTTCTGGTTCATCCAGGTAGAGGTCCTGGCATGTTATTATTATGCCTGAGCGCTTCTAGGATATATAACACGTTTAGCATTTCAACCCGTAGCCGTAAAAAAAAATTAGGCAGTTGTTCTATATCCTTTCTGGTTCATCCAGGTAGAAGTCCTGGCATATTATTATGCCTGAGCGCTTCTAGGATATATAACGTGTTTAGCATTTCGACCCGTAGCCGTAAAAAGAAAAAAAATAGGTAGTTGTTCTATATCCTTTCTGGTTCATCCAGGTGGAAGTCCTGGCACATTATTATGCCTGAGCGCTTCTGGGATATATAGTAGCAGTTTGACCCGTAGAAAAAACAAACTCAGCCGTTCATTTTGTAGGAGATATTTAAGCGTTTTTTCTGTGTGAGCAATGTGATCGACTTTATACGCAGACCTTAATAATATGTTTTTTTCTTTGACGGCACTGAATAATTTTAGCCGAAACTTGAGCCGTACATTTGTTGAATGCCGCGCTTTAATTAAATTTCTCGCCCTAGAATGATGACATGATGGCGCGAAAATTGACACCTCTATCGTATTAGATGGGAAATATGATCAGAGATAAATGGAATAGTGAATGGTACAAGCTTCTGAGTATCCAGCTGAGATAGGGGACTTTTAGTCCCCTATCTCAGCTTGATAAACAAAATTTTTTTGGTTGCTAAGACGGTGCGGCTCGTTATGTGAAAAGCGTTGATTCAAAATGTTTATTATGTAAAATCCGCAGTCCGTGAACACACAGCATACTACTAATGAAGGAAAGATGGATGCCAAAACAAATTGCAATCATTGATCTCCGAGGCTTTGTGTGTGCTGATTCAACGAATTTCTTTGGCGTGAGCTTGCTAAACTGCAGTTTCCGCACTGAATTGCGTGTCACGCACGCGCTGGTGCGTTGTGTTCGTATTTTTATGGCATCTCTCTCTCCCTGATGGAATCTTGTACATTCAACGCACTATAGTTAAAAATTTAACCAAAACAATGAAAATATTAATTGACTTTTTCTTTATATGGAAGTAGTGTGACATTATGATTTGACCTCTGATCGAATACATGTAAAGCCAGCATTGCATTCTTGAGATGAACGTAAAGGACGGTGTGTGCGTCTGTAGATTTTGATGACATTACGAGAAGAAGACGGTCTTTCTATGCCTTCAAAATGTTTCTGAGCCTAACGATCAGCAGTCGGGTGGGCATTTTGATGTTAAAAACCAGGACCTGAACAATCGATGAAATCGATAATCGATGGCAATCGATAACTAACGAAACAATCGATATCAATTAATCGATTGATATTGATAATCGATGGACAATCGATCACGAAAATTTTTGTGATTATTGATTATCATCGATTATCAATATCAATTGATAATCAATGGGAATCGATCAATTAACAAAATAGATTGTTACCAATACGCATTATCAATCGATTACCTATTCAGTCAAACATTTTTACTAATAAAGTTACACATTTTGATATCATCGCTGTTGGGAATTCCACACGGAGTCGCGGTGGACGTGGGCGTCTGCACAGACATATAAAGAAAGAAGAAGAAAAAGAAATAAAAATAAGCTTAATCGTGTTTGAACGATCATTATTTGTGCTGTTTTACACGGAGCCACATCGATGAACAATTCTCAAACTTTGGTACTGAGGTTTAAAAATAATATACGATCTGCGTACACTCCCGCGATACCTGAAGATACGAAGACATGAATTTAGTGCCAATCGATGGCAATCGATGAAGTTCGCGACCACCTAAGTGTCATTATCTGTAAAAACGTTAGATCTTCTAATACGACTGCATTTGTTTGGTGACTATATATTATGCATGATCTGCTGTTAATGATGTAAAGCGTGCGCAAAAGGGCTACATGTACATAAAAAATTTCCGTTATTTAATGACGACGGGTTGCGGAAATACTATTGTTAGTAGATGAAGATGTCATAGTAGAGGCCAAATGGATTCGGTCGAATAAGGAAATCGCCATCCCGCCAAAACGTGTCCAAAGCCCGCCAAAAATTACCAAATCTCGCCGCTGCCGCTATTTAACTCTTTATCCAGTGTGTTTTTTAATAGGAGATTTTCTTGTAGGAGACCCTTCGCCAGTTATGTTTTTCGGCATTTATTAGTTAAAGATTTGTTTTCTCGTTACAAATAAAACACGCGTAGCAAAATTCCTATTTTCGGCACTTTTAGTACGTCCTGGAAACTGGAAAGCACAGCACGAAACCGTTTATTCGGAAGAAGCCTTTTCTTTTTCTTTTTGATATTTATTTAGAACGATACTGTTGCGATCCGTTCACGGAGAATCTCTGCTAAAGCGGTCACATTTCGAAAACAATATTCTTGTGGTCTCGCGTTCTCCTTGCACGCGTCCTTTTGCTTTTAATCACCTGGAGACTTTCGTTTGGTTTTGGTTTGATTGTTTTACGTGGTAGTTACAAAGAAACGTTTGGGCGCGGCCCACACAATGTAAATAAATTTAAGTAAAGTGGCCTAGTGTTCTGAAGTTGCTTTGTTTAAAAAGACATTTGTAATTTTTAAAATAAAATCGACGATGCATTAACGGAGGTTCGGGTTATCGTTTGGGGACAAAAGCATATTTTGACTGTGTTAATTGCTCCTGTCGGAATAAAATGTCATATGAATTAGCGAGATGACGTACATCTCACGGCTGCCGCTATTTAACCGTTTATCCAGTTTAAAGAAAGCTATGTATCGCAGGATTTTAGAAAATTAGGTACGGGAATGGAAATCATTGTTAAGGGAGTCTTTTGATCAATAACTGCCTCCGGGGAAAAAGGTGAGTTTCACTTTTTCCATTAGTATTCGCAAGATTCTTGCGAGAGGACTGTATAGAAATTAAGAACAAGGAATAGAACGCCGAAGAAAAATTAAACCTGATGAGAAATCACTAAGAAGCACGTTAGCATATTTCAAGGGTGACTATTTTTTAACAAAAGACAATGACTTTACTATTGAGTGCGGCGAGTTTTATTTTAATGCCATGGTGGTCTAAACTCCCAAGTGTGATTTTTAAAGCAACAGAAACACTAGGCGGCACGCCCGTGATTCTGTGAGTTAGACATCACGGTATTATTAAATCACTTGCGCACAGAAGAAAATTAAGGGTTAATATGTCTGATATGTTTTAGCTTGAGTAAGCGAGTTTTATTGTAATTCCATGGTGTTCTAAACTCCTAAGTGCGATTTAAAGCAACAGAAACACTAGGTGGCGCGCCCGTGATTCTGTGAGTTTAGACACCACGGTATTATGAAATCACTTGCGATCCAAGTGGAAATCTAAAGGTTAAGACGATTTAGCTTGAGTAAGCGAGCTTTAATGCAATTCCATGGCGTTCTAAACTCCTAAGTGCGATTTTTAAAGTAACAGAAACACTAGGTGGCGCGCCCGTGATTCTGTGAGTTTAGACACCACGGTATTATGAAATCACTAGCGCACGAAGTGGAATTTAAAGGTTAATATGTTTTAGCACGGGTGAGCGAGTTTTATTGTAATGCCATGGTGTTCTAAACTCCTAAGCGCGATTTTTAAAGCAACTGAAACGCTAGGTGGCACGCCCGTGATTCTGTGCGGTTAGACACCACGGTATTATGAAATCACTTGCGCACCAAGTGGAAATTTAAAGGTTAATATGATTTAGCTTGAGTAAGCGAGTTTTATTGTAATGCCATGGTGTTCTAAACTCCTAAGTGCGATTTTTAAAGCAACAGAAACACTAGCTGGCGCGCCCATGATTCTGTGAGTTTAGACACCACGGTATTATGAAATCACTTGCTCACCAAGTGGAAATTTAAAGGTTCATATGATTTAGCTTGAGTAAGCGAGTTTTATTGTATCGCCATGGTGCTCTAAATCTTAAGTGCGAGTTTTATCATGCAACAGAAACACTAGGTGGCACGCCCGTGATTCTGTGAGTTAGACACCAAGGTATTATGAAATCACTTGCGCAATAACTGGAAAATTGAGGGATTTACAAGCTACAAAAGCTATATGTGTGTCTTAGAGTGTTTTTAATAGGAGGTTTTCTTGTAGGAGACCCTTTGCCAGTTGTGTTTTTCGGCATTTACTAGTAAAAGATTTGTTTTCTCGTTACAAATAAAACACGCGTAGCAAAATTCCTATTTTCGGTACTTTTAGTACGTCCTGGAAACTGGAAAGCACAGCACGAAACCGTTTATTCGGAAGAAGCCTTTTCTTTTTCTTTTTGATATTTATTTAGAACGATACTGTTGCGATCCGTTCACGGAGAATCTCTGTTAATGCGGTTACATTTCGAAAACAATATTTTTGTGGTCTTGCGTTCTCCTCGCACGCGTCCTTTTGCTTTTAATCACCTGGAGACTTTCGTTTGGTTTTGGTTTGATTATTTTACGTGGTAGTTACAAAGAAACGTTTGGGCGCGGCCCACACAATGTAAATAAATTTAAGTAAAGTGGCCTAGTGTTCTGAAGTTGCTTTGTTTAAAAAGACATTTGTAATTTTTAAAATAAAATCGATGATGTATTTACGGAGGTTCCGGTTATCGTTTGGGGACAAAAGCATATTTTGATTGTGTTAATATCTCCTGTCGGAATAAAATGTCATATGCATTAGCGAGTTGTCGAGCGAGTAATAAGTTCCATAGACTCCCACGCAGACGTTCTTAGGGATTCGTCACGCGTTTCTGCCCCACGAACGTCTGCTGACTTGAGCGGAAAAAAAGTAGACCAATCACTAGCCTCCCACGCAGACGTTTTTAGGGGAGCTCGTATTTCTTCCCTCCCCTAAAAACGCCTGCGTGGGAGGCTAACCAATCACAGCAGACTTCTAAATCTGGGAAGTGCACTTTGGACCTTGAGAAATTTCGCGCTTGACTATATAGCTCCAGAAAAGATCAGAAAGGTCGCATGAAAGGTGAAGACCTTACAGTTTTAGAACAAACTACTCAGTTAACTCATAAGCGTTCGTACAGTAGTGGCTAACCTCAGAATCTCTTTGAAAAAAATTGCAAAATTACCTCGGAGATTAAATTTACTGAACGGAAGTCGGCTTTCCTACAAAACTATAACGGGTGAAAAAAAATTCTGCCTTTTGTTCAGTATTACAAGGTAACCACGCCTTTGCATCACCCAAAGAACAACTTTCCGAGCAAATGGCATCTAATCCAGCCTTTACAGAGAGAAATATACAAAAAGCCAACGCTTATCTCCTATATTCTCGTCAGGAGCAAAAATCTTTGGTCACGTATCACACTCTACAGAGCTTGTACGTAGGTGTTTGGCTTGCCAACACTTTGACTTCAACAGCGCCGATTGGATCTCCGATAATTTGCATGTGATCTCCAGCCGATATTTGCGAACAATGGGAAAGGAATTTATTATATAAACACCAATAAAATACCAGGTTAGCTTTCGCGCGAAAACTTGATATCTTCACATGTGAAAATAACATGTTGTCTTCACATGTGAAAATATCACCTTTGGTATGGCTACATAATAAATCGTGCCTTTCACACCAAAAAACTAATGAAATGCTTTGGTATTTCATTGGTGTTTATATAATAAATGGAACATTTCACGGCCGCTTGGAGATACGAAATTTCTCTTCTCGTGTTGAAAAAATATTTCACGAGTGAGCGCAGCGAACGAGTGAAATATTTTTCAACACGAGAAGAGAAATTTCGTATCTCCGCGAAGGCCATGTAATATCCTCTATTTATCTTTCAGTTCAGCAGACGTTCGTGGGTCAGGAACGCGTGACGAAACCCTAAGAACGTCTGCGTGGGAGGCTATAAGTTCCAGGGGTTTCTCATGGTTCCCGACCTTCGGTCCTGCACTATGTTGTCAACACTTCCTTTGTTTTATATTGCGCAATCGGTCAATTCAGATGACTGTCGTGCACGTTTCTAAGGCTTGCGGGTCATGCCTCTTAAGACGTAAGCTTTTGATCCCACCTCTCTTGTTAAAGAAAAGTTAAATACACTTCAAACCCGTTCAAGCTATGACCACCAAACTTAGATTTATCTGCAAACATTTTAAAGTCTTCGTAACGTGTATGCCAACATTGACGTTACCATGGCAATTGAGTTTTACAGACATGTTTTTCCAAATTTGAAAAAGGAAAAAAGTTTCATTTGTACTTTCACTTATTGAATTGTTATTATTTTAGCATTATTTAATCAACATTTTTACAACTGTTAAATGTGATCCGAGATTTTGGTAACTAACTTGACGAAAAACATAAATTCCGGCAATTCCATGTTCATTTCTCTGGGAATTCCTAAACTCGCATAGTTTTTGTTTTCTCAGTATTCTTTTATGTGCAGATCGAATTTGTTGTTACGATTACCTCGATTTATACGGGTTTAAAATTGGTTTAAAATGGCGGATCAAAGAAGATGCATGGTTCCAATGTTTGTAACAAAAAGAACGTCATAATGACATCACTGGTAAGGTTTAAGGTTACTAATGGTTAGTCAACTTCTTGATTTTATTACACACCTTACTTAAGTATTTTTTGAGGGGAATTTGGATTCTACGAAAAAAAAATTTAAAATATGACCTGCCAATGACGTTGAATTTCATTACAGGCCAGAGGATCGTTTACAATGGATTTTAACCAATGGAATATCATCTGGAGTCTTTGCTTTGGCTTATTGGCAGCTGCAGTTATTTCTGGGAACATAGTCACTATCACAATATTCCTTAAAAAGCGACTTCGTAAACGTGCATATTTCCTTCTCATTAGTTTGGCGGTGGCAGATCTCTTGGTAGG
The DNA here is from genome assembly GCA_964035525.1 of Porites cylindrica. Lineage (NCBI taxonomy): Eukaryota > Metazoa > Cnidaria > Anthozoa > Scleractinia > Poritidae > Porites > Porites cylindrica. The sequence goes on along the minus strand of OZ037776.1, from coordinate 41,139,690 downwards.
ATTGTTGGCAATTCCCCTTTACATTGCACTCCAGTACGTATATGACAACTTTGAAGACGACCTAATCATTGTTGCTGTCACTGATTTCATGGACATGTTCACTGGCTTTACGTCCATCTTTACTCTTGCCACAATATCATTGGAGCGAATGTATGCTGTTGGTTGGCCTTTTCGTCACCGAATTCAGGGTTCGCGATTCTATATCTTCGTCATATCAGTTCCATGGATCCTATCGTTGGTTGCTGCATCAACAGAGATTGTTTTGCAGTACGTGCTGGTGAGACCACTAACGTTTACCTTCATTCTCATTGTTAGTATGTTTACACCAATCATAATCACTTGCACGGCTTACTCTTTTCTGTGGAAGAAAGAGAAATCACGCGTAAGTGTCTCCCAACAAAATCATCAGCTGCAAGACCGAAAGTTAGCCAAGACTACGGCGTTAATAACAGGTGCTTTCCTTTCGACATGGCTTCCTCTCCAAATTTTACTTGTGGCTATCAATTTCTGCATTTCATGTCGGCAACCATCAACCGTGGTGAGGCATTTCATGAAACTACTCCAGTATGGAAACTCAGCAGTCAATGTCGTTATGTATGCTGTGAGAGACAAAGATTACAGAAGAACTTTTGGTGCGATGATTTCTTCCTTGAACTGCCCTCGCCAAAGACCTCGTGAAGCACCCACGGTCGTCACGTTGACGACATTTGCTGATTTTAATGCAAATACGCCCGAAAGCTTTCAGCAAACTAAAGAGGTTTCTGCCACCGAGGACGAAGGAATTCTTACTCCCCGGTGAAGACAATATGGAATTGCGTAATAGATGATACAGTTGACCCCGATAACTTGAACCCTCACTTACTCGAACCTCGCGCTAACTCGAACCAAAATCGATTTCCCCTGGATTTCCGTCATACATTTACTGTAGTTTTACCCTCGGTAACTCGAACACCCGTTAACTTGAATCTCCCGCTAACTCAAAGTAATACATAATTGTTTCCCCTCAGGTCATTTCTATATAATTTTACCCTCGATAACTCGAACCATGTTTTGAGCCCTTAAAAATTCAGGAAAAAACTGTGCACTGGCTTCCGAAACATTGAATTTTGAATTTCTCATTGAAGTGTTGTAGGCATATATTTTACTGGTGGAGGCTGATGTTGTTTGTCACAAATCTAACGTGAAACTGCTTTACTTTTCATAACAGTAAAACGCATGCTCTATTTAGGCAATATTTTGTTACGTTACGTTCTTATTTATAATCAGTAGCTTTTAATTTTCACTTAATGTTCCTTGTGCAGTAAAAACTGTTTTTTTTCCTTACTCCCAGCTATTTTCTTCGAGCTCCCGATAACTCGAACTTTTTTCGATATCCCTTGAAGGTTCGAGTAGCCCGTGAACAGGCTCTCTGTTTGGGGAAAAAATAGCGAGGAAAGGGAAGGGAAGGGGTGGAGAGAGCCTGTAGACAAACATTTGAGGCCGCTATTAACGGCTTGGAAACTAAAATTTGATAGCATTTTGTTTTGAATAAGGGTATGGGCATGATTTTCAGTTGAACATGCCTAGCGAGCGTAAAAATCGCATCCAGTCTGAGGATTAATGAGAGAGGGAAAATTTTATATATTTAGGCATGACAAAATTCAAGGGAACATTGGTACTTAGAAATAACATCTCATAGGCATGGAAAAAATGGGTTCATGCCCTCGCAGTCCAAAATTGACCCAGCCAACCTTAGGTCCCAGATCTCTCGCCGGGTTGATCATTCATTCCCAGTTTTTGCTCCTCTGGTTTGGCATGCCGGGCATGCCGATGGTGAAGCCACTTGGTTTGGCATGCCCGGCATGCCAGGCAAGAAATTGGCATGCCCAGCGAGACGGATTTTGATGTTCGCTTCAGCATCATATCCTGAGAATCACATATAATCGCCAAATATATCTTAGGGAGCTTGAAGTTACAGGTTTCATGCCTGGCAATAAATGCAGATTATAACAAAAAAAGTCACGGGTGTGTGTCACGGCATCGACTGGCAAAACTGAAGACAGAAGCCTGGATTTATAAATAAAAAGCACAACAAAACAACATTATTCATGCATAAAATAGAATACTTAACTTGCAATCAAAGATCAATCCTTTTATTTCAAACCGATACTGACATTTCTGGGTCCAGATTTAAATTTGATCGGGGAAAAGCGTCTTAAACAAGAAGATAACAAATCTTCTCAGTATGAAATCGAACTTATCCATGCTTAAGTTTTATGGCGTCGGAATGTTTCCCGGCCAACAGCATTAAAAGACTGGTGAAAATTAAGCTTACCAGGTCGTTCAAGTCAGTACGAGAGTACGACGTTAATACTGCAAAGAGGTTCTGATTTGGTGAATTTCGACTGCCTTCTCAGAGAGATTTTGCTTAGTTTTTCAGTGCGCTCCTTGTCGGCTATGCGAATCTCGCAAACTGTTTTACTCCTTGCTGACGATATTCCTTTGAGCAACGTCATCTGCGTCATCCGAAGATACCCCGAGCACGCACGAAATCGGCCGAATTTCCGCAGAAGTGTTTTCGGATGACGATGAATCTAGTTTGTTGTAGCGTGGCAGTTGTGGCGTCACGATGTCGTCATGTCTCTTCGCACTTGTTTGTCTTTTTTTTCTGCGGTGTATGGTTGAGATGTTGGTGAATGCTGAACAAGAAATGGATTCTGCGAGAGACTGTAAGTACAAATTTAGTATTAATTTGGTAAAGAGAAAGCCTGAATATTGAACAAATCCCGTGAATTAGCCTTTAGGCATTCAGTTTATCTTGCTGTTGAGCATGCCTAAGAACTCCGGCATAAGTGGTTGTCATCTCGTTCACTTCGGATTGTTTCTGTTTGTATGTCTTGTAATCTTCTTCTGCTGCTAAGAAGACTAGAGAAAACTTTAATAAGAAGAAACCAAAGCTAAAAAAAGTCAGATCTAATTTTATAGCTCGAGTATAATTATTTTTGGCACCTACGGTCATATTTTTTTCACTGTACTGGTAAAGTTACTTATTTTTGCTGCATAGTTTGACTGTTGTTTGAAAGACAATCAAACGGATATTACAATCACTTTTGGAGACAAAATAAAATATCCGTAAATCAAATTCCAAAATCAGATTTGGATTTCGCTTTAAAAAAATGAACATGCCGCGTGTGTCAATGCAAAGTTGTAAAAAACTCAATATAAGCAGTCTGTGAATGTGCGTTTAGGTCCACAAAACTAATTTTTCTTTTGGACATCTCATCCAAGCAAAGACTGAAGGCTTACATTGCTTGTCTACGAGTGTACTACAAAATGCTTTGCTACAGTAAGCCTCTGAGAGGCGATTCTGGTAACTTTATAGGACGCTAAAATGCAAATAATTCTAAGCTTAAACAACCTGGCTGGGTTCGACTTTTGAATTACAAAATGTTCACGTTTGCCAGCTCTACTTTAAATGAACATGGTTTTTGAAATGATTTTGTACTATTTTATGATTAAATTATGACTGGGTTATAAAGCATTTAAAACGGACGAAAACTAAGCTAATAAACATGTTCAATGTAAAAAAAACTAAGATTTAGTCGCTTTTTCAACTTTCCTTTGTGGGCCGAAAAATTTACCTTTACGCAAAAACAAAAGCAAACAATGAGGCTTTTATTCGACATATTTTCTGAGAATTTTATCTGATCAATTTAATGTCACTAGCATTATTTTCGTATAGGAATTTTCCTAATTATATGAGCTTTTGATTTAATAATTTTGATGCTCTATAAACTTCTCATTTGATAGCCTCACGTTTTTATACACCGATTGAGAAACAAATTCGCTCTCGTTAAATCCTATTTTATGACCTATTTATTAGAACTCTAGGTAACATACGAAGTGATGTAACCGGACAGGCTTTAACCTTTGGTCCTAATTTATTTTTTCTTCGCAACCCCTAATCAGTTGACGGGCAGTGAGAGAATATCGCCACAAAAAGATGCGAAAAAGTTTTCGCTGAGTTTCCTTTACATATTCCGGCTTTATATGGGTCTACACCTTACCTGCTTAAAAATGAAACTGTTGTTCAATTAAGTGTCAGTCAAACTCGGTATAATCTTGACTTGCAAATCCAAATGCAAAGGTTTATTTCGCAGTAGAAAAGCGTGTAAACATCATCGAACAGCGCAATGTAAATTGGCTAATGTGAAACCACGTTTTTTTCACTTTATTTACCATGCATTTATCTCAATTGCACACTCTTGTGAAATTAGCCTCAGACAATTAGTTGCGACCTTTAACAGACTCAACAAGCCAGTATGAAAATATGTTAAGAGAAGAGTCTACATGTTCTATTTCTTTTTTTCATATTGCCCTTGCATGTGTTAACATTCCATTTCTTTTTTGTTACAGGTAACTTCCAGACATGACGAGGAGATAATTACTTTTCTAGAGAGCCATTCTTTCATGATACTGTCAGTTATTACTGACTTGCTTTGAGTTAAAAACAAAGAACACAGACACTGGTAATGACACAAAAACATTAATCCATGGCAAGCCTACAAAACAAGAAAGAGGAACTCAGACTTTCTAACAGCTTTTCTAACGTAGGGAAAATTGCGTTAGAGAGATTTGTAATTGCCACGTTATATTCAAGCACATTGCATTGTCAAACATCATAATTTACTGAATAATGAACAGTGATTTTGGGGCTTAGCTCAGTTTGTAATGAACTTTGAAAGATATTCTATAACTTTGTATTTTTAAAAGCTTTCATGGAACATAGATGCATGTTATTATACAATGAAAATAGTCTCTGTCCCTCTTTTTACTGATTTCAGTCAATTCCATTTTATTCGCAATGTGAAATGGGAATCCTATTAAAGACTCATTAAAAGGGGTGAGGAGTTTTTACAATCCGCCAACAGGTCATCTCCTCGATGACGCTGTTTTATTACTACGGGCGAATCCCTCAGGGTTTTACTTGCTTGTGGAAATTAGAGCTTTTGTTATTTAAAGTTCTCTGGGACAACCAAATGTATGAAAATGAAAGGAATAGCAATGACGTCATCGTGTAACCGTAGATCAAAAGATAAGCACTATGATCTGTTTAGTTTTTTTTTTTTTTTTTTAGCCAGGCTTAAAAATATCTGTAGATTCAAGGAATTATAACCTGTGCGTTGAGAGCATGCCAGAGACCGATTTTGGCATGCCCGACATGACCCAGATTATGGCACGCCCGGCATTCCAGAGAATTTAGCATGCCGGGCATGTCAGAAAATTTGCCATGCCCGGCATGCCGGAGATTTTGCTGGGTATGAATTACTTATTACTAGAACCTAGGCTTCTCGCGGCCAGGGTGAGAAGGTCACAGAACATCAAATTATGCTTACAGGGCATGCGAAATTCTGTTGCATGCCAATTTCAATGCAAAACCACTCTGGGGCCACCCCCTCTATTACCAGTGAGCAAATCATTGACGATAGGCATGCGAAAAATCCTTGCATGCTAACCAACAATGAAAACATAGCAGAAATGTCCTCAATTGCTGAGTCATGCCCTAGGGAAGGCTTTAAAATACAGAATTTCCTGACATGGAGGAGGGAATTTTCCGTAAACAGCATGTGATCATGCCGGCTAGCACGTATTGCCTCCGTATTGCCCCTTTTTACAGCTAGCTAGGCTCATTTTTAGGTTCCATGGCCTGAAATGACGAAAAATTCATGCCCTAAATGTAAAAAGTCCAAAAACGTCCAACGCCTGCACTGCAGGCTATCGAAATTTTAGTTTCCAAGCCGTTTATTCCGCCCTGTTGTAATTATCCTGCCGATCATCTGTCTCTAAGATCGTTATCTGTCAATCAATTTCGCGCATGAGTAACTCCTGGGAAAATTAACAGGAAATGAGCGGTGTTTTTCTCCGTCTGAAAACAAAGTGAAATAGCTTGAAATGGAGCGCGAGCCTTACTGTCGATTTTGCAAAAAGTCGTTGATCTCTGGTACGAGAATTAATACGGTGCCGGTCTTTGGCGTTGTCATTACAGAAACGCGCCCATTCAAAAACGTCGATCGTGAAAATGCAAATAAGTGAAAAATGACGTTAATTTAGTGTCAATCAAGAAATCCCCTGGGTATATCCGTTTCCTGGTTATTGTTCCTGCTCAGACATCCGCAACATTTGCCTATTCTTCGATGAAGAATAGAACTTCACGCGACTAACAATAGCTCAGTCTGTTTAAAAACTGTCTAAATTTACTCTGAATTAGCATGTGACTTTTTGCTGTTAAATGCTTCAAAATTGAAAAATCCTCGATGATTGTTGTTGATTTTGCCGTAAATAATTCAATGCACTGACTTAAAATGAATTTCTACCTTTTACAAACTTCTTGGTGTTCGAATCGATCGATGAAATATGAGTGCAACCGATGCGTTAATAGTTTGTTTACATTTTGTCACGGATACTTTCTTTAAGAACGCTATAACTGCATATTTAACGGCCAAACCTAAACAGCGATGTAATCCGTCCCTTGAAAACAACTACAATACCGCTTCTGATAATAATATTTATAAACGCTGCAAACATTTTTATTCAATCTTATCGAGTGATTTTCGTGAAGATGAGTTTTTAAGTGAAGAATACTTTGGTTTTTGATTACCTTTAACTGTTTTGCCATCAAAACGATTCGCACGAGACTACCGAATTCGCGAGGGTTTTATGTTAGTGCACGAGGAAGAAAAATGCTTCTCTTTGCATAAACATTTTCTTCTTTATAGCAATGACAAAGACATTCCAACACTTAAAACAATGGCAACCTACTTCTATTGTTTCTGCATTGTCTCTTGAAAGTGTGAGAATAGTTAAGCACTATGAAGTTCATAAGAGACCGAAAACGACGGTAGTCTTTGAAACTTCGTTTTTGCTCGCAAAGCCTAATGGGTACCCCACTTTTCACGGGCGACGTTTTTCAATGGGCGCGTTTCTGTAATGACTAGCGCAAATAAATGAATAATTGTCAAATAGTCTGGAGTTTAGGAGGGCAAAAAAGGCAGGTTGAGAAATCAATCTTTATCATTTTATGTAGTAAGCTATTACAGGGCAGCTAGGATGGATGCCGATATTAAACTTAACTACAGTTGTATCATTAATTTGGTTACATTCGTATAACTGAAGGTAAAGACTGGAGCCTGTTCCAGACGTTGAGATAGTAGAGCACGGCATTCAGCAGGGGCACCCAACGAGGATATAGTTCAAAACCACTTAACATAGCATTGTTGAACGTATTTTAGTATTTAAACGGTAGATATAGGCATATCTTTATCCCCTAAAAACTTTTCATCTGTTCGGATTTCCTAGCTGAAAGTCTAGTGATCCGAAAATTATAGGGATCAAAACTTACCTTTTCGAAAATTTCAGCCAGGAAAAGGCTCCCGAAAATTCTAGGTGGCCTTTTTTAGGGTAAATATCCGTTTAAAATGGGTAATTATACCATTTTGTAGATGTTCGAAAATCCTAGGAGAGGTAGGCAAGCAAGAAATTTTACAACAAATGTTTCGAAAATTCTAGTCCTCAAATCGTCTTCCGAACAGATATTTTCCCGAAAATTGCCGTTGGGTGCCCCTGATTCAGCTGGTGGGGAGCGAGTGAAATCGTTCGCGGGGAAAACGAGGGGAAAAAAAACGAGGGGGGCCTGGGAAACCTCTCTCGTCATCACTCGCTTGCTTTATGTTTTTTTTTTTTCGTCAATTTTCGCCCGCGCTTTACTGTCTGAACGCCTGGAAAGGCTAGAGGATAAGAAGTAAATCACCGAGTGGCAAAATTGCTGACATCTCTATACAGTGGTAAAAGAATTTCAGTCTTCTAACAGTTCCTCTTCTGCTCTCGACCTACAATGAAACTCGAGTTCCTATGCTATGCTAATGCTTATCCCAGTCCTACCAACTGAGATAAGCATTTTGATGATTTGATGGCAAGAGCTCTAAAACGTATGCACATCCTTAGAGTGTGTAAAAGAAATGGTTGTAGTGTATCTGATCTCGATTACCTCTTTAATTGCCTCGTTATGTCAATTTTTACTTACTGTATCAGAGTTTGGGGTGTTGCTGCTTATACCAAATACCTTAGTCAAATTGACAGCCTATTGAGGCGGGCCTTTCGATTTGGCTATATTCAACATGAGTCATCGATTCAACAGGTTATTAGAGACAGGGATGTGAGGCTCTGGAAACGTATTATGGGTACTTCCTCGAATCCCCTGCAGGATCTTCCAGGTCGCATCCTTACCAGATCCCACGTGTTAATACAGAGAGGTTTAAGAAATGCTTTGTAAATAGACGTCTCTTCGATTCTAAATAGACTGTAATTAACACTTAGACAGTTGTATCTTCATTTATAATGGATCTTGTAAGTTTTAACGTTTGTTTAAAACCTTGAAGTAATATATCAAACATGAGATGCAGTGTTTCATCACCAGATGAAACACCGAGAAGAGAGTTGAAAATACGACGCGCAGCGGAGTATTTTTGACGAACTTCGAGGTGTTTCATCTGGTGATGAAACACTGTGTCGAATGTTTGATATTTCTTCTCAAACAAAATCATTTTTGAAGGAGAAATTAAGGATGCAAATACTAAGCAGTGTTTCATCCGATTTCCAAACACTCATTAAACATTAATTTCCTTTGTATTTTCTTAATGAATTATTAATGAGTTTGAGAATAAAGATATAAAGATATATAAAGTCCGCCGTATGCCTTTAATAAAGGACATACACCACAGTACAATGGTGTTGTTTTAAGATCGAGACCTGCTTACCTATTGCACTTTGTACTATTGTTTTATGACCTATGTTTGCCATCGCAGGGCTTTGGCAAGTCGAATAAAGGAGATGAATAATAGAACCCAACGTAAATATAAAAGCTGCTGATTTTGTGGTCATGCCCTCCATCGCATATTTTTATTTCAAAAACCTTAGCGTCCATATTTTCATTAATTAACACAAGAGCTCATTGCCTAAACAGGAATGTAAACCTGAAGTTCCCTTACACATTTTGTTCATTAGAGGGGTAAGAATAGGCACATTGAATACATTTTAAAACAAGTGGAGAAGTTATGAAACAGTGATAAAGCTGACGCTCATTAATTATTCATATATCTCTACATGTTTTTTAACCCCTCTGATCCACCCATATTCAAATTTAATGTTTTACAAAGATTCGTGGAAAAGCGATGTTAACGTCTATTACACTTTACTATTGTTTGCTAATGATGATGATAACTTTATTTACGTCTGAAACATCTAGTTTAGCACAAGTGGTGAAACTAATCGGGGAGACATAAAGTTTCAAGATTCCCTATGTCTGCTTAAGAGGTTTCAATGAAAAGGAAATGAGATATTAATCTCGGTGGAAATGAAAAGGCATTTGAAGGTACACGTGGTTATGTATTATTCCACCTCTGCACGTCAAGGCTTCTTCGTTAATTTTTGAGACATCCAACTAATTGACACCTAAGTTTTTATTCAACAGTGGGCAGAATTATAGACTTCTTTACGGTTTATGGTTTCCATCACTAGGCAAAACAAATTAATCATTATTACTCAGGGGAAAAGCGAATATCAGTTCTGACATAACTGAAGATCAAGGTTTTGCGGTTAAGGAGTAAGAATGGGCTGGTTAACCAGCAAAACACTGCTTGACACTGTTAATAGTCTCTAGCAGATATTATTGGACCTTCAATAAAAGGTTTTTAAGATATATTTTTCATTGAATATTTATTAACATTAACACACTCTCACTTGCCGGATCACAGGAGAGTGTAAGATAAACAGTTAAACGCTAGTTCTGCCGATCGGTAATAATTTTCGGGAAAATAGGTTCTCGGTCTAAAACTGAGAAAAACTGAAGACAAGAAGATACTTGGTAAGTATACTACCTTCAAACCCAGCTATAAGACAACGTTAAGACAATAATTGCATTCGCTGAGCAAAAAACTGCAAGTCGAATACGTTCAACTGAGTTTAATTTTGGTTGCACTGAAAAACCTCGGCTTTTTTGGTTTTGGTGTCTTTTCAAAGCTTTTTGTGGTGTTTACTTTTTAAGACGGTTTTAGGTTGAAAGTTGTTTGGATCTGGAGTCCGATGTAATATCACCTTTTCTTATTTTGTTGCTGGTTCCTTCGCGGTCGTCTTCCTGAAACTGCGTCTGAATCCGTCTACGTGCCAACACTCCAAACGCAGACATTAGGGAGTTTAAGATACGGAGACTACGGACTACGAACTACGCCTGGACGAGCGTTGTCCTTTGTTTGTAGCACTGGGTTGAGTCGTGCAAATATAGAACGTTAAGATTACACTACAGACAGTAGACTACGAGAGAAGAGGCGGAGAGGGAAACAACACGCAAAGATTTTCTTGTTTTCATCACAGTTCACAAAAATGCAATTCAGTTTTGCATGTGATCTGTACGCGACCCTCTTATCCTTAGAACAATGAACAAATTCTTCCATACTTGAAGGAAGCAATTACGTCTGGTGAAATTGGTCAACAAAGTTTTGGTTACACAGGTTTTATTTTTTTCGCCCATGAATACTTATGTCAAATATTAAAGAAATAGAAATAGTAATAGCTCATTTATTAGATTTAGAAGATGGACTTCTCCGACTACTGATCGGATGTAGTTTGAAGTATTGAAATGCCGAGTTTCGATTGTCTAGAAGATGTTTACATCATTTTCATTCTGCAAATGCGATACAAAAACTCGCATAAACAAGGGTTACACAAGTAGAAAGAAACACTTATCAGTTCGAACAAACATTGAAACTTTTCAAGTGCGAAGAGAAAGTAAATTACCTGCATGATTTCTCTTCTCCTCGGCCGTCAATCTGAATTCTGCGTATAAACAGCTAAGCTTATTTACATATGAGCTCAGCTAGATAAAAATGTAGTCACAACAGTGGACTCAAAGCTTAAATCTGAGCAGAAATTAGACAAAACTTACAAATTTCGCTTCCGTGTCACTTAAAGCAGGTGAATTGAAAACTTTTTTACAAAAAGACGACATTCTTGAATTACCGAGACGGCAAAATACGAGCAAAATGTTCTCTGTAGTCCCGACAACGCGAAACAGCTCAACAACTCACCGTAGCCGCAGGACTACGCGGGAAAAGTGAACAGTCACGTGGTTTTGATCATGCGCAGTAGCATGTTTAACCGTAGTCGTAGTCCGTAGTCGTCTTATCTTAAACTCCCTATTATTGAAAGGAAGAGACGAACCTGCCTGATATTAGCCGTTACGCGTGACAGGCATTTGAAGGGGATGAGAAAAGAAGAAGTATTTAAGGAGGTCAAGAAAGAAGGAAAAGATAACAATCCCTTCTTCCTCTCGCGCTCTTTATGCCGTACTGTAGCCTTAATCTCCTTTCCCTTTACCCCTTCAGACGTCTGTCTCGAAAGTATAGGACAGACCAAAGTTTATAAAAAATTCGGCGAGACAGACACAAGAAACCATTGGCCCTTGTTTCTACTAAATGTTTCTGGTAAGATTAATGAGTCATGAGTAAATGACGTAATCACGGACCACGAGATCAACACCAACCACCAAATGAACAAATGAAGAAGACTTGACTTCATGTCGGCTCTGTTCTGTCGCAAAGCACCAGCAAGAAGCTCTTAGAGCACGAAAAAAAAAAAAATAGGGAGAAGCACTCGACTGCGTCTCGTGTTTCTTTATTAAACAATTTATCACAGCTATTGAAAATATAAGGTTTGAAATATAGTAACGTTTTATTTGAATTCAAACATACAGAATTTTTTACCTCTCACGGATGTTATTTGCTAAACACCACACTTTAAGTTCCTGGTGTCGGATTTTCAGAACGTTGAAGGTCTAGATCGCGCAAAATTCGGCTTTTGTCGATTTCAAATGTTTTTGCTTACTGTTGCCATAGTGATAGCCATGTTACTTAAAACTACATTTTGACAAACTTCAGTCCAGTGTCAGTCAATGTCAGTCATGGCGATCGCACAATTTTAGTCGCTTTTAAGGCGATTAACAGATATCGGCATGGTCCCCGACAACTGTATCGAAACACCTTTAAAACGGTAATGAAAAGGCAGCAGAATTTCTTACCTCGTTTCCATTCATTGTCATTAACTGGATGTTCTCATTTAATTCTTTAATGAATGCTATTTGTCTTTTACCGGTTGTTCTAACAGAACACCGTTCAATTTACGGTTTCAACTTTCACACCTGCATCAAGTTTCATGTCCTCTCACCACACTGGTGATTTTTCCATTACGCTACCACCAGGCAGTTGGCAGGACTCCATATCTGAACAAACATTTTATAGATTGAATAGCGCTAGAAAACGAAAACCCAAAAATAAATTAGACAATCCAAATAATAGGTGCGGTTACACGGGGCACTTTTACCGTGGGAAATTGCCCTTTCACCACGGGAAACCAGGAAAACTGTATTAAGTAATGTGACCGACGTTTCCCGAGGTAAATTTTCCGTGTTAAATATCCATGGATATGTCAAAAAGATCACACGAAGTGCCCATTTACCGTGGTAAGCTACAATGGTGTTTAGGAGCCAATCACGATGCTCTATTTGACAGGGACAGGTAACGGCAAAATTTCTTCGCAGCTTTTATTCGCGCCAAATGACAAACTCGTTCGCGCCGGAATGAATAACTGTGGCTTTGAGACTGTGGATATGGCGGAATTTCGGGCGATACTGTGAGAATTTTATGTATTTCAATTGATTTCTCTACCTGTTTACTAGATCGACTATTTTAACAGCGGCTAAAAGCAAGATTATTTTTATTCTTGTTAAAAATTCGAATATGCAGGGTGATTTGCACCATGGAGTTCTCTTTAACTGGCGATACCAGACACGAGAATGTAACGAACATCAACCTGTACCGTCTAGACTACGAGTAGTCATTTGTCCTCAGGGATAGTAGAGAGAGCGAAACGCGAGCGCTCGTGAAAATTACCCCACGCGTGTCACAGTATACTAAAACCAAAGTGTGATGTACCGCGGGAAAATTTACCACGGGAAATGCCGTTTACCGTGCTGTGTGTAACCGCACCCAATGTCTCATTTCCATTTTAACTGAATTAGAATGTATGAAAAGACCAACTGATACAGCTTGACCAGCACTCAGTGTGACTGAATAAAACGGCTAAAAGCGCTGAAAAGTAAGGCAGTACAATTACGCGTGGAAGGATTTTTCACGTCGCCGCGGGGAGGAAACTTTTTTCCCTGCAGTGGATATAATTTTCAGGTAGAGAAAATACTTTGAAGTATGGGCCAGACACTTTCTGTAAATTGCTATGACATAAATGTAGCTAATTTGCATAAACTTTCGGTACAGCCTTGATGTCATTGTTAAAGTTGAAACTGTATTAAAGTTGAACTATTTTCTGTCAGAAATACTTCTAATAGCCAAATGACATCCATTTTCTTTTCTTTTTTACGTTTTTTGATACGGTGGCAAACAAAGAAGAGTTGCCACAAATTTTATTCTTTTAACAAGTAAATTTACTTTATGATAGCGTTGATCCTGGATCAAGCACTACTTTTGCAAAATAATCTTTCAGCTCCATGTAATCATTCTCATTCTTTTATGGAATTGATTTCTTAGTCAGTAATCCATACAATACCAGTGATAAGCCCTTAAAGCAATGAAGAAAGAAAGAACTTGATCATGTTTAATGTTTGCGCCTGAATTTATCGTTTCTGACGGCACACTTGTCACTTCTGAAAAAAAGGTTAAATACACTCCAAACCCGTTCAAGCTATGATCACCAAACTTAGATTTATCTGCAAACATTTTAAAGTCTTCGTGACGTGTATGCCAACATTGACGTTACCATGGCAATGAAGTTTTACAGATATGTTTTTCAAAATTTGAAAAAGGAAAAAAAGTTTCGTTTGTACTTTCACTTATTGAATTGCTATATTAGACTTATTTTAGCATTATTTAATCAAAATTTTTACAACTGTTAAATGTAATCCGAAATTTTTGGTAACTAATTTGACGAAAACATAAATTCCGGCAATTCAATGTTCATTTCTCTGGGAATTCCAAAACTCGCATAGTTTTTGTTTTCTCAGTATCCTTTTATGTGCAGATCGAATTTGTTGTTACGATTACCTCGATTTATACGGGTTTAAAGTGAAATACAAAGGTGACGCGTGGTTCCAGTGTTTGTAACAAAAAGAACGTCATAATGGCATCACTGGTAAGGTTTAAGGTTACTAATGGTTAGTCAACTTCTTGATTTTATTACACAGCTTACTTAAGTATTTTTTCGCTTTATGGCTATACCTTGAGGGGAATTTGGATTCTGTGAAAAAAAAAATTAAAATATGACCTGCCAATGACGTTGAATTTCATTACAGGCCAGAGGATCATTTACAATGGATTTTAACCAATGGAATATCATCTGGAGTCTTTGCTTTGGCTTATTGGCAGCTGCAGTTATTTCTGGGAACATAGTCACTATCACAATATTCCTTAAAAGACGACTTCGTAAACGTGCTTATTTCCTTCTCATTAGTTTGGCGGTGGCAGATCTCTTGGTAGGATTGCTGGCAATTCCCCTTTACATTGCACTCCAGTACGTATATGACAACTTTGAAGACCACCTAATCATTGTTGCTGCCACTGATTTCATGGACATGTTCACTGGCTTCACGTCCATCTTTACTCTTGCCACAATATCATTGGAGCGAATGTATGCTGTTGGTTGGCCTTTTCGTCACCGAACTCAGGGTTCGCAATTCTATATCTTCGTCATATCAGTTCCATGGATCCTATCGTTAGTTGCTGCATCAACAGAGATTGTTTTGCAGCACGTGCTGGTGAGACCACTAACTTTCATCTTCATTCTCATTGTCAGCATGTTTACACCAATCATAATCACTTGCACGGCTTACTTTTTATTGTGGAAGAAAGAGAAATCTCGAGTAAGTGTATCCCAACAAAATCATCAGCTGCAAGACCGAAAGTTAGCCAAGACTGTGGCGTTAATAACAGGTGCTTTCCTTTTGACATGGCTTCCTCTTCAAATTTCACTTGTGGTTATCAATTTCTGCATTTCATGTCGGCAACTATCAACCGTGGTGAGGCATTTCATGAAACTACTCCAGTATGGAAACTCAGCAGTCAATGTCGTTATGTATGCTGTGAGAGACAAAGATTACAGAAGAACTTTTGGTGCGATGATTTCTTCCTTGAACTGCCCTCGCCAAAGACCTCGTGAAGCACCCACGGTCGTCACGTTGACGACATTTGCTGATTTTAATGCAAATACTCCCGAAAGCTTTCAGCAAACTAACGAAGTTTCTGCCATTGAGGACCAAGGAATTCTTACTCCCCGGTGAAGACAATATGGAATTGCGTAATAAAAGATACAAAAGATACAAAAGATAACTCGAACCCTCTCTTACTCGAACCTCGCGCTAACTCGAACCAAAATCGATTTCCCCTGGATTTGCGTCATACATTTACTGTAATTTTACCCTCGGTAACTCGAACACCCGTTAACTTAAATCTCCCGCTAACTCAAAGTAATAATTGTTTCCCCTCAGATTTCTATTTCTATATAATTTTAACCTCGATAACACGAACCATGTTTTGAGCCCTTAAAAAATCGGGAAAAAACTGTGTACTGGCTTCCGAAACATTGAATTTTGAATTTCCCATTGAAGTGTTGTGGGCATATAGTTTACTAATGGAGGCTGATGTTACCGGTTTGTCACAAATCTAACGTGAAGCTGCTTTACTTCTCATAACAGTAAAACGCATAGTACGCATGCTCTGTTTAGGCAATGTTTTGTTACGTTACGTTCTGATTTATAATCAGTATCTTTCAATTTTCACTTAATGTTCCCTGTGCAGTAAAAACTGTTTTTTTTTTCCTTACTCCCAGCTATTTTCTTCGAGCTCCCGATGACTCGAACTCCCAGGAACTCCCGATAACTCGAACTTTTTTCGATTTCCCTTGAAGGTTCGAGTAGCCCGTGAACGGGCTCTCTGTTTGGGGAAAAAATAGCGAGGAAAGGGAAGGGAAGGGGTGGAGAGAGCCTGTAGACAAACATTTGAGGCCGCTATTCCGCCCTGTTGTAATTATCCTGCCGATCATCTGTCTCTAAGATCGTTATCTGTCAATCAATTTCGCGCATGAGTAACTCCTGGGAAAATTAACAGGAAATGAGCGGTGTTTTCCTCCGTCTGAAAACAAAGTGAAATAGCTTGAAATGGAGCGCGAGCCTTACTGTCGATTTTGCAAAAAGTCGTTGATCTCCGGTAAGAGAACTAATGCGGTGCTGGTCTTTGGCGTTTCAAGAAGACAGCGTTGTACTAGCGCAAGCATTTGAATCCTTAAAATTTCCCCTTGAGCAAGGAGAAAGCTTTTCCGGCTTAAGCTGCTTTACTTTTGCGCGACAGGCCTTTCGTCTTGGCAGTTAAGTTTCTAATTTAACAAGCCCCTACAAATGAGCGAACTTGGAATGCGAAAGATACAGATACTATCATGACTTCTCCAGCACGTGAAGCTCGGAAGACGAGTACAAAGAGATCAGCAGCGCTTTGATCGCCGGCAAGAATTACACCTTCGGGAATTTATAGCAATAAAAGGGGGCGGTAGGCCTGCACGATTTTTACCTCATGCCAAAATGCTGCTTGTTCCCATAAATTTTTCCTTCTGCTGAGTAGATTATGCTCTGGAAGGTTCTACATGTCTACTGAGCAATGTGATTTTAGCCGCCTGTTTCACGCTGAGGGATCATGGCACATACGGTGTTACTGTGGTTTTTGTTTCTGGTCGGCAGGATTTGCCCTCTGATGTAAGAGCATTTTCTTTGACCTCTTTTGAAGCATAAAGTTTTTTATTGCGGTCTTACTTTTCTCCAAAGTGCCCTCTGGATCTGAAGAGAACTAAGTGATTTTCTTTAGTCCGTGAATGTAATGTTTTTCTGCATTGTTTTATCACACAGGGCCCAGCTCGTCAGTTTTCTTTGCAGAATGATTAACAATTATCACGGACAGTGATTTACAGATCCAAAATTATAAGGTTGAAGTGCAGCTTAAACTACATCAACTATGGAGACTCGGTAAGCTCCAGCTTATAGTGTTGTTGTGAAGATAGTGTGAGTCTTTTGACTGGAGCACGTAGTTCCTCCCTGGGTAATACCTTTTGAATAAGCTTTACATTCTTTGGACTGTTTTGCTATTGCCACTTTGTGATCAAATCGCATGCTACGTGCGACCGAAAAGCCGATGTCAATCAGCCCTGTGAACAGTCAGTGTTCGCCAATAGGAGCTTGCATCAGGATCTGATGCACAGCGGGTGCCGTGGAATGGCGGTCCCAAATGTTCGTCTACAGGCCTTTTCGCTTTATCCTCTCCCCCGTTCCCCACTCGAAGGCCAGTTCACAGGTTAAGGTTCGAGTTATCGGGAGCCGACTGTATTTCAAAAAGTCATGTTAAGTTGAACGAAATGCAGAAAATTCGGAATCAGACGTGGACTGACCTCACACTAACCGCAGTGACGTAAAGGGGATAAAGGGGCCGCGAAATAAAGGCTCAGGCTGCGTAATGCTTGCGTGGCCTTGTACCTAACTAAAACGAAAACAGAATTAAAAACAGAAAATACAGACAATATGATAAATACAACACTTAAGCAACGTTAACATGATGAAATTCTTTATTTTTTATTTAACATTGCTGGCACTTAATAAATATCTTGTACACACTTAACCTACCAGACTATAGAAATCAACGTTCCAAAACGTGCGCATAGAAATTTATATACGAGCTCTGAGAACACTGAAAACCTTGCAAGTCTTAAAACTTACTCATTATGATGTAAAATGCTATGTCTACACTAAAATTGCAATTTAACCTCTACACATTTTGCATTAAATTTCTGTGCATATGTGCCTTGCTCACCAGATTTAACAGCGGTGTATTGCTCTAACATCAAAATTTTATCGAAACCTGATGAAGGGGAAATTCACGAAAGTTGGCCTCCTTTCTATAAGAGGCTTTGAGATTTGAATAATATTTTCTTTTCTAATAATAATAATAATAATAATAATAATAACATGATTATGGGCTAAAAAATGTCGCGAGGAGTAAACGAGAAACCTGCACAAAATTTCTAAATTTGTTAGTTCGATTTTCCCTACTGAGCTTGCAGTACCGTTCTTGAAATTCTCTCTAGAGCCAGGGGTTTGCTTGTGCGCAGTCTATGAATAATTGTCAAATAGTCTGGAGTTTAGGAGGGCAAAAAAGGCAGGTTGAGAAATCAATCTTTATCATTTTATGTAGTAAGCTATTACAGGGCAGCTAGGATGGATGCCGATATTAAACTTAACTACAGTTGTATCATTAATTTGGTTACATTCGTATAACTGAAGGTAAAGAGGAGCCTGTTCCAGACGTTGAGATAGTAAAGCACGGCATTCAGCTGGTGGGGAACGAGTGAAATCGTTCGCGGGCAAAACGAGGGGAAAAAAAACGAGGGGAGACTGGAAGAACTCTCTAGTCATCACTCGCTTGCTTTATGTTTTCTTTTTTTTTTTTTTTTCGTCAATTTTCGGCCGCGCTTTACTGTCTGAACGCCTGGAAAGGCTAGAAGATAAGAAGTAAATCACCGAGTGGCAAAACTGCTGACATCTCTATACAGTGGTAATAGAATTTCAGTCTTCTAAGTTCCTCTTCTTATCACGACCTACAACGAAAGTCGAGTCCCTCAATAAAATTGTCCTTCTTTGTTTTCTTTTTGTTTGCTTTCTTCTATTTTTTTGTTCTTTGTTTTGCTTTGTTTTTTCTTTTTTTTTTTTGTCGTTTTTAATACGAGTTCTGATGATCTGATCAAAAGTTAAGCAACTTAAGGCTTAACGTTCTTCATGTGCTACAGCTGTACGAGGTTAACCAAAAAATGAGCGTGATGAAATTTTTGCCGTATGCCTTTAATAAAGGACATACATCACAGTACACTGGTGTTGTTTTAATTTTTCTAGCCTTTGTTTTTCTGGCATTACAACGTCACAGGGAGCTTAGGTGAGATTCTTCACAAACTGCATGATTATCATGATAATAATTATTTGTGTTCCTTTTGTTGTTAATCAATCCTGGATCGAGACCTGCTTACCTATTGCGCTTTGTACTATTGTTTTAAGACCTATGTTTGCCATTGCAGGGCTTCGACAAGTGGAATAAAGGGGGTGAATAATAGAACCCAATGTAAATATAAAAGCTGTTGTAGGAATGTAAACCTGAATTTCCCTTACACATTTTGTTTATTAGAGGGGTAAGAATAGGCACATTGAATACACTTCAAAACAAGTGGAGAAGTTAGGAAACAGTGATAAAGCTGACGCTCATTAATTATTCATATATCTCGACATGTTTTTTTTACCCCCCTGATCCACCCATATTCAAATTTAATATTTTACAAAGATTCGCGGCAAAGCGATGTTAACGTCTATTACACTGTATTATTGTTTGATGATGATGATGATAACTTTATTTACGCCTGAAACTAATCGGGGAGACATAAAGTTTCAAGATTCCCTATGTTTGCTTAAGAGGTTTCAACGGAAAGGAACTGAGATATTAATCTTGGTGGAAATGAAAAGGCATTTGAAAGAACACGTGGTTATGTATTATTCCACCTCTGCACGTCAAGGCTTCTTCGTTATTTTTTGAGACATCCAACTAATTGACACCTTAGTTTTTATTCAACTGTGGGCAGAGGTATAGACTTCTTTACGGTTTACGGTTTCCGTCACTACCGTACAATCTCGCTAAAACTCGTAGTAGAATGGCGACTAGCCGACTACTATCACTTTTTCCCGCCAAAATGGCACCGGTTCACGCGCCCGCACTACCTAGTACTAACAAAATTTGTCCTCGTAGCCATCCTCTTCTAAAGGTCTCTAATATTTTGCCGCACATTGATCGAATTTTAAAATAATTATTTTTCGAAGGAAGCAGGACACAACCATTGTAGATGAAAATCATCAAGCTGTTTAAATACTGAAACTGCGAACACTGATCAGCACGATGCTGTTCGTTGCGGATTCTTTTAAAATCCGAAACCTTGATCTTTCACCCAGACAAATTGTTCCATTTATGGCTCTTCTAAACTCAGGCATTCTAAAAGAATAAATTATAGGATTAATCAATGAATTTGCTAATAAAAGGAACTTGGAGGGATGACATAGGAATGTGAGCATGTCACCACCGTTTTCTTCAACGATGAAACGCCCAAAATTTATGATTATGAAAGGTAGCCAAGCCATTAGAGATAGCAGTGTTACAAGGAACAATGTCTTGGCAAGTTCCTTGTGGTGTTTACGACAGTTTGCTGGTAATCTTGGATCTTCCTTTTTGTTAAGTACCCAAATTAGAGAATATGAGCAAGTAATCAACGTGAGACAAACGAAACAGCTTACTGAAACAAGCCAAACATATGACAGATGAGATATGAGTTTAAAGACTACCATTTGTTCGATGAGAGCTACTAGCCCTGCAAAGAGCCAACAAGCCCCGATGACTTTAAAATAACTTCTTGTCGATACAGTACGGAGACGGAACGGCCAAGCCATAGCGAACAGTCTCTCTAATGGAACCAGAACAAGAAAGAATATAGACGCCGACCCAAAAATGTCTTCAAATGTCACATGTTCCTCCCACAAAGAGGTGCCCGTTAAAAAAAGTGGCTTCCTCATTTTCATGACCACAAGCTCAAACAAATTGGCGACTCCAAACATTAAATCAGCCACTGACAGATTCAACAATAGATAACGGGTTCGTCTTAGTTGGATTCTCCTCTTCCAGAATATAGTTATTGAGAACACGTTTGCAATGATAATGGCCAGCGTTTCGACTGTGAAGGCACTTGCCCATAAAGCACCTAATGACCTTTCCTTACACATTCTGTTCATTCAAATATACGAAATAAAAATACGAAATAAAAATCATGCCGTACAATGCACCTCTCTCATATACCCAAATCGGTTTCCAATCACGACAGCTTAGCTTCACAGCAACGATGCAGGATTGAGTGTGACGTCTTCATCGATTCAATTAGTTTTATTTTATTGCGTTTTTAGAAATCTTTTGCGTTTTCATATCAATCAGTTCGGAGATGAAAAACTGTTTCTATTGCGCACTGTGCTATTGACTGAGAAGTACCTAATGTTTACTTGGGATAAAATTACTTTTTCTTTTTCTTTTCTTTTTGTTCTTAGTGCAAGTGAAATTTGTCGAAGGAGCATATTGTTATGTATATTGTTCTTTCATTGTATTTAATTTATAGTTCTTAAGAAATCCAACATATTCACCAGTACTTCATTCAAACTTTGGTGGCGTATTTATACTTTCACATTTTCATTACGGTCAATTGTATAAGTAGATGTTTTGTAAAATTAATTCTACACCTCATTGTGTGTTTCACTTAAATAAAATATGACTGTAAACCTACTCATGGCAATGATTTTTAGCATAGGGATAGTTTCAAATAGGCCAGCAGTTTCTAATTATCAAAATTCATACTTGACTCCGAATTTGAGGGAAATAAAACAAAAAAAGTTGAATTATTCATCCCTGAATCTTAATGCGATTTCTTCTGTCCTATTCCCCTCGGCCTCTGAGCCAAGTATGAATTTTGATAATGTAAAACTGGCCTATTAAGCCTAAAAATAGGACGTTAATACAAGAAAGCTCGGAAAGCTATTCTAGGTGATCACCCTGGGTGTTTCATTTTGTCTCAGCGTTAAATAAGTTCATTATTATTATAAGGATCATCATCATCATCATCATCATCATCATCATCATCATCATCATCATCATCATCATCATCATCATATCATCATCATCTTCAGCACCAATAGAACTATTATTATAATTACTAATTTTTGTTCAGTTTGTTTTGCGGTTTCTTTAAAGAGCACACTAGTGACAAGAAGACTTAGTGCTTAAGAAAATAGCAAATTAAAAAGGTGTCATCAGTAGCGCGGAAAGTACCATTTGTGAGCAAAAATAAGCAAAAATGCACCAATGCTTTTAATGCGGCTTCTAGTCGGTGTAGCTCGAAAACGAAACGTACGAGCCACAGCAAACATTCTCTCCAAGGAATGTTAACAGGAAAAGGAACTGAAGCGGAGCCAAAAATTACTTCTTGTACGTTTAGTCAAGGTGGACTCGTAATTCAATAAGATTCTATTTTGAAATGAAATTGATAACAAAGTCAATTTCATAAACTCAAGACGAAATGTAATGTCTCACAAAGAAAGAAACTTTTGTGACAAGAATACCTAAGTTAAGATCCAACGCGCTCTACATCCATGTGAAATTCATTAGCAAATTGGAAATATAAGGCGGATCTGAGGGTTATCAATGGTAAAGAGTCTGCAAGATAAGTGGATTGTTTTCTTCGTCGCATTGTAGAGCACCGACATGATTTGCAGAAAGGAGAAAGATACTTGAGATATACCACCGGGCTCACAAGAGAACAAAAAGTCTTTAGAAATTTCATAAGAAGTAAACCATTGCATGCCAAAGACAAAGACTTTTGAAACTTTGATATCCCTTCCAGAATTTCAATTGGCGTCCATACCACAAGATAAATAATAGTGCTGAACATAAACGCCTTAGCTAAAGTAAAGTTTCGTTTCCCAAAGATCCACTCATTACTGGATCGGCAGTTTTGTAAAATAAGAAAGTAGCAAGTGCAAATGACTGTCAAACTAGCAATCTCGATGAACCATATCACCAAATCGGCAAAAATCTCTTGATAGAAACGAGCTAAAGCAAAGGCAAACAACATAGTTGAAGTCATCGAAATGACCCAAATGACAAAGTTTGCCGATATATACCACCTTGCACGAGTGAACATGTGTTTTAAGGGCCAAAAAATCCTGCAATACATGTCAAAAGAAATTGCCGCCAAAAAACTCATGGAGAACACATCACAAAAGGTTTGTAAAGCAAGGTGCAATTCGTGATAATCCATTTTACAATCGATTCCGGGCGACCTCATTAAACCCAGTACTATTACGATGGCCACAAAACCTCTCATGATATCAATAAAAGCGAAACTCAAGGCAAAATATTGAACTCGGTCGAAATTTCCTCTCACAAGAAAGGCACTTGTGTATAGATTAAGAGCCATTACGAGCCCCGCTTCCACTGAGAATACCACACTCCAGGCGGCCAGCACACTTGATTTAGCGATGTTGGCTGATGTGTCCGAAGCTGAGGTCGTCGGTGGATAGGCTGATGTATTTGACTCCATTCTTTAAGGCTAAAAAGGTAAAGTGGAATCCTACCTTTTCCTATTTCCTATTCTACCTTTATATTCTTTCTCTAACCGAATTTGAAGGCTCTTGACACCAAAAAAGTTAAGGCTAGCCATTGGAACTGAACAAAGGCGAAACGAACTTTTGTAAATAATGTTTATTCTGACCCACGTAAAATAAGCAGCTATTTTGATGACACATTTCATATTAACTATTTAAATATTTATACCATTGTTTCCCTTGTAAGAGGAATTTATCATAAGAGTTTACAAATCTTTAAATTTTCTGCATATTTATAGAAAGTTTTCAACTCCTCAGGTTGAGGATTTTCATTAACCTATCAAACGACACCCATTTCTGTTTTTAAGTTGTCTTTGATATAATCGCTGATGTGTGTCCATGAAAAGCTATAGAAACCGAATCATTCTAAGAAATCTACATAAAATCCATTTTATGGCAACACAAAGTTAACTCGCACGTCGTATGATGTATGTTTAATTTGTTTTGAAGAATTCCAAGCCAGGATAGGGAAAGAGGTAATCAGAATGGGTTGTACCTGAATATTATTGTAAGAAATTGGTCAAAAACAAATAAAAAAGCTACCTTTTACCATGTGTATTCCACAGCTCAGAAACCAATACTTCCTGATATCTTCTAATCAAAAGTTATTTTGGCAACTTATAATGATTCTATACGTTTTTTAACATGACCCGGAGCCAGTTTTTTGGCAGATATGGTCAATTTCGAACCTTGTGGTTAAATCGTGCGGGGCAAACAAAGTGCCTGTATGTCTTTAATTACCTGAACTCCCATGCTGATTGGTCAATTCTGGCCGTTATTCAAATGAAGGAATTGTTCAAAATATGCTAAATGTTATGAGCCAAAACCGATTTCGCAGCAGGTGATGAAATCATAGCAAGAGGCAAAGAATGCATTAAAACAATGATAATAATAAATCAGAAACCGTTTATTGTACCTTATAAGTGACTTTACAGCCGTAATAATAGTAAACTTTTCAAAAAGCGACATTAATAATTTGCTAAACTTTTACAGTGTACATGTGCTATATCTGTACTATTGAAAATACATTTCTTTATCAGAGTGTCAATGTAGTTAACACAAAAGATGAAAGGACAGTTGGGACATTGTTTTTACGTCTCCTACCATTTTTACGTGAGGAGATCCCCGGGTTCCAGCCTCCGACATTCCCCTCTGCAAACAGGCGCTATACCAACTTAGCTTGACGCGGTAGGACTCTACACGTTATTCTTAAAAATGAAGCTGAGCTTAATAGTTATCTAAACTTATAGATCTAAGCCTGCCTCAAAAACGTCAAAACGTGTAGAATGTTTCCGCGAAAAAAAATTCTTAATAAAAAGAAGTAATTACTCACATTTTACCTCGCTAAAGTCTCAAAGATCGAACATAGCCTGAAAACTGCTCGGCAGATAGCGACGAGAGGAGGCTGAAATCGCAGCAGGCTAGGTCAAGGTTGCATTAATTATTTTAAAGACCATAAAAACAATTGTTTTGGAACATAAAAGTTTATACCTTATGCACGACCATTCATGGTCTCATAATAGGACCCTCTCGTGGCAAATTCAATAAATTTTCCTGGTATTGCGCTCGTTACATGTAGCCTGCTTAGCTACTGTGTTTTTTAAACGTGATGAAGAAATGCGAGAAGACCGGTTTTGGTTCTCGTTCTCGTTGCTCCGCCGTAAGTTCTACTTCATCGTGTTCCGACGAAACCGACAGCGCAACAACGCAAAAAGACTATCTGATGAAGTGCTCCTGCTTTAGTAACCGAACCTTTCGTTTGGCACATTTATACATTATGTGAATCTAGGTGAAAGTGAAAACTAAAAATACCGAGACAACATAAAATAAATAATAACATAGCTCTACATCACAAAAATGAGAACATTCCTTCCTTTGATCTCCTTTTAGACCAGCCGATAAGATATGGGGTGCTAACAATATCCATGCCGTTAATTAAACAAGATTTTTTTGTTTACTTCTTTGTTTGTTGTTGTTGTTGTTGTTGTTGCTGTTGTCGTTGTTTTTGTTTTTCAGTTGTTTTTGTTGTTGTAGTGGTTGTTGTTTTTTAAACGACAAATGGCGACAAAATTAAGCCTATACGGGACTAATACACCAGCAGAAGGTTAAACTGCAAGGATTCTTAAGGCACATTCATCAAGAAAACGTGGGACAGAGACAATAAGTCATGTTTACAGTATTGAATGTTGGAAAAAAATAAGGGAGAGAGAGGAATTAAGCATTAAAAAAATATTCGCAAGTTGCTATTTAAGAAGACAAGGAAGTAGAATCTCCACCTATTTTTAAAAAGAGCATAAATACAAGATAAGGTAAACTTTACTACGCTCGCTTATGATGTCCTGTTACTTTTGCATCCATCACTCTCTAAAGAACCATGTGACGCAAACTAACTTATTTGACAAAAGCAAAATTTTCCTACATAGCGTTGGTCACGGCAGCATTGCTTTGTATTGAGTAAACTGCTTGACACATGCGTTCATCTTGTTCTTCTACCTAAATTCTCTGTTGAAATAAAAATAATCAAATTCCCGGTAAAATGTTTGCTACGCAAATTTAGTTTCTCGAAGAATCACTGAGAACATTGCAACAGGTAAGGATGACACGAAGGATTTAGCGGCTGCGATGAGCAATGGATGAGACCTATTGCATTTTTCCAAAAGGATGGAACAGTTCAATTACAACGATGCACCGATGACGTTCAAGTATAAATACTTTGTTTTAACAGTAAGCCCATTTCTCGATACTCCAGAAGTAAGTGGATCAAGGTAAAAACTCCCAAAAACAAGGCAAGCTTCACCAACGGTGAACGTTACATGACCTAACGAGGTAAACATAACGATCAAGAATTTATGCCTACCTTGAGATTCATCACATTTGGGTGTACCCAGTGTTTTGGTACCGGGAATCTCGAGGCCGGCTTTATCCACGCACCAGCACTCCCCAGATATACTGTGGCACTGAACAACTTCAAACTCACCGTCTCCTGCACAACGAGGGATAAAATCGTCCAAGCACGCACTGTTTATTTCTCGCTGTAACTCACAGAAAGTCAAATTTCGCCCTGAAAAATGATAACGTAAATCGGCAAAAGTGACACTAGTGTCGAATATTTATTGCTTGTAGGTGTAAAACAAAAATTGCTCTGCTTTATGCGTGGAAAATGTAAATGATAACAAGACACATATAGCCTGTCATTTATTACTGCTCACGCACAGATTTCCAAGACCAAGAACAGCACACAAGGCGATGGTCACTGTGACAGATTTGTCACTTCCCTTGGGGCCTACGATTTGTCTTCATTTTTCCGAAAAAGATAGACGGTCTAATCCCTTGCAGACGTGAAACAAAGTCAGGACCTTCCCATCAGTTATTTTAATATATACCGTGAGAGTAGCCGGGTCCAGCTAAGAATCATGCATACCAAGAGAGGAGGCTGG
The DNA here is from genome assembly GCA_964035525.1 of Porites cylindrica. Lineage (NCBI taxonomy): Eukaryota > Metazoa > Cnidaria > Anthozoa > Scleractinia > Poritidae > Porites > Porites cylindrica. Next base: position 41,112,891 of record OZ037776.1, on the reverse strand, counting down.
AGTCTGGTACCCAACGAATTGAACTAATCAGCCGGTGTTAAATGAAGTTCTGAAACGTATTGCTACAACAGGAAGGAAGTATAATGCCTTTTGAGAGTTCGTGTAGTTTATTTATGAGGGTCGATAGCAGTTTTGATCCTTACAATAATAACGATTTTACTAAATTGCCAACTCCAAAACATGTCTTAACCTCATACCTGGCAAGACATTTTGTCTAAAAGTCTATACTACACTTTAGGGCCGTAAACAGTCTATGTGTTGTCGTTTTACCATATACGTTTCACAACGCAAAAAGGAAAAACATCAACATTTTACAGATGCAGCTTCCTTGGTTGTCTCTGGACTTGCCACGGGTCTTCACTGGATCAAGAGCCCAAACCCTTTTCACTGTTCTTTATCCTCTCCTGCAAGGTAAGTGTAATGATCAGTATAGTCTCTTTTAACTACCGATACAACTTACCATTACAACTGTCTTGACAATCATAGTAACTGGGAAACCTGTTTTTGTTCCCATTGCATCCTCCATAAATAAACACAGCACACGATCGGGCAGTATTGTTGAAGAACCAAGAAGGCATGAAAGCTTCGCACGGTCCGGGATCTGGGGGCAAGTGGCAGCTGTTTTCAGCGACTAAAATGGAAAAAGTAAGTGATTTGAAGAATAAACCAGAGTTGGAGTCGGGGATGAATAAGTGGAGAAGTCCTCAGAAATCGTATTCGGATGGGACTCAGTCATTGATAATTCGGGCTTCCACGAGTGCCTTCTTTTTTTTAAGTAGCAAAGAAACTCTTTAAAAATAAACTATAAAAGGAACTTTTATCTTGGCAGCTCCTACTAGAATGCGTTTAAGACTTTTTAACAACTGGAAGAGGCAATAAGAAGTATACTGGCCAAACTATAAAATATTATCTACTACTGACTCTTTTAAGAACATACAGTATTAGGACGTTTAAAGCTGCAAATCAGTAAAGAAATTTTATCGATGCGCATAATAACCAATCGCAGCCTCATGGGCGATGAAAAAGGATCGACAATCAGATTTTGGCAAGAATGCAGGTACCTTCATGATCACAGTGAGGTTGCCCTGATGTTCTTGTTTCTGTTTTTTCTAGTCCTTTTTTATCAACGCACCAGCACTCTTCTGTCGCTGAGTTACACTGAACCTGTTCATAGGATCCATCTGCTTTACACTGTGGAATATAATGGCCCTGTTCATTGACCACAACAGCCTCATTAAAACGACTGTGACATAATGACAGCTTTCGGTCTTTAATTGCTGACGAAAGAAGAGAAGTTTACAAGTTACTATAAAGTTCCGATAGTAACGACCCCCCGAAAGTAGCGACCCCCCGAAATTAACGTCAATTTTTTGTGGACGCTAGTAAATCCCGAAAGTAGCGCCCCCCCCGAAAGTAGCGACCTTCCGAAAGTAGCAACCCCCTCCCCCTAGAAAGTAGCGAGACCAAGTTTTTTAAATTGTATACTGTATACCTTTAATTGGTCAATCAATGGTCAAAATTTTAATATACAATAATATATTCGTGCAGTGTCACAAATTGTTCACGATAAGGCACTTTAATTTACAACAAGGGGAAGCTTTACTGGCCCCCATTCGTCCTTGACATCAGTTCACTGAAATAGTGGTGTAAGAACTACCGTAAACCGGCATAATTCCGTATTAACAACAGGAACGTTTCCTCGGAAATTGAAATTGAAAACTCTATATAGTTTTCGTGGATTAACATGAACGTGTTTCCTCCAATTAAATGACACTGAGATACCGGTACGGGGTACAGACTAAAACGCAGCGGTGCGTCATGCAGGACAATCGACGCAGTTTAGCTTTCCACCTCTAAGTCAGTGAAGAACTCGGTCTCCTCTATATCTGCTGATTCACCGATGGGGTGTCCTGTAAACCATCGATACCATCGGAAAAAAAGCTCGTGCCAGCTCTATTTGTAAACGATTTTGTTCCCTGAAAGTAACGACCCCCCGAAAGTAGCGACCCCCAAAGGCTGCTAATTCCGAAAGTAACGAGGGTCGCTACTATCGGAACTCTACGGTAATATAAAACCGATAACTTGTCACGGCTTTGTTTTATTCCCGATTAGTTGTTATTCTTAATAGTTCAAAGCAAATTCCCAAGACCAAAAGCACTTTTCAGTTGATCGTTATGTAAAAAAATGATATAACATGAATGACTTTTTCTCTGTCTTTTGCCAGTGGCGGGAGCAACAAGTCTTAACTTTATGTTATTCAAAGAGGCAACAATCCTAAGAAGTCAAGAAGGCACTGTAGCGCAAGGCTTTAAAAATAAATATATTTTACTTTATATGCACATTCCTGAACCAGCTGTAATTTGTACTGTCATAGGCCTCGATCACTATAGTGTCTTTAGTATTCGTGTTGTCTTAGTTTTAACCAAAACAATTACAGCCAATCTTTGCCTCGTTTACCCTTTTAACTTTTGCGCACGCTTAGACCATTTGTTAAAGTGGGAAAAGATTCGCTTGTCTAACCTGAGCAGTTAAGAGGTCCTCTGACTCGCGTATTCGTCAACTCGTTCCCATACTCATCCACGCACCAACAAAATCCAGTGGAGCCATGACACTGAGTAGCTCGGTATCCACCGTCCTCTCGGCACTGAGGAACATACATCCCAGGAGGAGGCTGTGGGAACGACTCTAATATTTCTTTAGCCTGTTTGCAGGGTGGTTCCTTTTCTTTTGGAGCTAAAAAAGAATTTACATGTCAGTAGTACTAACTACAGCTTTGCTTTAATCCAAATGACCCACATTCTGGATTAATTAATAGAATTTAACCATTCGCGAGACAAAAAGCAAGAAAATTGGTTAAAACTTTTCTCATCATTATTGTTATATTTTTTTTGTTCACATTCTGTTTCCCCATGGTGTATTTTGAGATAACAATTGATTTTTTTTTCTAACAAGTTTGTCAAAGTATTATTAGGGCCATTTATACGAGGAGAAATAAGACGCGTCTTATGTAAGACGCGTCTTAAATAAGACGCGAACTTTCCGTATAAACGGCACATTTCGTCTAAAATAAGACGCGGCTTAGCTAAGACGCGTCTTATTAGATAAGACATGCTCGTATAAATGGTACAGTTCGCGTCTTATTTAAGACGCGTCTTATTTTTCCTCGTATAAATGGCCCTATGGACAAACATTACCCGATGGCGACAAATTGCAATGTTTGCAACCCGTACTTATCTTTTTGTACAGTTAGGATCGTTGCTTATTGCGTTCTGTGAATATCTTACCACAACTAGGTCTTCCGTTCTTGCGACTTCCCTGGACTTCATTTCCAAGTTCATCCACACACCAACAATACCCGGACGTCATGTGGCACTGCACTGCATTGTATTCCCCATCTTCTTTGCACTCAGGCACATGTAAACCCACCACTGGAACTCCTCTCAGTCCTAGGGCCTGGCGCCTTTGGATTTGGCAAGGACTAAGCCATGCTACAAAAGAAAACAATCATACAATAGAAAAAAAACGTACAATCATATAAACCGTCAAACCCCGCTTTAAGGACACCCGCTTAATAAGGACACCTCAGTATCACGGACAGTTTGCTTGTCTCTGGGAAAAGAAAGTACTAACATTTTCTCTAAATACAACTCGCCTAATACGGACACTTTGTCTGACCCCCTCAGAGTCCGTACTAACAGGATTTGACTGTACTTCTTATTTACATAAGAAAAATAAATGCAAGAGAAAACCTAGAAGGAGCAAAGTAGGAAATTTTTTGTTAATTGGGCTGTGCTAATTAGCTTAGCCTGATGTTATCGTCATCATGTTCGACAATAAATGCCTCGTCATTGTAGGATATAGCTTTTCCTAGAGCTATATGACTCACCAAGTAAAGAACAGTCAAACGTTTGCTTGGACCGTGTCCCGGGCAGTTCATTCCCATTTCTGTCAACACACCAGCACTCCCCTGTAGACTGAAGACACTGTCTTTCTTCGTATGAACCATCAGCCTTGCAATGAGGAACGAAATGCCCAGGAGGAGCGTTGTCCAGACATTCATCTTTACGTGACTGACAGACGGTTATAGTTTTATCTACCAAGCCATGAAAAGGACGACAGAGGTTAGTGTATTGCTTTGGTAGGTGAAGCAAGAAAATCCGGTTGTTTAAGTAACTTTAATAGCACCTTTGCCATGGCTCAATAACGTAACTATGAGCTATTTTACTTTTCTTTCACAGATGATGAAATTGTTGTGTACAACAAAACGTATTGCGTTAGCAAAGGTCAATTAACATTTTCTCTTTTCAAAAGCAATAGAACATACTTTTATCCATGCCTCCCTTGACAAATATCCGCCATGATATATCATTTTCATTACTACACGCTACCTTTACCACGTGGCTATCAACTTATTACAATGGTTGATCATTCGAGCTTGTACAAGTTTTAAAAATAAGAACTAAAAGTCTTGAGATATATTTTATTTCGCTCTTCAAGCCTCTTTAGTTGATTTAGTTGATATGCGTAATAGTTCACGTACGATACATTAAAATAGTTTGCGTGCTATCCAGCGTCGTGTAAGCCAACAGGAGAGGACTTATCTCTTAGAGATTGCGCCGTCATGTGCGACGATCGCGCACGGAACGTGGAAATAATTCCATTCATTCTGAAATTCAATCAAACGAAAGTCGAACCTCAGTTTGACTTTCTTCAGGAACTAGATACGCCTTTTCTTCATGTAAAGAATTCTTCATGGAAGAATTTTGAGTTTTACAAACAAGTAACTGCCCACAGCAATTGCAACAATTAACTTACTAGACACTTTGCAGGTGGGCTTTCCCCATTGCCGAGTTCCCGCCAGTTCATTTCCCAGCTTGTCAACACACCAGCAGAAACCAGTCGCATTGTGACACTGAATCGGCTCATATGAACCGTTAGACTGACAGCTTGCAATGAATACGCCGATGAGACTTCTACTGCGAATATTCAAATCCCTCTTGTTTTCCAGCTGACATTGTGTCATGGTACCTTAAAGGCATACGTATTAAGGCAATGACTACTGACATTAACTACATATTTAAAAGACACAGAATTCACAATGTCACTATTTCAGGTATCATATCTACCGCTTTCTCGTGATTCAAGTACCTTGGTTCATGCAATTAGGTTTTCCATGTTGTCTTGATCCCGGAATTTCATTTCCTTCCTCGTCCACACACCAGCAAAAACCAGATCGTCCACACTGCAGTTGCTCATATCCTCCATCAGGTTTGCATTTTGGGAAGAATCGACCGATTGCTTTGAGGATAGGACACGAGGAGGACAGCGACTTTGCATGTTCACTGACACAGTCTGAGGCTGCAACTAGTTTTTGAAACACGAATTTGCAGATTATGAACACTTAATAACCAAAAGGAAATAATGAGATTTCTTAATCTAAGTTGCTGAATAGAAGCTACCAGGATATTATTGTTCTCTCTTCTCAAACATAAGCGCAGTTACGCCCACTGATCTTTCTGACACACCTTCACTGAGACTATTAGTAGTCTAATCTAAATTTAGTAGTCTAATCTAAATTTTCTTACCTGTTTCATTTAAAGAAACAAATGTGCAACGCCTGACACATCCACAATCACAACATTTGGAAGATCCGGTACAGTCGCTATCTCGTGAGCATGTCTGTTCAGTCATTTCTGCTGGGCATTCAGTTGGATCTGAGACATACGGGCACACGCCAGGTCGAACTATAAAGAGTGCAAAGTATTTCAATGTGGCGAAACTTATTTTAGGCAAGGTTAAACTTGAGCAAATGCGACCAGTGGCCTTACTTTCTCGAGCACGTTTTAGGCGGGGGCTTCCCCTTTAGATTTACTTATTGCTTTAGTTTTGCTTTCGTTACGGATCATTGAGGATCCATTCACCGTCATTTTATGCAAATTTTGCGGATTCCATATGCCCCATCCTCACTCCCTCTTTTCCACTGGTTCAGGTTCCACAGCAGGGGTGATTCCCGCTTGCGGGATTACTATGGATTCCTCCCTGCTGTGCCTGGAGTATTTTACACCCTACCCCATTAACTTGTAAGGTACCAGTTCCCAAGCTCAACTATGGGCGATGAGTTTGAATTATGTTTCCCTATTACTCACTCAGGCGAAGTATAATGGGGTAAATGCACTTTGTTTCGGTACCTTCGTTAGCTCCTGAATATTCCTGATTTATGTTTACTGTTTGAATCATGTCTTTCAAAAAACTTTAAAAAATGTAAGGTCGATGGCAATCGAAAATATATAATACTCCAAACCACAAGAAAAACAAAACTATTATAGCAAAAGACACAATTCAACAAAACATCATGCAGTTGCTGAAGTTATGTCGCTGGCATTAACCTCAATACGAAAGCGGTCTTCAATTGGCTTAGAGCAATGAGGTAAATATGGATTCACTCGCCTTCAACTGGACATTGCGGCGTTCCCCATCGATGTGTGCCAGGAATTTCATAACCACTTTTGTCTGAGCACCAGCAGAAGTCTGTGTTTCCAAAGCACTGCATCTGTGAGTACTGCCCATCTGGCATGCACTCAGGGACAAACCTTCCAACTGATGGAACACCCGCCAATCCCAGAGCTCTGCGTCTTTCTTTAAGACATGGCGTAAGTTTACCGAAGGCTAACAAAGTAAAATAACAGTAATAATAAAATACGGCAGCCCTTTTCTGACAAACATTTGAACTAGTAAAATTGCTATCAAATGCTAAATTATAAGAAAGCATAGTTCAGTGGCCCACACTGAAGTTAATTTGGGTAGTTACCCGGTAAATAAGAAATTAATATAATTATGGACAAAAAGAAACATACCGGTTGCCAGGCTACACATTGGTATGCCTATGACTCGAGTACCCTCCATCTCTTTGCCGTACTCGTCAACACACCAGCAGTATCCTGTCTGGCCGTAACACTGTACGTCTTCATATCTGCCGTTGGGTTTGCAATTCGGAGTAAAATGACCAACTTGTAGGGCGGAAAGGCGTTTTTCTTCAGCCAAACAAGATGGGAGAACTCCTGTTTAACAATAAGCAAAAAACGTCTTGGGTTACATTTTATCTACGACTCAACATAATACACGTACAGAATTAGGGCAAGTTACTGCAAAAATGACATTAGAGAGATTTAGAGTCACTTTTAAGGCAAACGGCAAACTTGAATTTGTACCACGTGACCAAATTTTCCCTTAACTCGTGCTTTAATGTTCATTACTTCTACCTCAAATTTTGGACTTTTTTAGCTAAAAATTTTCTATTTTGGGAAATTCCAACTTGAATATGACGTTTGCCACTTGCCTTGAACGTCACTCTAAATTTCTCTATTTTTAAAATTAAAAGTCTCTGCATAGACAACTAAGACTATAATTCTGTGTAACTGGGGGTAAAGCATTATAACTATACAATCAATCAAAATTATTATTTATTAAGTCAATAATCAGAGTTGGAGACAATGATGCCTTTTTGAATTATATCTACTTGCTAGTTGCTAGTTTGTGCTACTTTTTGTCATTATCATATTCGTTACTTTCACTGTCCCTTCTCCAACGCAGAACACATAACGAGTAACTTCGATCAACATTATATCTAAAACGACATCGCAGCCATCAGAATTCAATAATTTCTTAATAGTTTAATAAGAAACTGTCACCTTTGCAAGTGTCCATACACTTTTCATGAGAAGGAAAGTTGTTGGCATTGCCTCCGCATCCACTATATACAAAAGAATGGCACTCTCCTGAGGCCGCATCAAAGTAAAACGCAGTTAAAGATCCAAGACACCCAAGCTGACCAGGTTCAGGAGCGAGGTTGCAAAGCCATTCTAAAACAGCATATATTAACAAAAATTCAACCAGATATCAAAATTACCATGAAACTGAGTGAGAAAGTTAACAGAGTGGCTTATAAGGAAGCCCAGTTAGACGTTTAAAAAGGTTGTACTGAATGCGCTTCGCTGCAACTACCTTCGACAACCTTTTTTTTTTTTAATTAGAACATGTCTATTCGCGTAAATTGGTCAGCGTCAAATGAAAATTAGAACCTGGTCACCAATAAAAAAAATCGACAGAAATTAGCCCGGGGTTTATGGCAACCTACCTGTGGGCACTAACACAGATCTCAGCTGAAATAACTTTCTAAGACATGTCCTCTACTTCTGATTGTGATTTTGTTACCCATCTTTGAAACCTTTGAAAGTATTCCGACTTAGTTGAAGCCTACCTTTAGAATTAGCTTTAGTCTCATTCTTGACCACCTCTGTCAACATTTTGAACTTTGACTGAAGTGAGCTGAAATCATCCGCAGAGAAAACATTTCTGTAATCTGAAGTTAGGTCCATAAGCTCCGAAACTTTCACCTCGTCACCAATAGCAAAAGCATAAATGAAGACACCTCTGTCCCGCAGACCTTGAGCAGAAGCTAACAATGGGGTGTAAGGACCCTGATTTTTCGTCTGACTGCTACTCGTTAACAGAAGAATGACCTAGGGTTAACAAAGTCATTTTTAAGTACAATGTTATCTTTTTTATTGGTCAACAGGATGAAAAAAAAAACAGCTTTAAACGTTCATGAACAGACATACGGTACATTATACCATCCATTTTCTTCTGCGCGACTTTCTTTCCCGTGATTGTTAGGGCGACTTAAACAATGCCACTTCGATGTATAGCTTTAGCTCTGATAACGATGGACAGTCACTGACTCCTTACGTTGCTAAAGAAAACCATCTTTTCGAGGAAACTTCGAATTTTGAAACAAGTGTTTCAGAATGCTGTTTCAGTGTCAATACCAATCGGAGGAAGCACTTATTATGAGTTCTTGGTATGAATTCAATCTGACGGTATATCAGGTTTTTCTCTGCTATTTCAAACTTTAAGATTTTGCTACATTAATACGTGCAAAAAGCACGTTTCTCACCTTGGGTATTTCGATTCTCATTCCATTCGCCTCGTTAAACAGTTCCTCCTCGGTCAGTTGCATTGCTACATCGAATCGACTCGACCCTTGCATAGGCTTTAGTTTGTCTAAAACTTTCTGCACATTTTCCTTTGTGAGGTTGTTCTCCTGTAAAGTGTTGAAATACAACGGAATTTCGGCATCGCGGCTGAACAATACAATACCAACATGAGTTTCGCTGGAGGAAATTCTAAAAGAAGCGACGATTGAAGACGCTAATGCTTTCATTTTTGTCCAGTTCTTGGCAACAGCTGTATCGGAGGCATCAATTAGAATACCAAGGTCGAGGGGAGTTCCATGTTCTAGAGAGAAAAATAAATCAAGGGAAAATGATTTGGGGTTTTTATCTGACGATTTTTACCTATTGATTATTCGTTACAAATTTATCTCAGTTTCTGACTGGTAAAATCCCCAGGCTAATTCTTCATAACCAGCTAGCAATGACTTAATAGTTGAATACGTCTACTGTATCCGGTAAAGGTACAGACTATCGCTAGAAAAAGGGACGGCGACCGAAAAGGTCCCCTCTTATTACCTTAATTGGCCATCAGAATAAGCGCCTGTTTGCCGAGCGGGAAGTCGCGAGTCTAAACCCCAGCCGGATAAAAAGGGCCAGGAGAATGTGCCGCCATCTATCTTCTGATATCTAAAAATAGTCTGACATTCCTGTTTTGGGGATAAGGACGAAAACCGTGATCCCGTCTTACAGCTCCTTCACTGGTCTTATTCTTGTGGACGTTAAATAACCCGCATCGCTGATCGTTAAGAGTAGAGGGAGGTAAACCCCGGTGGTGTGTGCAATCTTTCATGGCTAGCTGGATGGGTGATGAACGGCTTGATGTCAATTGCAGAGACGCAAGCCCTGTTTCATTTCCTACACCGTGCTGATTCACCGTGGCGAATTTCAATTTCAGTAGTTAAATGATCGTTTGGGTGGACATTCGTATGTTATAAACAGTCAATGGTATTCAAAGGCAATCATTGGAGAATTGTTTCTGTCCATTCATATGATCCAATAAGTCATTTCACCGAAAGCTTGTGCCAATTTTGTCTGTCATTTAAAGAGTAAGGAATAGTCTGTTCACCTGTCGGAAGTTTTGAACACCGAGGTCTTGTCCACTTCCTAGTTCCCAGGATCTCACTTCCATGTTCATCGACACACCAACAGAGGCCAGTGTAACTATGGCACTGAACTTCGTCGTAGTTTCCATCGGGTTTACAGTGCGGAACGAAGGTACCCGAGGGTGGATTCCCTGCCAAACTAAGGGCTCGACTTCGATGACTTTGACAACTGGTTATATTCACTAAAAAAGATATTATATGATTAATAATTATTCCAGAATATGAATGTATGTATTTACCATAAATAATTCCTAAGAGTAGGGGTCAGAAATTCAATGACTGCCTAATTTCGTCAATTTACCTGAGGAGGAATGTTTTGATACACAAGTCTGTGGTGGTCAAAAAAGAAAGAACTGTAGAGGCTCTAAAAAACACAACAATGTGCCCTGAATGAGCCCGCTTTTGTTTAAACGATGACAGGGTGTTCAATGGGGAATTTAATTGTGGAAATTTCCTAGTTTGTATGGAACAGAGTCACGATTCTCAATTCATTCCAACATTTTCTAAACTTTTACCCTATCACGAGTTTCCAGCTACTGTGGGTTGAGCCTTGCCATCGGAGCCTTGCAGGCAATTGAGTAAATGCAGTTTAATTTCGAGTTATCTTGTACCTCTATTTACCTGAGCAGTCTGGTAATCCCCGCGCCACAGAGCCCCAAAGTTCATTGCCATTTTGGTCCACGCACCAACATTGGCCGGAGCTCACGTGACATTGCACTTCATAATACCCGCCGTCTTCCCTGCATCTCGGTATAAAGTTCCAGGAATTTGGTCCAGTTCTCGAAAATTCTCTGGCCCTTCTCTGATGCTTCTGGCATGAAGTAAGATTCTCTACAAAAGGGAATTTGTATACCTTAAAAAGTGACGAAAGAAATCGCATTCAAAAGCGAATAATGAAAATATATTTTTGCGCTGAAAAAATTTACTAGTAACATAGCAGGTGCCAGAAGAATTTGATATAGAACCTGTGCTTGCTGAAGAAAACGAACAACGCTCTTGTCGGTCAGAGAAGCTACAGAACAAATCTTTGTATAATCCAGGCCCCAGTTGTTCAAATGGTGGATAACGCTATCCACTGGATAAATCTCCATCCACTGGGTAGCGCAATTGGTTTCTCTAATACTTATCCGCTTGATAGTGATTTGTCTGGTGGATAGTGCTATCCAACGATTGAACAACCCGGGTCAGGAAAATCAAAGTACCTGCACCGCATCTAATGACTCCCTCAGTCCTTGTTGTTTCTGTTTCTCTACCATCTCGGTCCACACACCAACATTGTCCAATCGCAATGTCACACTGTACTTCTTCATACGTCCCGTCAACATTACAACGGGGAACATGTTTTCCAGGCATCAACGGAAGATGGGAGCGACGAGCACGTTCACGTTGACAAGGCGTTACTATAAATCCACGAGATGCTTCAAATCAAAACAAATAATACTGTTAAGTCTATTTTGTTCGCTTGTTATTCTTGATCTTATCCCTAGGGTGTGTTATACTCTTACACTGGTGGCTAATAGAATGGTTTTTGGTTTAACATCAAGATTAACCGCACCCGTCATCATTATTTTACTATTTAACATACAGTCAGTTTATTTACGACATAATTAAGATCTCGTTCGCGCAGTTGATCTTTTTTTCTCCGGTTTAACTTTTGTCCTATGAAAATACCCACAAAAAGGCAAGTTTAGTTTCTTAGCCTGCGTGGAAAGGGGATTTTAGGCTCGTGAGAAGCTGTCTCGTGAACCAATTCCTTTCTCCTTCCCTTTCTAACGCCTGCCACGCAGTCCCGAGAACAATAGGCATTCTGCGCCATGATTTTTTTCCGTTTAAATCATTGATTTACTTACTAGCTGCATGGCAGTCAGGTTTACCAAGGCTCATATCAACGCTAGTGCCAGACACCTCATCACCCATTTTGTTGACACAGAAAAACTGAGACGATTGAACCTGTAGAGGAGAGAAGCTTCCGTCAGGCCTGCACCATGGAACATGGGAGCCTGGAATGCCACTCTTAATGTTTTGTTGATAGCGTTTCCAGCATAGAGAATCAGTCTCTGCAACGATGGAGGGATAAAACGTATCATTCAGTGACAAAATAATCATTCAAAAACTAATACAAGCGCCCCTTACTGCAACAAAGAATTGACAAAACGAAACCCCACCCATCCTATCATCACTAATAATCAATGCCAGGGTATCAAAGCAAAGGCTATAAACATCACGTACGGTTCAGTGGAAAAACTACCTTACCTATGCCGGGACACTTGACTGTTTGGTTTGTTGCTGTTAAATTTAGCTGTTTACCGTCTTTGTTCAAACACCAACACAACCCAGAGGAGTTTTGACACTGTAGTTCCACGTAATTACCATCGTATTTACAATATGGAACAAACCGATTAGGATCCGTTGGCCGGGATATTGACTCTTGCAGAAGCTTCTGGCACTTGGTCAAAGCCATTCCTAATAAAAAGCACCAAACGTAAAACATTCCAGAAGAAACCACATGCAGAAATCGATCTGAATTACTTTTTTTGAACAAAGGGTCTAGAGTAATTGCCTAATCGACACTCTCTGGGGAGGCACGAGCGATGCCTTTTAATTTTAGATCTGCCTGAACCGAATTCCACAACTCTTTACCGTCTCATGGACTTGTTACATGTTAACTCAGATGACGCAGAAAATCGTCATTGACAAAACTGACAGCTGTCGCTATCACAGGGAGTGTAGCAAGAATTTGTCTCAACCAAACAAATGAAAAGTTGTGATGATTATAGCTTATGCGTCAATAGTTTTCCTATTAATTTAGTTTATTTACTTGGCCAGGAACAAGCGGGCTTCCCTGTCGCAATATTCCTTCTTGTGTGTGGAATCTGAGCTCCCTCTTGGTCAACGCAAAAGCATTCTGATTTATGACACTGAACAGATTTAAAGGCCCCTATTTTACTGCAATGAGGCTCAAATAGATCCGGCTTTGGATGTCGAAGATAGTCCTGAAAGTGCTTTTCACAAAAAGTGAGGGTGTGGCCTGCAATATAAGATCAAAAGATCAAAGGTAAACAAAAATGGTAGAGCACTTGCAGAGAACTCTATGTAAAGGGATTAAAAAACACATTTTTGTATAACAGAATAAATAGGTCAGAATTGGACAAATACTTAAAGCTTAAAGGAGGAATAAAACAAAGGAAGTTACATTGAGGTCCACATATTAAACCGATCATTCTCCTCAGTTACTCCTCTAAGTCTTGGAGCAGTGTATGAACTATCTTAAAAATACATATACTGTGTTTCGGAATTGGCCCATTGCTAATGAATGATGTGCTGTCCATTCGTTGATATCCCTCCTCGTGAGCAACAAAAACAGGCGGTTAATTTTGTCCGAGGTAATTCCACAGTGTAATTTCAAAGAGTAAAAAGACAAAAAGGATCACCTCCAGTGTGACATTTGGGTCTTCCTTCAGTGATATCTACTCGTGTTCCCGCATATTCTACTCCATTTTCGTTTACACAGTAGCAGTAGTGTCTTTGGCATTGCACTTGTTCATATCTTCCATCGTGTGTACACTGAGGTATATAAGGCCCTGGTAAAATCCAGCTTCTGAGAATTTCTTGATACTCCTTTTGGCACTGAGTTAAAGGAGAAGCTGTGGAATGAAGAAAATACAAAAGAAGTCTAAATAGAGCTTCCGATGGGTTTATGTTGAGTCGTAAATGGAGGTTTTCAAAAGCGTATCGAAAACCAAGATTTATGTAATAGCTTAATGTCTGCGCCATAACGAATTAAAAATGTCTGATATCTAACCTGCGGAAGGACATTTGAGGTCATCAGTGGTCCGCGTTCCAAAGGTTTCCTGCCCGTTTTCATCTACACACCAACATTGCTTTGTAGCTCGAAGACACTGGATTTTTTCAAATCTACCATCACGTTTGCATGTGGGAATGAAACGAAAAGGACTGGCGGGAAGTTTTAATGCCTCGCTGTGCTGTCTTTGGCAAATGGACAGAGGTTCTGTATCTGCCCAAAAAACTTACGAAATGAGCTTTTTCAACTGTTACGTAAAAAATATAACTACCAATGGTCCATGCAAGTTTTCATTTGGGTTTGACCCAGCCCACTTGATTGCATAGTTAGAAATAAATAAAAAATAATAATAACAATAACTTTCAAGTCATTCCATGACACTTCGATCCCGCAGATTGACAACCTAGAGGTTCTCACCTTTTCGGGAACGTTATCCTTGTTATAGTGGAAGTGTCAATGTTTCCCTTTAGTTAACCGGCAACAGCCCCGGGGTTATTTTACAAACTGAATCCCTTCAGCAAATACAACATTCACCTCAAGGAAAACATCGGGAATTGAAGGGAAAACGAAGAGCTAACGCAGGATTTCCAGTGAAAGAATGTATTTAGAAGTGGGAGAACGAATGGAGAGTGTCAAATTTTCTAGGACTGGCCGTTTTGTAGAATTAATTATTGGTAAATGATGGTTTTCTTGCTTGTTGTGGGCTTCTGCGTGTGGCATGACTTGCAGTCAATGCAGTCAATGAATAAGGTACTCAGTGTATTAAAAAACAAACAATATACAATCAACATACACACCTTGGAGGTCACAGTTAGGTTTTCCGAGTCTAACTGGCAAAGAAGTTCCCTTGATCTCATTTCCTTCTTTATCAACACAAAAGCAGTCGAGTCCTTTGCATTGTGTAGGCTCAAAAGTGCCATCCCTTTTGCACCTTGGAATCATCAGTCCTGGAAGCGGATTCTTTGCGTAATCTATGTAGCGCTTCTGGCATGAGGTCAAAGGACTGACTATTGATTTAAATTTAACAAATTATTGGCGTTGATTTTTAATACTAGTAAGAAACAACACAATAAATGCTGCAGCCCATTCATTCCAAATTACCAACTCCTCAATAACAGCACGGTGCCACATAAATTCTACAAAAATGATATGGATTTTGAGCCTTATGATTTGTTTGCGCTGGTGAATTTTTTTTTTTTTTTTTTGAGATATCAATTTTAGTTACGAAAAATCAATACCACCCATCTATCATCGCCTCATCCTTGTCTGTCCCGCCAGAGTCAAAGCTAGCTCTTATGGCCACGCGTTTAAATTTATCCAGCGCCTTCCGTGCAACACCAGAAAAGACCTTATGACTCGTTTCTCATCTTCTATCTTAATGCAAAAAAGAAGCAGTAGCATTATGGCAAACTTACAGTACCACCATTACAAACGCCAACTACCTTCAACAGGGCATTTTATAAGCTCAGATGACCTGGTCTTTGGAATCTCCTTTCCATTCTGGTCTACGCACCAGCACTTGCCACTAGTAGACTGGCATTGCACTTCCTCGTACCGTCCGTCTAGTTTACATCGAGGTATAAACAGATTTTGGGAAAGCTGAAATGGAGCCTTTCGATATCTACGTTGGCAGGAAGTTACTGCCCCACCTGAGAAACAAGCGAACGAAGAGACAGACAATTCTGTAAACGAATAAATATTACACAAGGAATTGTTTCTACCATGAAAAAGAGTATGATGTATAAGTAGACTCCTACAAGGTACTGCATTCCTCTCACTTTTCGCTACTTTCTCTAGTAATACGTATAAACAAGAACAACGCATCGAGTACGGGTCACGCCCCTTATTTTAAATTGCGTCACTGTAAACATTATGTAATTTACCTACTTTGCCGCAGGTACTCTGATTTTACCCAATTCCATCGATGGCCCTCTCTGGCAAAATGCAGATAGCCTTCACCTAAAATAGACAAGTGTAATTGTATACAGGGATAATCAATCATAGCTTACTGATGTGTGTGCAGACAGGTCTACCCGCAGCGACACTAATCCTTGTTCCAGGCTGCACATTTCCATTCTCGTATACACAGTAGCAGTAAGAGCCGGAACACTGCATCGGGTTATAAGACCCATCTGTTCGGCACCATGGAAGATGTCTGCCAGGCTGTGTGCTCCTTAACAAATTGACCAACCTCCTTCTGCAAGGGCTCAGCTTTTCTGCAAAAAGTAAAACGAAAAAGAAGTAAGAATTGTTATAGATACAACAAGTTGTCATGTTAATCGCTAAGTTGGTATACAATAAGTATTATGCCACGTATTGAGAAACTGGGCACTGTAAGTACATGTCGCAAAAACCAATAGCATTCTGGGCGATGCACTCAAGCGTTGAGTGAACTCTTGGCCAAGAGACAGATCAATCGATGGAATGACACTGACAATTAAGGGAGTAGCCAGCCGCTTAGTCTTTGAGCTGCAGTTAGTTACATTTGTCTGACCCTAGTGACTTAACAGTAAAAATGAAAATGGGTAAAATGAAGTCCACGAAGTAAAAAAACAAAACAGGACAAAACAGAAAAACAAGAAAAGCAGATTTCGTGAAAACGGCCATGGGTTCAACCGCATGTTTCAAACGAGACTAATGAGTACTTTATGTGTAAAAGCTTTATGATGGAAATTAAGAAAAGGAAGTATCACGAACCGAAAGCGGGTGTCTTTTCTGATTTATTACATCTTGTGCCAGGGACCTCTTGTCCGTTAGTGTCCACGTACCAACAATTCTTTGAGAGGCGTTCGCACTGTATCTCCGACCAGCTTCCGTCAGGTTTACAGAAAGGAACATAACTTAGGGAAAAGAAAATCGCTTCCCGGCGCTTTTTCTCACAAGGGCTGATGTTGGCATCTGAAAAGGGAATCAAGACGGCGTTGATAGTAACTTTTTATGTGGCCATTGACGCGTTACTGTTGCATATCTCCAACCAAAATGGGCAGCTCGCTTCAATATTCAGACTTAGAAGGGCAATATTTAATTTTAAACGGCCTCTGCTCAGATTTATCAAGTGCATGTTCATGTAACTATGTTATCACTATCAGATAGTCATTTGAAGTAACCAGATGAGAGTATTAGCGGGCATATTCCGATTGCGTTTTTGGATTTCTACTAATGTCACTACGTTTTCCTACGAACAGCATCGTTTATAAACAAAGCCACTGAACTAATTTTGTTTAGTGTTCAGTCAAAACGTGAAAACCTGACAACAATTAGATTCATTAAAACTGCTAAATGAAAAAAAAGAAAACAATTAAAACAAACTGCTTTATTTCCGCTTTGTTTTAAGGTTTTAATATACCTGGATGAGAGCAGTTTGGTTTTCTGGCAGAATTAAATGTCTTGGTCCCATGAATCTGTTCTCCTCGTGGAGTAACGCAATAACATAATCCCCCCGTGCACTGCACTTCGCCATAACTGCCATCTGCAGCACAACGAGGCACATAGCGGCTTGCGGATTGACGACGAAGGTTCTTCTGATATTCCTTTTGACAAGCAGATAACTGATCTCCTGGCGATAGAAGAATATTCTTAAAGCGGACACTTTTTAAGACTACTGCGATGTAAGTGCGAAGTACAAACTTGACCTGCCACCTGCAACTTCATTCCTCCCGAATTTCTTTTCCCCATTTTGAAATTCAAAGGCATTTTATTTCCATTTCATTTATTTCTCTTCCTTTTTTCGACGAATGAAGAAATTTCAAACAAAGGACCACGTCCAACAATCCCTTTAAATGGTTTCAAATTTAGGTGACGACCCTTAGCAAAACGATCACAGGATCTCATTTGAAAACCATACGCTGATAGGACTCATCGATAGTTTAGGCTGTCAATCGTTCGGCCTAAAAATATACTCAAAAACACTTGTGGAAGGAATTCGAAAGAAAATTTCGGATTATTGGCATCAAACTCCGTCAACCGTCAAAGCAGAAACCCCATCAAAAATCCTTACACGGGCCTATACTGTAGGTCGAATCCAGAAAACAATAACAGCACTGTTAATATAAAAGTGAGAAACAAACCTAAGCCGTGACACCTCAGAGGCCCTTTGGACCTCGTTCCAGTCAACGCATTGCCTTGTTGATCCACACACCAACACTCGTTGCTGGCACCATGACACTGAACGTCAACGAAACTCCCATTGAAAGAGCACTGTGGAACATAAATGTCTTTTGTAGGATTGGTAAGAGCTTCTTCGTGCATTCTTTGGCAAAGTGTGAGGCCGTGACCTAAAACAAGCGAACATAAAACAGAAAAACAAGTTTACTTTCGAAACCATTACGGAAGACATAAATCGGCATTTAGCTTTAAAGCGTAACGTGGTTATATGAAAACGACTTTTAAATCATGGTTACTAGCCGAAGCTAATCACGCGGAGTGCGTGCACGCTAGAGAAATTATCATCTTTCATATAGTATTTGCTTACCTGTACCGTGGCATCTAGGCTCTCCATAAAGCGTGATGATGCTAGTGTCCTTTACAACTCTCCCAGTTTTCGTATCAACACAGAAGCACGTCATTCCACGACACTGAATCTTCTCGAAGCTTCCATCTTCTTGACACCGAGGAGGTTCTCGCTTTGGTTGAAGACTTCTGGAATTTGTTATGTACTGTTTCTGACAAAGCGTTAAGCTAACGCCTGTAATTGAAAAAATAACAAAATTCAGAACACAACAATCCTTATTTGCCATGACAAATAGTGACCAAACTAAGGGTATATGAACTTCAATTTTCACCAGTAAATGCATACGTTGTGAAAGTTTGAGTTGAAATGTTGAATTGATTTCTTCATTTTGTGATTCTAATAATTAAGGGTCAAAAATACTCCCCATCCACACCCCAAGAAAAATCCCCTTTTTCACAACTATACTAAGGTTTCATGTCTAAAAATAGAATGATTACAATTCAGCAAACCCTAAGCTTTACTTTGATACTATATATTCCACGTGGGTGTGCTACGAAATTGCATTTTTTATTTATTTTTATTATATAAACTGTAGTGTTTTACAAGGATTTCTACCACCGAGAAATGTGGTATCTGAACACACGTAAAAATACGGTATTTTTACATGTGAAGATATCGATAATTTCACTGACATCAGGTTTGTCTCTTAAATTGTACTTAAATTCGTTGGTGTATCATCGAAACATCTTCGGGTGTTACTCGAAAGTGCTCGGCAATCTTCGGAAATCTTCGTACATCTTCGGAAATTTTCGGAAATTCTCGGAAAATGTTCGGGAACGTTCGTCTGGTCTTCGGGACAATTTGAAAAATCTTCGGAAATCTTCGGAAAATCATCAAAAACGCCGTCATCAGTATCTTTATATAATAAAAAGAATATTACACGTTAGCTCGAAGATATGAATTTTATGTTCTCGTGGCAAGAGCAATATCTCACTCGTTCGCTGCGCTCACTCGTGAGATATTGTTCTTGCCACTCGAACATAAAATTCATATCTTCTCGCCACCGTGTAATATTCTCTATTTATTATTATTTTTTTTTTTGCGGGGGCTCTTGGTTCATAGGCTATAATTAGAAATTGTGCTCAAACGACGTCTTGGTAAAGAAAGTGACGTTGAGATAGTTATAGACATACGCAGATAAAGCCGCATACAAACCGAGTGAAGGACACTTTAAAGGTCCCCTAGTCTTTGTCCCATTAAGTTGGAAACCCTTCTCATCAACGCACCAACAGAATCCAGTTGATCCACTGCACTGCACCTCCTCGTAACTGCCATCTTGCTTACACCGAATTAAATGTGAATCACCAAAAGGAAGACTACTGGAATTCTTTTGCGCCTTCTGGCAGGGAGTCATAACACTTTCTAAAAAGGGGATAAAGACAATTAGAAATGTATAGATAGCAATCAATTGACACATGTAAGGGCCGTGCAGTTTTTTTAAAGGAAAAGCAGCATTTTAACAGTCAAATTTGGTTGAAACTACTTCCTGTGGTTTTGAAATAAATTATTCGATATTTATGATACGCTTAGAACTTACCTCAACCATACGTTACCTGAACATCTGAACAACACCCATTGCACTTGCGTAAAAGTAATGTGATAACCTTGATACAATGTAAGAGAGGAAAGGAAGATGAAACTAAGCGAAAACCATAACCTAAGCCAGCTATTCTCGAAGAAGTCGGTGGAAAAGAACTCATTTACTGATTCTATAACTTCAACTGCTGGAGATTGGAAACTACTGATTACTTGTCATTATTCGTATTATGTGGTATCAAGCTTTGTCCCATTACCAGGAGGTGATTGTGATTTACAGTTGAGAGAATGATACCGAGGAACCCGTGTGCCAACGATTTCTTCCCCGCCTTCATCCACACAAAAGCAAACTGATCCATGGCACTGCATTTCCTCAAACTCGCCGTCAGGCCGACATTTTGGTACAAAAGCACCCAGACGTTTACTACGTCTACCAGCAAGTTGTTGTCGTAAACAAGGGGTGTCTGCAAATCCAACACCTGCTAAGAGTTAATAGTTTGAAACATGTAAACAAAAAAGGTACTAATAATAAAGCCGTAATGGCACTCACGAGTAATTTAAAAACAAACAAACAAAATTGAAGCATATCGGGTTGGACTCTTCGTCATTCAATTGAATACTTTATTTTTCAGGAGGATTGACAAAGATGCTGTGATACATGGAAAGTCGCTATCGACTAATTTACTACCATTCGAAAGTTCCCAGAAGTACTTCTCATGTTTTGGATTTACCATGGCCCACAAGGGAGAACCTACCACCTCTCTGCAGAATTGCCAACAAACAAATTTAAAGAGCGATTTATTCTGATTTCTATTTTTTATTCTTGTAGTATTTGTACCTTTCTTATATAAAGAAGGTCTACCTAAACTTATCGCTACCTCAGCAGGCGAAATCGGACCGACATCTGAGCATCCAACGTATTTCTCGACAGCGTGCAAAAATGATATAAAAATACGTTTAGTTTAGAGCCAGTTGAGTGCAAAGAGAGGATTTACGTACCCATACATCGTTGCTGACACTTTGCTTTGGTACTAAATCTGTTAGCATTACCACCGCAACCCCCGTACACAAACTGCTCGCACCGTGATGTATTCACGTTGTAAAACCAGTTTGGCATAAAGCCTCTACACGGGCCTTCGATCACTGGCAAACTGCAAATGTCTCCAGCTGAAAAGAAAACAATGGTGGAATTGACACGGTCTTAAATTGCAAATAGTTATGCAAAATTTTTAAATTTCTGATCAAGTTTACTTAATTTCAAAATATTTCTTTCTATCCACAAAAAGCACAGTTGATTTTTCAATTTACGCGACCAACTAGAACATTGGGTATGTGATGACAGCTCTCACTGGTAGTTGGGATTGACCTTGCAGTTTTTTGGTTAATAAATCTTTTTAAAACCATGTAAGGCACTCTATTTAATTTTTCACAGTGTTCTTTACCTGCATGGTTGCAAGCAGAACTGCAAGCTTCTTGTGTCTGGAAATTATTGTTGTTGCCACCGCAGCCGCCATATACAAATGGTTTGCAGAGTGCATCTTTGCCATCAAAGTACCATCGAACGTTGTAGAGTCTACAGTATCCAGTGTTTCGAGGCTTTAAACAGTCTTTACGAGGCATAATCTTTTTTTCGATGCTAGACGGTCCTACAATGAATACCAAATTAAACGCAAAGTTTCGCAGCGTCGCTAAAACATTTCACAACAACAGGGTTTACGACATCCCGTCTTTCTGAAAATTGGCAAGAGCACATATTTTCACTCTTCCTTCTCTCTCTCTTTTTCTCCTCTTTTTCTTTTTATTTTGTCATTTACTAAAGGCCCATTCTAAGTACCATACCTATCACCGTCTCACAGTCAACAGGAGTCAAAGTCTATGCGAGCTAGCAAATGACATTATCGAATTGGGCAATCCAATTAACTAAAGTTAAGGTTTAAAACGCAAAGTGCATCATTATTTGCCGGAGAGATGCTTTACAAAGCATTTTGCCGTAACTTCAAGCTTACCTTTTACAGTTACGTTTATTTCCGCCTCTGCTGTACCAAATCCGTCGTAAGCCATGCATTTGTACATGCCACTGTCGTGCACGCCTACATCCAGGATATCTAACCTGCCCATACGTGGTACCATTCGGTCCGGCAAAGTTCGAAGTCCCACCTTTTGCCAAATGATGCTGACAGGAACTCCCTCAAATCGGCACGTAAGCTCCCCTTTTTTGTAAGCAGGGAGAACTTGCTTCTTCTTATGGGTGGCACTAACTGTAACTTTGTCCCCGTCTGAATACGACAATCGTATCACGAAAAAATTATAATTAATTAATGAAAATGAAAAAATCATCTAGGAACACAATGTTCTAATTTCCAAAAATGGAAAAAAATTAAAAGCACTAGTCCTCTGGCTGAATTTTACGCCACTCACTCCTACAGTCAGTAATGAAATCATCTTGGTTAATTAGTATGTGTAATCAAATGGTGACAAGTGAAATTAGGGAATAATTTCACGCGCGTTTTGTCCAAATCCTAATAATTTCCCGACCCTTCAGGCGAGGGAAATCAGTTATTGGGATTTGGAAAAAACGCAAGTGAAATTATTCCCTTATTTCACGAGTATACCATTTGATTACCTATTAATATCATGGGTGACGAATTACGTTAGCAATCTTGGTTTTTTGACATGTTTATCCTGGATCGTATCGATCGAGAACTCCACTCTCTCAAATGTCTAGACCTTAAATTTGGCTTATAAAGTTCAGAATTTTTCAGACTTTTTCGGCAAAATACCTGTTAGAATCCTTCTTGATGTTCTCTTGTGTGTTCAGGTTTTCTAAAACGTCTTTTTGTGCCCTGACATCTTCATTCATGACATTTTAAAACTTCATCGCCATCTTGACACTGAGACGTACCGAAGGTTGCCATGGCAATTTGGTAATTTCACATGTGAAATTACAAATTAACGCTGAAATTTCGCGCCAAAATTAAGGAGTAATTCGTCACCCATGATATTATGGATGAAAACTTATGGTCTGATGATATTAATGATTTGGGGGGGCTCATACCTGGCACACCGCTTTTGTTTTTCGGTTCTTCTTAAAATGAAGTGTAGAATTTCCTTAATCGACAGAACTGAAGTAAGTCACCTCCGAAATGGTTATAAAATCAATAATTATAAATCAAAGAATAAAGGAAACAAACAAAAGCATAAAAAAGCAAAGTAAACGACATTTAATATTTAGAACTCCTAAGTCTTTTTTTGTCCATGCAACTCGAATACTTCTTAATCACAGACTCTAAGGGACAGCCCAAACTTAAATTCCTAAATTTACGAGACAATTGATAAACAATAAAAAACTTCCTTTTATTATCACAGTCTTAGTAAGTGACTTATTACCAAGACAACCATGAATGAGACTCACTTGACTGGCAATTTCCGTATCGCTTTATTGTTATATCTTTTGCTCCCAAAATACAGGCTGTTCTGTTCAGCTCGCAATCACTCTTATAAGGAATTCCATCCGTCCCGCAGACACGTTCTTCTGGAAGTGGAGTGGGGCATTTTGATCGACAGGAGCATCTCGGAGCATTGTATTTGTCGAGCAGGCATATTTCTCCTGGGAACTTACAGATCTTTGGGGAACAAAGTGCTAAAGTAAAAGAAAAAATGGGTCATGCTAAATATTTCGTCTGTAAAAAAAATTGTTTGAGAGATATTTCCTTAAAGATTGTTACCTATTTGGCACTCTTCCTTAGTCATGAGCATTTCCGGATATGGGTTACATGTGCTGTAGTGAAAACAACATCTGCAAATAACAACTTCAAGTTAAATGTCATCAAAACAGTGCTCTTCGAGGGTTGCTTAGGAAGAAAATTATAGAAGAAAGATGTTTTATTCTTAGTGTTAAATTGTAGTACAGCTAGGAACTTGCTACATCTTCAATATGTGTTTTGGAATTTTAGTACATCTAGAAAAGCAGGCTGGTTTTCATTTGATCATTACGATTCTTGTAATCGCTAAAAAATAAATACAATTTAGCGATCCTGGCACTTGATGATTTCAATTATATTTGACCGCGATTGCTGCGATCGGCAAGAAAGTGTCTTAAGTCCGAAAGATCACTGTTTCTGAGAAAATTGCAAATGTGTTTTAAATTAAGGAAAGTTAAGATAACCTTTGCACAGATTCGTCAGTAAACATTTCTGGAAAGAACTTTGATTTTGCAATGCTAATATAGTTCTACCGATAAATCCAGTAGGTCACACCGTTCACTGTTTATACTTTTCAAGCGACAACGTTTTTTCAATCAGGTACTATCGCTGCGATCACTGAGGTATAACTTTTTCTTTTCTTTTTCTTTTTTCATTTACGGTTCCTTTTTGTAGAGGAAATTTATTTAGCTTATAGATAACACGCCTTGCGTGCTTTTGCGCACACTGAAAGCGTGTTGTGCTTTTTCGCACGGAGCTTTTGTTTGAAAACTTTAACACGCTCTTTTGTTCGACTTGCTCACGCTTAATTGTCTCAAGCGTGTCCTCTGAAACAAAAGAAATTGCTAATGAGGCAAGATTGCAAGCGTGCTAAAGCGTGTTAAAATAAATTCTTTTGTTTTAAAGTGAAAGCGTGTCGTGCGCGTGCTTTCACCTTTAGCATTAAAATCCTGTGGAGGGTCACATATAAAACACAAAAACAAACAAACAACAAGAAGCCAAGGAGAGTAGATCCTTTGGCTGATCGGGACTGAAACAAATCAAATTTCAGAGCCCCATTGGCCACAACTTTATAGAGAAGGGCGAAACACGCTACCATACAGGTACAGGGAAGTAAAAAACAGACTTTACAATCATCATAATGGTTTGCCTGTTGCAACATTAACTATGACATTTAAAAAATTATTAATACTAACGGGTGGTAACGTAAGCCATACCTTTTGCAGTTGCCTTTAAAGCAGAACCTTATTCTTCCCGGAAGACATTTAGCGTTGCCTTTATGTGATGCTATTTGGGCTTCATCTTTAGGGCAGGCATCTGAAGCAGTAAATTCATAATTTTTTTGTCATATGGAGTAATGAACCCGTCACGACACAGTCAAAGCGACGTCCCTTGAATTAACAGCGTGTTTAAGGCTGGGTGGAAATGATACGGTAATTCAGTGCTAGTGCTCATAATTAGAAGCTTCTATCCAATAGAGTGGGCAAGTGATGAGGTAATGCTAAACCCACGACAAAAGTCAAATGACCGTATTGAAGCCGATAGTCTCAAAACGCCTTCTACAGGGATGAAACTAAAAAGGAAAAGTCAACCAAGATTAAGACGAGCATAAAATTATAATTAGTCCCCTTCGATATTAGGAAGTAACAAGAGGTCCCTTAGAAATAATGAATCGATATATGAGTGTCTAAGAGAGTATTTTCATTAATTACCTTCATCGGGTCTTATAGGCAATAGAGGTTCATAACATGATCGGGCTTCGCACGAGCTCTTACAACACTTCTGAGTACCAGAACAGTCTCCATCCCAGTTGCATTGTTCAAGTGACGAACAGTTCCTTATCACAGTCCACGACGGGCATCGTCCTTCCTTGACAACTTGTCTCCTGAACCGGTCAGCAATCCTTAATCTGTTCTCTGACGCTAAAATCATATGATGTAATGATATGATCCTCTGGAAACTAGCTAAAACTCACATGTAGCATTCTAGGCTCCATAGAACTTATGACTGTAACTTAAGTAATAACAACATAACATAACATAACATAATCTTTATTTAACGTGGGAGAAACACTTAGCTAAAGCTATTTTGCACGTTTTCCACAAATCAATATTAAGAAAGAAAGAAAGAAATATGTACATAGAAATGTAAAAATATAAATATATCTAGCATCTGAAATTACAAAATTAGATAACTAAAATTGAATGTTCCTCACTTGTTTGTTAAATTCTAGACCTCCAGCTCTTAAACGCAATTCATTTGAAGTACTGTTCCATTTTTTTGCGGCGAAATATCTGAAGGAGTTTAATCCATACTTTGTAGTATTTACTTTTGGTAGTGATAGCGTATTATTGCCCCTTAAATCGTACTTGTTGTTTCTCATTTTAACGAGTTCCTTAATGCATGTGGGGGCGGTGCCTTGAAAACAGGCGTTTATAGTTATTAACATGTCCTGGACACGACGTTTTTCCAACGTGGTTCCTAAACCTATTCGCTGTAGCAGTTCATAATAAGCTGATGTTTTATCTTTGTAAACATATCTTAGTGCACGCTCATTTACTTTTGACAGTAAATGGGTCTTTTCTGCAAACGCAAACGCAAACGCAAACCCAGTTTGCATGCCTTTAGGCTTGCAGGCTCAATTGTAATTTTCATAGAGGAAAAGGATAATTCTTCATTACTTATATAGATCGCTTCATTTACGGAATGCTTAACAAATGCCCAAATAAAATCAAAAAGTAATTAAAGGAACAAAAAAATAGTGCAATCGCCTACGTAACTCCTCTTTAACTCCTTCTAGATCTTTTTTCCGATTTTACCAAACCCTGTAGCCTGATGATCATGCTACCTAAGACCAAGAAGTATTACCTCACCAAACTGATGAAAAACGGAAATTCAATCAAGTCTTTAAAGTCGTTCAGCTTTTGGCACATTTTCAGAAATTCAAAACGATAACAAAAACTATTGTACTTGTAGGAGCCATAATGACGATCCGTGGCACCGACCACAATAATTGCAGCCTTGAACACGAGAATGGATTATCCGCACCGTTACTGAGACACAAGCGAGGTAGCTGAAACCACTCTTACCCCTTTGGTCTGTCATGCATCATGATAATACTTTTTTGAAAAGATTTAGGCCTACTAAAAAACCTTTGGTGGACTTTAAAATAGGAAGCAGTGACATCACCCATAAATTTCAGATTTAACTTAAAATCCAAACAATAGTGTAGAAGCAAAACTTGTTTGAATATAGTCTAAACAGGTTTCTGTCTTGTCCGTTAAAAAGGATTTTGAAAGAAGAAAAAGGAACCAGGAAGACACATATGACCTTGTTCAAGGGATCGGCATCCCTTGCACTCCTCCCCCGCATTCTCGCTAACACCCGAGAAATGAGAATACCTTCCTGTAACGACAGGTCTTTTCAACTTGGTTAGTACATTGAAATGCCCGATATTAAGAAACCCCTGGTATAGGAAATAACTTTATTTGTCCCAGTTATGGAAGAATGTATAAGGAAGGACCCCCCGGTATCCCGGTTATGATATACTGTACACAACCTTCTTAGTGCCTTACACTTATTAACACGGCATTTCATTGAAAGCAGAATTTGCGGTATGAATTCATTCGTGACTTTTCATTTCTACCCGACAAATCTAAAACAAGATCCGTGGAGGCTAAGCCGAAGTGCCCGCCCTCAGTTAATAAGCTTATTATCGCAAGGGTGTTTACATTCTATGATTTGAGAGGGTTCGTGCTCTTTCACAGAAGGGGGTTTATAAGGCTTTTGCTGTAATTTTCCCGAACAATGGCTTCCAGTCAAGTCTAGGGGCTTTTTGCGAACGCCTATATAGGCATCAAGATATTTTTCCCCAAAAAAGGAATAAGTCAAATAAAATAATACATAGTGGTAGAAAGCAGTGTTGTAAAATTAAAAATTTCACATTATTAAGAGTAGACCGAATTTTTTCTTCCGTAGCCTGCGATCATGCCCTCTCCCTTTATCCCTGTAATCTGTTATTTTTTCCCCTCTCGAGCCAAAGAAGCAAAGGAGCAAAAAAAAAAAAAAAGATAACGCCTGATCTCAGGTTATTTTCTCGGCAGTGCCTGAAGCTCTGAGAAAGTTACCTCTCACGCAAACCCATAACATCACCTAAGGGTCTCAGGAAACTTTTATTAACCTGAAGAGTAAAGACAAAGACGTCCTTCATTTCAGTCGCGCTTTTCGTGACAATCGTTGGTGGTCAGTCTCGTCTCCTCTCTGGTTCAACTTTTTGGGTATTCATGAACTCCTAAACATTCACTGTGAGCGGATTTAAGTGTCTACTTGAAGATCGGTAATATATTTGCTAATCATATACGACAATGTCAGAACAGCTTGACAACAGCGGAGACTTCCCAAACACCATGAACTTGAGAGAAAATTTGTGCTATATCCGGCAACTCAGGAATACCAACCACCCTATAGCTATTTTTACCGTTCGCTCTGAGTAATTTCAAATTAAAAAGTGCATCGGAGAAGAATTTCCCTCTTTGGAGAATTTCAGTAACATGTTTTCATTGGGTGCAAGGCTTAGCGACAATCTTAGTCGGTTAATAAGAGCGTCAGGCTTGCCAGTATCAACATAAACAATAACGTAAAGGATTATACCTTAGGCTGCACCAGACAATTTGTTTGCGATATAACCTACTTGATTATCCTCATAAAAACGACTTGCCTTTTTGCAATTGTTTAGCTACGCTGTATCATAGCGTGAGCGCAATAATGCCTCCGATGAAATCATTTTTTTCATCCAGCAGTTTCCATTTGAAAAGCTTTTTGGTTTTGGTCATCAAGTCCAAATACGTGACAGACAAATTTTGTTCCTTTGAGCTTGCTATTTGTAGTATTGTCTAGACGTACTGGTAAACACATTTTACAAGCTACAGCGTATACCTGTTGAATTGTCCAAGGAGATCCCCAAGAGAAGAAAAATGATGTAATGTTTCAGATGGAATAACTGCAACATCATAGCTCTTGACCGCGGTGTGTGCTCTCCGCGCTAATCGAGATATGTAAACCTAAAGATATTTAGTTGCTTATTAACAGAATTAAACAAGGACGCTTCTGGAGCACAATTGCGTCACAGCATTTGGGGTCTGGCCGTGGTGAGAGATGTGTCTTTCACAGTCACGCTAGATCTTTATATCCTCTTTAGAACCAGATTTTACGAAACTGCGGTTTTCATTTAATTATAAAAAATATATATATTTACAATATTCGGTTAAAATTAATGCGACCCTGGTCGACTGTTATCGACCTGGTTAACGACTTAAAATGCACAGCACGTCACATGGACATAAACTGGGAGTTACATGGTATGTCATTTGCTCATTTGTTAGGTTAAAAGTCAGATTTCTTTCGTTGTCATGGCATCATGGCTCATTGAAAACAAACCTAAAATTTATGAATTTATTAGCTTAATGTAAAATTCAGTCATTAGATTTTCTTCTAGTTTCCAAAACTCACAATGAGTAACCCTCATTAAAAAAAACACAACGTAAGGAAATTGTAAGAAAAAATATTTAAAAATAGCTCTTAGACTAGAGCTCTTATCATAAAAACTTGATTGTGTCACTAAAGCCCTTTGTTCAAAATTTATTTTGAGGCTGTCATTGACTGAAGTAAAATATGACTAACAATATTTCTGCCAGTGCGTAGATGTTAAGATATTGCCATTTGCTTACATTGCCTTGAACGTATTGCCAAACTGGCGCGTGCTGAGATCACGTGATATGTCAAGGGCGACGAGAGCAGAATAATTTTTACTGACAACTTCTCACTTTGTTTTCGCACTTCCTTTCCTTTAAAAGCTTAATATACAGGGTCAAGTACTAGAGATATCTACCCGGAGTTTCGAAAGCCAGGTTCCCTGAGACTAAGGTTGCCAAGACAAAGCAAGACGTTGCAGACAAACTTCTAAAGCAAAATTCGTCTAGGACCCGAAGGCTTTTATATTAGAGTCAAAATGAGATCTCCCCCGTGATCATAGTTTGATCGTGGCGAAGGAACTTTGACGAGACCCTAAGAACGTCTGCGTGGGAGGCTAACCCCAAATAACTCACTGGTATTAAGAGGATCCAGCGGAATTCCTTTTTTTGTTGTTAAGTAATACCCTTTTGAAACAGCTTTTTTTCTTTTTCTTTTCTTTTCTTTTATGTGTTGTGTTGTTTTGTTTTGTTTTGTTTTGTTTTACTTTGTTTTTGTTTTGTTTTGTTTCTTTTTTTTTTCTGGGAGGTGGGGAGGACTTGTGGGTAAGGGTTGGTTCTGTCAAGGTCGGTCAGCCTTCTTTTGCGGGGACAGGACTAACAGCCCGTACGCATTTGGGTACAATTGTTAAATATTAGAGTCGTGCCTTCGATTTGTAACCTCATCATATATAAAATCTTCGAAGGTCTTTGAAGTCAGTAAGCAGTTAAATTCCAAGTCGTAGGACTTCTGTTCTTCTTAGAAATCCTTTGCATTGTACTTTGAAAAGCAACTGTATTTCATATTTGGGTTGAATGAGGGAATGGCTTTGCAATGTCATTTTTCAGCCCAATAACGATGGCGTTGTTTTTGTCAACTGGAAGGAATTGGACTTCCGGGTAAGATTTTCCTTTATGCAGTTAAGTGACCATCAAATTACCAAGTAATGAGAGGAGTTGGCATTTTTGGAAGCCCCATTTTCCTTATATCTCTTAAACCAAGTTTTCGTTTACTAATGGTAATTGAACTGAGTTGGTCAGTGAAATTTGGTGTGAAATCATACGCGCGCACGCGTGATTCGATTTGAAATCACGAGTATGATATCAGACCAAAATTGCACGACATGAAGTTCAATTACCACTTTATTACAACCATTTTGAAATCACAGAATTTAGTCAGTACCAATATTTATTTGATCTAATAGCCGTTTTGTTGAAAAGCGGAGACAAAAAAGCTTTTGCATCTCATTTTCTACACGAAACAAAAATGATGCAATATAGAGCGAAATGGTACGATTTAAATTTGAAATGACGACGCCATTTAGAAAAATAGTGTGATTCGTGACTAAATCACACTCCTAAGAGCCAATAAGATTGCAGGGATCACCAGTGATTTCTAAATCGATATAATAAAGACAGAAGTCGTTCATTTCGCTCCCTGTTTAAGAAATAAAACTGAAGAATTCCAGCACATATGATATCTTTCCTTTCCTCTCTTTTTCTTTATTACCATGATCATGGTTCTCTGCGTAGAATTATCTGATGCTTCTTCTGCATGGTCCCAGACATATCCACAAGACAATTAGTCCTATATACATATCACTAGACTGATCTTACACCTGTAATTTTTTGCTGTATAATTTTATCAACCTTTGAAGTATCCTTTCCTTCAATTACCAACTGCAGGTGTTCAATAATGCATGCTGTGTCATAGAATATTACTTATCTCCTGATTTAGCCTTTCAGATAAATATGAAGACGACTTAGTGTATCTGTGACTCGTACTGTTTTGAGGCGATGATCTAGGCTGCGTTTAATTCGGAGGAAAATTTGCTAACGCTATGTGATGAAACATTTCCATTAAATAAGGTAAAACTTAAAAAATTTAACGAAACATTTCTGTCGATTAATTAAGATAACACTTTTAACGTGCTTTGTTGCAATGTTGTCAGTCAATGGTTAGGGACACTCTATTCATTCTGCAAAAATCCGGGCACGTTCTGAAAAACAGGAATAAGAAAAAAAACTATTAAACTAATGACGAGAAAATGGGAGATAACAATGTTGTGGCCTAAGGGGTTGGGGCCAACATGAAGGATATTTTTGTAGTAGTATTAATTTATTGTTTTTTTTTTTATTATTCTTGAATTTTTTTTTTTTTTTTTACAAAAATAAAAATGAAAAATGAAACGGAAGAGTAGTATGGGTTGTAGGCGGTAAACCAGTCCATTTGCTCTACCAGTACCTACTATACCGATTTGTTCACTAGATTAATGTCAAAACTATGCGGAAATCTTTGGTCATAAATGACACGGCAAATATAAGAGAGTCGTAGAACAGCCCAACGTGGGCCTAGTAGAGAGTCGTTTTAACCGTAATAATACGTCAAAGTTTTTCCCAACAAAATACATGTAAAAAGCATTTCCTGAGAAGCTTCACAGCCTGACTATACTGTAAAATGACCTGGGGCGACACAATTTTTTTCAAAGTCCATATTTTCGCTTGTATGCAGACTGGACACATTTGCAATGTAAACTGCTGAGGTTGTTTCCACTACTTTCTTTTCACTGGCGGTGCAGTAAACTCGTCTCCAGATTTAACTTTCATTGCAGATACGATAAGTACCTCATCACATGCACGTTTTTAGGCATCAAAACTTTGGCCAACAAAAATTAGTTTGTTTCAAAAAGGTATATCGTGTAGTTCCAAAAAATGTCCATACCCCCCCCCCCCCCCCCCCCCCCCCCTCACCCACATGGAGGGCACCTCCTGGTATTTCTGTAATTTTCCAACTTGGTTGAGTACCCCCTGGAAAGAACATTTACGTCAAAAATGCCGTTGCACTATACTTTTATGCGAAAGATAATTGCTTCTGCGACAAAGAGAGATTTTTTTTTATTATTTTTGTTAAACAGTTTTAAATAATTTAACTTTGCGTTGTAGAGGTCTTTCTTAGTTAATTATTAACAATACGTCACTGAGAACCATGGAGGCGATACGGCCGTGCACCACACAAGTGATACCATCTCTCAAAACAGCGAACTTCAATTATTTCCTTTCAGTTGAAAAAACGTGAGAAGAAGTCTTATTAGAACGTGTTCACTGATTACATTGAATACCACAATATATTGTGTAACAAAGCAACAGATAGATAAACGGAAGTTTTTGCATGAGCCGACGACAATAGTGTTACGAAAACAATAATTTTTGCTTTGAAACACCGATAACAGTAAAATAAGTAATAGCTTGCTTATCAATCAAACTCGGAACCCCCCCAAAAAAAAGACTCGAGAGGCCACCCCCACCCTCTCGGAAACTGCCTCCTTTTGGAACCCCTCCCTCTGAATTTCCTTTGCCCTCTGTAGGGGCGAGGTATGGATATTTTCTGGAACAACACATCGGTATAAAAATACAAGCTGCCGGACCTACAAGAGAATCGTCAATTGCATTGAGTATGTCATAACTTCGTAGTTATCTTTTCTTACCTGGACATGAGTTTTGCACTATGTTCTGCGCCACGGATGCAAGTTTTGCGAAATTGGCAGCCGTAAAAACGTTAGTGTCTGAACTGGCTATTTCGCTCAGTTGATCTCGATTGACTTTTCTGCCGATTCCAAGAGAATAAACTTTAACATTCTTATCTTTGATTCCTCTGGATGCTATTGAAAGAGGCGTGTAAGGTCCTCGGTCTGTTGTCTGTTCGCCGTCTGTAACAACAATAGCAATCTGAGAAGGAAGAAAGAAAATATTTTATTAGTGAGTCAAGATACTTGGAAAAATAAAATTGAGTTTTATCAACGATGAAGTCGATGTAGCCATTTCAACATTTCAAAGACTGAAAGGCTAACATCTCGAGCGTTTCCCCATTGGCCTCTTTTTATCCTTTTTTTTTGTAATTCTTTTATTATTCTTTTTTTATTACTTTGTCGGGATGGGGAATTTTCGAGTAGCGACATTTTTTTTGGTCAGATTCTTTCTTCAGTTAATAGGCAATTTCCGAGTTGTCTATGACTCTACTCGAGGGTAAATCGAGGGTAAATGCGAAGCTGTTGATATGAAATGATTTAATTCTCATAAAAAAAACTCATTTTCAAAAGAAAGGTTTTACACGTACCCTCGATTTGAAAGTGAGGGATTTTGGAACTCATGGCCTATATCTGGGCCTGGGTTCAACATAACACCTTAAGTATTGTCTTAAAACAAGAGGCCATTGTTTAAAACAATACTTATAATCGCCTGGTCCCTCCATTCATTCTCTCCCCACCTCCCATACCGCCCCCCCCCCCCCCACCCCCACCCCCCACACCCCTCTGAATTTACAAAAGGAATTTGGCTGAAACTCTCACTGAGAGCAAACAAGGGAGCGTGGAGAAGACTTTCCATACCTGTGGCAAATAAGGTCTCATTCCAGAGACTGTGGTAAATATCTGTTCGTTGGCCAGTGCGAGTGCTTTATCAATAAAGGTGTAGCCCCTCTGAAACCTAATCCTCTCGATTAGTCTGTAGTATCCTTCCTCTGTTACTGCAGATCCCGTGAGTGTGTTAAATTTAAACTCGACCTTTGAACCGGTACTGTAAGCAATCACAGCAATATGGGTCTTTTGTGGTCCAACATTAAATGCTTTCACCATGTTTTTGACGAACTGGAGCATTTTTACCCAGTTTCTTCTTCCAATGCTTCCCGAGGAATCCACAATGAATGCCACATCTGCCACAGCGTTACAAACGAATTCTAAGAATGCAGGAGAAAAAACGAATTGAAAATGGAGAAAACCAACAGGCACGGAAGCACAGAATTCTGGGTCAATTTGGTATTTCATTAATTAAACTGTGAGGGCCTTAAAGCGTAAAGACTTTAAAGAAATTTAGTTTAAGCTTTATTGAGCTGATTTCTTGGATCCTTTAACGCTACCCTTTTATGACTATCTACTTAATATTTAGGTACTACTCTGGTACTTTAGGTATGTACCTACTTAGCTTTATAAAAATGAAGTGCCTAGAGACATTGTAATAATCGTAATTTAAATAATGACGATGATGATGATGATGATAACAGTTAAAGCAAATTCGCTTTGCGGTTCTTATAACATATCTATCTTGACGAGTATATCCCCAACCAAATCAGATTTTTGAGCATTCAGCCCCATCAAACTGAGCACAATTTTAAGAAATTTACTCCGAAAAACATTGACTAATATATCAACATAGAGCTAAAAATTTAAGCCATAATTTAAAATTTTCTAGATAATTAAAAGAGAAATCTGAAAACAGCTCTTCTACCAGTTAGAGCCCTGATCCAGACCTCAAAATGACCATGGCTCGTTTCTGACCGGTCAAAATGTCGTAAACTTGCAATTACTATTATTTTGGCATTAACAAAAACACTGAATGAGACCGTCAGACAGCGTCTCATTTGTATTCTCCGACTTTATAACTGCAAGGGGCTAAAATATTTTACAATTTAACTGTTTTTGTAATTTACAGAATTCATGATGTGACTTAATGTATTTTTCCATTTATTTATTTGAAAGCCATGCACCTGACCGGTCAAAATGACCGGCCAACCGAAAGTTTGTCCGGATCTTGGCCGGACAACGGATTTTGTATAAATTTAATATGCATCGAGTCTTGCCTTAAGGTGGCTCGACTGGATTTTTTGGGGTTGATACCTCCCAGCTTTGGGCATTAACTACGTCGACATGAGTAAAGATATGGAAAAAAGGTTACCACAACTGTATTATATAAAGATGAAAATTTCTTATGACCTGGGTTTTATTGCAATCGGAGTCGCCATGGCAACGTAATGACGCCATTACGTTTTTCATTTATCTTTGTGTTTCTCTGTTCCAGGAGTTTTTTGATGAAATCGCTTAAGGGAGTATGTACCTGCTATAATTGCCTCCATTATGGCGTAGTTTCAACAAATTCTATGAGAGCGTTTTCGAAACATTTTGAAATGTAGTTTTAAGAATGATAAAAACAGTGAAATAGCATGCTAGCCACACAATTCGCTAATATTTTAAGAAAATGATAAGCTTTGGGAACGAGGCTTCATCTCATAGTGGTTTGACTCCATTGGAAACTGCATCCAAAAAAAGAGGTGAATTGCTC
Organism: Porites cylindrica; assembly: GCA_964035525.1. Lineage (NCBI taxonomy): Eukaryota > Metazoa > Cnidaria > Anthozoa > Scleractinia > Poritidae > Porites > Porites cylindrica. The sequence continues at coordinate 41,077,391 of OZ037776.1, read as the reverse complement.
TGGGCGATCGCGAGTAAGAAGAATTTCATTAACTTGCATTCAGTTGCTTTTGATACAGTTTTTGGACGTAATTTGGTCAATGCCTAAGAATTTCGCATTTTTCCAAAAACCGCTCGATAAATTTTTTTATAAATTCGACAATCCCGAGATCAATTGTCAAGAAATATTCCCTGCAAGTTTCAAGAACATTGAAAATAGGGAAGGCTTTTAAATAGGGCCTCAAATATAACCAATTTTCCCCCCAGATTTTGTGTTTACAAGTGAGCGTCCTCATTATCCACTGGCATTGTTTTCAAGTTTCATATGCACGTGCACAACCAGCAAAAGATATAAATTTGCATAAAAAAGAACTCTCGATTACTTTCCGAAGAAATATCAGGAATATGCTAATAGTTGGCTTGTCGTCACAGAAAGCAGTGAGAGCCGAAACGGTGAACGTCACGGCTCATCGCGTAGGATGGAATACTTAATTATCTTACTCGGGTTATAACATCACAGAAACTATCACAAAGAGTTGCTTTGATGTTATAATGTGTCATTAATCTCTTTACCCGGTAATTAGCATATCCCGAAGATTTAACCGAGGGTCCTTTCTGATGCAAATTCTATCTTTTTGCTAAATGTGCACGTGTATATGAAACTTGAAAACAATGCCAGTGAATAATGAGGACGCTCACTTGTAAACACAAAATCTGGGGGGAAAATTGGTTATATTTGAGGTCCTATTTAAAAGCCTTCCCTATTTTCAACGTTCTTGAAACTTGCAGGGAATATTTCTTGACGATTGATCTCGGGATTGTCGAATTTATAAAAAAAATTTATCGAGCGGTTTTTGGAAAAATGCGAAATTTTTAGGGATGGACCAAATTACGTCCAAAAACTGTATCAAAAGCAGCTAAATGCAAGTTAATAAAATTCTTCTTACTCGCGATCGCCCGGAGCAATTCCCCTCTTTTTTCGTATGCAGTTTTCAATGGAGTCAAACCACTATGAGATGAAGCCTCGTTCCCAAAGCTTATCATTTTCTTAAAATATTAGGGAATTGTGTAGGTAGCATGCCATTTCACTGTTTTTATCATTCTTAAAACTACATTTCAAAATATTTCGAAAACGCTCTCATAGAATTTGTTCAAACTTTACCATAATGGAGGCAATTATAGCAGGTACATACTCCCTTAAGCGATTTCATCAAAAAACTCCTGGAACAGAGAAACACAAAGATACATGAAAAACGTAATTACGTCATTACGTTGCCATGGCGACTCCGATTGCAATAAAACCCAGATCATAAGAAATTTTCATCTTATATAATACAGTTGTGGTAACCTTTTTTCCATATCTTTACTCATGCCGACGTAGTTAATGCTCAAAGTTGGAAGGTATCAACCCCAAAAAATCCAGTCGAGCCACCTTAACATAACTATTATCTAAAATTTTTATAATTGCCTACTTACCATCAACAGCAATTAAAACATCCTGGCTACTTGTGGTCCCCACAGCATTGGTTGCCGCACATTTGTAGGTTAAGTTACCACTGTTCATTAATTCTACTTTGATCATTCCAGTGCTGCTATTACGAATGAGAGCATCATTCTCGTACAAGTGATACAATTCCACCGGTGGATTTCCGTTAGCTGAGCAGGTAAAGTTCACAACATCAAACTGACTTGCTTTATTAGAAATCAGATCTGTTGTCAACAGTACATCTTCTGGCTTGACTGAATAAAGAAAAAGAAAACAAGTAAAATTTGTCTCAGAAGTCTCAGAGACTCCAGGTTACTAACGTAGCTCGATCCCATTCGAGAGTTTTGAAACAATTACAGATGTCCGTATAAATATATCAACGTCCTTTAGCAGACATACAATGGTACATCAATCATCTTCAGTGTTACATATTGTGAGGTCGCCGTTAAATTTAAATCTCGCGCGATGTTTACAAGATTCGTTACATTGTGTTGGCAAGATTGCGTACTAAAAAAGTTTAAATTAGTGACGATTAGCTACTTATTACTTACTTACTTACTTACTTACTTACTTACTTACTTACTGACTGACTGACTGACTGACTGACTGACTGACTGACTGACTGAATGACTGACTGACTGACTTACTTACTTACTTACTTACTTACTTACTTAATTTACTTAATTACAGATGTGTGTTCTAATGAGCGGTCACTTACAGTGTACAATCAGAAATGTGCTCACAATATCCATTCCACAAAGATTGCTGGCTTCACATTTGTATTCACCCGCATCACTTCTATGGATGTTAATAAGTTCGCGGACGTCCCCTTCTGTACGGCTGCCAGTCTTAACATCTTCCCAAGACACCGATGGCATCGGACTCCCAGTAACACCGCAAATCAGATTCCAGTCTTCACCCTCTACTGCTGTGATGTTGTTGACAGTCTTTATGGTACTTCCCGCTATTTTAAAATTAACATCACTTTAAGACAATTAGGTTCACATTTTATTTAACAATTACTTTCGAAAAGAGAAAAGTCTATTCAAAATCACTGGTTGTTTACCATTTACAGTGACAGTTATGGTAGCACTTGCAGCCCCCACAGAGTTGTCAGCCACACATCTGTAAACAAACACTCCTCCAGTTGATGCTGTTTTACTCCATACCAATGAGCTTCTGTTGCTTCTACTTACAAGAACATCATTTTCAAATAACTGATAGACTTCCACGGCAGGGTTACCATCAGCAGAGCAGCTTAAACTTAAGACATCACCCTGACAGATGTTTGAGTCATTTACTCTTAACTGGATATTCTCTGGTTTAACTGAAACAAGCAGAAAAAGGAAAATTCATCCCATTTCAGGCTAGCCTGCGAGCAAGCTCTCCTATTTGGGCGAGTGAAGCGAGTCTCGAGAACCGCGAGGGTCCCTCCTCGCGCGTTTTCGCGAGGCTCACTTCGTTTGCCCAAATAGGAGAGCTTCCTCGCAGGCCAATTCTAGGCTTCGTAATAGAGCAGCAATAGTTGTGCTAAGAGAAGTATCTAACAACGATCGGTGTCACAACTTAGCGGGACTAACCTACTTAGTAGGCGGCGACAAAATCTTTCATTTACAAGTGTTTGAATGGACTTGTACGTACAGAACGTTTCTCTATTGCACAGCGAATCAGTCATAATTATAAAACGTGGAGCAGTGAATTTAATATTGTACTTCCGGCTGCGCGAACTAATCCATATCATACCAGGCAGCAAGGGCCAACAATGACCCATCGGACTCGGCAAAGCACTGCAAATCTTTATCTAAATTCAAAGAGATGCTGATAAAATTTTATTTCGTTATTTTGTTGTGTAGTAAATTTTACAAGTATCTGCCTCTTTATATTTTGTTACATTCTCATGGATTTGATTTTCGTTTATCAGGACCCCCGTTAAGCCCTGCTGAAGAGGCAGATACTGAATAAATATGGATAAATTTGTTTCTCTACGCCCGAGTTAGACCAGTGCCCAATATGGACGGACACTCGGAGCCATCAAGATAAAAATTCTGACCAACACATCCATCCATCACTTGGCCTTACATAAGACCAAAATAATTTCAAGTTGTATGATCACCGTGCTTTGAAAAAGAAATAGTACGATAAAAAAGTTTCTTCAACGAAAACGACCAAAGGAACAAACAGTTTAGTATTACCAAAAGGAGAAACATATACAAAAAAAGAACCTAACCAGTTTCGAAACAGTACTTAACCCTAATCAGTAAAGGCAGTGCTTGTGTAAATTTCATGATGTGTCCGATGGGGCTACGGTCGATGAGATCTAATGATAATAACATACAAGCTGAAGAAGGTTTTATCAGTAGTCACTTACAGTTCACAATCAGGAATGTGCTCTTGGTGTCATTTCCACAAAAATTGCTAGCCACACATATATATTCACCAGCGTCACTTCTTCTAATGTTAATGAGGGCAAGCACGTTCCCTTCTGTACGGTTACCAGTTTTTACTTCCGTCCAGGAAACTGATGGCACCGGATTCCCAGTAACACCACAAGTCAGATTCCAGTTTTCACCCTCAACTACCGTGATGTTATTCAGTCTGTCTATTGTAGATCTCTCTGTTTATAAGAATCAAGGTGGTATTAGCGGAGCTCCCACGCGCGCAGCAGAGCACCATGAGTAACAAAATTTTGGTTTTTCTATGCATCCAAGAAATTTTGGTTCTGACAAAATCGTCCGTGAGTACGCCCGACATTCTTCTCTTCATGTTAGCAGATGTGAAATGAGACACTTACTAGCAAGGAGTCTAAGGCATATATTTTGTTGTTTTGACAGCTGTCAAAAAAGAGTATCCACTGACCATTGTCACATGATTATATCGCGGGCTCAGGTATACAACTAATCGGTTTGAGGTATAATTTTAAAGTTATCCGTTGACCAGTTTTTGGTTTTGAATTGATCGCTCAGGACCATTTTTTTTTAAGGTAGAACTCAGTTTGCTTTCTGCTTACGGCAAAAGTTAAATTACTTGTCATGAGAAAGACATATCTTAAAAGATCCCTTGAGAGCTTCGCTTTTGGCCTTGGCTATATCTATATACTGTATTATTGAGTATGGAAGGTTAAGAAATGAACTTTGCAAAATGAAAAAAAAATGTAGTGTCTTTACCATTTACAGGGACAGTTATTGTAGCATTTGCCGTCTCCACAGAGTTGTCAATCACACATCTGTAAACGAACACTCCTCCAATTAATGCTGATTTACTCCAAACCAATGGGCTGCTGCTGCTTTTACTAACAAGGACATCATTTTCAAATAACTGATAGACCTCTTCAGTACGGCTTCCACCATCAGCAGAGCAGCTTAAACTAAAGACACCCCCCTGACAGATGCTTGAGTCATTCACAGTTAATTGGATGTTACCTGGTTTGACTGAAACAGAAAACGGAAGATGAATCCCTCTTCGTGTACATGCACAGACAGATTCAGGGGATCTAAGTGCTGCATTTCTGAACGCCATCTTTCAGATAAAAGAAATTCTAAAGTGCCTGTTATCTCTTTCTTCTTTGGAAATTGGGCGCACAAGATTGTGGTGTCGAGGTTAGGTCGATTAAGGGCCGATCTGCAGTCAATGTGTTTGATGTGCTAGGTCGAACTGAAATTCAAGCTAATAACAGGTTGATACGAAGTGGTGGTCTTGGTGATGTAAACGGCTGAATAATACAAATCTGGTGGGGGACGTTGGTTAGAAATGGGTTGGCTGCGTTTGTTTGAGAGAAACCGAAGCCAAAAATGTGTCGGTGGCTGTGAAGATGAAGGTGAAACAATTGTAATATGGTGGTGGTGAAAATGAAGTCGTTAAAGCAGTTTTAAATAATCCAGAAGACAGAAAGCAAATCATTTTTTTGCGATATTTTGGAGATTGACCAAGCGCCACGAAACGACGCCTGATGAAGCCTTGAAGGCGTACAAAAATAAGCTAACAAAATTAGTAAATATGATATACATGTATGAAACTAGCTACAATATGTACACTATATGTATATGCACTAACATCGAATCATTGTTGTAAAACTATACCTGGGCATGAGCTTTGGACAATCTTCATCGCTATAGGAGCGAGTTCTGAGAAACTGGAAGCTGTAAAGACTTTTGAACTTGAACTGGCTGTTTCGTTTAGCTGATCTCGATTGACGGTTTTGCCGATTCCAAGGGAATAAACTTTAACACCTTTATCTTTGAGTGCTCTGGATGCAATTGAAAGGGGCGTGTAAGGTCCTCGGTTTGTCGTCTGTTCACCGTCTGTGATAACAATAGCAATCTGTAAGAGAAAAATAATCATTTAATAAGTGAGACAAGGTATTTGGTAAAGTCCCACATTTGAATTATTTTTTTCAATAGAAGTCTTAATTAACCAGTACATGGGTGAATGATATCCTCGCAGACGTAATCGTTTACCCTTTATGGCCATACTTATTTTAGGTAAGAAAAATACTGAAAGAGCTTCTAAATTAAGTAATTAAACTGCACAAGTTTATTCCCTTAGTAAATAGGGAAAATATCCTATGTGCTGGCATATTTTGTTTCCTCGACGAATTTCATGCGTCTCTGGTATCACCATATAATCATTAACAACGCTGTCAGGGCTTAGCTCTCTTGGTCTACTGCATTTTCTGTTAACTTCAAATTTTAATTTAGCAATCACTTCAAGCTCTTTCCAAACACTCAACTTACCACCCTTCTTAATTTTTCCTTCATAGATACAATTTAGAGATTTTGTCTAAAGTTTTCAGGATAAGGAACCGAAACCTTTTTGCGGCATTTTATGATGACAACCTTTCTCGACAAGATATAAAACAAAAGAAAACTTTAAAAAATACCTGACCAGTACATGAAAAAAAAACCGAGCGAAAATTTTTAATACCTGTGGCAGATGAGGCCTCATTCCAGAATTGGTGGTAAATATCTGTTCGTTGGCTAGCAAGAGAGCTTTATCAATGAAGGTGTAGCCTCTCTGAAACCCAATCCTGTCGATGAGCTTATAGTAGCCTTCCTCTGTAACTGCAGATCCCAAGAGCCTGTCCAATTTAAACTCGACCTTCGCACCGGTGCTGTAAGCGATCACAGCAATATGCGTCTTTTTTGGACCAACATTATAGGCTTTCACCATATCTTTGACGAACTGGAGCATTTTTACCCAGTTTCTTCTACCAATGCTTCCCGAAGAATCAACAATGAATGCGACATCTGCCACAGCTTTGCAAACGAATTCTAAAAACGCAGGAGAGATGGAAAATGAAAAACCGTCAGTATAGGCATGCAAAGTAACTTAGAATTGTTTTATGACTGACGGTTAGTAACGCGTCGAAAGGTTTCCTTAAACAGTTCGATATTACTGTATTAATGCGTTTACTGAATTATCAGATAACTGAAGTAGACGCTTTGTCTCTATCTGAGCGGAACTGAACATAGGAACCGTCAAACGAGCAATTGTAGTGACCACACTTGAGTTAGTAAAATGTTGCGAAGTCTCTGACTTCCCTACGGTATACTTTTGGAAGAAGATATCGTCGTTCAAGGCCTCATTGTAGCTTAGCTAGGGAAAGAAAACCCTTGCAGCATATTATCGTTGGACTCCCTGCGCTAGCTTTGCAATTGTCAAAGAGATAGATCTCGGGCTCTAGATTTAAGAGCATGATCAAGGTGAAAACGCACAAGGGCTATTTCGGGCGGAATCTTCAGGGTGGTAAATAGTCTGGTTGCCTAACTTAACCACTTTTCATAGCTTTAATAATTCAGTATCAAACTTACCATTAACAATAAAGTAAACTTCCTGGCTGCTTGTTGTTCCCACAGTATTGGCAGCCGCACATTCGTAGGTCAAATTACCACTGTTCATTATTTTTTCGCTGAAGACTCCAGTGCTGCTCTCACTTATCAAAACATCATTCACGAACAACTGATACAATGTCACTGGTGGATTGGCATGTCCTGAGCAGTTGAACTGCACAGGTTCAAACTGCTTTACTTCTTTAGATGTCGCGTTTGTTGTCAACTGTACATCTTCTGGCTTGACTGAAAAGTAATAAGCCAAGAGATACATATTTGATGAATAATTTGATAGACCAGATGGCAGTGAGGGGTCAAATTATATTGATGAACTTTAAATAATTTTAGGTATCATTCGATGCAAATTTTTCTTCCTTTTCACTGGCCGAAAGCCCACCAAGTGATCTGCAAATAACTGCCTTAAAATAATGGTCTGCTCGTGCGCAATGTCGTCCAACTGTGTTTGGCTGCAAATAATAATATGCTCATGCGTAAACGAAACCAGGCTTTTCTCCTTCTTGTGATCGTTCTTGCGTGAAAAAAAAGGCAGATCGCTTCGCTTCCCGAAGATAATCATTAGAAAACAAACTTGGTGATCGAATGATAAAACAATAATAATGTTTTATCGTGATTTGTCAGTGTCTCGCATATCAATTATTTGCCTCAGCGTTCGGCTTCGGCAAATAATTGATCTGCTCGCCACTGACAAATCACGATATTTTGCTCAACCTCGCCCAATAATTATTAGTCATTGGCCTACTAAAGCTAAATATTATTATAACTGTAACAAGCAAGCCATCACTTACAGTGTACAAACAGAAACAAGCTCTTGATGTCATTTCCACAAAAATTTCTTGCTTCGCAATTGTATTCACCAGCGTCACTTCTGTGGATATTAATAAGCTCACGGACGTCCCCTTCTGTACGGCTACCAGTTCTAACTTTCGTCCAGGATACTGATGGCACAGGATTCCCACTGACACTACAGGTCAGATTCCAGTTTTCAGCCTCTACTACTGTGATGTTGTTAAGAACCTGAATAGTACTTTCCGCTATTAAAAAAAATTAGGATCTCATTAATATAAGGCCCGGTTCAAACGTCGAATTTCACATGTGCCGAACTCAACGCGACAGTTAAATGCATGTGAAGTGCGACGTTTGAATCAATTAAATTCGACTGTTTAAATTAAATGCAACGTTTGCCGTATCTGCGACTGAAACAGTCGAAGATTCAACTTAGGTTCGACTTTTGATTCAAACGTCGCATTTCACATGTGCCAAACTTAATGAATGAATTTTAGTAAATTATTATTATATTACTGGGAATATTGACAGCGAAGAGAGTTAAATTCGACAGAGTTCAGTGAGTTAAATTCGACGTTTCAATCAAATGCCGTATTTAACTATTTTAGTCGACTAAAATAGCAATTAAATTCGGCACATGTGAAATTCGACGTTTGAACTGGGCCTAAGTTTCATCGATCAATTATTCATTATTTTATATAATGGAGAGGAACACCATTAATATATTAATATATTGATATGGAATAATTCCTCAAGTCCATTTACAATTAAGTCAATTAGAGACTAAGGCTTCTTGGACCGCTTTCATGACTTAAGAATCTTCGCGATAAAGTCCCAGGTGGCAGGAACACATTCTCACTGGTACTTGAAGAAATCAGTAACATTGATCATTCAATGAGTATCAAGTATAAGTCATTTTGAAGTATCAAATAAATTAAGCTTATTTACCATTTACAGTGACAGTTGTTGTAGCAACTGCTGTCCCCACCGAGTTGTCAGCCACACATCTGTAAACAAACACTCCTCCAGTTGATGCTGTTTTACTCCAAACCAATGGGCTTCTGTTGCTTCTACTTACAAGGACATCACTTTCAAATAACTGATAGACTTTCACGGCAGGGTTGCCATCAGCAGAGCAGCTTAAACGAAAGACATCACCCCGACAGATACTTGAGTCATTAATTGTTAATTGGATGTTCTCTGGTTTAACTGAAACAAAGAAAAAAAACACGAAAACTCAATTCTTTTCAAGTAAATTCACGAAATTCCCTCTGATCCTCTAGATTTCAACAAAGTACAAATCAAAGACCAAAATATATGACAACTTAATCCTTTAAATTGGACACAAAATTAAGTGCTGAGTATAGCTACATTGTACGCATGAATCAGGTGCTTTAGATGACCTTAACGAAGGCAAACTCGGCGAGCACGCTGACCCTCCTTTCATACGAAAAGCTGTCAAGTTACTGTAAGTAAACCATAATAATGATAATAATAGTACCAACCATGGCGGTACAAATAGTTCTACGCAGTAAATCGACGCTATTGCCTGATGAAAACCTGCAGCACGCAGTCGAAACGTTGCGATCAATATCTATGTGACAATCGTGAGACAAACGATTTATGAAACCCTTTGAACACATTATCCATAATATCTTTCTTGCCGACTGTTATCATGAAATTTTCTTTACTTAAGCATATCGATTATTAATTAGGCTGTAACACAGTGGAGTTCTGAAAATCAAGTTTTCAAGGAGCGAAGCGCCGGTATAAGCGATTTCTCATGCGAGGCGCACAAGACACACAAGCCTACGTAGGCGCGATTATTACCTACAGCTGTACGCAAAAATACTTACGGACTGCTTTTATAACTCGAAATTATTAAAAACTTACAACAAATATCAAATACAGTTATAAATGAGATTTACGATCACATTATCACATTAGAATTTCATATCATATTTCATCGTACATCAAACATTACGCAAATAGTCTATTTTTATATAAACCATTTTTTATGATAAAATATTACATTAAAAAATTTCAATCGGCATTATCCCTTACAGTTTACAATCAGAAATGTGATCTTGACGTCATTTCCACAAAGATTGCTTGCTTCGCACTTGTATTCACCAGCGTCACTTCTACGGATGTTGATTAGCTCCCGGACGTTCCCGTCTGTTCGGCTTCCATTTCTAACTTCTATCCAGGATAAAGATGGCACAGGACTCCCCTTAACACTGCAGGTCAGATTCCAGTTTTCACCCTCTACTGCAGTAATATTATCCAGTGTCTGTATCACAGGTCTTACTGTCAAAGACAAAAAATTCAGGGTATTATTTAATATTTTGTATAGAAAGTTAAACAAATTACTAAGTCGTAAGATTAAAATACGCAAAAAATTAAAAATTATTTTACCGTTTACAGTGACATTTGTTGTAGCAATTGCTGTCCCCACAAAGTTGTCAGCCACGCATCTGTAAACAAACACTCCTCCAGCTGATGCTGTTTTACTCCAAACCAATGGGCTTCTGTTGCTTCTACTTACAAGAACATCATTTTCAAATAACTGATAGACTTCCACGGCAGGGTTACCATCAGCAGAGCAGCTTAAACTAAGGACATCACCCTGACAAACGCTTGAGTCATTCACTGCCAACTGTACGTTTTCGGGCTTGACTAAAGCAAACGGAAAAAGAAGATAAAACTTGTTTCAAGTATATTTTGATACAGATTCATGAGTTTTAAATGCTACATTTCTTAACTTCACCAAAAACACCTTAAGTTGAAGTTTGGTTGGTTGATTGGGTCACTAACTCTATTTCATGTGCTCGCGAGATGCAGGTAAATATTGCTATTTAGTGAGTACTTTGCTTTGATCAGTGTCTAGTGTTCACCCTATTGTCTAGTGTACTCCTTTGACTACCCCAAAGCCTACGACCTGCTCACCATATACGTCACCCATTGCTCAGTGGGTAGAGCGTCCAAAAGTAACTGGGAAACGTAAGTTCGATTTCTAATGGAGGGCTTGAACGTATTTCAGCGCATTTCTCTTTGTACTTCACTATCTATTTCGGTTTCGTCACACTATATTTTTTTGGAATCTAGGCTATTCCAGTTACGGCCTGTAAATCACCTTTCAGATTTATCGCGATCTTTTGGAGGTGACCAAAGCCCATATCCATGCTAGTTAATTTATACATTAAAGTTATGCACCAGTTAGATCCTTGTTTGGTGGGGACGCAAAGGTCGCCTCATGCTTCCTCTTAACAATCAAGGTCAAAACTTAAAATTGCCGTTTTTGGTTATATAGTTCTAATCACCAGTTATTAAAAAAGTTGTTTTAGTATTTAAGTAAGCCTGGAATTCAGTGATAATTCATTAACCAATACTTTATCTGTAAGTTAGCAATCACTTACAATGTACGATTAGAAAGGTGCTTTTTATGTCATTTCCACAAAGACTGCTTGCTTCACATTTATATTCACCAGCCTCGTTCCTTTTGATGTTAACAAGCTCGCGGATATTCCCTTCAGTGCGGCTGCCAGTTCTAACCTCTGTCCAGGATACTGATGGCGCAGGATTCCCAGTAACACCACAAGTCAGAATCCAATTTTCACCCTCTACAGCGGTGATGTTATTTAGAGCTCGGATGGTACTTCTCGCTATTCAAAGGTAGAGTTCGACAATAACTTATTTGGATTAACCCTTTAATTATGCCCCAATATCCACTTGCAAATTCTTTAAACTGATCTCCATACATTTCCTTAAAGAATTGGTTGACAGAATTTGATAAAAGATCCAAGCATTTTCACTTTCGTGATCATTTTATTACTTCGCATAACCTCTTCTCTTGATAATGTCTTAATAAAAATTTTAATATTCACTTTTTGTTAGGAGAAAATTGATGTTAGTCACTCTTGGCACTAAAAGGGTTATGGTTAAATTATAAACTTCACAAAACGAAAAATTAATACAATATTTCTTTACCATTTACAATGATTGTCCTTGTAGCATTTGCAGTCCCTGCAGAGTTTTCAGCCACACATCTATAAACGAACTCTCCTCCAGTTGATGCTGTTTTAGTCCAAATCAACGGGCTGCTGCTGCTTCTACTGACAAGGACATCATTTTCAAATAACTGGTATTCTTCCACGGCGGGTTTATGATCAGTAGAACAGCTTAAACTAAAGATATCACCCTGACAGAAGCTGGAGTCATTCACTGTCAACTGGATGTTTTGAGGCTCCACTGATGCAAACAGAAAAAAAAAATCAACTCATCTCATGTACGTTCTGAATCAGCTTCAGGGGGTCGTAATGCTGTATTTCTAAATTTTTAGTAATCCAAAAGAGGAAAAAAAGAGTATCTTGCCTCTTTCTTTAGAGTGGACTCATAACATTTTACAGTGGATGACAAGGCAGTTATTTGCACATAATATCGGTCGCGCTAAATGTAGCCTGCGATGAACAGCAGACAGTTCGCGACACCACGAACGTTTTCTCCCCGCAAAATGAAATCTGGTGAATGAGCGCAGAAATTCCATACTCATGACGTAACATTTCCCTCTTCTGGGTGGTGTTTGTCATTGGCTGAACATTTGCTTCAACTAATCATTCCGGTTAATTGCTAAACCTTACCTAGGCATAACCTCTGGAAAATGGTCTGCACCACGAATGTAAGTTCTGAGAAACTTGCAGTCGTAAAGACGTTTGTTTTGGAACTGGCTATTTCTTCCAGCTGATCTCGATTAACAGTTCTGCCGATTCCAAGAGAGTAAACTTCAACGTTCTTATCTTTGATTCCTTTAGATGCTACTGAAAGAGGCGTGTAAGGTCCTTGGTTTGTTGTCTGTTCGCCGTCGGTAATAACCAGAGCAATCTGACGAAGCGAATGATAATTAGTGTTATTATACATTGTAGTCACCATGTGTCTTCTCATTGGCTAAAAACCTACAGTTAATTCTGGGAAACAGCGCAACCTACAGATTACTCACTAATCTGTACCTACAGATTAGTGAATAATCTGTAGGTTGCGCACGCAATGCATCATTTCCAAGAGCAATGTCAAGTGCACGGACAGCAATAAACTGTGATCGCTGCGATAATGCGTTTGTCGTTATTTTCTTCAAAACAATGTATAATAAAACAATTATTAGAATCGGTTTATGTGATATCTGGAATAATCAAGGTCTCGGTAGGTGTTATCAGCCTCAGCCTTCGGCTTCGGCTGATAAGACTTACCTCGACCTTGATTATTCCGGATATCACAAAAACCTCATCCAATAATTGTTTAAAATGAGTTGCTCGGAAAAAATCTCAGATTCCTTCCGAAAGAAAAAATAGGAGCTTAATGAGGTTCCGAATTTAAGTAGAAAAAGATGATGCTAGAAAAGGAAAATATTGTCAAACTTAGCAATCATCCGAACTACTAGCTGCTTTAAAATACTCCATGAGAACAGCAAAAATACCAACCGATGGTTTACAAATCCTATTAATATTTACATCCCTTTGTTTCCTTAATTTGCCAGGTTATGAAGACGGAAAGCATATTTTGAAGTTTGAACTATTTTAAATGATCAAGAAAACAATCATTGGACGAGGCATAGAATAACACCCTCTGCGATCTTTAAAACTATTCATATCATATTCCATGTCCTCTGCATGTCATTCAAGCCCCACCCAAGATAAATGAAATCATTCGCTTCGATAATTCCCGCTTAATTTGCAGCAAGCTTTTGCAGTGTATGCGTGTTCATTTCTATTTTTTCTCTCTCTCTTTTTCTTCTGCTCTTATTTTCGCGTGCTCTAGTGATGTTGGCCATGAAGACCCTGAAAAATTGACGCCCACTATTTATTTGTTATTTTTTTTATGAGTTTGACAAGGATTTTCCATACCTGTGGCAACTCAGGTCTCATACCAGCAACTGTAGTATATATTTTCTCATTGGCAAGCATGAGTGCCTTATCGATAAAGGTATGGCCTCTCTGAAACCGAACTCTGTCAATGAGACTGTGATAACCTTTCTCTGTTAACTCACATCCCTTTAGACTGTTAAATGTAAACTCGACGTTGGCATCAGTACTGTAAGCGACCGCAGCAATATGCGTCTTCTGAGGACCAACATTTAGGGCTGTTACCGCGTCTTTGATGAACTGAAGCATCTTGACCCAGTTTCTTCTACCAATGCTTCCCGAAGAATCTATGATGAATGCGACATCTGCCACGGCGTTACAAGCGAATTCTGAAGAGAGTTAAAGTTACGAGAAAAAATAATTAGGGCAGTGAGGTAATCCAATCGTCGGGAAATCTGGCACGAAATAAGTCAAATACGGGTGTTGCGCATAGCAGACCTTCGATTTGTTCTACCAATTTCAATTCCTGAAAAAAAGGCCAAGTGTATCCCCATTTTGGTTTATGAATCATTAGGAGTATCAGGCCACGTCCACACGAATCTGATTACGCTGAAGCCGCATACTCAATATTTGCATCAGGAAGAATTCGGAGTGGTATATCTGGTTTGGATTCACCAATCCACAAGAATAGGTTACTGTGACCATTAGCTTGTGGGCATGCGCAAATCGTTGTGGCTATGTCGAGCACACTGGTCATATGTCTTTTCTAGTTCCAGAGCCTTTAGTCCGCAGCCGTGATTTTATATCTTAGGAATGTCTCAAGCACGAATGTTACTGAGAAGTGAGGGCGCAAACTGCAAGTTCATTCGCCCGAAGCTACAATAGAGCCGAACTATTGTTAAAATAACCAGCGACTACAAGACATCGAAGCGAATGGAAAAGGACGACTGGAAATTGCTTCAATCCAAATATTCTGGTGTATACTGGAATTGTTCCAGTATTGCCCACCATAATGAATTTGCAAGTTAAGCCTGGACCGGAGTTTATCGGGACGTAGCTGACAGGAGAAGCATCCGGTTTCAGTCGTCTACACGAATTCACCAAGCCCGTCGGATCCAAAAAAGAAACACCCTGGAAAGCGGTTTCAAAAAGATCTGCGGTTTCGGTCTGCAGATTACTGCTTACGTGTGGACTGAAGGTCCATTCGTATCCAAAAATATTTCGGTTTCAAAAACATACGGATTCGACGAGGCTGCATTTGACTCTATGAGAGGAGCGCTTGCTAAGTAGTTAAAGGTGCTAAATGCATTCCCAATAAACAAAGCGTTTATTCTATCTATGCACGAGGAATTTAACTCCTGTTTGTCCACCCATTCAGTGCGCGCGCTCGGAAAGAGAGCCGTTATGGAATGTAGAACCCGTGAGTGATTTTGTTGGGGGTAATCCAAGAAAAATATGAAAACAGCCTTTTTTATGAATTTTAAAAGGGTCCTTTAAGAGAGTAAGAATGAACTTGTGCATGATGCGGGATCAAATCAAATCATGCTTAAGTGCCACTTTCCGGACAGGAGAAGCGGTCGCTATCCTGTCAATTCAACGGACTCACTTCCACAGATAACTATGTCGAATCTATGACTAGTAACGCTGAAAACTAAAAAAAAAAACAGTCATCGGCAAAAGTTTTGGGAAAAATTGGCTTTTATCGGCCTTTTCTAATCAAAACATGCCCATCCCCTCTCCTGCCCCACCCCACAAACGATTGTGGACGCGTGTATTCAGAATTTTTTTTCGACTTTCAAATTAATTTATGGTGGGGGAGGGATAACTGAAAGATTGAACTGTTTTATGAGGGCATTCACAATTTCAGATAATTAGGAATACTGCATCGCTACGTACGTACCTGTCGCATTTGATAGTCCAAAATGATTTTCTGAAAATGAAACATACACAATCAATGGACACAGAACACTGAGAAAAGCAACTAAGAAGCAGTTAAGAAGCAAGAACAACAAAAAAAGTCAGAATAGTCGTTTCATCTTGCCAGCTCCCGTAAGCAGCCATTCAGGAAATAAATAAATGATAAATTAAAGTACGTAATTTGAAATTTTAAGACTGGAAAGTTTGAAATGGAATGGAAATAAAGCAAATCGTAAGGCGTCGCCATCAATTTATAGAATCAAATACAAATAATGCTCTACTATTATGAGATCCTCAGGTATGATGCAACGGCCGTGATGAATAACAACTATTGCGGCAAAACGAAGTGGTTGCTGGTCATAATCAGTTTGCATTAATTCAAAAACAAACCATGACCATAGGTAACATGGATGTCAACTAAATAAAGGTTTGATGTTAAGTAGTGTTTTGTATTTTCTGGTCAATTTATCCCTGTATATTTCTTGAAGAAAAGCCTGCAAACACGCTTTTCTTTGATTCAGAAGCTGATGGACATTCTATCAACCCCGGGCGTTCTCTTCGAATCCTGAGGCGCAGGCCTTAAGTTCGCAGTGTCTATTATAACACCGCCCGCTTAGCGCCCGCTCGTCAAGATTTGACGATAACACTCGGTATACGTTATATTACAAAGACGCCGAAAACAAAAAATAAGGTGTATTTCCGGCTTTCTCTACGGGGAGAATTGACCGTACAAGACAAAAGACTACTTCAATGTGAGTAATTCAACACTAGTACTCAAAAACCTACAGTTAGTTGAAACCATACGAACATACTTGTAGATATACCTACTTAAAAGCTATTTCGTAATCTTTCATCTGCAAATGAGTTCGCGTTATTTTTTTTCGTAGACTGTCATTTTGCAGGATGAATGGTATGTATCTGTCAAGGCCTACCTGGATTTGATGAATATTGGACAATAATCTGCGCTAAGGGGGCAAGTCCTGAGAAACTGGTAGCTGTGAAGATGTTGACATTTGAACTGGCTATTTCGTTCAACTGATCTCGATTAATTCTTTTCCCGATTCCAAGGGCATAGACTCTAACGTTTTTGTCTTTAAGTCCTCTGGATGCTATTGAAAGTGGAGTGTAAGGTCCTTTGTTGGTTGTTTGTTCGCCGTCAGTGATAACAATAGCAATCTGTAAAAAGAAAAAGAGCTAGTAAAACCGGTAACTTGGAAAAAAGAATCGAATTTCTTGCAAGAAAAGATAACTCGACCTTCATATTAAATCATACATTGTTCTTGCCCCCACAACCTTTCATGCTGTCCAGAAAAGAATTTTTGTCCAATGTGATTGTTTAAATGCTAAGGACCCATTACCAGCCATTCAAAAATGCAAAAATACTACGTGGTACTAGAAGTTTGTCTCTCTTATAGGGTTTAGGTTGTCCACCCCCTAATTTCATCGAAAACACTTGGAATAGCGGACAGCTTGATGCTGTTAGGCTGAAAATGAGTAATTCATATGGTGCTACAAATTAAAGAGGGTGATAATGGAAAGTTAGCTAGGAAAAAATTCGCCTTTTACGACCTGCTAGGCACTTTCCGACTCAGGCTGCTGCGTTATGTTCTCCTGTGCGCATGACCATTAAGCCACAACACACCGGCACAAAGCCACGTAAAAGCATATACAAGAAAAGAGAAAATGGCCACTGGGCGACACAAGCACCAAAGAACTGAAACATAATAATGAATAAATATCCTCCTCGCATCAGTATGGTGGGTTCGATTCAAGGAAGACTTTTTTCAAGTTTTGTAAAAGCTTGTAATAAGAGGGTGCCGAAGAGATCTTTTGCTTTTTTGATGAGTTTACAGATACATGTTTTCCATTATTTCTCAGTCCATGAAAAAAGTTTTAACAACCCATTCAAAAGTATACCGGCAGGTGCAAACTAATTTGAGAATTCTTATATTGAATGAGAGGTAGGCGAGAGTTATACTCCAACAAGCATCCGTTATAATACAGCGACAAGAATGAAACGGGAATTCTCCTTATATACCCATTAGTACAAGACATTTGGCAGCAGTGAGAGCAGAAAAAAAAGCTGAGTACCTGTAAACTTCCGCTTACAAGCGCTCCCCCACCCCCTTCCGCCAGTTATAGGCCCATCAGTTTGTAGACAAAAAATATCCCCGATTATATACCCCCCCCCCCCCCCCCTCGAGTATAAGCCCCCTCTAGCTTTTCTTTTCTTTACCGCCAGTAAATGGAAAACGTGTTTTGATCAGCACTGCTTTCGCTTGTTTTGAACCGCTTTTTCTATTCCGGTGATAAACCCCTTCTGAGATATTAAGCCCATCCGTTTATAAGCCCTCCTAAAACTCCGTTACGGGGGTGTGTGGGCCCAAGGCTAATAAGTAGAAGTTTATGCTATAATAGGGAGCTGATTACCAAAGGCGATTTTCAGCGACTCACGTCAACCGGAAGTGACGTTGTTTACATTTTAAATTACCTTCAAGCAACCAAATTTGTATTTCTAAGGGTCTTGACTACAATAGAGGCGACCTGCCTAAAACTTTGGGCAAAACCAACCCCCAAAATACAAAAAGTCCACTTCCAGTGGACGTTTGTCGGTCAAAAACGTCTCAAAAACGTGACTGGTATTCTTTTCAAACCTGTGGCAAGCCAGGTCTCATTCCAGAAGCCGTGGAAAATATTTCTTCGTTGGTCAATATGAGTGCTTTGTCAATAAACGTAAAGCCTCTCTGAAACCCCATCCTGTCGATGAGTCTGTAATATCGTTCCTCTGTTATTTCAGATTCCTTGAGACTGTTGAATTTAAACTCGACTTTGGCATTGTTACTGTAAGCGACTACAGCGATATGCGTCTTCTGGGGACCAACATTGAAGTCTTTCACCATGTCTTTGACGAACTGGAGCATTTTTACCCAATTTCTTCTACCAATGCTCCCCGAAGAATCTACTATAAATGCTACATCCGCCACACCTTTACAAGCGAATTCTGAAGGGAGCAAGACAGAGGGAACAAGTTCAACGTAATGAGTTAGAGTAATCAGAGCAGTCCAGCTTCAGCTTCTTGGTCACCCGAAATTAGGAGTACGAGGCATGGAGTCCTGCTTTGACCAATAGCTGGACGTAAGGGAATCTCCGGATTCCGGAAGACGGGAAATTTTTGTTTGTGGAATCCGGAATCCAGCAAATTTTTGCTTGTGGAATCCGGAATCCAGCGCCTGGAATCCGGAATCCACGTTGTAGAATCCGAAATCCATGACTGTCTTCGTTCTCCTTACGTGCGGTGACTTAGGACTTATGCATGGTTACCTCAGAAAAGAAATCTTCACCACCAAATTTTGTTTGCGAACAATGTTATTTCCCATTCCACTCTCTGTGTAGGGTATTCTTTCTAACTCTTCTACCGGGGAAAATGTTTTATTTTAATTGTAAAGCGAGGCTTGGCGGTGAAATATGTTCGTCTGGCATAAACATGCATAGGGGATTTTGTTTTGTTCGGCTTTTTAACTTTCGTATGCTTCCCATGGATTATTTGTACTGAGAATTTTCAAATAAATCCGTTGTTTGTGTATATTGTGTGTCACTGTTGGGCAGGCAATTCACCTCATAGAAAGGCGAAGAAACGCATAGCCACCCATTCAGCACGTGCGCCAAACAAAAAGAAAGTTATTTTTTGCTTATTTTTTTCTGCATTTCGCCCTATTAAATTGTCTAAAGAGTTATAAAATACCAACGTAGTATAAAAACGTTTACTAGCAATTTTTCGGCAACTCATGTGGCATTGAATCTTTCGCTCTGTAAGTTGCAGTTCCTAGACCAGGCAAATGAGGTCCTTTATTGATAAATTTATTACTCTAGACGGAAAAGGATCATGTGTTAAATCTGTTTTTTCTTAATAAACTCATACAAGTACCAAATTTATCTATAATTCGTGACAATATAAAACTTGAAAAATAATAGTAACGAATTTAATACCTGTTGTACTCGGTGTTGTAAGAGGTGCTGAAAAGAGAACACAAAAAAATATAAGCGGTCAGGAAACATCATTTTCTTGTCCTGTAAAGCATTTTCGGTGACGTGACAAGCAGCTAAGCAAATTTATTGGAACAAAAGATAGTTTTACGTAAGAAAAAGGCTCAGCTCCGACAGGGCTGGTTTGGAAGACCAATATGGCCACCGTTTGATTGTTTTGAAAGACCAATATAGCGGACGTGACGTCATGTGAAAACGCAAGCAACTTTTTAGGAAGAACATGTGAAACAGGTGCATAAAAAGTTTTTATTACAGACACTATAATCTCTAAGGGCCTGTTTACAAGGAGTGGGGAACCCTAGATAGGTGAGGTAACATGTGGCGGTTCACCCCACCTATCATGTAAACGTGATCAAATTAAAATGAGAGATTTTATGGACAGGCGGGTTACCCCACTTAAGCGGGTTACCTCATCTATACCTCGGGTTCCCCTCCTCCATGTAAACAGGCCCTAACTCTTAAACTACAGTCTGTATAGGGGGCTGATTTGCCTGCGTGCAGACGTCTCCTATTTCCTTTGTTGCACGTGGAAACAAAGGAAATAGGAGACGTCTGCACGTAGGCAAGGGGCTGATCAGTTCGTAAAAAAAATAGTACAATTGGTTTCTCGGTTAAAATCGTCGATGAAGGCGAGAGACGATTAAAGGGAACAGCTCACGAGCTCAGATTACGTGTAACTTGCCTCAGTCTTAATACTGGTAACAGTTGATTCTAGTTCTCATTTTTGGCTTTCTACGAGTCACATCCAGAGTAACATCGGTATGGGTTCCTGCTGATCAACATTTTAGCTCAGGTACAAAACAACTCATTTCGGTTTGAAATTAGACTGCAAAACAGTCGGTTTTTTTCTCAAAATCAGTAAAGAAATCGGTAAAGCGTGGCGTAAGAGGCGGGAGAAAAACGTATGCAAAACGGAAAGTCCGTATTTTTAGCGTCTCTCCCCAGTCTCGCTCTCTGTTTTCAGCTTCGTTGCAGACCTTTTGTTTGACTGCTCGCGCGTACTTGAATACGCAAAAATACGGACTGTTTTGCAGTCTAGTTTGAAATCAGAGTAATACGAAACCGTAACCGATAGAGCATGCATAATTTTCGTCGTCGATCCAAGATAGCTGGGGTTTAGGCGACGGATTGAAATGAGGAAAAAGCGCATTTCTTTCTTTTCCTTTAACCAGGATTACTTCACTAGATCGTACTTCCCCGAGACTATTAGGGCTTGGTACAATAGTATCCCTCATTCTATTAAGCGTGCTACTTGTGCGCAACAGTTTCCTACAAGACAATGCTAGGTACATATCGCCCGCCATGGTTACACCCGTAGCACACTCTTATTGCGCACACCCTAGACTTTCCAAAAGTCCTTCGTCGGATTTCATATGGCGCGGGACGAAGGACTTTTCATACTTGATTAGCGCCAATTTTACCAACCCAAAAATGGGTCGGTGCGCTTGGACCAATCCGGAGTAGCTCCCAAGGACCCTTGGGGATAAAGCTGTCACTCACAAGTACTAAGCGCATTGAAACGTGACTTGAGGTCGATTGCGAAGTGGAAGGTGTTGAATGGCCAGCTCGTGTAAGTGTGATACGTGACCTTATAGTTTTGCTCTAATGAGGATATCTCCCAGCGATTTTCCTCTTTTATATGAAATGATGGGAGGCTCATTGTATATTTGTCTCAGTAGTGGTTGATCTTGAATTAAGTGCCATTTGCTCGTTAAAATGTTCTTAAGGTTCTGCAAAGCAGGGTGGTATGTGGTAACGAAAGGCAGAATTTTTTTTCTCACTTCATTGTTCTTTTATGAAGCTGACTTCCGTTCAGTAAATTTAACCTCAAAGGTGATTTTTTCTATGGGATTGTGAGGGTAACCTCTAGCGCGAAGGCGTTTTTTGAAGTTGTAGATGTTTTCATAGAAGGATTTAGCTGAGGAGTTAGTTCTCAGGAGTCTAATAGCTTCGCCCTTTATGAGACCTTTTCTGACCCCGTGAGTTACAGGAAGAGAAATGCGTGTATTGAAATTCTCTGTAGGTTTAAAAATGTGTGCGGATGTCAAGGATTCCTTGGTTGTGAAATCTCCTTTCCCAGTATTGACTCGAGATTGAAACAAGTTTTTGTTTTTTTCCGGCCCCCTAAGCTCGTCAACTTTCGCCTAAAATCATTGTTAGAGACAACTTTCGCACAAAGTAAACAAATTTGCTCCTTCGATGATGGAGATATACACACACGTTCAATAGATTTAGTCGGAGTGGAATCAGCACATTCCCGGGGCGCATTCTGCCATAGACTTGCTATTTGGAAAGTCTAATTCTGCCATTCAAGTCAAGGACTCGCAAATGAAACCCAAAACCCCAAATGCAAGTCACGCCACTCTCCATTTTTGGCGCGAAATGCGAATGAAAACCCATCAAGCGAGACAAGTCGACCTCTCGCGACTTCGTCGCTCGCGGTCGGCCTCTTGGCGGCCAAACAAGGCTCGCTCTGCTCGCCAAAAGGTCGACTTGTAGCAAGTCTACGCACACCCTTTCTTCCTTCATATGCATCAATCTTTTTTTTCATCCGATTTTTAATAGTAATTTATGTCTTATTGTTTTAGACGTCGTAGGAGTTAAAAGTCAATCTGATTGGGGCTCCTGCCCTGTTGTCATCTCACGCTGTCAGCGTGCTGTTGTTTGTGTGTTACAACTTCTTTCTTGACAAATATCAATAAACTAAACAAGAGCTTGTAACCCCCAAAATTTTTTAGATGGTTCCTTAGAAATCACCTTTGGATCAACTCAGGTGTTACAGAGTTGCTTTTGGGAGAAGTGTTAAAATTAGTTTAAATGAATCAAAGGTATCCCATTATATCCAATCCAATAACGCTGGAACAACGTTTCCATTTACCGGTCATTTAGAATATTGAGAAAGTAATCTAGCTGGCGCTGTCTGAAATCCAGGAATTTTGTAATCTGAACTTTTAGTAATTGTAACTAATTGTGCTTACTGAGAACAAACTCGGTTACAAAATGTTCAACTCTGTTGCTTTAAGACGTCGTTAATCTCAGGAACTAGCTTGTTAGCCTACGAAAACGAACGAAAAACAGACGAAAAAAACCGCTTCCCACACAAGCTTGGATTTTGTTGAAGAGATCTTAGCCGAAGAACGCTGATTTCGGCGCGATTTCTGATCCTGAGAGAAGCTGTGCCGCGCTAATCTCGAAATTGGAGCGACACATATCGGATAGTTTCTGTGTCACACTTTGCCGGGTGCGCTCACTTACTCCCCGGCTTACCTACATACGCTAGACAAACAAAACCACCATATGCCGGCTACAAGAGGTGAGTGTGCAGCACGAGTCACGCGCGAAGGGAAGGACACAAAAAAATATATATAGCTTTTGAACTGAAATAACTCTTCACACCCCGGCCACGCCGCCGCGTGACCCACGTTCCTTGCTCGCCTCCACAGGAGGGGGGGGGGGGGGGGGGGGGGGAAGGTACTCCCTTACATAGCCTTGAGGGGGGATGTGCCTAAGGACATGGCATAGTGTTTGGCCTCCCAAAACAGGGTATATAATTTCGTTTGAGTCTGTCAATTGCCTGCACGTCTGATTTGGTTTGCTAGATAAATTTTGTTTTGTTTTTACTCCAAGTATAGTAAAAATGACTATAACCTGAATGAATGGCGTGCATTTTGTCCTTTGTCCTAAACATGGTAATAGAATTTAGGGTGTTGTCCTTAAACAGAGTATATATTTTTGGAATTCTTTTGTCCTGAACAGGGTCAGGGTTTTATACCCTCAGCGGCTCACCTGTACCCAAATATTAGTCAGGTGTCCCCCCCCCCCCCCCCCCCCCCCCAAAGGGGTGGCCTGCGTTATCCTGGAAAACGTAACAAAAAACAACTCCTGTTTTGCAGTTTAAAGAGCCACAATCCCCTATGCGTTTTAACGTCTTCCCCTTAACCTTTCCAATGTGTTTATTTACAATATAGCCTATTTGACGAAAGAGTACCTCTAAACCTGGAAAATTGCCGTGTCTGATTTCGTCATTTTGTTTTAAAAAGATGTGCATTACAAAATTACAAAAATTGTCAGTGATTGCTTCTGGGGGGGGGAGGTATTAATCGACCTTGGCTTTTGTTTTCTCCAACTTTATTTAGGGAAACAAGACATCTTCCTTTTGAGTTTGTCCTCAACATTATATTAACATATTTCCAATTGGCGACTTTAAAGCCATTCTTTTACCATAGGGCATAGCCTGCGTAGCAAGCGTATCCGTTTTGTTTCGGAGCAAAGAAAGACTGAGAACGGGATTTTCGGTTTTGGCCACCCCCTCCCCGCTCTTTTACTCGCGCCATTTTTCGCGCGGTCTTTGACTCGCGTTCCTCGTTCTTTTGCTCCGAAACCGCACGGAGAAGCTTCCTACACAGGCTACAAAGGGCAATATCTTGTCAATAGCCTTGGCTTTCTTTTCTTAGTGTCTAACTTCCGGTCGTCCAGGTTTCTTCTGAACTAGCTTCTGTGCGATATCTTAATTTCTTCTTCCTGGACTTGACACACTTTTTTAAACTACATCAACTTCATATATCTGTGTCTTCTCCTCACTATTTCTTTTGAACTAACACAAAGGAAGTATTCTTCCGGGTGTGCCATTCTAAATCATTGGGAAATAATTCTACTCCTACTACAAACAGTATGCATTTGCGCGCATTTGCACAAGCTTTGAATTGGAAAGACAATTTTTATTGTCATCACGACCAAAATTGAGACGGACAAAATTTTGTGCCCAACGTGGTAGGCCCATATCTATGCATATTTTAATCTTGTCGAAATTTTTGCCTTTGGCTGTTTTATGCGTCTAGTATGAAGGCGGGTCTGGTCAAATTATCATACGCAATAATCCTTCTGTTTGTCATTTCACAAGGAGCCCACACAATCTGTTTGTGTAACCGATGTAGGTTTAAGGTAAATGTACTGTATTTACCGTTTGCTTCATCTGTAGCGATATAACTAAATATGTCCATGTATCAATAATAAATAAACGTTATGTTACCTTTCCTTTGTTAAATTGTCGTCCTTTGGCCTGAGAAGTGGTATTTTGAACGATTTTGACTCGCAGTTCACTTATGAGGTACAGTAAACAACGAACTCAAAATCCTTCAAACTGTTCAAAGTCGCTCAAAATACCACTTCTCAAGCAAAAGGACGACAATTTACCGACAATAAGGTGACACAACGTTTATTTAGCTTTGATACATGCACATATTTAGTGATATAACGCTACAGATGAAGCAAACGGTAAATACAGTGCATTTAATACCATAAAATTACTGACATCAGTTATAGAAACGGGTTGTGTGGGCTCCTATGGTCATTTCAGATGTAAATAGGAAGGCTTTGGTAAGTGAAAGCTTTTAAGCGTTCAATAGAGAGTGACCGTTTAATACAAGTTCGATTGTGCTACGTCAAGATAAATACTTCATAATTGACGGTCTAATACCTGATACATATTACCTGGACGTTTAGCTCTAAAAAGAAGACTTGTGGGCATCTCTAACATAGCCGGGAGACAAAATTCGTCTGTTGCCCCCTTTATAAGCATACGGCACATGTTTTTCAAGATTTATAGCAACAGATACTAAGTAGTTCGACTATTGGTGTATTGTCTGAAGGTCGGCCATGCGGTCGAAACGTTTCGGATTAATTACGCGTTCGTCCAGGCAGCCACAAGTGCCCGTGACACATCGTAAAATAAAGCACTTACCTGTAGAAAGAACAAAGGAGGTCCCCAACAGCAAAAAAATGATGTAATGTTTCGGACAAAATAAATCGCACATCATTGCGCTTGGTCGCGTCGTACACTCTTGCTACCGAAAATATTAACTGCAAGAGATTAAAGCGCATTGCGTTATAACCGGAAATACACGTGAGTTTGGGCCACCTGTGGTGATGACCGCTAATTTTTACAACCTCTCCTTTTTGGGAGACCTCTATTCGAGGGACACCCCCATTCAGGGGACAGAAAATTTGGTCCCGGAAAAATGTTCACATATTATTTTGCATTTGTTACGTCTATTGAAGGGACACCTCTATTCAGGGGCAAGGGACACTTTTTCTGCCTCCCTAAACCTGGTTTTAACCTCCTTTCAGGGGACACCTTAGTACTAGCCTGAGTATCCGGCGTTCCTCTCCCCTAGCCCCTTAGGAAGGCCTGATACTCAGGCTACCTTAGTACTCAAAAAGTGACTGACCACAAGAAGGGTTGATAACATTCATTGTTCAGTAGTCGAAATGGCAACAGCTTTTAAAACATGAACAATCTCACTAACATCGATATATTAAACTTGTGGGAATTCAACACAGAATGAAGGCAGTGATAGATATTTTTTTTAATGCATTACAGTTCCACTTTATCCTTACTTTGAACTTAACATTGAAAAAGATGCAGTGCACAACAGGGGCACCCAACGAGGATATAGTTCAAAACCACTTAGCATAGCATTGTTGAACGTATTTTAGTATTTAAACGGTAGATATAGGCATATTTTTATCCCCTAAAAACTTTTCATCTGTTCGGATTTCCTAGCTGAAAGTCTAGTGATCCGAAAATTATAGGGATCAAAACTTACCTTTTCGAAAATTTTAGCCAGGAAAAGGCTCCCGAAAATTCTAGGTGGCCTTTTTTAGGGTAAATATCCGTTTAAAATGGGTAATTATACCATTTTGTAGATGTTCGAAAATCCTAGGAGAGGCAGGCAAGCAAGAAATTTTACAACAAATGTTCCGAAAATTCTAGTTCTCAAATCGTCTTCCGAACAGATATTTTCCCGAAAATTGCCGTTGGGTGCCCCTGGCACAAGCTCTTGATTATCAAGGAAGACACTGAAACAATTGAATGATTTTGTTCGTTTTGGCAGTATTCTTGGAGTAAGTGTCATGGGTCGGGGAGGGCTGGTGGCCTGTTATTAAAATAGCCTGTTCCAGACGTTTCGATAGTAGACTGTGACACGAAGCCACAGCACCCCCACACCACCCCACCCCACCCCCGTTTTTCCTGCTCATATCTCTCTGCGCCGTCCCCACAATCTTAGCCTGTTCCAGGCTCCGAGATAGTTGAGAAATCGCAAACACGAAAATAAAACGGGAGAAAACTGAAGCTTATTAAATGTCTCCTAATTTTCAGATGTTTAATAAGAAGAATATTTTTAGCTGTAGCCTCAGTTTCCACGTGTTATATCCTTAAATAATTACTCTTTGGATTTTCTGGTCACGCTTGAAATGATTTACGGAAAAAGCTAAGCCAATCATCTTTAATAAAGAAGCTTCGCAGTTCTAGTATTTCGACTGCTTAACAATATTTTTTCAATTAGCAATTCTAGTAATTATTCTAAGTTTTATCCTATGAGATATTTGTGGTAGTTGATGTTTTGTAATTTTTTACTCGCTTTGTTTTGCTAATGAGCTTTTCCTTGCCAATCAGAAAGAGCCTCAAGCAAGCGTTAGGTTAAGCGGATGGGTCTGTTAGTCATGCTTATAAGTTGTTGGTCAACTATAAAACCAAGTTGAGCTAAAGCGCGAGTAGTTGCGCAGAAAAGAAAATAGAGAATGGTATTAACGTTAGAAAGTCAAACCAATAAGCAAGAAGAACTGGCTGGTTCTCCATTCCCCATACAAAGTTCAGTCAAAACTTCCAACGTATAATCTGAAATGAAAAAATATGAATAAAATTTCCGTTTCAAATCAATGTGCTAAAATAAACAGAAATCAGTGCTTGGGTTCTAGGGCGCGAGACTTATGCCCACCCTGTTTTATAGTACAGTGTATATTGCTTGCACCTTTTACTCATAACAAACCACCAGTATTTAAGCCGATGGTGCTCCTTTGATTTCCAAATAAAAAATTGCGAGTGCTTGCCAGGAATACTAATAAGTCTTCTTGTGTGTCACAAAAGATTTTATTGACCACTGAATAACATAATATAAACTTTACAATGCGATAAGTCTCATCTGATGAGGCTATAGACAAAAACAAAAACAAACAGGATTACTTGACTTGGTTGAGCTTTCAAACGTTTTGCAGTTTGAAGAAAGTTAATTTATTATATTATGTTACAGTTTTTTCTTTCTTTCTTTTACAAAGGACCCAATTAAGCTGAATTTTGTTTTACCTTACTCGTGCCTATTTGTATCACTGATGATTGTTCCTTGCAAATTTGAATCAAAATTTACTTTACTTTAATAAACATTGAAAATAAGAAAGTCATAATTCCTTATGACAAGGTCCCAAATATCTTAAAGAGTGTAGTTGCATTCAGCAAGGGGGCATCATTGTCACGATCATCATCTTTCTAGATTATCGGCCGTATTGCTTCGTCACTGGTAAGCCGTTTCATTGTACGCTTTCTCCGGCACTTGCATTCGTCTGCGCAAGTGTTAATCTGTTGAATTCCGTCCTCAGGCTCATAGCAATCTTGGAAGCAGTTTCCACAGACATGGTCGGTCCAGTACATGTAGGCAGCATTAGCAGGGTCTGCTTCTAAAATTCCAAAATCCAACAAAGTCTTTTTAGTCGCATTAGGAAAAAAAGGCGCATAAAATGCCCATCATTTTAATAACTAGCAACTGTGATTTTTTTTCTCTATTTTGCAAAAAAAAAACAGTGTTTACTGGTGCGTGAGTGAGTAAATAAGTGGCAAGTTCAATTTCTGGAGTATTTGCCTGGAGCCCTCAACATGACCGCCGACTGTTTCATTGTTTTTGCCACCGCGATCATTGAAACACTGTTTACACTGTTTAGGACCTTCAATGTTTGCCAGTTTGAACCTGTTTGAAATAATCTCGCATAAAATCGTCTGCCCTGTCAAGGAAAGAGAGGTTAAAAAAAATACACCAAAGTCGGCAGTTGGAAGTCATGGCAATAAAGTTAAATGAGAAAGTTCTTGATTACTCCTCTACTCAGGAGAGGAAACGTTACGGTACGATAAATATTTATAAGTAGTGAAGATAAATTTTGGCAAGGAATATTACAACACTTGTAAAATCAAACGAAAACTGGTAATTTCAGCGATATTTAATCAATTGCGTAAGGCCTTACTTGTGATAAAATGAAGGTTGGAGTACTCACCTTTATCAGAACGAATGGGCAAAAGGCGACGAGACATTACAGAAGCAATGATAACTGCCAGCAACATAAGGGTAATAGTGTTCTTCATGATCATGACTGCGAAATCGGGCTCAACTACCCAAAAAGTCTTAAGGAAAATACAAAGTAATGGAGCATATTAGACTGTTAAAGGCACAGGTTTGCTATTGTTTGTACCTTTTCATTCTATAGGCATTTTTCAAAAACATCTTTTTACCTTTTACTGTTCCCTCCAAAATTTTGCATAAGCAGAACTGATTGTAAATTCCAAATTAAATTATACATAAGGCTTGTGCAAAATTTTGGAGGGAAAACAAAGTGTAATATGGTATTTTTCAAAAAAGGCTTATTGCTTTAACTAACAGATACGAAACAAATTAATTTTTCTATCTCCTTACAAAGCGTGATTATTACTCTCTGTCTATCAATTTCTTTGTTACAAAATGTTTTTAAAACGAATAACACATAGCATAGCAAAAACTGTAAGCTTTTTTCCGTCCGTTGTTTGCATAGCCCCCGGCATATCCACAAAAAGGTTTTATACCGTTATGGCTGCTCTATAGAGAAAACACCCGTTACACTAAAACCCGTAAAACGGCCAAAACAACAACATACCACACATTTTAAGTAAGGTAAGCCGTTTTTTAATGAAATCCTTTCGTTTCGGTAGGTTACAGAAACCAAACAAATCCTTAAATTTCGAATGTTCCTCAACAATGCCAATATTTCCAGCCTGGGTTACTTAATTGTGGTCCCGTGGGGGGGGGGGGGGGGGGCACTTGGGTATTTTTTGGGTGGGTATGTGCCGCCCGGGACTCCAAATTGGCACCCCGTTCTAAAAAAAAAAAATCCCCTAAAATTGATACCCCGTTCTAGAAATGGGCCAATTTTTTATACCCGGTTCTAGACTTCGCCCTAAAACTGATACCCCGTTCTAGAAATGGGCCAATTTTTTATACTCCGTTCTAGAAAGTTTGTAAATTGAAATAGTTTTTTTTAAAAAAAGATATTTCTTTATTTGTTCGACTTATACATCAAATAAATGCTTCCTCATAATCACCCGGAGTACTGGAGCTTTCGTGCGCTCGAAATATTACACCCCGTTCTAGAAAACGCCTCTGAAATGGATACCCCGTTCTAAATCAGGAGCTTCAAATCACGACCCCGTTGGGCGGCACATACCCGTATAGGTAATGTATGGGAGTACCCCCCCCCCCCCCGGATTGTGGTAGAGTGCGTTGCGTGCATGCGGCAGCCTCTGTTTGTCGAATGTAAAAATAAAAACAACTACAGCTACAACAGACAGGGTACGACAACGGGTCCCTGTGACGACAGGCAGTTTTACAATAAATAGCCTGCGTGGCGGTGGTTGAAAGGGGGGCGTTGAGGATTTCGCCCTCACTCGCCCAAATTCCACTTTTAACGCCTTCCGAGGTAATCGGGCACAACCATCCACAAAATCTTAAGGAAAACATAAAGTAATGGAGCATATTGGAAGGATAGCACATGTTTTCAAGGAGCTAATTATAGAAGAGACTTTCCTGGATACAGTATTTCATCAACCCCTTATGATCAAAGGAGGGATCTTTAACAGTGGGTCCAAAGGTTGATCAACACTTCTGATCATTCACCCATGCATGCCGTCTATTTCGATATCAAAAAGGTCGTAAGTGAAAAATAAGAGCAGACAGAGAGGTACTTGTAAAAATACGACAAATACGAAGAAAAGGTGTTAAAATCAACAAATCCATCAATGAAACCTCATAGAAAATGAAGTCGTAATTTTAAGAGACAAAAGAAATTTGAGTAACCGAGGCATGGCTAGACTAGATGTGTACAATTGAAATTGCTTTCTTTTGGAACAGGAGTGCTATCACGGACAGAATAAAGACAAACGTCCTTTGAACACCAAAATTGTATCGCAAAATTGAATGCACTAACCACCCCGTACTGTATTGTAAAAGTTTGCAACTCCCACTTTTAAAGACATTTGCGGCGATTTGAAATCACCCCTTTCGTACTTATTTGCACGCAACGTAAAAAAAAAAAAAAAAACAAGAATAAAAACACATAATACATGGAAACCATTATCCAAACTCCTTATCCAGTACTAACAATGTACAAATAGAAGTTTGTTAAAAACACCGACCAGATACTGCAGATTATTACACAACGCCCCTTAAATTAAAACCCCGGGGTACTAAAAAACAATTCATTCGGGTAGGCTTCGCCCCAAGGTTCAACTCCTTTTATATACCGTTTTTGACAGAAAAGGGGAACCCCTATCGTATACCTTCTATTGACAAATAGTACGCTTTCACATTCCTAGTTTGGAACTTTTCATCCCCTTCAGCTGCTGTAAATACACTAGCTGTCTTTAAAATACGAATAAGACCAGAACGTTTCCTCGACTTTTTGACGGCCATAAAATGCCTCTGTTAGCCCTTGTGAGCCTTTTTACCCACCGAAATGACAGCTTTCCTAAAACCTGAAAAAGGTATCCTTTTCGGGCAGAGCCTCCCCGTATAGGCCATCAAAGGGGGCTCTCAAAATTCGGTAAAATCAGTCTATCTTAGGCCCAAATTAGGTTGACAACGTCGTGCAAAAACTTAAAATCTGGCTACTAGAGGAAGGGGCTGATCTTTGTCTAGCAATTGACAGCAACAAAATCAAGTTCATTTGCATGAAAAAAAGGTTCTCTCGCGAAGTATCAACGGTATAACAGAACAAGAGGAAATAACAGAGAACTGAAGTTGTATATGGTGTATCAATCAAGTTACCTCCTGCCAAAACACCCCTTCAGTACACAGATTTAAACATTTGATAAAATCACAGTTATCTCAAGCTCGATAAATGTGCACAGCATTTGTTGCGCAAACTTCCAAATATAAGGGTTTTCATGAGGAAAAAAGATTGCACAATTGATCGATTGATTGATTTAAATCACTTCTCGTTCGTAGGTTACAGTAATACCTAATCGTTTCTTCTCCATACTGTTCTTTGATCAGGCTCGTACGTAGTTAACTAGTTACGTAACAATGCCGTCGATGATATTTCGAACTCAGGCTACCTGTGATAAATTTCGTCAATTTTTTGTTACCAACAAAACAATTATCAGAATTTACTTCGTACTTCTTTCAGTAAGCTCTGGTAGGTGGCTCTCTATCTGTCTCTAATAGTTAAGTTTCGGTCTTTGACTTCTGTCTCCGACCCCATCAATAACCGAAACGGACGAAGCAGATAAATACGTCTAGTGACGATTGTAACATGCTGCGTTTGAAGACCATGAAAAAGAAATCATTGACACGACCATTTTTAAGAAATACGTATTTGAATGATATATAAATAAGATATTTGCTGTAACTGGAAATAACCAAATAACTGGGAACAAACTACGGAACAAGTAAAAACTATGGACTACTTGCCTGATGATCGTAGATACCTGGGTGCAAAAACAAGAACTAAAAGTAATCTCCACTGGTGTTTGCGCGATGGCCACGAGTTTCAGAATAGCTTGCTTTTTGTATTTCGCTCCTTTTATCCAACCTGATAGTGACAGACGGCACGCCACGTGCGCCACGTGCTGGTTTCAGACTCCGCGTCATCGCGGCGTGCCTAAATACCAGATCGCGGTATAATTATTCCATTTTTGATCGTGCCCTTCTAAAAGAAAACTATAGGGGCCCTGTTTATACGGAGAAACCTGGAGCGCTTACCATTTGTATGGAAAACCCAGAAATTCCCGGGAGAATTCATGACAAATGGAACAGTTCAACTCCCGTGAAAATTTTCCCGGAAAATAGTAATACCTTTCGAGGTATTACCTTTTTCCCGTTTTTACCGAAACGACCGAAATTTTCTTTACCATTTGTTTGGATTACTATTGCCAGGCTTCATGTCGAGAGAAAGCGAAAAATTTACTGGTATTTTGTGGATGATACAATTCAACCACGTTCCTGTTTTCGGTGCATAAAAATAACAGTACCATTTGACGGAAATTTTTTACCGAAATTTCCGTACAAATAGTAAGCGCTCCTGTCCTGAGTAAAGGGGTCACCCTCCGAGCCAAGTCAACTTGGGCGAGCGTTGATATGAGAAAAACGTTGACCACCTCAGGCCCGAGCCAACAACGCACGTGCTCTGATAGTCTAAAACAGCGTTGACGCATGCTCTGGTTGAATCGCCTGACCGGGTTGAGCAAAGTGTTCCGAGTGTTTTAAATATAAAGGAAAGTTGGCCTGGCTAGAAGGGAACCATAACAAGAGGTACAGGTGCAAGGCTCAAAACAATCCGTTTGGAAAAAAATGTCGTGAAACGTCTATTTTAGGCTTAGAAAGTAATGAATAGTAAACGTCAAATAAAGGGAAAAACTTAGTCACGTGTGGCGCAATTCTTATTCACGTTTGTCGTTTGGCGTAAACGTGGCGAGTAACCGCACGTAGAACCGAATGCCATGTAAGCCAATGTGAAATGTCTCATTCAAGATATTCTTTTGCTACGTTTAGCACTTTGGCAATAATTGATACGGCAAGTGGTCGCAATTGGTATGGTGATACGTCTATTGTAGGCTCAGAAAGTAATGAATAGTAAACGTCAAATAAAGGGAAAAACTTAGTCACGTGTGGCGCAAATTCTTATTCACGTTTGTCGTTTGGCGTAAACGTGGCGAGTAACCGCACGAAGAACCAACTGCCACTTAAGCCAATGTGAAATGTCGCATTCAAGATATTCCTTTGCTACGTTTAGCACTTTGGCAATAATTGATACGGCAAGTGGTATGGTGACTAACAATTACTTCTTCTTACCTTCTGTTTTTGTTTTTTATTTGTTCGTTTGTTTTACTTCATGGATGTTAAAAGACACTAGCGAAGAGACACTTTAAACTTAACACTTTTTTCACTGAACGCAACCTTACCCTTGTTTAATGGTGAGGTATTTAGTTCGCTATGCTTCCTATAACCGTGTGATTACATGAAAATAAAGGAGTACTGAGCTGGCAAACTTATTACCAGTTCATTTTAAGAATGAAGCCAAGGACCAGAAAAGAAAATATTTATTTACTCGTAAAGATCAGGCTGTAAAGAAAAGACAGTGGCTAAAAAAACAAACCTTAAATAGCATTATTCCCTATCGGTTTGTTGCTTCGGCATTATTGCTGCCGTGCGTTACGTCATCGCACTCAGGGCTTTGGTCTAATTGAGGGCTTTGAATTAGCAACTTCGTGATGGTGGCCGCCAAAACTACTAACGTCTCGCACATTGGCACTGACACTTCTTCGGAATGGAGGTCAAAAGGGCGATCACCTCTGCGTTTGTCAGAATTACAGGTTGAGCTGCACCTATCTAGGGCTGGGGACTCGAACAGACGCGCCCGTTTTTCGGTGAATACCCTGGTGTAGCAGGTCTTTTCGATTTTGGTATGCATTCATCGATTTAAGCCAAAAGAAGAAGTCAAACATTATTAAGAAAAAGAAACGCTAGAGGTAAGAGGTTAGAATAAATAAATGTGAAGAAGCGGTTTTAAAACTCGACTTGTCTATCAATAACGTAGGTTAATAAACTGCCGTAGAATGCGTCAGTAGCAAAAAACTAACAAATTTGAGTACCAGACAAGACGCGGTACTCTTGTTGAAACTATTGACATGTCTGGTATTTTTTGGTTCGGCCTGTTCACAGACCCTCTTTGTTATCTCGGAGATCGTCGGGCGCGTGTATGAAAATAATTAGCCTCAGTGTACAGGCGCACCCTCCCCGCAAAAAAGCCAAGGGGGTGGGAGTGGGCAAAAAACGTAAAGCTTGTTGATCGGAAGCGAGGGAATGGACAGAAACGAAGCCATTAACATTCTCATAAACAGTCTGAGAATAGAGCCCACCACTAAAAAAGTAGCCTCCAAACTCAGTGCACTATAAATGACGCCGTACAAGTAAGTAGGACCCAACATTAAAATAACCAGTGACAGTTAACATATCTGAGGCCTGGAGGTGGCCATTCGATGAGGAGGTCGACCTTGCACGCAACATAAAAAGATAAGAATAAAAACACATACAGGAGCCCATCAAATTTGATGGGCTCCTGACACATAAAATTAAACGTGGGATACCACAATCCAGACGCCTTTTAGCCCGCCCCAATACACACGTTAAAAAACACTGACTAGGATTCAACTAAGACTAACTGACGAAAATTACAGTCCTTTAAAGTTGTAAAAGCATCAACGATATAACAGAACAGATGAAAATAACGAATCGAAGTGTTAAAGAGACAACAATCAACTTATATTGGTATTAAATCAGCACGCAGATTCAAGCATACTATACTAATGTATAAACTTTTTCAACTGAATGTTAACTGCCAATTTTTCTATAATTCATGTTAATCGAACCTTATAGGGAACTCACAAAAAGTTCGGGTCATCGGAAGTTCGAGTTATCAGAAAATTTGAAGCAAATAACCGGAAATAAGGAAATAATAATAAGCAAATGGATGGGGAGGGAATGTAATAAGCAACAAGGATTGTTAATATACACCGCTGAATTTGAGCTGTAGTGACAAGAAAGTAAAGACAAAGAATTGACAGGGTTGTTTTGAAATATATTCAATGTTTCTGATTTCAGTATTCGGTTTTTTTCCCTACTTGTCAAGCGCTTATAATTACAAACGATCTGACAGTGATCTGAAGAGAAACAAAAATCACTTCGAGTTAGCGGGAGGGTAAAATTACAGTAAATGTATGAAGGAAATCCAGAGGAAATCTACTTTGGTTCGAGTTAGCGCGAGGTTCGAGTCAGCGAGGATTCGAGTTATCGGGAGTCAACTGTACTCCTTAATTCTGGCGCAAAATTTCAGCATTAATTTATAATTTCACATGTTAAATTACAAAACTAAATGCCATTAAGATGGCAACCTTTCGTATGTGTCAGTGCCAAGATGGCGACGAAGTTTTAAAATTTTATGAATGAAGATGTCAGGGCTTTAAAAGACGCTTTAGAAAAACTAAAGACACGAAAGAGAACGTCAAGAATTCTAACAGGTATTTTGTCGAACAATTCTGAAATCAGCTCAAGCCAAATTCAATTCTAAACTTTTGAGAGCGTGGAGTTCTGACCGCTTAATACGATAAAACTAAGATAAACTTCTCAAAAATCCACAATTGCGAACGTCACCCATACTAATAGGTAATCAAATGGTATACTCACGAAATTAGCGAATAATTTCACTTATGTTTTGTCCAAATCCTGGATTTGGTTTGAACAAAACGCGCGTGTGTCCAACCCCCTACCCCCACCGTCACGCCCCAGGAAGCCAAAACTGTCCGTTCACAGACCCTCTATTTTCTTTTCGAGTCCGTCGAGCGCGCGTGACGCATGGGCTCCTGCGTGACGCTATTCTTAATTTCCAAGGAAAAAGCTCTGGTTCAGAGGTTGCCTCCCGCTCAGATCAAAAACGCATAATAAAACCCGCATACTCATAGGGACATCAGTTTATTGGGCTAGATATTTATTTTTGACAGGGTCTTTGGCTTTAAAACTTCTGATCATCTTAAGTAAAAAACCTCTAGGTGCAAACATGATCCACAGTGACAGAAAGCCTGACTTTTGACAAGGTTTCCGTTTCAGTTCATGAGCCAAAATTAGGCCATTTTCGACGGAGATTTCCAAACAAAATCGGAACAAAAGTGATGCAAATTACGCAAGGTAGTCTGTAAAGAAGGAATTTTTGGGAGAGGAGGGGGCGCCCGAGGATTAGAATTTAATTGGGTTCCTAGCGGTGTGCAAATCTTATGTCCACGTTTTGATTGTCCTTCTACTTAGGATTCCATTTGTACAGACTTTCTCTCCTTTCGAAATCAAAGGTGGTGACTACATGCAAGAAATAGTGATTTACTGTAGAACATTAGCCTACGAAAGCAGCCGTCCCTCTTCGTTCATCTCCAATAGGAACGTTTTTGGCAAAACGTCCCTAGCGGCGAGGAGTGAGGAGAGACAGCTGTATTCGCAGGCTAGTAGATGAACACAAATAGCATAACTTGAGTTGATTTAGGCTGAATCATTTACAGTTTAAATTAAAGAAGGTCCGTTTTTGACGAAGGACTCAACTGAACTGAAGAAAACGATGCTTTCGTAACCAGAAACACAGATCGCTTGCGGCGTGTTGTTTCATTCGTGCATAGATTGCACTTTCTATGATTTGCGTTGTTTTGGCCTATTTGCATCATAATTGTTCCGAGCAAATTTGTTTCACTGAATATTTGATATACTTCAGTAAATAGTGAAAATTAATAATCCCCTTTGACAAAGGCCCCACATAACCTAAAAAGTACATTGACATTCATGACTGCAGATACGTATCTGTTCGTCACTGTCGCCCTCTTCATGACAGTTTTGGAAGCATTCCGATTCTCCGCATTCAGCGGGATCGGCCATGTAAGCAGAGTCAGAGTAAGATTTAATGGAACGCTTTCTACCGCATCTGCACTCGTCTGCGCAAATGTCAATCTGTTGAATTCCGTCCCCAGGCAAAAAGCACTCCTGGAAGCAGTTTCCACAGGCATTGTGAGTCAAGTACTCTTGCGCGGCATTAGCAGGATCGGCCTCTAAAATTAAAAAAGCGAAAAAAGGTTGTAGTTTTCTCAATAAAACCTTTAAGCATAAGGATGCTTTTGCCCTGTTAAGGGCGAAAAAAGATAATTTAATTCCAACCATGTCGACCAGTAGCTGTGCAAAAGTTATTGAAAAAAAAGCAAAGGTTTTTTTCCGCTGTTTTCCTAAGTAAGATAATAAATGGGTAATCAAGTGCGTACTAGTGCAACAATACTTGCTTAGTGCACCAACATGACCAAAGTGTACATAAGGAAGTAAATAAGTAAGAAAGTGTACAATTCCTACAATGTACGATTTGCTTGGTCAGCATCAACAATAGCCGCCGTTTCCTTGTTTTTGGTACACAACTGTTATGCAGAAATTACCCCTTTTCATCATTATCTCGTATTACCAAACATTATCAGTAAGGCATAATGTTATTTATGTCGATACAAATATGCCTTTGTGGTCTACATGGTTGGTCTTCCGACTCGCATCAATAAAACCTCTCTTTCTGAAGAACCATTCATTTCTATCGCCGTAAGGGAGTGTTCCTATAAAGGAGCATGCGTTCCCGCGTTCGCGTCCTCTTGCTTTCACTATCACGGCGATTACATCTCTGCAGAAAAAAATTTTTCCTTTCCCCCTATCCCTCTTTGCAATGAGTCGAGAGATTTTCTATACGTTTATGACTTAGTTTATTCATTGGGCGAATTCCTTGCCCCACCTTTGCTGAAAATAACATTTTGCATTTTGAGTTGCCGGGAAAGGTCGTGGCATTGGCCGGTTAAAGCGTCAGGGAGGATCAGGTCATGAAATGTGGAAGAAAGCTCAATCAAAGTCTCCGTTTTGTTTGGAAGAAGTTAAGAGAACAATACCACACCTATGCTTAAATTGAGGGTTGGAAAACAAACCAAGAAATATGTGCTCACCTTTATCAGAACGAATGGGCGAAATGCGACGACACGTAACGGAAACAATGATAACTGCCAGCAGCATGAGAGCAAACGTGGTCTTCATGACGGCGTAATCAGGCTCAACAATATACAAAACCTAAAAGATAACACAAAATAGAGGAGCAAAATTCCAACAGTGAGAGCTGCTACCAGATTGAGTGAAACGTAAAGATAACGGTTCAAAACATTGAAAGAAGGCCGTAAGTGATCAATTATTTAATAAGAGTCGAGGCGCTTATTTCATTTTCTCTGTTAAAGGTATAAGGCGCTTATTTCAACTTCGGGTTTTTAAAAAACTGAGGGGAATATATACAGAGAGAGTTGGTCGTCGTCTAATTTCTCAAGTGATATGGTTTTGACATCTCTTACATCAAGCGCCTTAACAAAGGTGAGGCGTTTTTGTTTGTAAAAACCCAAATTAGCGCCGTGGTGCTTATTCGAGAGCTGCGCTTATTCGAGTAGCGGCGGTTAATCGATCATTTACGGTATAAATAACACGGCAATGAAAAGAAGACACGGATTGACAAACTTCAAAAAAGATTTAAAACGGATTGCAAAATCTTCAGGTTTTTGAAAACTTGTTAGCTTTAACTACAGTTTTTCAAAGCAGTTCATTTTTTGTTGTTTGAATTGTAATGTTTGATATAATGGTTCGGGGAAGATAATTGTGTGATAAGAAACTGTGAGTATAGTTTCTCGTTAACGTTAAGTTCTTTAACGAATAAGACTCCGTTATTGGCAATAATAACCCAGTGAACTAGACTGTCGTGACCATGTGAAGGCCCCTTTAAATGCGATACGGTTAAAAACTGAGAAACAGGTTTGCTATTTTTTGTACATTTTCCTTTGCTTAGATGACATT
Source organism: Porites cylindrica (assembly GCA_964035525.1). Taxonomy (NCBI): domain Eukaryota; kingdom Metazoa; phylum Cnidaria; class Anthozoa; order Scleractinia; family Poritidae; genus Porites; species Porites cylindrica. The sequence continues at coordinate 41,037,968 of OZ037776.1, read as the reverse complement.
TTTTTTTATTTCCTCACAAAGCAGGATGTCCAGGAAGACTGCCTATTAACCTCTGTATATCCAATAAATTTCCTTGTTACAAAATACTTTTTTGAATACAAATAACATAGAACATAGCAAATTGTAAGCTTTCATTTCCGTCCGATATTTGCGGAGTCACAATAAATTACTAGTAGTCTGGTTTTACTTTTGAAGGTTGTCTTGAAAAAGGCGAGATGAAGCGCTTATACACTCAGTTCAATCCCTAATTATGTCGCTGTACTTACAATGTGTCTTTCCAGAGATTACCGAGTGCTATACCTAGCACTTTTGAAAATGACGGTGTTGTTGTGTTGATGCTTTGTATAATTGATATAAACCGCTTAGATATAAAACTTGAAATTATCAGTAGGTTATACAGGCTCGCTTTTTTTTCCATCAAGAATGTCAGGAAACTAGCGAAGAGTTTTAATGCTCTTCACGTTACCATAAATTACACGTTAAGGCACCAGACAACTTCAAGATTTACTTTCTGGGAAAACTTCTGGTTCTGGGAATCTTAATGAGAGATTTGGCCGATCAATCTCCCCGACCACGCCTTTCACCCAGGACTTACCGCATCTCGCAGTCACACAGTCCATCACAGGCAATACATAAGGCTTAACTGTATCACACAGTCACATTAATAGTAAGAAATGTCTCACCATGGTGAGTTCTTAGTAGCTCAGAGGTTTAGAGCATCCGATCTAGAACACGGAGGGTCGTGGGTTCGAATCCCATCTGGGGCTCAGATTATTTCTGTGTCCTCTTATGGTTGATTTTTTACATCTCCCTTTATTTCCTTTACATAAAAATAAATCAAATTAATTAAAGAATTTCTTTGTAATGAATGCACCAGATTTCAGGTTTAGACAGTAAAGAAGAGCTCCATTTCGTTAGTTTATTTTTTTAAGAGATTCTCTATTTCGATTTTATTTTAATGTGGGAACGAAGTGCCTGCAAGAGTCATCACATTGCCTTAAATGGATGGTTTCGGAAAGGCACGGATCAAGACCTTTTCAGGCAGAACTAAAATTTTTCCATTTCGGTTTTCTTTTGATTCTTTTCAATAACAGGAGCCGGCAAATGTTTCCAAACTTATATTTCGATAAAAAATGTCTTGTTATTGCCCTGAAAATTGTTTATTAAAGTTACGTTCGTTAATCTCTTCCTGTTGATTAAGTGCGCACCCTGTAAATAGTTCGTTAAGTCGTAATGGCGCGTTTGTTAGCATCCTTTCAGCTGCTTAGCTTTGCGGTAAGCCTATAGTTTCATATTTAAATTCTGGATTCCCTGATGTAAGTATTGTCACTTCTCTAATATGTTTGTCCCATTTCAAGTTGTTTCTACTAAACTTGTAAAGACATTTTTCCTGACAACGTTTTTCTTAATCTTTTGCGATGTGTTTTTCAGAAACAGCCCGTGAATATCAAGAAAAGTTGCTTTTGTGAACTCGTCACCTGTATAGCGATCTATAAAGATACATTCAGCTTCACTAAATGCAATTATAAGGCTACAATGTAATAACAAGCCTAAATGTTACTCAATTTAACGCTAAAACCAGAACATCAACCAAGCTGTAATTTGAGAACGTCTGACAGTAAATGAAATGGCAACAGAGTAATAAAAGACGAACCGTCGAACATTTTTGAAACATTTTTTTGCCGATAGACTCAGTCTAAGGCATCTCGAGCCGTTTTCTGGTGAAAAGGCTGACAGCAAATAGGCCGTTACCCCGGCCTCATTGCGCCCTGTTAGTGTGATTCAGTTTCGCGAATCAGTGGGAGGAGGGTGCATGTATATTCGCCAGCTAGCCTGAGAAAATCGTACATTTATGTCGTACGATATATTAAGTTCAGCAGTAAAATTCCATTTAAAATCTTTTTATACCTAGGAGTTTTCTCGGGAACTTTTAGTCCCACCTAATCAATGAAGCCTGTAGTCATTATATATAGTTAAGGGGGTAAGTGTCGCTATAAAGAGGCCACGTCATGATAAATTTGACGAGTTTTTGGCCAAAGCTGAACTGAAATTGTTACCAAGTATTCTCAGTAACTGATATTTTGTCATAATTGGAATTCTAAATGAACGATAACAAATGATTCTATCAAAGAGAAAACAGAGCACGAACGGCTTATATGGTCATTTCTCAACAGCATAAATTCGTGATATCTCCAGAAACCCGATGAACTGGTATTGGCGAGTCGAAATATTGCAACTTTTAACTCTATTTCACGTTGTTTGACCAGTCCCTGCAAAAGTCTTCTTGACTGTAACGTTTTTAATTTTATCTATTTTGACTGATCACGATCTTTTCGGATCCGACGTTGAGCAAGATTATTCGTACACGGTTTTTGCAGTGTTTTTTTTACCGTAACTAAACACAGCATAGGGTTAGTTGCGCCAATTTTTTCAAGTTGTAATCCGTTTCCATCCTAGCCATCGAAAGCCAGACATGCATTATAAGTTGAAGCATAGAAATAATTAGGTAATTTCAATGACATTGAACCGCACCGTTATTTTAAGGTTTTCTTTCATTTCAATGTGTTTCTAAGGTTTTAAACAGTACTGAACAAAACCTGGTGAAATAGCTCAAAATTTTGCTTTCTGCGCTTTCGAATTCGAAAGCTGTAACCAGAGATCAGGGATGAGACTACAGGCATCGAAGTGCTCGACTTGTTAATTATTCTCTAGCCCGTTTGACCGAGTATCACGCTCTTTGAGTTAAAGCCTTGCCCTTCTACAGAAGTTCGCAGTAAACGCTGTCTATGACGTTAAATCTGATGACGTCACAAGTGACAAAGGGACGTGAAAGTTATTCAGCGAATTTCCTACTTCTTCCCTTCAAAAGAAATAGTAGGATTCCTCGGAAACGGTTTGAGTTAACAGGTGACGGCTCGGTGGGCCAGCTTTGACGACTACTAAATGTTACACTTCTTTCGCTTCAGGTTTTACAAGCTAGAATCTAAGGTATTACATAGCCAAGTTGTTTGCCTTGAGCGTTAAATTGCATTAAATTAGCAATGGCCTTATCATATTAAAGGCTCTCAGTTGGCGTTAAGGCTTATCACATTTTACATGGTTGGTGTTTCACAAAGGGAACAGTTGCCCTGTCAAACTTTGTCAGTTGGATGTTAGCCGACATTCGAGCTCGGCTGAGTACGCATTAAAACAAAAAGAAAACCCCAGCTCATGATTCAGCTTATGTTCCTCAAAACTATCTTTGAATTCATGTTTAACACGTACGGCTCGACCGGTGGTCTTCCCACGGAAAAAAGCTTCAAATGTTATATTTGACGATGTATTTGACACTTGGCGAAGAGGTCTCGTAGTCAACCAGACGAGCAAGCGTCCAGGGGCCAGCTCCGTTATCTTTTTCATTTTTTTTCTCTCTCTCTCTTTTTAAGAAATTCTTTTTCTCTCTCTTTACCTGAAGTCCACGAAGTTTTGGGTTACAAGTATTTACGTGTATTTTAATTGTTTTAACAAAGATAACAGATCGCCAGTTTTATTTCCTTCTTTTACCGGTGGATCTTTATGAGACTCATAATTTTGAATGTATCACTGGGCTACCCAGTACTGAAAAAGTAAATTCCCAGTTGTTTTTTTTTTTTCGTCTAAACTCGTACACGAGACATTTACAGTGGCGACGAAAATTTAAGCTTTCCTTGCTTTGTAATTTATTTAGACAGTTGTTATGTTTCGGCTGATACTTTAAACAATTTTTGGACTCCTGTAATTCCCTGCAAACACTTTTTTTTTTCAGACCTTAATGGAGCAAAATTATTTTCGACACTTTTTTTTTGTTGTTGTTGTTTTCTAGTACGAAATAAGTAAACACGTTCAAAGGCAACATCACGCAGATGGTTTACTTTTAAGCTTACATTATCGCTTTCTGTGCTTTCCCTAGAAAAATTCATAAATTGTTAGAAATTTCCAGAAAGCAATTCTAAAAGTACCCTGGGTGCCAGAGACTTTTCTAGCGCGGTTTCCGGTTTCTGTCAAGTCTTAATTCCCGCTGCACGCGAGAAAAAACTCTGTTACCCAGGGTATTTTAAAAGTGGAATAGAAGATAAA